>JAMADQ010000016.1:0-600000 GCA_023624055.1 Paecilomyces sp. PK2413
TTTTACCCTTCATACTGTCTATTAAAAATTCCAATTTTATCCTTCAATTTTTTTTTTTTTTTTTTTTTTTTTTTTTTTTTTTTTTTTTTTTTTTCTCAGTTAAAATACCCCTTACTGTTCGGTTGGAGTAACGGTTTCCTTTACTCTTGGCGCCTGGTGAATGATGTGATAAGCGATCTGATTATTTGAAAATCTGTAACTTAAAAGTGGTTCCACGAAGACAGAATGCAATATTCAAACAGGTATGCCAATCCATCTAAGAGTAATTTAGTAAGCCAGAATATGTATGTATCCTGTGCCTGGAGCGGAACCCCTCGAATACACCCATCACTAGCGAATACAGCACATTCAATTTACTTTATTACGTGATATAACTTCTTGATTTACGTTTACTGTAGGATTTGTTTTAGAAATCTAACAGATTTTACAGTTTAAGAAATATCATAGGAGCGGATTGGCGGCGTCAAATTTAATGGACGTCAGTCGACTGAGAGTCGGGTCTACGTGCTCATTTGAAGGGTTAGTGCACCCACCACGTGGACACAATTACCTCCTGTGAGACCAGGTCTTTGAAGTAGATAGACAGATACTCGTTACTATTGAAGGGGAAAGTATCACGAGAAATACAGTGAAGAAAGGAAGAGAAACACGTTTGATTTAATTTGACATGAGGGGGATGACGTGAGACGTAAAGCATACAATTGTGTAACGTAGGGGGAAATCTTTATCGTGAATCGCCATAAAGCAACACATGAACTAATCCGAGTCTCATGATCGAAAGTCGTATCTAGATTCTATGATGAATTCATTTCCTTCACACTCCTAAGACAGCGTTCTAACCGTTTCCCACGCTCCTTTTCTCTCACTAAAGTCGACCTGACGAAGGAGCGAATGGCTTCCCGTCCAACTCTCTCCCGCCACGTTGTCCAACCGGCCAGCTCGCCGACTACCACGTCCTTATTCCATGTGATCTCTCGTGAAAGTCGTGCAGTCTGCGCTTCTGAATCTCGGATCTTTTGCTCCAGGTCACGCACTGATTTCTGTCTCGATTCTTCAAGACCAGGAAGGTTGATATTGAATTTCCGGGGAAGAGAGGATGAAATCAGCGAGGAACGTGATCGCGCAAGGCTGCGATTGGTAGAGGCCAGCTCGGAGATCAGTGAGAGAGGACGAGACAAAGAAGCTAGAATGGCGGACGTGGTACTATGTGTGGAGGTAATGGCAGTGAGGTACTGAATAAGAGGTGATGAATCAGAAGAGGACGTGGAGACGTAGCCCGCATATCGAGAAAATGCCTCGATGTGCGATCTGGGGAGGGCGTCTGTGGGTTCTCCGAGAGTCGACAACACAGTAGATAACAGCATAGCGGCATCTGCAAAGTCTGATGCTGCATGTTGCAGAGCATGGCCACGTCGAATCAAGCTCCGAGTGTTGGCATGGACCGCACGTACCATGTCTTGAGCATGCGAGACGAATTGCTCCGTATCCCTGATACCTTCAACTGTGACAGGGGCGTAATCGTCCTGGATAGATTCAGAAAGTACTGCAGCTTTACGGCGGGACCTATCCGCCATCATCTCAGGCTGCAATTCTGGCACAAGGAAGAATTCCCAGAGCATTTCATGAGTGGCAAACGTAGGATGCGCAAGTAGAATCTTCAGAAATCTATCAAGCTTTTCTTGCATGTCATGGAGCACAGCTCTAGAGGGTTTGGAATGGATCTGGAAGGGGCTGCGGAAGTCGTTGATTTTAGGGATATAGGAGGCTGGATGTTCAACTGAGAGCCACTTGGCCAAATTCTCGAAATCTGTCAAAGTTCGCCGACAGGTAGTGACGGTGTAAGTCGTCGAACCAGGGTGAGATGGTTCACCAGCAGCATCTGATTGTGGCGTGGGTGCACCGGATTTGAGTATGAAGCGAACCGTGGCATCCTCAACGAAGAATGAACGAACAACTGTCGTGATCCGCCCAGATGGGTCGGAGGGAGACGATGGAGGATTGGAGAAAAGAATAAGGTCGTCAATCCGATTTCGCACTTCATCATCCTTGGCAAGCTCGACCGCAGTCAAACCACGCGCCTCCTTGATGTGGACATCGACCCTTGAATCAGAGAAAAATGTCCTAACAAGGTCGACACGCCCATACTTACTGGCCATCATCAAAGGTGTGAACTTCTTATCGTTTGTAGCATTCGGATCCGAATCGCATTCGCGCAGGATCCGTAGTGTAATTTCGGGATCACTGACAATATGCAACAGGGTATTTCCCCTTGAATCGATGTGATCATCCAACCGGAGAGGTCTCCCATCCCCCTGAGCTTGTCGAACGGTCGTAAGAGCTTCGCTCACCATGCTTTTATAATCAGGATGGTCGTATGATCTGCAGAGAGCAAACAATGGCGTCTGTCCATGTTTATCCTGTTGACGCCATGGAAGAAGGCGCCCAAGCCGGGACATAAGACTTGGCACACTGAAGAGATAGTGAGCAACCGTCCGTCCACGAATGTCTGATTTTGACAGATATGAGACTACTGTATCCTCATTTGCATTTCGGAAGAGAAAGTCAAGAATAATATCAACAAGTTCAGTATGACCGAGTTGGACAGCAGCACTCAACAGTGTCGTACCATCACTGTTAGTGTCCTCGAGAACATACTCGAGCGGGTAGTACTCTTCGAGACTCAGAAGGTATTTCAAAGCCTCCGGTTGGCGCGATTCTACGGCCATCATGAGGACGGAATCGCCAGATGGATCTTGTGTTTTCGTGAGAGTCTCAATTGAACTGTCTCCTTCGATGTAGCTCATTGTCGACCCGATGGTCGTTCTTGAAAGCTGCGATATCACGGAAGACCCAGACAGGCTGTGCACATCCATCGACACCTTCTTGACAGGGCGCGGTCTCTCTGGTACCGTATCGGACCATGTTTGAAACGGGAAGACGTGAGCCAAAGAAGGTCTGTCTTCGGCCTCTTCGACATTCGCTTTGCTCTTTCCCACGTCAGACGACGTACTGCCAAATCCTGGGAATCGTAATGACAGCCCTTCAATATCGTCTTTGTCTTCATCGGTCTTGAACATCACAGATTTCCCTTCCGGTTCGTTCGGAGCATCATCTATCGAATCATGGTCACCATCCGGTTCCAAGACCGACTTCATTTCCGAGATCTTTCCCGTCTTCGTGGCATTCCAAAGACGCTTATTGCGTGAACTCGCCCTCCTAAGGCTCCCAGAATCAGTGACTAGATAAGTCAAGACAGCCTCAAGAGTACTCAGAGCATAGCCCATCTCCCCACTCTCAACATCGTCGATATAGATGAAGTGTTGCATATACAGGAGTCTAGCTTGGAGATGGCGTATTTGAGCTCTGATGACAACGACGAGCAACATTGACACCAAAAGATCGGCATTAACGGTCACTGGCGATGCTTGCTTTTCAGATGTCGACGAGTTCTCCGCATTGTAACTCTCAGGGACACTTATGACCTTAATAGTGGCGAGGAGAACTTCAAGCATATCTTGCGGGCACTTGGCTTCTGTCATTTTTCGAAATTCCTCGACACCTCTGCCAAGTCTGCGAATCAGCTCCTGCTTCCCTTCCCGGCCTCCTTCAATGGAGATGCCGACCTGAGAGACATCGATGTTCTCAATCTGTCGTATCCGTACATCGAGCTCTGTATCTTCCGGTTGCCGGAAACTGCACAGTCGAGGGAAAAGTAGCGCCTCGTGGACTTGTTCCGCGACGTAGCGTTCAATAAGTCTTTCAACAAGTGGGCCCGTCAAATCCGTCGTGGCGCCGAGTAGGGAGAGTTGCTGTTTATCCACCAGGCGAAAGAGATCTATTGCAGCAGTAACAGCCGTCTCTAGACTGCGTCTCATGAGGTCTTCGTCATCTTCGAAGTATTCCTCTGAATTGAACGGGAGACGCCCCCGGTCCGGGGACGGGACGCGAAGGGAAGGGCCTTCATTGTCATGTCTCTTGCTTTCCCTATTCGATGAAGTCGATGGTGAAGGGGAGGGAGGAGGGGGAAGCGGTTTTCCAAGCTCTTTTCCGAATTCGCGAAACAATCTCTCCAACCCAGGTTGCATCTGTCTTGCTATCATGGGAAAGTTCGCCAGAAGTTCACCAAAGGTCCTGATTTCTTTCTTCGGAAGGGTAGGGGTAGCTATATTGGTGGCGCTGCTCTGATCTTGAGAGTTGGCTCCCCTCTTCTTTGGGATCTTTCCAGGCGGGGCTGCGGCGATGATCTTGCCAGGTTCGAAGGATCCGATAAGTGGCCGGGAAATGTAGTATATGAGCCATGGCTGAGATTCATTGCTGGGAGTATAGTGCAGAACATCCGACAGAAGCTGGGCCTGCCCCAAGGTCTTGAAACCTAAAGCCCGCGTCAGCGCATGTAAGACGGGATATTGCCGCTCCAACCTCACCTTTGTTGCTGTAGACGGAGTTCTCTTTGATAATGACTGTGCGCCCATTGACTGTAGTTACCTGCTTCGCCTTTCCTCGACTATCCCGCACGTTGGGGCCGTCTTTCCCATTGGAAGAGCCGGTAGGAGCGGGGATTCGAAGTACATGGCTCCCTAAGAACTCCTCCGACGTGACGAGGTCGGAATATAAGTTGTTCGTTTCTCGATCGCGTGACCCGACCAGAGACTCCGTCGTAGGGACCAGTAAGACCTATCCAGCAACGATGTGAGCACTACAGAGCGTATTAAAAAAGATAAGAAGAAGTGAGCGCACGTACGTGATTCTGGATCGGTATACACTGCCCCGGAACAGTGCTTCGGAAGAAGGCACGCAGGAATGGGTTTAGTGGGTGCATCCAAACGACGTTGGACGGCCCGGAAGAAGAACTTCAGCGCTCATCAATCCGTCAACAGCCAGCGTCGAGGCCTATCCCCGCTGTTCAGGAGATCGCAAATTTGGAGGAGCAGCTCCGGCGCATTCGCCCTTGGCAGGAGGTAACGACTGATATTGGTTGGAGCGGTTCAGGCGGCAACGAAACCACGGAATTATTCGAGGGGCAAAAGGGGCCAAGCGTCTGAAGACATGGACTCTCAGGTAGGATATCTAGACTCTTGCACGGCTGCGATGATGGACGATCGTCAGATGAAGAGCGCAACTGAAGCCAATCGACCTGGATCTTTCGATGGCAACTCCAGAGCTCCCCGGAGCCGCTAGTCCGCTTTGGGACGGGAGATATTCTCGACCGAGATCAGGGCCTGTCTGATGTCAACGATGATCTATTCTTATTCTTGTTATTATTATTGACTGTGGCGCCCTTGGTTCCGTGGGATAGGGCCGTATGGAGTAGTCTAATGGCACTGAAGATGAAGACTAGGAAAAATCTGTCGTTGGAATAGAGCTGGTATCTCATTGTTCCGCAAGCCGTTCCTTTATTCTATACTACATGCATACTGTACAATTCAAGACAGGCGAAAAGGAACATGCTAAATCCAATCCCGTTCTCTCGCAGATCCCTGCCCTGAGAAGCGGACAATTACTCCAGAAGAACGTTGCACATAACTCCACCGTATTCTTGCGTGCTGGTGAGACATCTATAACCCGCGCGATAAAGTCATGATGGAGATGATAGAGGCGAGTCGCCCGGCAGTTGGGATAAGACTCGTCCTGTCCATGACGACGATGAATGGGCATCCACATTAACCCAGTCTGCGAACCTTCCTGCTCCTGGTACCACCAAACTTGATTCTGGTGGAATCCGTCACGCGGCTAACCAAGCCTCGAATATATCTGCCCTCGTTACCGAGTAGGACCTTGGTGAATGCTTCCCGTCCAGGACCGAATCCACGATAAACAAGTTCTAAGCGTTTGATATCCAGGAGCAGACCTCGCTCCTGGATTTGTCCAAAGACGTGTGACGCGAGCTGGTATGCCGGATCGTAACCCGAGCGTCCAGCTTTGCGGAACCCAAGATTACCACAGCCAAGCGATAGCAGCGGGTTTCCATTCGGTCTCGTAAGCGTCAGGAGCGTATTGTGCTTGTGGGCATAGACATGGAGGTGATGCGGCGGCGCTCGGTCAGCGTAAGGATGCTTGATCATCTCCGCTTCCAGGCTCTCTGCCATGCGGAAGTAATCGCGGCTTACGGGCTGACTCGTGCCGGTCTTCTCTCCTTGCATCAATTGTGTGATCTTTGACAGCGGCGAGTTGGCTTCCGACGGCTGACTGTTTCCAGTATCCAGAATCTGCTTCTCCAGCGCTTGTCCCTTGTCTCGCGATTTTGAGTTGGGCTGAGCATTGATCTGTCGGTTGGAGGAGAAGGGACGCAGTAACTGCGATGGCGCCAGGCGGATCTGGCATCTCTGGCAGACTGACGGCACCGCTGTCGATAGTCTGTTCATGATTTGGGAGTTCATCGTGAAAGATGGCGGAGGTGTCGAATGTCCGAAAGGCGCCGGAGGTCGAAAAGAGATCCAGACGAATGGCAAAGAAGGATATGCGGTTTGCAGGCCGCTAATCCTGCCTGACGACGAGAGAAATTGAACCTAGAATGTGTGAGGCTTGACAGTCAAGCACACTCAGGGCTGGTTGAAGCAGTTCCTCGCTCTGAACTCGTCGAAATCTCGCCCGAAGTTTTTGGGTCTTGGCGTCGGTGCAGTATTGATGCCTGAGGCAGAAATATACCCCGGCAAAGGATTCTTCTGTTCTATCTAGATCCTGAGAATCAGAAATATATTCTAGTTTCATTGGCCAGGTAATCTCTACTCAACATGTTTTATAGGTTCAAGGATGGCCAGTGTTATCAATTAATCCTCTTGTTATGTATCCACAATTCTGTATGTGTCCAGTTCAGGCATAGTATTGAAGAGAACACGTTGATATAGTGACCATTCTTAAAAATACGTGTTATGTCTCAAGATAAGTTGGCCATTTATACACTGCTAAGAGTGTCTTCTTGTGGCACAACCAAAGAGACAAATTGTTTTCGTCCGATGTACTCCGTACATTGTCTATATATTTTAGGAGAGCTATTGTCTATAGTTGCACCATGTTAGTAACTTTTAACTAATGTGGCAGGAAGTATAGAAAAGTTTCATGAGACGCATAAAAGCAACTGACACCGATAATCAAAATAATTCTACATCGCCTCACAAAGTTTCTCGAGGTATAGTCCTCTGTAGACTCGTAAAGAAAGCAATGGTAGTTATTCTTACCGCGGAATCGCGGCCGGGGATTTGGGGTCTTGGCGCGCTTGCGATCTCGCAGTTGAACATTTTCTCTTCCGCCACCAAAAGCTGCTTTCCGGCCGACAGCAACACCGCATTCGCCCAGACTTGCGATTCCCTTGTCTACTTCCAGTGGGCTGGGCTATTTTATTTCTTTTCTTCTAATTGTCCTTTCTTTTCCCTTACCATTCGCAGAGCATGATATCCGCAACCAAGGTCGGCCCGTCAGCGGCAGCGCGGACGATTCTTATGCGAAACCAGCTCCTTTCGCCCAGAAGTACATATGGCAGTGCTGTTGCATCCCGGGGCCTGTTGAATAAGGCTCAATTATATTCCACAGCGGCTCCCCGGCTCTTTGCGGATTCTCGACAAAAGAGTGTCAGCTCTGCCTTCATCCAACCTCCGGCCTCTCAGCTAACCTCGCTATGGGCTGTTCTTCCTGCAAGACGCTCGTTCCACGCAGCTGCGGCTCGCTGGGAACAGAAGAAGGAAGCAGAGTCGGAGTCGCAAAGCAAGGAGAACAAGGACGGCCAGGAGGGCAAGGACGAGGGCGAAGAGAAGACCAAGTCTGAGGGCGGCAAGCAGGAAGATGCTCCTCCGCCTCCACCTCACGGAGACAAGACACCATGGCAAGTGTTCACGGAGACTCTACGCACTGAATTCAAGAAGTCCAAGGAATGGGAAGAGTCTACAAAGGCTCTTGCTTCTTCCGCTCATCAGTTCACTGAGAGCGAGAGGGTGAAGAAGGCTCGTGCGGCCTATGAGGCAGCATCCGGAGCCGCTACCTCCAAGACTGCTTCTGCTTTGAAGACCACCGGAAAGGCTCTGGGACAAGGTGCCGCATGGACGTGGGATACCACACTCGTCAAGGGGATCCGGAAGGGTGTCGCTGTTACCGGACAGGGTCTTGACAAGGCCACGCGGCCTGTGAGAGAAACTAAGGCCTACAAGACGGCTGTTGGTGGAGTGAAAGAAGCCATCGATGACGGTAGCAGTTCTCGATACGGTGGGTGGATTGAGAAGGAGGAGCGTCGCAGACAAAGACAGCTTCGTGAAGAGGCGGAGGCGAAGTCGGGACGTCGGAAAGCCGAGAAGATAGAGGAAGACCCCAAGTAAGCTATCATCCCTGAGAAGCACTGCATTCCATGTTGCTAACATGTTTTCAAGTGCCGGTACGAGTATCACAGTCCACAAAGATGCCGCTTGGAAGGAGTCATGGCGCCAATTCCGTGACACTAGCCCTGTGATGCAGAGACTTTTCTCGTTGAAGGAGACCTACAACGAATCCGAGAACCCATTGATCAGCACGGCTCGCAGTATCTCCGACCGTGTCACTGGATTCTTTGCAGAGAACGAGACAGCGCGAGTGATCAAGAAGTTCCGTGAAATGGATCCCAGTTTCCAACTCGAACCTTTCCTGAGAGACCTGCGAGAATACATCCTGCCGGAAGTGCTTGATGCTTATGTTAAGGGAGACGTTGAGACGCTTAAGCTCTGGCTCTCTGATGCCCAGTTCCACGTATATGCTGCCTTGGCCCAGCAGTACACCACCGCGGGCCTCAAGTCTGATGGCCGTATCCTCGATATCCGAAATGTCGATGTCACCCATGCTCGTATGCTGGAGCCTGGTGATATACCCGTCTTCGTCGTCACATGCCGTTCTCAAGAAGTCCATGTTTACCGCAATGCGAAGACCAACGAGCTTGCTGCTGGTATGGAGGACAAGGTCCAACTTGTTACCTATGCCATCGGTATGACGAGGATTCCTGAGGATGTCAACAACCCCGAGACGAGAGGATGGAGATTGATCGAGCTGCAGAAGGCTGGAAGAGACTACATCTAAGCGCGCGCAGCTCGTCTCGTCTCCGAAAATGCACAAAATTCTAAACGACATTGCATAGAGCTCTTCATCTCAGCGATTCTAGGCTTCTGGCGTCGTTTGTTCCACCATTGTTTTATCTACGACTGTACAATATCCGGTGTCCATATTCTAGATCTAAGGGAGGGAAAACCGGGGCAAATATCCTTCATATCCGTTATAGTTCCCGACATTTTCCTCGCTCGCTAATCAGATTCTACTCTTCTCATGTTCGTGTATTCCTAACGCCTCTTATATCCCCTAAGGCAAAATATCGCGCCAGACATTCTGCTAAGGCTCTCACGGCTGATGTGCCCTAGGCACTATACGGATGGCTCTGGCAACATGACATCTCTTCTGGGCGTATCGGGGCGTATTTGGGTATCTTTTCTTCTGCCTCAAAGCATATGACCACCACCTCTCCTCTCCCCTTTCCTGTCCCGAATATTTCAGGACGTTTCTTGATCTTTGTTGTTTACGTTATTTACCACACTCCATCCCTGGAGTTGAGTTTTACCTTGTGGGGATCCTAGGATTATATTGTCGACGGAGATCCAATGCCCATCATGTATCAATGAAAAAGCCAACCTGAAAAGGAAGTATTACAATGGAATGTGTACTCTAGATTGAGGTCATAATAATGTTGGATGAATGCCCCTAAGCTCTATTTTCCATTGTATCTTAAGATTTTCTCTCCATAGTGAGGTCAAACTACTACGCGGTATTTTGACTACCGGAAACGACAGAGAATGACAGAGAATGACAGAGAATGACATATTCGACTGTTACCAGATCTTTGCTTTTAATATCATTTTGTTTTTGCGACACTATCAGACGTCCTCAAGGAGATCATATGCAGATCATAAGGCGTCTAGAAGCCAATGATATATTATAAACATCCGAAGGAAGAAAGAAAAGAGATGTGAAATCTTCTAAGCAAAAGCTGACCACGGCCAACCCTTACAAATAAGCAATTATATTAACTACTGGCCTTGACCCTGGCCTCCACGACCCGCACCTCCCATCATGTTTCGGGCCCTGTAATGGTGTTGTTAGTCTGCAAGTCTGTATATATATGCAGGGATCTGTAGAAACTTACATCTCGGCAATACTAGGATCGTTCATCAAGCTCGACATGTCGGGCATACCACCGCCACCGCCGCCGCCGCCGCCAAAGCTTTCAGCCATCTGCCTCAAACGGGGATTGCTCATGAGGTTGTTCAACATGTCTGGGTTGCTCATAAGGTTCTGAGCCATGCTGGCAAACATGGGGTTGTTCATGATGGAGCTCAGGTCGGGCATGCCGCCAGCACCGCCTCCAGCTCCACCGCCGCCCAGCATACTGGCAAGAGAGGAAAGATCTGGCATGCCGCCAGCTCCCCGCGAGGCACCAGGGGCATTATCGACAGCGTCGGCTGGAGGCTCGTTGCTAGCCCTGCCCATCTCCGCGATTCTCTTCTTGGACGTCTCCAGACCCCTCTTCATAGCCTCGCTGCCACCGTTTCCTTCAGCCTCAATTCCCTTCTCGTATGCTTCGGCAGCTCCCTTGGCATCGCCCAGGTCATATCGAGCGAGACCAAGTCGGCTCCAAGCCTTGGAGTACTTAGGGTCCACGGCGACGGCGAGCTCAGCATCTTCGACAGCCTTTGCATGCTGTCCAGAAGCGGAGTAAGCAGCGGCCCGGTTAGACAGATAGATTGGGTTTGCAGGTGCAATGTTCAGGGCCCTTGTGTAGAAGTCGATAGCGGTGCTGTATTCCTTGCGGGCCATAGCAGCGTTACCCTCGGACTTCAGCTTATCGGATTCCGGCGTGGGAGCGCCAGCTTTTGGCTTGGACTCTTCACCAGCTTTTGGAGTCTCCGCTGCGGGAGCAGATGCGGCAGGAGTCTTTCCCTTCAGCTTCTCGTAGACGCTGTAGATGCTGGCAAGAGACTGGCCACCAAGAGCATCTTTCACGGCAGCCTCGTCATTGGGGTCGACCTTGAAGGTGTCAGCAATGCAGGACTGCGCAATTTCGATAGACTCTGCATCATCAGCAGTCAGAGTGCCATCCTTCAGACTGGAGCCGAGGAAATCGATAATCGCAAGCGCGAGGCGCTTCTTGGATTCTGTCGGGGCCTAAACAAAGGAACATTATCAGTATCTGCGGGGTGAAGCGGCAGGCGGAGACATCAAGAACTTCCTTGACGATTGACGGGGCTGGAATTAGCATACCATGACGACCCTTGAACTTCTCTGGGGGTTCACTCGCGAGTGTGTATCCTACGCAAGAAGTGCTGGAAGGGACAAGAAACGCTCGTGGGGAGAAATCCAACAATAATAATGAACAATTATTGCGGGGAGCGACGGGAGCTCCCAAAGCCGTCTAGACGCTTCGACATTACCGGTATCAACACGTGACAGCCCCTGCGCGCGGCAATGGCTGAGCTTGGACAACTCGCCCGTTGAACAAGATATGATATGATCTTATATGACCAGTTGGGTATGGCAGGCAGTGTCTTGGTCTCTGCTGTCCTGCTCCTGGCAGAATAAGGGTCTCCTCGTACGAAGATGACCCGATGTGAGCGTCGTTGCCAGCTCCTTGTGACCAATTCAACTGCGTCAAGCCATGTACTGGCCCAATGGAGTACCCCGGGTCTATGCGGTCAATGGCCCTGGGATTGTACCCAGTTCATCTGGTGAAGATGAGGAGCTTCGGGGCGAAAATGCGCAAGAGAATGCAGACCTGATAGCTCAGCATGAAAGGAGACGACCGTCGAAGGTCAATGCCTCCGCGTGGGCAGATGAACCGATCGATGGCCTCTGCGTCTCGCGGACCGGTCATCTGTTTGCGACCATGACTGAGACATCTATTTCGGTTTGGCAGACGAGGGTATGTTAATTATCCTATTAGGTGGACACAAGTATTGACTGATTGCCAGCCAACAGCTGTCGTTGCTGCCGTTGCGCGCTCCCCGCTGTCCCTGAAGACGTACGGTCCGAATGTCGCACTTATGCTCCATCCAGACTCGACAATCTTGGTCGCCCAGACATTGCTTGGGTATCTTCTGACATATACAATCGCTTCTGATCCCAATACGGAGGTCTACCAGCAACATTTCAATCACTCAACTCAGCCTCGGCGACAGCAGCTGCCCCGTCACTTTGGGCGGGAGGACGCCAATGGTATCTGTGATGTCAGCATCCGGTTTCGAATGGCTATAAAAGTTGATGCTGGTATATCGAAAGCGTTGGCTCTTGATAAAGAACTGGTTGTTGCTACTGTTAAACCGGCCGCCATTCAATGCATCCGCTGGACTCCTGACCGCAGCGGCACTCAAACGACATCAGAAGTGCTCAGCCGTATCCTGACCGTGCCAAAGTCGACTATAATTGTGGAGATGATCTATGATCGAGCTATGAGTCTTTTGATCTGGGTCACGAGTGATGGACAGGCGTTTGCGGTGCAACGGGCTACGGCCAGCTCTCAAGACCCGGAAGAACCAAAGAAGATATTCAGAGGCCATTGTTTTCACAACCCAGAGACGGAGGACCAAAGGGCAGTTAAAGTCGCGGTGAACGCGCGGTTTTCGTTGCTCGCCGTGAGCTGTGCCAATGGCGAGATCTTGGTGTATACAGCCAAGGATTACATGGGCAATGTTCCTCTGTCCTTTAAACTCCAGCTTCCTGCTTCGCTTTCTACAACGGGAGAACTGAGATTTTTGAGCTATTCACCTGACGGATATTGCCTCTTTGCTGGATACGAACACGGCTGGACGAGCTGGAGTGTCTTTGGCAAACCTGGCGGCAATAGCTTCTCGATAGATAGGTCCCTGGCAGCCGCAAACACCGAAGATTGGCTCACTGGAGTCTCAATAGGATGCTGGATCGGCGGAGGTTCCGATTTGATTCTTTCCCGCCCAAATGATCGTCGCATATGGGTTCTTGAGACTGCGCGCAGTGCTTTGACAGGCTGCTTCTCATCAGCCAACCTCGCTAGGGCTCTTCTGCAGACCGGGTCGGAGGTCATTCTATACCGTGGACATGATCTGCCGGATTTGATGACTATATCTGGCAAGGACTCGTTATGGCACCATGCACAATATCCTCCGGGGTACCTGCATTCGCAGTGGCCGATACGGTCCTCTGTCGTCTCCCAGGATGGAAGATATATAGCCATAGCAGGAAGACGAGGATTGGCACATTATAGTGTCAGCAGCGGACGCTGGAAGACATTTGATGACCCCAACCAGGAGAACGCTTTTGCTGTCCGAGGCGGGATGTGCTGGTATGGACATATCCTGATCGCCGCTGTCGACAATGAAGGCTCATATGAAGTATGTTACTCTGGCCAGGATTTTGCAAAGTGTCGATGAAACTAACTGCTCTAGTTGCGTTTGTACTCACGAGAACGAGCGCTGAATAATAACTCGATCCTTCACGTTGAATACCTTCCTTCCCCCGTGGTCTTTGTTGGGCCCTCGGGCGAGGACTCACTTCTTGTTTATACCTACGATAATATTCTGTACCACTATGTCATCAGCTCTATGCAGGGCAGAGTTACGCTGGTACCTGTGGGCCAGATCGCCTTTAACGGTATCGTGCGGGCACCTACTAGAGTCCGATCGATCAGCTGGGTTCTACCAGAGGACCAATTGCGTGAGTATAATAGATTTTCTGACCATCCTATGATGAACTAACAATGTACAGGCAATGGCGACCCATCTCAGGATGTCAAGGTGGCATCGGTTCTCCTGTTGGTAGATGGAAATCTCGTTTTGCTGCAGCCCTCAGTATCCGACACTGGTGAATTGAAATACGACATGCGCATTGTAGCACATGATGTAGAATACTATATCCTGATGCGCGACCAACTATCCTTCAATTTCGCTCCGCCGTCGGATGAATCTCTACCACCTAGCCCGTCTGTGGGGATGGCATTGAGCGGGTACCACAGCAATCAGTCACTAAGAGATTCGCTGTGGATGTTCTGTGGAAAGGATCTTCTCGCATGGGGTGACGTGCAAGATGTTCTTCGTGGAGGAGATATACCGAAACCTCTCCCTGTTCCGGTTGATTTCTATCCACTTTCGGTCCTTCTCAACAAAGGCATTGTCCTTGGTGTTGAGCCAGAACTGATCCAAAGACGCGATGTGACATTCAGCATGCTCAAATTCGCTATTCGGGTACGTTTGCCTATTCTTGATTTTGTTCTGTCATCGAAGAAGTTCGCTGATCGATTTAAACGCACCAGACACATCTATTTCTCCCGTACTTTCTGCAGCAATACCTGGCTAGTGGTGACATGCCGTCTGCCCTCTCACTTTCCTACCATTTCAACCATCTCTCTTATTTCCCTCATGCCCTAGAAGTCCTTCTCCATCATGTTTTGGACGAGGACGTGGACAAGCAGAGCGGAGATGCCGCTTTGTCCGAAAAGCCACAGCCGCTGTTACCTATGGTCATTGGCTTCCTCCAGGCCTCATTACCGGCCAGGGTATATCTTGACATTATTGTACAGTGTACGCGAAAAACCGAACTGCGATCGTGGCGCACGCTATTTACCCACCTCCCGCCTCCTCGAGACTTGTTTGAACAGGCGCTGAGGCTGAACTCCCTGAAGACTGCAGTCGGTTATCTTCTGGTTCTTCAGGCATTCGAGGATGAAGATGATGGCAGCGACGGTCGAATCGAAGACTATGTTGTTCGCCTGCTCAGCTTAGCTTCTGCCAAGGGCATATGGGATCTCTGCGCGGAACTGGCTAGATTCCTGATTGCTCTGGATGCGTCCGGAGACATGCTGCGGCGCACCATCGCCCGCGTGGGCTTCAAGAATGGCGACACGAACGGCTCTGGTAACAGCCCAAAGGGGTTGGGTCTCTCGCTGGGAATCCCCCTATCAGCCACATCATCGGTGTCGACGGCATCGTTATCTCCAAGTGCTGCATACCACCGAAGACGAAGAGGAAGCGATACTACCAGCGCCGGCACCGTAGCCACGCCCTCGCGGGGAAGAAGCGACGAGGATCTACGAAGCCAAGGAAGCAGTGCAGGAGATGACCTCCTTACAGGGAGCTTCTCACCGGGTTCCTGATCATGCAGTGTAGCTGCAAGCTGGCAGATAATAGATAACAAAACAGTCCCCATGGGGATGTTTACATACGGGTTCAGTTTCTTTCGCTCTTGCTGCCGACCCCAGATATATATAGACATGTTTATGGTTTGTATAGGCGGCGTCTGACTATTCCTGATGATGTTTAAAACCACCGACTATTAGATAATTCGGGCCTGGTAACTTAACTAAACCAGTTGGCGTTTCTTGTATTTATTTTTCTGGTCTGGCATATCAATTGCTTTTTTCTTCACCCTTTGGACTATTCACAGATGTAAAGATGCGCTCATGAATTCATGACATTTCTTTCAGAGTAGATATCGTGCTATCGTCCTGTCTTCTAGATACGCAGGATAAAATAAGTTTTCATGTCCCATGGCTGGGATATCTCATATCATGGTCCCATATTCTCATCTCATCGGGCCATGCTCGAGCGACTTCCTATCTGAAGGAGATAGAATAGGTGCTAGCTTCCTGTAGGCCTAGCCTGGTCATTGGAAATTGAAAGCCTGCTCGATCGATCGATCTCCGATATGTTCAACGAGTCGATCAACAGCAGCAAAGTTCCCCACCCGAGGCTCTTTCTAAAGTCGAAAAAGATCAAGAAAAAGACAAAAGTAGGTTTCCAAACAAAACCACCCAACGCCCACGATGCATCTTTCCCTTTGCATATCCGCTGGTATCCTTCATCATCCAACCCCCCTTTTTCCTTCTGCGGGTTGCCGACGACATCGTCTCCTCAAAACCCATTCCGATTCGATTTCATCTCATATCCTCTTGTCGGACTCCTCACGACAAATGCATCTTCCACAATCCATCACCCAAATAATGCCCCTGCTCCATCGCCACGCCCTTCCCTTTCTCCTTCATCTCCTCCGTCCCCATGGCCAAGGGCCCCACGAGACAGATCTCCTCCTTCCCCTCCGCTTTCACAGCGACGACGTCGCCCTTTTGCAGCGCGTGCTCCTTATCGGGAAGTCGGCCCCCAGCGGACGTGAGTCCGGGCGCCATGAGCGCGGCGCCGGAAAGGACGAAGCGGATTGCACCGCGGTCGATCTGGATCGTGGGGAGGGTGTCTGGGTAGGCGTGCAGGAGACGGAGGTGGGGGATGGGAGGGTCGTCGAAGCGCTGGAAGAAGAGGGGCGTGTTGTCGATGGCGTAGAGGGTTGCGCGCTCGGGTCTGTTGGGTTTCCATGGTGTTAGTATTCGTTTGATTGTCCTTTTCTTTCATGTATATAGATAGATAGATGGATGGATGGATTGATAGATAATCCTGGCAGGAGGCAAGGCAGAGGCGAGAACGTACAGCTTAATAGCATCCAACTGCGCCTTCTTGGGAATGACTTCATCGATATACGGCTCGAAACCAGGATACGTCTCGAGGAACTTTTGACGGAGACCGCGCTGAACGGACGATTTCACCTTGGATTTGGCGCCGGGGGATATACTTCAATTCGTATTGTTAGCCTGGTTCCGTTGCTTCTTTCCATGTTTATATGAAATAGAAATGTTTTCCCCATGATAACAGGGGAATAGAATGAAAAAAAAGGGTGGACATATTCCAATTCTCATCATGAGGGGCAGAGCAAGTTGTAGATCTGAAGAGGGGTAGATGCATCGAAAGTAGAGATCTTTTCAACATGCTAGGAATGCGCTGGAAGACTGGACTCACTCTTTCTTAAACATGTTGGATATGCAATTTCTTTCTAATAGATAGGAATATGAAAAGACGAAAAGAATGGTATGGAGGGGGTATCAAATGGTATGTTGCTATCATCGAGAGCTGCGGAACCAGCTGCGTCTTTGCCGGTCTTGCGCATCTGGCACGACACGGCCAACGCGGGGAAGGGCTAGGGCTCTCACGTGGTCTGGAGGGAGTTGGGCATAGATACACCGTATAGTTTATAGGGTAGAAGATGTGGTAGATTACGAAGTGCAGTCAGAGAGGATTTTACTCAAAGAGTTCCTGAGAGAACACAGAGTAATGACATCTGCAGATGTACTCTGAACTTTTATCTACACTATCACAGCTAGTTTGCTCTGTTCATGACATTAATTGCGTCAATATTGCTTTTCTCAGCTGAGCTGAGATGGTATCTGATTTGTCTATTTAGCCCTTGGCAGCACCCGCCTTGATGAGCAGGATATCGCCATCCTCCACCACGTAGTCCTTGCCCTTGGTCATGACCTTACCGGCGGCCTTGACCGCGGCTTCGTCTCCGTACTCCTTCAGAGTCTCAAAGTTGAAGACAATAGCCTGGATGAAAGTCTTCTCGAAATCTGGACAGAACATCAGTATGTGCTATCGAGAACAATCTGTAGTGCATGTGCTTACCAGTGTGAATAACACCAGCGGCCTGAGGAGCCTTGGTGCCCTTACGGATAGTCCACTGTCGGACTTCATCCGCACCGGTAGTGAAAAAGCTGCCCAAGTTCAGCACCTGGCGCATGGTCACAATGACCTTGGGCAGGGCCGACTTGGTGCCCAGCTTCTTGCACTCCTCGTCGACTTCCGCATCGTTCTCAAATCGGGTCAATCGGTCCTCGAACGAGACGGAAAGCGGGATGACGGGGTCACCGGCGGAGTTCTCCTTGATCCACTCTGCAACCTTGGGAAGATACTTGTTCTTCTGGCGGATGTAGTCCCTCTCACTGAGGTTGACCAGGTAGACGACAGGCTTGGCCGTGAGGAGGAACAGAGGGTTGATCACCTCGACCTGATCGCGCGATAGTTAGCACATGCTGCGCCAAATGTAACTGGATAGCAGAACATAATGATCCATTTATGCTTGCGCATATCAGGTAGGATTTCTTCTCAATGTGACCTCAACGTGAGATTAAACGAGGCCACTCGACGAGCTGGGTTATTGTCGAGCCTAAGCTCTTATTCATCATAATAACGTGCAGGAAAATATTAAAGCAAAAAAGGCGAAAAAAAGATAACACATACCTCCTTGGGCGTCCAGTCACCCTTGCGGACATCCTTACCATCCTGCAGCCACTGGAGGATCTTGGCCACGGTGGCCTCTTCCTCGCGCAGCTTCTTCATTTCCAAACTCTGACCGCCACGCTTGGTCTGCTTCTGCAGACCCTCGAGGGCCTTTTCGACGAACTCGATATCCTTGATGCGCAGCTCCTCGCTGATGATGGTCAGATCACGGATGGGATCGACGTCACCCTCGACGTGGATAATCTCTGCGTCATCGAAACACCGCACCACCTGGAAGATGGCGTCGACCGCGCGGATGTGCGACAGGAAAGCATTTCCCAGACCAGCACCGGTCGAGGCGCCACGCGTCAGACCGGCGATATCGTAGACCGTCAGGTTGGCAGGCACCTGCGACTTGGGCTTGTAGTGCTGGCAGAGCCAGTCGAAGCGGGGATCGGGGACGATGACACGCGCTTCTTCTGGCTCAATGGTGGCATAGGGGAAGTTAGCCGGGTTACCCAGCGAGCACTTGGTGATCGCCTGGAAGAGCGTCGACTTGCCAACGTTGGCGAGACCGACCTGTGGTTGAAAGCATGATCAGTGGCTGTCCTGCGCGACGGATTCACATTGTGGAAGTGTCGTGAAAGAAAAAAGAAGAAGAGAAGAAAAAAGGAGATGTGTGTGTGCGAGGGAGCGGTGGGAAATAAATAGGTCAGGGCAGGCTAGGGAGGAAAAAATTTAGTTCGGCAAGTCTCACATACGATACCGCTCTTCAGGTTGTTCCCCGGACGACCGAGAAGCACCTTCTCTTCCTTGACGGCCTTCTTGGGACCCATCTTCTTTCCCTTTTTCTTACTGGAATAGGGACGGCGACAGATAGACAGGTGGGAGGCTAAGCACGAGGGGGAGGAGGAGAAGGTGGATGAGGGGGAGAGGAAGAGAGGGGCACGATGCGTGAGATGGGAAGCAAGAGCAGGACCAGCTGCAGATCGTTCCAACCGGAAGGGCAGAGAAAGAAAGAAGAAGGCGGAAGTCTGGAGGGAAGACGTGGTGAACGAGAGGGGAGGGCAGCCCGGAGAGAGGCTGCACCAGGAAGAGTTTAAACTAATTTAACTGAAGGGCAATTTGGAACTAATTGACGCTGCCAGCAAGAGGCGTGGCGGGGTAAGGATTGCAAAAAGCGCGATGGGCAAGAATAATTCGTTGCTTCAGAAGACACAAATTGGTTTGGCTGCAAAAGTGACAAGTTCCGTGGGAGAATCATCGCTGGTTGGTGGTTGCCCGTCATGTGACGCCAGTCTGCCCTAGGCATCCGTCTAGCTCATTAAGTAGTTAATTACTTACTTACTGGATCTATAAAATAGAATCAGAGTAACCACTCCTCAATTGCATTCTGATCGAAGACACAAAAGACCGCACCAAGCACCCCAGTTCTATAAGAGTTGACAAAAGCGGAAATCAAGCTGGCTCCCTCCTCAAATGCATATTAACCCCCAAAGAAAAGCACCGCAAGACCACCCCAGAAGCACCCCAGTCGCATATTAGCCAGCCATCCCATGTAGCCCATATCCCATAAGACAAAGAAAAGAAACCAGAACCCGCAAGTATCAGCACCAGGCGCCCTCCAGACTGTTTCTTCCACTGCGTTTCATTTTCCATCTCATCTGATGGTCACATCAGTAAAGGACCTGGGGGCCCTCCACGGCCGCAACAATGTCACTGAAGTTGTAGAGTGCATGGTTCTGAGTTATTTCCATGTCGAGATCACGTTCAACTAATCACACGCATTATATTAGCTTTTCATCTCTTCTCATCTATATTTATATCACTTATCCGAGTAAACTTACCCAGATTGCCACGTTCAAGGACCGCGTCTGTAGAATGCTTAACGTGACCAGGCTGAGTAAAAGTAAAGTAGGCGTAGAAACCCAGCAGAAGAAGCCCAAGCAGAAGCAGATTCTTCTTCGTAGCCTTCAGACGAATGAATGAGATGGCAGCGCGTATCTTCTTCACGAGGTATTCAACGAGGTCCAGAAGTAGCAGCATCCTCAGAATCCAGTGGCTCAGGGAAGTAGCCCGTCCAGCTTCAGCAGCAGGATCAAGACGAGGTTCGTACATCCCCTCGTGGGAGCCAGGAGAGAAGACAAGCCACTCGCGGGGAAATGCAGTGCCGTCACTCAGTGTAGGCCACGGGAACTCCATATACGACGCTGGGAGACCCAGACGGGTCAGCTGGTCGCTGAGCCAGCGCTGGACTATATGCTTCACGGACATGAGCATATTGGGCTATGAGGGTTGGGATTCTTTGAATGTTCAGGATGAGGACGATGGGACGAGTTCGTGAGTTCACAGATTTGATTGTTGCGAACGAAGTGACGTGAACATGAGCAGAAGCTGGTGATACAAACAGTGAAGGAGGACATGTTGAACAGGCCTGGCTGAATCACACCGCCTAGCAAACATCAGGAAGATAAAAAGAGGCAATCCGATACTTCACTGGAACTGCTTGGTTCATTGCTTGCAAAGTATGACAATAAACATCAATAACACTAGAATAGATTGGATAAACAGCATAACAAAACGGCTCAGGAAATAGATGAAGAAAAGCCACCCGCCATTGAGACATGCGCGATATAAGAGAATAAAGGAGCAATTGGTATGTTATAAACTACAAGAAGAACAGAGACGACCATCCAAAAACCTACTGTAGCAGAGTAAGGGGACTTGACCCGCCCCGTGCTGAAAGAGACCCCGTTTCCTCGCTCTCCCGTAAATGCCTGTGTAAACGCCTAAGAAAATGAAATACTCAATACCACCTGTCAAGTTTCCATGGCATCTCCATGACCATGCTCCTCGTTCACAACCCCGAGTAATTTTGCATAGGGCACCGTAACCCGCTGGAGGTCCCGATGCTTGCCTAAGAGATGTTAGCAATCGGCAACACCACGACAGATGACTTGTAGTAAAAAAGATACTCACCTATGGCTAGAAGCACTTCCTTTAGTAAGATGTCTCGTGGCCAGCCACAAAGGGTGTCAGAGCCATCTTGCCAGTTCCGGCCCTCCTTCTCGTTTGCCTGTAACTTCCGTACTGCATCTGTCTCATCTTCCTCTTCGAAGATGCCACCGACCAGGGCCTTCAGCAACTCCTCAACCTTCAGCTTGAGTCCTTCAGCTCCAATGCGCTTGGCATACATCGAAAGGTATATGCGGAACTCATCCTTGGCCCCCAGAGACAATGCTGCAGCCACGCGATTCTCAAGGTGAGCAATGGAGACGCTCGACTCGAAAGTCTCGTATCCCTCTCTTGAAAGAAGGACTTTGATGAGACGCTGGAGGAAGTAGGCTCTGCCACGGAGCAGCGTCTCATTTGTCGTATTGCGCTCCAGGAATGGAAGAATGCCCGCAGAGACGGCTTTCTTTGTTTCGCCATCCTGATCGGCTCCGGAGGCCCGGATGTTGCCGACTGAGACGTCCGTCGTGTTCCAGTATTGGCTTCCAACAGCCCACCAGGCCTCTGAGAGTCGCTGCCATGTATACATGGCTTGAGAGTATGTATAGCCTTCACCGTTCGAGAGTGCAACAACAATACGCCCTTCAGAGTTGATCCGCGCATTGGTAATTGCGGGTGCCGGGGTTGGATGTGCAGTCATGGTATGTATAGCGGCATCCAGAACTGGCTGGAGAGATACCGGGGGATGCGGGGATGAAAGCATCTTTACGTTCCAGACATAGCACATGCCAACTGCAGATATAGCTAGGAGCCAGGGGCCATGGGACTCGAGGATGACAGGCTGAGCCTCAAGCACCAAGGCACTGACAAGTCGACGACCTGCAGGGGTCCAGATATATATCGAACCATCTTCGCACGCAGCTGCCCACATGCCCTCGTTTCCAGTCACCAGAAGCACGGTCCTGGGCAGGAAATCCTGCCATAAGGGCTGATCACCTTTAGTCAAGGTGATGCGTACTGGTTCTCGGTCCGCCGCTCTGCCAGTCAAAGTCGCAGGCGGAGGGTTCCGGGCCTCGAAAACGAGGTCCGCTCGAGACTTGCTCGAATCGTTCGCAGCGCTTGGCGGGTCCGTAGGATCACCATTCGTATCCAGAGCACGTACGATCTGGTTGCGAACCTTTGGAACAGCTAGTCGTAGCTGACTGATAGTCATGCAGGGATTAGTCACTGCAGGACGTATAAATTCTGGCGTAGTCTGTTGGCCCGTCACTGGGGGCTGGGACTGCGCCGGAAGAAGGCCATCTGCCGTATTCGAAAGGATGGCCGTCGCACCGTTCTGACTTGCCGATGCTATGCGTTTCTCTACCTGGCCCTCTTCGTCGCCTTCGATCTGTGCCAATTTGCGCTTATTTCCAAATAACAGCGCCGTGAGACCGCCTTTTGGCAATGCATCAAACGGCTTAGAAAGATCGACAACGGACTGTGGTGCATCAGCTTTCGCTTGGTTGCTTACACTGGCAGCCATAAGTCGGGCTTGTGGAAGAGAAGACTCCGCGGCGCCCGCTCCTGAGACGAGAAGCGGTTGTATACGCTTCTTGCCCTCTTTCGTGTATGTGGGACGCTGCTTCAGTCTCTCCAGCTTGGCCTGATATGGATCAGGCTTCTCGGGTTCAGTAGCTGATGGGGCAGAGGCGCCGTTTGTCTGGGCCTTAACTGGCTCCGTAGACGGAGAGGGACCGCCAGCAGGAGTTGTCCCGTTGGTCGTAGGTAGTGGTGCAGTTCCATTCGCAGGCTCGTTCGAAGGATGATGATCTCCCATCAAGGCACCCATCCTGCCCTCAACATCCTTGATTTCGCCAGCCTTGCTCTTCTCCTCAAGCAACAAGCCATCTGTGGTCTCTGGGATACCGGCACCCTTCCTATTCGTGCCAAACTTGGTAAGAGATTTCTCATTTTCCTCCATCGCCATCGGAAACCCTAGCTCCGCATCCTCAAATCTGACGGCAACAATTGTCCCGTCAAGAGCGCAAGCAAAAAGACATGTGCCGTCGGGAGACCAGGCAAGATCACAGATCGACTTTGATGCGATGTCTTGCGTGATGACAATGGGTCGAGGGTTGCTGGTGATCCAAACACTTAGTGACTTATCTCCTCCGGCGCATGCGATAACAGTGACCAGATTGTGCATAGCATGACCCTGGCTGTCTACCGTCGGCTTATCGATCGGTTGGCTAGAATACAATCTGGGAGAGAATGCGCAGACTTCCACTGGCGCTTCATGCCCGATCAGATTAATGTCCCCATCCCAAGAACCACGGTTGATAATGGCGACTGAGCTAACTGGTCCATTGACCGCATTGGCAGCGGCGATGTGCATGCCATCCGGCGACCACGAGCATCGACGGAAATACGCAGTCAACGGCGAACTAACAAATGGAGCGGTGATTGTGTGTTCCAGGACAAAGTTGTTCATCTGATCATGGGCGGTGGAGTTCGGGGCAGGAGAAGTAAATCGGAAGATGCGAACAGTTCGATCGTCACTTGCGGTAGCAAAGTACTTGTTTGCCGGGTCGAATGCGATTCCCTTAACGTGACTCTGGTGATTCGACAGCGTCTTCAATTTCTCAAACGTATGCCCGGACCAGACAACGACTTTGGAATCCAGACCGACGGAGACCAGGATTGAGGAATCGTACGACCAGCCGAGATCCTGTACATCATTGTCATGCCCTATCAACCTTCGTATCGTCCGCCAATTCTCAACCGGAGGCGCTTCATTCGTCCCTAAACCCACAGAACACCAGAACGTCAGCCAGCAACTTCTCGCGACAGAGGAGGCCGCAAGTCCCTACCAAACGTCGACGCATGCGAAGGCGGATTTGAATCTAATGTATATACGCAGACAATCTTATCATCCGCTCCGGACGCAAGGTATCTCCCATTTGGCGAAAACCGAACCGTGTGAATCGTCCCCGAGTGGTTGCTCATGGAAGCCAGTTGCTTCGGCTTGTCGGCGTAGGCAGGGTCCGCAGCGTTGTAAACGGCCTCTGTAGACCATATCCGAACGTATCCATCTATACCCCAAAGAATTCACTCGTCAGAAACGTTTATTTCCATCCATACACTCCCTTCCAGAAGCACAGGGGTTCGCGCGCAGGACGAAACCGGCCCAAAACTGGATCAAGCAACGGCATCCTCTCGCGCACGAGACAGGTGAAAAAAGGGCGTCTGTATAGAAATCATGTCATCTCACCTCCAGCTGCCGTAACCAATCGACTCCCATCCGGAGAAACATCGCAGCTATAGACCTCGAAATCCTTCCGCTCGCCTATTGTAAAGGAAACGCGTTAGCACCAGCTGTTCACAACAACCCAAGCTCCTCCAAACAAGCCCCTCTTCCTGGACAGCTCCCTTCTGGAGCTACCAGTAGAAAATATCACAAGAAAACCCCAATAAATACCTCCATGTGTAAGCCACACGGGCTTGATGATATGCATCGTGAAACGACTAGCTGAAGGCGGTTATTATTATTATCTATGATCGTTCCTGCGCGCGGAGATCCCGGTATCGACGATCACTGAATAGTTGACGTGGAGGACGAGGAGCTTAGTTGGAGCATCGCAGCACCTCCCGATCGATCGCACACGTTGCCCCGTGGGTTTCGTCCCTGCTGAGCGTGCAGTTGTAATTGATCAAAGAAGATCAGTTTGTCGATGAGCGGTCCCTGGATGCAGGCGCTGCGGTCGATCGATGGGAAATCCTGGTACATGAAAGGCGCGCGACCGCGGTTTGCTTGCTTGCACCTTTCGAAAAGTCGCGATTCCCCCAGCTTTCCTTCGCGCGGGAGTTGGTTGGCCCGAGCTCCACCGCGCCAGCGGCTGCAGGCAATCGGTTTGGATAAGACAGGGGATTAACTAACTATACTATGTACAGGCATGCAAAAAGTTCATTTTCAACCACAAATGGAAGATATTAGTTTTATGTTTTATATGCATCTGCAGGGCAGGCCATCGAATCAAAAGATGAATATAATCAATGCTTTCTGATCTATTTTCTCGCTAGTTCATTGGATATTGATTTTGAGAAAGCTGAAGAGCCATAATAATAACTATTAACTGTTCTAACCTTTTCAACTTCTTCTCTATAACAAAAAAGTGCTACAAGGGATTAAGAGAAAGATGGCTGCTTGAGGGCATAACAAGTAGTTAATTAAGTTTTCTGGCCTCGAAAACTTAATTGATAGAACTGGGGCCTAATTCGTATTTCTAACAGAGATCTTCTTCGTGTCTCAGCGCTATTAAATAATAGGTACAATAGTGCATAGTTCATTAGAAGAGAATTTCACTTCTAAGATCAAGAAAGGTATTCGGTATTCTACGAGTATTGCTCACAGCTAATGATTGACTATCAGTGCGTGGACTTTGGACTTCTAAATTGGGATTACTCGTAGAAGTATCATCAACTATGGAAATCTCGTATTCTTCCTTTGTGCCTTCGGTTTCTGTTGACCATTTATTATTAGGCATTATTCGCACTGGTAGAATTTCGGCATCTTGAAGAGTTGCTTTGCGTTATCTTTTGCAATCTTCCTCTTATCAGTGGCATTGATGTCCAGTGAGTCAAACCAGGTACAAGCATCAGAGAATGACTCAAACGGATAGTCAATGGAGAAGAGGATCCGATCAGCGCCAACTTCAGTTAGGCAGAATTGAAGCGTCGAGGTTGAGAAGTGTCCGCTGGTAGTTATCCACAGATTGCGCTGAAAATATTCCCGGATCGTTAATTTGCAAGAAAGCCCAAGTGGTTTTTTAATATCTTCGAACCAATGGTTAATGCGCCACATATCGAATGGAATGTGCTCTCCTAGGTGACCCAGGACAACCTGCAATTTTGGATGTCTATCAAAGACGCCGTTGGTCACCATGCCGAGAACGTGAAGACTGACGCCTTGAGCAAAGCTCAAAGCAGGGCCAATAAGCCATTTCCGCTTCGCCCATAGCTTGTCGTGGATACTGCCGGTAGGATTGCGCGGATGTAGATAGAATGGAACATCCAAATCTGTCACTGTTGACCAGAATGGATCCCACTCAGGTCCATCGTAGAATATCATATCATCGCCATCAGGCCCTGCTCGTTGTGTATCGTTAACCAATGCACCCTTGAACCCATATTTGGTCACACATCGGCGTAGTTCCTCAGCTGCCTCCTGGGGATCATGCATTGATAAAGTGCTAACATAAATTTAGCGACGTTCTTTCATTCTAGAATATTGAGAGCTGCTTACGCAAAAGCACCAAGACGATCCGGATGGTTCTTGATTGCCTCCGAAATGTAATCGTTAATTTCAACTGCTAGCGACTGAGCTTCTTTAGGATCAGATATATCTTGCACTCCGGGTGCTGTGTAAGATAGAATAGTATAACCGACACCATGCTCATTCATGTACTTGATGCGTTGCTCAGTAATGTCGTTAATTTCAGCAGCATGTTTGTCTGGATCGACAGCAAAGAGGCCTGCCCACCATCGTGTACGCTCCTTGAATCGAGGAAGGGCAAAAGCTTCCTCGAGGGCAACCTTTCCGAGCATGATGGAGAGTGGATAACGAAGAGAAGTGTACTAATGGATGTATGTGGTGTGATAGTTGTGCTATGCGTCAACTTGTTTTATATATCTGGCAGGTTTCGATTGTAGACACACTTCCAAATTCTCATTTAATTGTAGCTACGTTGGGAATGCCTATTAGCATGGCGGATAAGGCACCGTATTGCCGAATTTCTTGCGGATAAAACAAAACTGACCTGCGGCGTTGGCGGATATAACCCCCTCCCCCACTAGGTTCTCGGCCACGAATAGAATACGCGCACCGCGTCCAAACAAGAACTCACTGGCAAGCATACTATCGAGCTTTCTCGAGTTGAAGAAGCGTGGTGGATATGGTTGGTGTTACTTCTACACCCAGATCCGACCTTTCCGAAAGTCTCAGGACAAGCATAGCTGTGCCACCTCCCCTAGAATTAGAGTTAAGCAAACCCCATGTTCAATATACATACTATCTTTGTCTCTATGCTTTAGGATTCGACAGCTTGTAGTAAAACCTATTACGGGTCTAACCCATTGCAATTACTCTATTATATCTTGGTAATTATAAGTTGTGTGACTAGCCAGTTTGTAGGATACGTTACTCCATTCTGCCAAGTAAATAGACTATGCCCTAGATAGCCCATAACAAGAACAATTATCGAGTATCCTTTGGAAGGCAATGGAGAATACGAATGAAAATACAAGTTACTAGCATCGACAATACTGGGCTAATACCAACAGTATGTAAAGATTTTCTACGATTGGGGACTTAAAATCAGGAAGGAGTCACAATATATGATAGCAGGCAGCTGTCCGTATGGCGGCGATGCCTACGAGGAAAATTTCAAATCCAAGGCCTTAGATAGAATCTACCATTGGAAGACACAAGGAATATACAAATTGTCGGGATCTTTAGAAACCAATTGTAACGCCGTTAGGTAGCTCCAGCCCAATAGGAAGGCCACAGATAAACTTGTCCAAGTACCTTTTGCCTTTTTTCTTTGCTAGCTTCTCCTCAATGTCTTTGTACATATTGTAACTAAATAAAGAAAATGTCAGTTGCCAAACTCGACGAGGAAAAGGGTGCCTACTAACGCATTCATCTCTTCGATGGTTAAAATCTCCTTCTGGTTTTCTACCTTATAGGTAGGGAGGTCTTTGTTGAAAGAGAAACCGATTCGCTCGTTGATATTGTAAGCTGCCTTGGCTGCAGCCGACTGCACACGAGTAACCCGCGGCAAACGCACTTCTTCATAAACCTCAAGCGCTTGAGTGACGTTGCCGTCGAAATAACCCTTGCTAAACAGAATACCGAGTGCTGCAGCATCTTCAATGGCCATGCATGCACCCTGACTTTGATGAGGCATCATGGGATGCCCGGCATCTCCAAGGAGGCAGACGTTACCCTTATGGATATAAGGATAAGGCTGATGAACCCAGAGGCGCCAAGGCTGGATCTCTTTGCCAATAGCAAGATGCTTGAATACTTGGCGATCAAGCTCAGGATACGGTTTCAATAGCTCCTCGACAGGCCTGCTCTCGGATCCCCAAGACTGGTTTGTATAATCGCCTTGCTCCCTTGGGAAGAAGCAGTAGTAAGACAAAAGTCTGCCTCCATTACAGGGTGATAGGACGATCTTATCCCATTTCCCCTCTTGACCACCCCAATATTCTAGAGCGCTGTCTTTGCTATAGTCGACCAGGCCAGCCTTCACGGCATCTTCAGTCATGACGTTACAGTGCAAGCAGCTTGAGTCTGCTGGTTTCTTTTGGGCCTTTATCCCAATGATACCTCTAACTGCGGAACCAATGCCATCCGCACCGACAATCAAGTCATGCTTAGCCGTGTTTCCATTTTCAAATGTGATTGTTCCATGTGGTATGTCTATTCCAGAGCACTAGAGTGCGATGCATTAGAATTGCTTCTGCTGCCTGTCATATGGTTGAACTTACTCGATGATTCACTTCCAATCTTGCGGGGGTGCCTTTTCCCTCTCCCATCGCAGAGTCTTTCAACATGGCATGCATGTCCTGCCGATGAAACATATTGTAGACATAGCCCCATCGCTCTTCGTAATCATCGAGGTTGTAGACACTAACAGGCTCACCTGTTTTCCAGTCACGGTTGATGAGTTGTTTCAGGACCACAGGGTCTCCTCTAGCGATGTCGACGTCCCATTCATATAGCCAACGAGTTCCATTTGCTGCGCAAGAAACAGAGGCACCAACCTCACCGGCGAAGTCTGATTTCTCATAGATAGTCACAATGTGACCAGCGCGGCGAAGAGCAATGGCTACAGACATGCCACCAATTCCACCGCCAATCACACCGACACTGAGACGCTTCCACCCGAGCATATTTTGTGTTTGTGTGCTTCTGTCCTGGACCATAGCGATAAAATGGCTGAATGTGTAGCTTGCGAGTGCGAGCAAGTGTACGTTAAAGAGATGAACCAAGATTTTCGCAATTGACAAACTATACACGCTCTCTTCACCTAGTTCTGATTGTGGAAGTGAATGTCACTGTATATGAATACATTCCAAAATTTGAAATCTACATGCAGAAGAAGGCTATCCTAGTGCTAAGCAATTTGAAGCGGATCAAACCCATCCCACTTGGTGCTAATCACAGACCCGTAATCCTGAGAGGGATCCTAACATCCGTCAATACGGAAGTACGCCGTTAAAGCAGCCTGCCGGTGCGGATGTGATCCCATAGCCACTACCGTCGGGTAATGCACCACTCACAATGATAACAAGTCGCAAAAGGACGGTTCCCTTTGCCGCTCAGCCGTCAATCATGTGCACTTTTGAAATTAGTGGCAATCTACTGCTTTTGATCCTTTCACTGTGTCCATAAGTACGTATCGGAAATTGATGAGGCGATAAGCTCGTGGCTCTAACTAAGCGAAGGCTTTGATGATAGATGGACGGAATGCTCATACAATATTTCTCATTGGGATAACAACATGAAGAAAAACTGATCATGAACAAAGTGGAAAGCTGTCCCATTGAGAGATGTTCAAGTCCTCCCAATCCAAATAAAGGTCACCGTCCTCGAGCTGCGGGAAGGCCCAATCCTGGGCGGCTCCATCATCTCCCGGGAACAAGTAGTTGTCGTTTGAAATCACTGGCGGCAAGCATGAATCATCTCTAGATCTGGAGTTACTAGTATTTGCTGAAAACTCAAGGCTGAAAATCTTAGACACATATCGGCTTCTGCCACTCGAGGCTTCTCTTGAGTGCCGCTTCTTTATAGCGTTCGATAGCGATGCCAATATCTCCAAGTAATGTTCTGCTTGTGGACTTTGCATGGAAAAATGTTTGAGGACCCTTTGGGAGCCCTGAAATGCCGTTTCGATGTCTGGATCAACGGGGTATTTTGCAAAGATCTCAAGGCCAAGAACTAAGCCCGCTGCGAATATAAGAGCTCTGGGAAATAAGTGAGAGCACTAATCCAAATAGGGTGGTTTCGAGAACTTACTTCATAATGCACATGTTTCCTTTCAATAAGCCGAATCTGAGGCCTTCCAGGCATGTTTGAGATAAATACATGGCAGCATCCAGGGACGCGGCGGCCAATTGGGAGTGCGTTACTCCGCCGCTTGATTGACTGGTGGTAAGTGCAGACATCAGAAAAGGTCTAGACACGAGTATTACAGCAAAATAATAGAAGCACGAAATATGCATGCTTGCGACTGCTCCAGGCTGTAACGGTGAAGATCCAGGGGTCCCGGCCTCAGTGCATGGTGGATTGCGCATAGATCTTGGTAGTTCTCGCTTCCAGTGCTCGATATCTTGCAAAAACTGCTCGACAATGGATGTAGTGACCTTCTTCTGGTCATAGAGCGTGTCCGTAATATTATTGATAATGGAGGCAATATTATTTGCTGCTACCAAGGATTCAGTGATATGATCGAGATGATTCCCATGTTGCGCAGCGCCAATGAGACTGTTGATACTGTCAGACGAAATTCCGGCGGTGGAGGATGGTCGGCCAAGAAGCGAATTGACTAGTTTGTCAACGATACATATGCTCATCCATATGCGTAGTCTAACAATCTGTCAGGTACTGTCAAAAGTAAGGAATGATGTCTGCGCTCACTTCAGGTGGTCAGCAGGCCCAGGATCCTGTGGGTATGAGTCCCTGCTGTGTAGTCCCAATGCGAGAGCAGCTTTTGCAGCGATGCCAAGGTACATGCATGCAGTATTCCGGCGGCACTGCCCAAGCATATAGAATGTCATGAGAAGAAAGGTGCGGACCATGTCTAGATCAGGGTCCTCAAGGAACCCCGTGAAAGCTCGACGACGGGCATCGCGAAAGTAGGCATGGCCGACCTCCTTGGCGCTAGAAACAGACTCGCACTGTGCCCCGATTGCAATTACGAGGTAGATTGAAGCCTGCTTCAGCGACGGTAAATTACTGACACTATCTAAGGACTTGTTATTGCTCGATGGTGTGATAATGGTCTCGAGTTCAGTGAGGTCAAAGATATGAATGAACGCTTCGGTCTAGAGGGCCAGTCAGTGGATAGCCCCCAATTTTCATCGTTCTTAAGCCCAGAGCAGAACTGACTGCAATGTTATAGGACCTCAAGTATGTATGCCTCCGTTCTTTATCCAAATCCATAATATTGACCTCCAGCTCGGTCGGATTTGCTTGAGGCGGCTCAATTTCGAGCATAGTGTCGCTCTTCTCATTGCGAGAGAAGGCCGTAGGACCAATCTGCTGTGTGACCCAATCTCGAACAACTTGGAGGAAAGATATTGAGGCAGCACCGCCAATGTAAACTTCACAATTATTTCAGTACTCAGACAACTATTGCTCCCTAATACATTTCTTACCTCTTTCACCACGTAAATTGAGTAACATGCGTGGAGGGTTGGATGCTGAGGCTTCGGTATATTCGCTTAAACTGCCTCCCTCGTCCCCATCCCGACGTGTATCGGAAGGCGACAGTGGGCGGAAATCGTTGACTGTATCAGGATCGCCTGCGTGAACATTATGTTGGCTTATTGTGTTTGCGATGCCCATCAGTCCTGACGGCTCTTGTGTCGACAGCTCAGTGTTACTCGCAGCAGCTCTCTTGGATGCCTCTCTTCTCGCCCTCGCCCTGGAACCTCGCGGAGCATAGGTGATAAAGCAGCGGTCTTCTAACCCTCGACGTAAACACTGTGTGCAGGGAGCTGAGCCACTGCATCTCTTCTTCGATTCCCGACAGAAGTTACATGCCTCTGCTATCCTGAGACGCTTGTCCGCGGGAACTCTGGGACGTGGCATGTCGATGACTCGGTATCACTGGGGCATGGTACAATACTTCATAGATTATCCCCCAGTTCTGATTATGGCAGGGGAGACTGGATGAGATCTCATTTAAACCCCAAATCAGCGATTAACTCGGTCTGCCACTATCTCTTAATATTACTACAGGAAGTACAAGGTAACCTGGAAGCACTAGTTGATGAACCAAGATAACTGACGCACCCGAGACATATGTAAGTTATTTTGCGGGGTAAAACCATGAACGCGTTACCGAGAAAGACCGAATCATCCAACCCAGCAGGAAAAGCTAGTACGTATGGCTCTGCAAATATTGCAATATGACAAGGCCAGGCCTAGGCATATGCGATTGGCGTATAACTTCACTAATCGTTGCAAATTAATGGTTCTAACATTCTGGGACACCGTCGCTGTTTAATGCGCAGCTCGCTCATGAAATGGATTCGACCCCGATTACTTGAGTAAATCCCCTAGACTTAATTCCGGCTTCTGCTACTCTATAGATCTACTAGATCGTATAATAAATCGCCTACAGTAACTATTACTCTTGGCGGCGCGGTATTGTAAGGGGTATGTAGATAGAGTAGCAGTAGAAGGATTCGACTAGGACTAATTGATAAGGAACTAAGGTATGTAACAGCTATCTTTATTATCAATAGATAGAAACATGTCGTTGCTTTAGTCTATGAAAACCACTGGTCATTGTAAACAATACCCAATGTTAGATATTTTGATCGAGTAGGCTTTCCATGAAACGAAGGCTTTGGACATCGCTTAAACCTTGCTGGCAACTATATCAACACATCCGGCAGACTTTCCTTGTGTATTTTCAAACCCAGTAGCAGTTGAATTGTTAACAACATCAATCCCTTCTAAACTCGTCTTGGAAATGCGTCTATCCATATAGATCATAACGGTTGTCCAGACAGCCATGGCTGCACCAATTGCCATTATACAAATTGTTCCTTTCTGTTTGACCTTCAGTAAATTACTATAAACGTTTACATTATGAATGGAAATCCTCACGATAAAGTTAGGTGCGTCGCTGGCGCGATAGAAGATGAGCGGCCACCACGCCTGAAAGCAGTTCCCTGCAGAGTTCATGCATGCAATGACACAAGCCCGAAGGGCTGGAGATGATGACCGCATGGAATCATTGGCCCACGCGAAGAAGGTTGCCTGGATGCAGTATATCGTACCAGCCCAGTAGTACGCACCAAATTTGGCAGCGACGCTAGAGGATGGGACGATAAGTATAACAGCATTGCCAATTGCAGTGACGGCAACGTAGTAGCCGGACGCCCAGCGCCCTCCCCATATATCGGTCCCAAGTGCCCATAATAGTGTGCTGAGGATACCCATGGCTTGAACACCAGTAGGATAATTATTAAGCTGGCTGACAGAATAGTGCTTGTCAGTAAGGGCTTGCATGTAAAGATTCATGAGGGATTGACTAGACTGAGCCTCTGAGCAATTTCCAAGAATCCAGAGGACGCAAAAGCCATAAATGTACCAAGAAGAAAGTACTTGTTTAACGAATTTTCTGGAAAGGATGGATTCGCTTTCAACCATAATAGGCGTGCGTTGTTGGGCTAGCTGCTTCTCCTCCTCTGTCAAGTAGAACGCGGAAGTCGTGTAAGGAGTATCAGGGAAAAAGAAATAGCCAAAAATGGCAACAGGTAGACCGATAATACCACAAATCTATTGCGATTAATAATTACTAATGTCAGTGGCATAGTTTCATAAATGAGCCCTTTTTTTGAAGTGCTCATGTCGATAAATTGGTCTTACGATGTAAAGCCATCTCCACCCTTCAAGTCCTTGAAGCCCATCCATGGATGAGTAAATTCCAGATTGAAGAAACCCACCGAACATGCCCCCAGCAAGGCCACTAGCTGTGAATAGACCTGTTCTTCTTCCGAGTTCCGGTTTTGTATACCACGAGCCTAAGATATACTGTGTGCCTGCGAAAACGCAAGATTCAAAATAACCTTGAATGAAACGAATGGCCATAAGATCTCTGGAGCTTCTAGCTGCGGCGTTCACCATTGTTAGACATGACCATGCGGTAATCATGAATGGGAAGAAATTCCGAGGCTTGAAGTAAGTAAGAAGAAGGTTGTTGGGTATAATCCCACTGGTTTTAGTAGTCCATGTAAGTCAACTTAAAAGTTATATGTATATACTACCATAACCAGCAGGGAAGTCTTACATCAGATATCCAACAGAGTATAGCGTTGTTACCTCAGTGAGCTGGGCACCCACGAAGTGTAGGTCATCTTTCATGCCAGACACATATGCCTGAGTAACGCTAGACCGATCAAAATAGTTACTTTAAGATATATTAGAGATTAGCCCTGAGTTCTCCGTCTAGAGATGTTTCGTTTGATGGGATAGAAATTTGTAACCTACACAAAGTAAGTTAAACAACAGAACGAGAGAATGACCAAGTCCAGTTTGAAAACCAGTTTCCTCTCCAATGTAGATGAACTCCTGTGGAAGTAACGCTGAAGCCGTGTGACGGCTCTCATGTTGTCTGTCTAAGGAAGAAGAGTCGAGCGGAGGAAATCTATGTCAACTTAGGCAGATTTTGTTTTTCCTTTTCTCTTGCAGCTCACCCTATTTCTTGGTTTAAATATACATTAACCTGGTGTTAGTACCTAGAATAAGATATGAGACCCTAAGATGCTGATTTAGTTTATCTCTGGGAGGACGAGGTCTTGGAACGTTGTGCTCTGGGACGTCCAAGTCCTCCCAAACACGGCTTGACGCTAAAATGAGTAGACTGATAGTAAACCTGGAGATGACTGGCTTACCTTGCTGTCAACAGTAGAGCTAAATCTTAAAAAGAACTCGGGTCTTCTGATTGTTGAGATCTACATACCGCAATATGGGTAAAGTTCCTATGTAGTGGGCTTATCTGCGTCACTATAATTGACCACAGGTTAGGCCGTTAAATAAAGGTATCGTAAGCCGGAGGCGCTCCTCCCAAATCCATTTTTATCTTTATCTCAATCCGTATCCCAATAACAACAATGCAAAGTTGCAGAAGCCGTACCCCACAAGGTGGGCGTTATCATTAACCAGTATGCGATCGCTGATAAGCAGCACTTTTTCTTCCTTGCATTGAATTACCTCAAACCAAAGTCGCAGTTACTATTTCCCCCCTTTTTGTTGAAGTTAACTGTCTAGATCTTAGTAGACCTTGATATATTGATTGCAAAAAATAAACAAGTAAATAGTGATTGACAATGAGTTATAAAACGGCCAGACTTGCTGAAAACTTTGAGGATTGCGGGTTGATCGAAAGGCAATAATTGTTGGCATTCTCAGTAACACGCTCAATTGCGTAAATATAAGAATCATCCTATCTGTTTAAAAAATGTTATTAGATCTTACAATACTAATAAAACGCACTAGACTGGTAATCAATATGACCTGAGGTGCAATTGCCACATCCCTATTGATAAGTTCCCGACTGAGACATTCTTGAATCTCCCATTATCATAGGTTTATTATACCTTGAAAAAGTGCCTTATGGAACATGGGATATTTCAATAAATAACACATGAACGCGTCAAATCTGTAATTTGACTGATCTCACTGCTATCCAATAATGATGTTCTAAGGATTCTGGTAGTCATCCCTTCTAATCCGAAAGTATACATGTATGGCACCGTCATAAGCAGTAGACTCTCAAGCCTTAAGAGTTGGTACATAAACCTCTCGGGGTACATCATCAAACTTTCCAAGACTATTGTGGCCCTCTGGATCTGGGTACTCGCCAGCAAAGAAGTCGGCATGCCTAACAGGGTCCATGGGACGGTCAATGTCGTATTCGTATCGTTTCCATCCGTGCTTCCGCGCGTCCAGGTAGTCGGTCATACAGAAGACCCTGTCGTCTACCGGCTTATCACGACCGAGGCGAGACAGGAGAGGGGAGTTCTCAATGGGTATCAATGGCCGGTCATCGGCTGGACGGGCGAAATAGATGACTCCAATGCGTCGGAGATGGCGCTGATCCTCCGCTGGATCTACCACTCGATGGATTGTGGCCTTGAATAGTCCACCTGTCATACGCTCAAGAGCTTCGCCAAAATTGACGACCAGTCCTTTGGGTTGGTGTTCAACCCACCTGAATCGACCATCGGTATGATCCAAAACCTGCAAGGCAGCGATCGGCTGGGAGAATAGGAATGTCCAAGAACCCCAGTCAGTGTGACCAGACAAGAAGATACTGCGATACTTTTCACGCTCCTCAGCGGGGCGCGGCTCGCACATCATGTAACGAATGTATTCCGTGGATGAGCCGCCTTCGGCATGAGTGGCATGCACCACCTCCTCGGGAACCTCCAAGATCATAGCCATCAACGTGAGCATCTTCTTCAAGATGTTTGAACGGATAAATTGCATGAGTTCCTGTGTCTCTTTCAGGTATGGTCGCATGATCTCTGGATGAGAGCGGTTTTTGGGATCATGAACAAGAATATTGTAATGATCAAGCTGCTTGGGAAATCCCCCCTTGTGCCCTAGCGGGCCAGCCGGTTTGTAACCAACGTAGAGACCACGAGCATCTTCCTCAGGTGTGACTGTTCTTTTGTTTAGTGCTGTTGAAGAGGTCAAATTTAAGGAGTCACTGTACGATCATACCTTCATATGGGGCCTTTTCACTTGGAGGCAATGTCATCATAGCGTTTGAAAGTTGCATCTGGCGAGAATATACCTCATCTGAAATGCCATGATTTGTGACCGTAAGAAAGCCGTATCCAGTAGCGGCCTCGTAGAGGTCTTTGGCAAGCTCCTGACGACCGACAGGGTCATCGAACTTGGAAAGATCAAGATTTACAAGCTTGACATAGTCCACTAGATGGTTTATAGAGGTTAGGGTATGAGATGCATAAGAGATACAACTCGTATCAATGGATACATGAAGGACTGGTGTTCACGTACGAGGTAGTTTAGACGGCTGAGCGGGTGTATATGGAGGTAAAGACATGATTCAGTTATGCCAACAGTATAGTATTCCAAAGTCGGAATCCTATTTTAACCTTTCGATGATTCTGTGATGCTTACAGCCACATGTTATTCTTCAAATGTTGTCTATAGCCTGGAACGAAATGAATCGGATATATATATCTACATGTTCTTGCTCACACGCAGATTTTTTAGTCCGGAAAACCCCTGCTGTAACTATCCACTCAGCAAGTATGCCTATATGATCTTGAATTGTACAAGCAGGTGTTGTAAAAGATGGCCAGGTCAGAAGCTACTCCTCCTGATAAAGGAGGAGCAACATGGAGGAGTCCGCCAGGACGAGAGGAGCTCCTCCCGCCGTTATTAATCGGTAGATCCGGTGCAATACTAGTGATAAGTGAGAGGACAAAGTATGGCTTGTAACATGTAGTTGAGCTCCATCCAACTGTTTCTACCTACTCAGAGGACCTATCAAGTGTATATAGGGGCAAGTGAACCCGTGTTCTAGATAGAATATTCATCATAGTCTACTACACACTGCAATTATTCGTACACATTAGCATCACTGATCAAGTAGCCGAAATGTCTTTTGGAAAATTATATACCTACCCTAAAGCGCCTCGCTCAACGATGGTACTTTTTGTCGCTAAATACAATAGCCTTGACGTTGAAATATGCAATGCATTCCCTATCAAGGTTTACCCTGAAAAGGGTGGTGTTGGTGAGGAGTATCTGTCGAAGTTCCACACTGGCAAAGTCCCAGCATTGGAAACCTCAAGTGGTTTCGCCGTCTACGAAAGTATTGCGGTAGCCTGGTTTTGTACGTTCGACGCTCATCTTCTCGTTATACGCCCTTTTCTTCTCCATTTTGTTGGATATACAAATTGATTGAAACAAAAACAGTGGCTAAACAAGATTCGAATACTAAACTATGCGGTTCTAACCTTGAACAAGAAACCACTGTATTGCGATGGGCATCATTCACAAATTATGAGCTGTTGCCTCCTATTATGGCCTGGATCAACCCCGTCATTGGCCGCTCAAAAGCAACCCCAGACCAGCTTGAGAAGTTGGAAGAGGGCTGCGAGCTTACAGTCGGTGCCATCGAGAAGGAGATTACTGGAAAGCATTACCTTGTTGGCGATACCTTGACTTTGGCGGACCTGTTCGTTGTGTCAGGCTTGGCGAGAGGATATCAATATGTGAGTTGTTTTTACTTTTGTTCTTATTTTACGAGGCTAAACTTAAATTTAGGTCTTTACGAAAAGCTGGGCAGAGAAGCACCCTACTGTCCATGACTACTTTATGAGAATTAGAAACGATAAGGATGGTATCTTCGACAGCATATTAGGGCCTAACATTATTCGAGATGAGCCTGGCGGCACATACCCTGATTATGATGGTTTGTAGTCAATTTATATCTTAGATGCAACATTGAAACTCTGAATGTAGAAAGAATGTGTCTATGGATTAATTTTCCTGAAAGCCTGGTAAGTAGCAGCGTTGGAAGAACACTATATGAGATTGGTTTATTGAACTGATGTTTCTAATTGATAAATCATCCATGTATAGATATTTTACTATCTTAAAGTAGCTTATATGTATGTAATAGATTGTTATGATTGTGCTAAATAAAATTTACGGAAAGGGAGCCAATGGTTGGTTTCGTGGCTCTTCCTGTCGTGTCTCGCTAATTACAGCCAGGATCCATCTGGTTATTGGCCGTAGACCTCTCAGTGTGAAAGTTTGTTCCATCCATTTCAAATACTGGTCCTCACAGCTAGCCGCTTCAAGTCGTGGCAGTTCGCCATGTGGCTGCGAGCGAAGGAGTGCGTGCTGGATATCAGGATTTATAGGGCTAAATATTCTGCTGAGTACGACACGGGCTGACCACGAATAGATGCTTGGATTGTTCAATTGCAGCGCTTCATATGCAGCACTCCTTTCCAGCGTTAGAGCCATGAGACGCAAAACACGCCAACCCATGATACATGCTTTGAAACAGAGCAACGTTGTAAATGGATCCTCGGTACATTGCTGTGTGTTTGGAGATTTTGGCGACTGGTCAAAGTACTCATTGACCGGGGATCTTGTCAATAACAAGAGAATCGTCTCAAAATGGTTTACAAGTCGAATGACGTCTCTATCTTCGTATATATCACGATGTTGTCTTGCGCGGGGTTTACCAAGCTCCCAAGTAGTCGATATAGCTGTCGGAAGACTATATTCAACAATTCCGCTGGTAAGAAGAGCGTCCTGGTGTGTGAGACACATCGCTGTGTAGTGCCAGGCTATCCAAACAGAATGCCAGACTGGGGGGTTGATTGGCGGTGCTGAAATGTCATTATTGAACATATATGGCCAGCCAGGGGTAGTTATCTTTGGCATAAGATCGGCGAGCGCTTCCAGCGCCCTCATTATTGGGGCCCTGTTGTCTTCTGATATGATAGAAAGGTTGTGCCTATTTTCATCGGAGGAGATATTGTTAAATAGAAATATGCTGGAGACGGTCAAGTCTCTAACCATCATTTGGATTTGGATAATCAACATCAGGCAAGAGAAAGGGGACCGCCAAAGAAAGCCGAGCGGGCGTTTTGGGGGGTTTGGGTTCATAAGTTGCATAAGATTTTCGTAGAGATCTCCTTGGGCTGGGCGTGGCTCCAAATTAGCATTGTTATCATCTTCCTCATTGAAAGACACTTCCTGAGCCTGTACAAGCAACTCCCATTCAGTTGCAGTCGATGCCGACCAAAGGTCATCCCGACATGGCAACTCATATTTTAGTTCTATTGACGTGAGTAGCGGCCGAACATTGCAACAAATAGCCATCTGAGAGTCAAGATAGAACAGACAGTACATAATGCTACTGGATTAGCCAATCAGATCAAGCGTGGAGGTCGGTCCTTCCACGTACCGTTTTCGCGATTCGCTTTCGGTGAATTTCTGCCACATATCGTCGAGTGTATGTTCATTGCCTGCTGACTGCAAGGAGCCTGTCTCGCTTGCATTCAACGTGACTCCGTCTTGAAGTAGCTGATACAATCTTGCGGCATCAACAACCCTACGATGAATGCTAACAGCCTTCGTAAAAAGGCCGTCTTGACAAGAGTATATCGCATAATGTTCAAAAAGTATATAAGCTTGCAACACCCAAAGTCTTTTAAATGCCGCGCATGGCGCTTCTTGAACCTGTACGCGGCGTTAGAAAAAGCTTGATAACTTGCAGTACATATCTAGTTGATTGATGGAAGTACACACATATGTATCCAAGGATGTGAGGCCAGCCTCAAAGAGTCCTAGGCTAATGTCGTGCTTTTCCCCCACCGACTGATAGATAGCTCCATTGCAGGCAATTGCTTGCAATAAGGGCTCTGTAGCACATGAAATATCAAACGTTGGCTGATGGATGATTGGGAAGAGCGGGTGAAAATTTTCAAAATATGTCGCTATGAATTGGGGACCTTTGAAAAGCCACGATATATTTTGCGCTGTGAACAGGTTCGTACTGCTGGTCGACTCCGGCTAGACCAGGTGAGTTCATGTCATGGATCATATATTTAATCAATAGGAGTTCCCTTACATTCTTATTTTTGTTGTTATGAATGTCATTATTACTATCTTTAGCGGTGTTATATTTGTCGTGTTCCGCGGGATTCTGAGTCCTGGCTAGCAATGGAGATGAGACTGGCGGAACCGGGGAGTTCAGCAGTGGAACTGCAGACGACAATTGAGATGTTTCATCCACTTTGTGTCTTTCATTAATCGACGTTGATGACTCAGAAACAGTAACCTGCTGTGGATGAAACTTTCTGACATGTCGTTTCCTCAAATCACTGCGAGCCTTGTCAGCACCAAAACCCCGAGCTATATCGAGATACGAAGTGTATCAATGCTAAAGATGATAGCTAACCTTCTAGAGAAGCTTACTGCACATTGTGGACAGGCGAAGGGTCTCAAATTTGACTTGCGATGGACTAGATGGAAGTTTGAGTATACAACGCTGATATCTCGGCCGATAAGAAAAATTACCTGACGAAATATGACGGTTCAAATTTTCCTACAGTTGATTCAACACAGAGTAAGAATACTAGCAGGGCGAAATCTATGAAATATCTGTACATACTTGCCTCGTAAAATGAGAGGGACACGCAGGGCAAGCAAACGGCTTCGTCTGGTCGCCGGTGGAAGTGGAAGTCTCCATCTTCTACTCAAATTTCAAGGGCAGATGAATAGGAATTGGACTTCACGGGGCATGAATGTAGCTTCAGAAAAACCAGTCTCTACATTATTAGAGCTCAATCAGTGATTACTTTGGGAAACTATGTCGTTGGGTGTTGCGGCGGGGATCCGAGCGTTTGTTGATAACAGTCGGCCCAGTCGTGGCCTCACCGGTGCTATCAAGTAGGTGTCCACCCAGGCGGAGCTCCTCCTACTCGGATCTTCGGTATCTCGGCGACAATGCCGAATTGTGTCAAGTTGTCTCCAAAAATATTATTTCGTACTTTGATATTTGATGTTTCTGAACTGACCAACGTGAAGTCGTCCTGATCCAAAATTTTCAGTTTCTATAGTTGTATTAAACATGGCTGATTCGTTCCGGTAAGTTTATCATCAATTGGTCTGTTCTCATAGCAAACTAAAACGAAAAACTAACTCAATGATTATAGCTGTGTACTAGTAACTGGCGCCACTGGCCTGATTGGAGCACATGTTGTCGATAATTTGCTATCGAAGGGCATCAAAGTCCGTGCAGTGGTTCGATCGAAGGACAAAGCAAATGCCTTTTTATCAGAACGACCGGCGTCTGCCACGAATTTGGATTTTTTCTTTATTAATGACCTGACGGATGAGCAGGCATTTGATGATGCAGTACAAGACATCGATGGGGTTATTCACATTGCCAGCGTGAGTACATGCTCATGAGTTGCTGAATGGATCTGTGGCTGACACTCGACCCCAAGCCACTGAAATACGATTTCGAGGACAATGAGAGAAGCTTGGTAATTCCAGCTATCAATGGCGTTAGGTCTATTATGAAAGCAAGCCTAAATTCTGGGATTCGAAGGATTGTCTTAACTTCATCTTTTGGGTCTGTTCTTAACATGGGTAGACCTGAAGAATTACCTTGGAAGTACACCTCAGAGGACTGGAACCCAATCACTTATGCTGAAGCCGTGTCGCCTAATGCAACAGCTCAAGATGCATACAGAGGATCCAAAACTATTGCTGAGCAGGAAGCATGGAAGTTTGTCAAGGAATGGAACCCACAATTTGACCTTGTAACGCTCTGTCCTTCAATGGTGTTTGGGCCACTGGCCACCCCGCCAACATCGCTACGTGATCTTAATGAGTCGAACATGATGCTCTGGAAAGTCGCATCAGGAGGGCCAAGTCAACCGCTGCCACCCTGTCGATTCAATTTCTGGATCGATGTCCGAGACCTGGCTGAAATTCATGTTCAAGCCCTGTTAGTTCAAGCTGCTGGTGGAAAGCGATTTATTCCAGTGTCCCCAGACCCGTTCACGTATCAAAAGGCATCAGAGATTATTTCCGAATTTTTTAAGTCTTCGAAATCGAAAGTCTCATCTGGTGTACAGGAAGTGAAAACTCACATCTCCGTCGACATGGGACCAGTGCAAGAGTATTTCCCCAATGTGAAATACACTCCATTCGCGACAACGGTGATCGATTTGATGAACCAGATAAAGGACTATGCTTGATAGACCACTATTTAATATTATAAATAGGACAATAACGGAAAACGAACTCAATATTATCATAGTTCTAGATATCTACAAAGAGTTCTCATATTCCATAATACGCTTTAAAACATTTCCACTGTCTCCGTCAAATGCGCTGGCTTGTACAGACCCAAGCGGCCGCCTACTCCTACCGCCACCATATTCAGAGTATTTTCCAAGGGTGCCTTTCAAACCAGCAACTCCTAATCTCGCCTAGACCCAGTCAACTTCGCTAAGATAGGTTTGTAGCTCCATCCATGACTTGTATGTGGGAGGAGTCGGAGGACAAAAGCGGGGGTTCTAACTAACCCCCCACCGTCCTCCTTATCTTGGCATCGGAGCCGTACTCTATCGGCTAGAATGTCGTGGTAGTATGGGCCTATCTCTCGTCTCGGCTTACAAGCCTCAAGTCCCGAAACATGCCTGGAAAGGGACGATGAACTGGAGCCGATGTAGATAGAATACATGGTCATCTCGATTGCGACTCGATCTTGTCTACCGCGTATAATATAAAATCATTGATGACTGCTTTCTAGTCTTTATAAGTTTCCAATCTAATAACCCATCATTCATTTAGATCTGGTGCTGGAAGCGGCAACAATGGGCTCTTTAGGAACGCCTGTAGGTGGAATTCGTATCGCAATCGATCGAGGCGGTACCTTTACAGACGTAAGTCTCAACATGCGGGCAACAGATCATATAAAGCCGCTTACGAATGATCCCAGTGTGTTGCATCTGTGCCTGGTAAAGATGACATCCTTATCAAACTATTATCGGTGGACCCAAGTAACTATCAAGATGCGCCCGTGGAAGCAATCAGACGAGTACTGGAGAAGGCTACAGGACGGTCATATCCCAAGAGCGAGAAGATTTCTTTGCAAGGAGTCGGTACGAACAAATGCCCCGTTTTACAGTGTGTACTCGTGAGCACTCTGTGACTAATCTGGTCTTAGAGTCCATCAAAATGGGTACAACTGTTGCGACCAACGCTCTCCTAGAGCGAAAAGGAGAGCCTACAGCATTCGTCGTAACCCAGGGAATGAAGGTAGATTGCCCATGCTTCTAAGACTGGAACAAGCGTTTGTGCTGACTCCTTCATAGGACATTCTTCACATTGGCAACCAGTCAAGGCCAAAGCTCTTTGATCTAAGAATAAATAAGCCTGACGTCCTATATACAGAGGTAGTTGAGATTAAGGAGCGCGTAACTCTTGAGGCATGGACAGAAAGGAAAACTCCTCTCAATATCGACGTTGAGTCCGACCCCGCTTTGGTCAAAGGTAACACTGGCGAAATCGTCAGAATTTTGCAACCCTTAGGTATGTCATAGTCCCTGAATATAGATCCTATTTCTGTACTAAAAAATGTTCACAGACCTTGAATCGACGAGAAAATCTCTCCAAGAGGTATACGATAAGGGGTTTCGCTCGATCGCCATATGTCTACTTCATAGCTATACATTCCCCAAACATGAGCTAGCAGTGTCTGAGATCGCAGAAAATATTGGTTTCACCCACATATCGCTAAGTTCAAGAGTTTCGCCTACTATAAAGATTGTTCCACGTGGCAATTCGTCCACTGCGGATGCCTACCTGACTCCCGAAATTAAACGATACATTGAAGGATTTGAACGCGGATTCGAGGACCTAAGAACAACTAACTGCCACTGTGAGTTCATGCAAAGCGACGGAGGACTTGTCGAATTTTCCGGCCTTTCTGGATTAAGGGCCATTTTGTCCGGTCCGGCTGGAGGGTACGTCGGCTATGCAAGGACCGCATATGTACCGGAGGATAAGAAAGCTGTGATCGGATTTGATATGGGTGGAACAAGCACAGATGTTTCCAGGTATAGATATCTACTAGCCTCATTGATTGACATTGGTACTGATTGGCAACGTAAAAGATTCGCTGGTCACCTGGAGCAGGTCTTCGAAACTACAACGGCCGGAATAACCGTTCAAAGCCCCCAGCTAGACATTAACACTGTCGCTGCGGGAGGCGGAAGCATTCTTACATGGGAAGCTGGCATGTTGCAAGTTGGTCCAGAGAGTGCTTCTGCACACCCTGGCCCGGCATGTTATCGAAAGGGTGGTCCCCTAACTGTAACCGATGCCAATCTCGTCTTGGGTCGCCTTCGACCCGAATATTTCCCAAATATATTTGGTCCAGACGAAAACCTCCCTTTGGACATTGAAGCTAGTAGAAGGCTGTTTGAAGAAATGACTGCAAAGGTCAATGAGCACCTGCCAGTGAAGTTGACACTAGAGGAACTTGCTGCTGGGTAAGTCATCTTTTACAGCTCTTGTTAATTTTAAAAGCACCCCTAACAAATGCCATAGATTCATTGATGTTGCCAATGAAACAATGTGTCGTCCAATTCGAACCCTCACTGAAACAAAGGGTTGTGATGCAAGTTTGCATAATTTGGCCTCATTTGGTGGAGCCGGAGGTCAGCATGCCTGCGAAATTGCCAGAAAACTAGGCATCTCGCGAGTGCTCATCCACAAATACTCATCAGTTCTATCTGCGTATGGGATGGCTCTTGCCGATGTTGTTCACGAAGAGCGCAGTTCCTGTGCTTTACTCTACACGCCGGAAAATTTCTCTACTTTATCTAAAGAGCTTGACCTATTGCAAAAGAAGTCCGTGAAGGCATTACTCCAGCAGCGGAATCACAGTGAAAGGATAACATCGGAGAGATATCTCAACATGAGGTTTCATGGAAGTGACACATCAATGATGATACAAGAGACAACCGGCATGGATGGTTTTCTGACAACATTTAAACGGGCCCATCAAGAGCAATTCGGTTTCTTACCAGTGGGAAGAGATGTTATTGTCGATGATCTCCGGGTGAGATCTATTGGTTCCAGTGGTGTGGACGTGGAAAGCCCGTGGAAGGAAGAACTTGACACTGTCAGTCATTTTACGCTTTCACCAACACCTGAGACGAGATCAAGGGCGCTGTACTTCAAAGAAACCGGGTGGACTCAAGCTCCAATTTACGAACTTGGTGATCTAAAACCAGGCTTATGCATTGCAGGGCCTGCTCTTATCATGGATAGCTCGCAAACAATCGTCGTTGCACCTAAATCGTCGGCGACTATTCTATCAAACAATGTCATCATTGATGTTGAGGTTCTTAAGAAGGAGACTATTACCATAACTCACGTGGACCCGATTCAATTATCAATCTTCGGTCACAGATTTATGGGTGTTGCCGAACAAATGGGTCGTGCTTTACAGAAAACAAGTGTGAGCACGAATATCAAGGAGCGCTTAGATTTTTCCTGTACGGTGTTTGCTGCCGATGGCGGGCTTGTGGCAAATGCTCCTCACGTCCCGGCGATGGTAAGTTCTATTCCAATCAAGAACAACCTTTTGATCCATATACTTATTACCCTTGACCATAGATTGGTAGTATGGCTTTTGCGGTTAAGTGGCAAATTGATCATTGGAAAGATGATCTTTACCCGGGTGATATCATTCTATCAAATTCACCCAGTACGTCGATTGTTATTTAGCTTTTATAAACCCCCAACACTAATGTATTTTTCTCGTCTTAGTGTGTGGTGGAACTCATCTGCCTGATTTGACTGTCATCACGCCTATCTTTGATGAGAATGGAGAAAAAATCATTTTCTGGACCGCATCCCGTGGCCATCACGCCGATGTAAGTACATCCAAAGGGAATACAGGGGTTCATCTGACACATCAATTTTCTAGATCGGAGGTATACTTCCTGGTTCAATGCCTCCCAACTCAAAGGAGCTATGGGAAGAAGGCGCCGTGATCAAATCCTTCAAAGTGGTAGAAGACGGGGTGTTCAAGGAAGAAGAGCTCACAGAGTTACTTATGGCTCCTGGAAAAATCGATGGATGCCAAGGAACTCGATGTCTTCGAGACAATATCTCCGACATCAAGGCACAGGTGGCAGCGAACCATCGTGGCAGCCAGCTTATCCATGGACTCATTAAACATTACGGACTCGAACCCGTACAATTTTACAGTGAGTTCATCCCCTTTATTAAAAACACGGAATTTGACCTGACTTTGACAAAAAGTGCAAAAAATTATAAAAACGGCGGAACTAGCCGTTAGAGATATGCTGAAAAATATTTCTCGTATGTCTGGTTCTAAAGTCGTGGAGGCGATCGATTACATGGACGATGGTACTCCGATCCAGCTCAAAGTTAGCATCAATGAGACAACTGGCGATGCCATTTTTGACTTTGGAGGAACTGGCCCCGAGGCTTATGGTAGGTATTCTGAAGCACTAGATGTATATCCGTTTTTAACTAACGAACCAAACCAAACAGGTAATTGGAACGCCCCGATTGCGATATGCCACTCGTCCATAATATTCGCATTGCGATGCATGGTTAGCACGGAAATTCCTCTTAATCAAGGCGCAATTATGCCCATCAAGGTTATCGTCCCAGAGAATTCATTGCTTCGACCGACTGAAGAGGCAGCTGTCTGCGCAGGCAATGTTCTTACCTCACAGCGTATTGTCGACGTCATTTTCAAAGCATTCAAAGTTGTCGCAGCAAGCCAAGGGTGCATGAACAATTTAACCTTTGGCACCGATGACATCGAGGAGGCTTTTGGGTATTACGAGACTATTTGTGGTGGTGCTGGCGGTGGTCCAACCTGGGACGGCACAAGTGGCGTGCATACCAACATGACCAACACGCGTATTACGGACCCTGAGGTTTTAGAAAGACGATATCCTGTGATATTGAGGCAATTTTGTCTCAGGGAAGGAAGCGGTGGTGCTGGTGCTCACCCGGGTGGTGATGGTATCATCCGTGATATCGAGTTTAGGATACCAATTAAAGTGTCAATCCTAAGTGAGCGCCGAGCATTTGCGCCATACGGCCTTGAAGGTGGCGAAGATGGAAAGAGGGGTGAGAATATATGGATAAAAGCTAGTGGTCGATCGGTCAATCTAGGGGGGAAGAACACCGCGCTGATGGGTGTGGGTGACCGGATTATTGTTAAATCGCCGGGTGGTGGAGGCTGGGGCAAGGTATCGTCAGTTAATGGTAGGAATTTGGCATCTGGGATTGCAAAGAATGTTTCAAAGTCGTTTCAAGCCGTGGCAGGTGGCACTGTGGCTATGATTGAATCCATGGGCCAGTCTGCATAATGAATCTATCAGCTAATATACATTGATATGGAAACTGCGTTAGCATAACATAGATAGTAGGGCAGCGAGGTGTGGGATTGACCTATGGTCTGCCTTAGTGCCTTAGCAGGCAGCTACTAGTTAGCTACTCAATTACTTCCTTAATAAATAGACCCTTATAAAAGTAGTGTAGAATGGAAAAGGAAGCTAAGAGGCTGTTGCACATATTTGCTACATATATACTACCTAAGTAGGCTATTGTGGATCTCGAGTATTTGGGTAGTTAACTAGTCAATGGTGATCAGAGCACACGGAGAGGCTGGGATAGAGTAGGAACTACACATTCTTTACTGCTGATTGGCATGACTTCAAAACATAGTTGTACATTTTTGTTTTACTCCTTTTTAGACCTCTGACCAGGGGTTGCTATATACAAAGGTACCAGAAGACCGATCCGACTAGTATGCACGCTCGACGCTCAACCAGCACAAGTCGTTGCTCAAGTATTGCTCATACACGGATTCAGAGACGATGCTAAGAGAGAAAAAGTGGAATGGTGGCCCAAAATGAAAATAAGGAAACTAAATCGGTTACAACACAGTGATGTCGAAGTGGAAGTGGAAGGGTCATGCAAATACGTTGCTTTCTGGGACACTCGAGGAGTTTGACAACTCGTATTGTCTATCTCCTGTGCTGATTGGTTTCTTCGAAGCCGTCAAGCACGCTTTTCGCGACATCGCTTTGTCCAACTCCAGATCCGACATCAGACGCCTCCTCCGTGGTTCCAAACTCACTGTCGCTCTGCTGATCCTGCTTGGGCTGACGAGAAGGCTCCTCTGTAGGCGACTGAACACCGATTGTCTTAGCGGCCAAAGACTTAGCCTGGCTCTCGCTGACCTTGCCGTAGACAGCCATAGCACTAGCGATCATGCCGCCAATATCGCCAACGTTTCCGGGCACCACAACAGCAGTGCCCTCGCGTGCAAGGTTGCCAAATGCATCGACATACTTCTCAGCAACACTGAGGCTAACAGCACCCTGCGCACTCTGCTCACCCTCACGGATCGACTTCGCGACAGCCTCGATTCCCCGAGCAGTAGCCTGGGCCTTCAGCAGGATGGCTTCGGCTTCACCGGAAGCGCGGTTGATCTGCTCTGCACGCAGAGCTTCTGAAGCCAGAATGACCGACTGCTTGCGACCTTCCGCAATGTTAATTGCGCTCTGTCTCTGACCTTCGGATTCGAGGATCTCAGCGCGCTTCGAACGCTCAGCCGTCACCTGACGATGCATCGCGGCCACGACGCCCTCAGGAGCATGGATATCTCTGATCTCATATCGCAAGCAAACAACACCCCAGTCCTGCGCCGCTTCATTGATAGCCTGAGTGATGTTGGTGTTCAGCGTAGCACGCTCTTTCAAGACGTGGTCGAGTGTCAGCTGGCCGATCTCGGAGCGCATTGTCGTCTGCGCAAGCTGAGAGATAGCGTATTCAGCGTCCTCAACACCGTAACTATTTGGAACCAGCAAGTTAGCCACAGCTCTCTACATATGATATTTGTATTCCCACGATCCAATTTCAACTCGCATCACGGTCAGATGGCAGCCCAACCGGACAGACCTGCAACTCGTAATAAAGAGAACGAGCTTACCTAGCCTTGTACGCATCAAAAACTCTCGTATACAGTACTCCATCCAGTTCCAACGTCACATTGTCCGCCGTAATGGCGTTCTGGCTCGGGATCTCAATCGCGGACTCCTTCAAGCTCTTCACGTAGGCAATTCGGTCGATGAATGGGATCAGAATAGCCAAACCCGGTTCCAGGATCCGGTTGAACTTTCCCATCCGTTCGACAATCCATGCCGTCTGCTGGGGAACGAAGCGGATGATGGTGTTTGCAGGGAGAGAGGAGCGATGTGAGAAGTATGTGGTCGGGACACCACTTCCGGAGGAAGAGGAAGAGCTGCCGGAGGCAAAGCTGAGGAGGGACGAGTCGGGGGCGCGAGTTCGAGATGAAGAGGTCAGGTTTCTTCGTCGGACGTAGTTGAGGGCGTATGTCGATGTCGTTCTTGGGCTTGCAAGCAAGCAGTAGTTATTTCTGGCCATTTGTTGCAGGGCTCTGGCGCCATGATTGGGCGACCGAAGCAGCCTCAATGACCGAGAGGTCGCCTCCATCTTGAATAGAGGTAGAACCTACGGTCCAGGACGAGGGGAAAATCACAGTTGGTGAGGAGACACCAAGATGCGGAGGCTGGACAAGCTCGACCGTTTGGAGAACTAAGCAGAGCCGCCTGGGGAGCGGAAGGTCAGTCGTCATTGGGCGCGGAAGAACATATCTCCGTCTGACTATCCGAGTCTAGTTTATCTACAGTCTCACTCACAGTTCGTGGTGGTACTTCTGTGCTCTTTGATACTGGGGGATTTGGTTACACTACTGAAGGACCAGGAGTATCTTTTTATGCGATCGCAAGTCATTATAGTATATGGGATCATCATTGCTTTTTGTACTGCACAGATATGACCAACAGGGCATAGATCCCTCCGCCCCAAGACTAACTGGGTCCATCTGATAGAGCTCAGCTGGGGAAGACAGCTGCAGGCCTGCCAATTTGCCTTTGGAAACCTCAGATACTACGCACACAACAGAGACAGAGACCGACATAGCAACGATGAGGAATTGAGGAGAGAGGTAGCGCGTTCGTAAACTAAGAACGGAACACAGTAACCATGACTCGGGCCCAATACACGATCAATTCGCCATCAGATACACATGTTCAAGGTCCCCATCAAGCTCGAAGAAATAGACGCGGATACATCGACTCCTGCTATGCAAAAACCTTCAACTTAACGCCTCACATAGGTCACTCTGACAAAAGGCAACATATTAGCAGTGAACGTTTCCGCATTTGGCAAGGAGAGCCACAAGAGGGCTGGCAGGAAAGACCAGGGCAAATTAGCCTTTTTCGTTTCTTTGTTGAAATTCATATTGTAACAGAGTGGGCTTTCTCCTTTTTTTCTTCTCTGAAAGCAGATTGGATCCCCGCTTGAGCTTTTGTTCTTTTTTTTCATGCTTATGCTCGCTAATTCCGGAACACAACAGCAACGACATAATAAACAAATTAGCGAAGTGGATAACAGGAAAATGTGTCTATGGCCATGGGAAAAAAGAAGAAAGAATTTTTAGTCCGGCGCGGAAGCGACCAGCAAAGTGGGAGATATCATCTGCCCCAGTGAATCATACCAGGACGCCAGGAATATTTGAACCACCCATGACTGGAAGAAGAAATAAAGTTCAAGACAGATCGAGGGTGCCGGTATGCGCATCTCGCACTTGCGTTGCGCAATGTAATGCCATTCCATCGCCTCGCTCAAATAAAATGCAGAGCTAAAAGGATGCAGGTCATAACGGACAAACAAAAAACAAAAGAAGATATGTCGAAATCACTCCTTCAGGTCGGCTCTCAAAGTTGCATCGGGAAAGGGTCAGACACTCCTATGAATGTCTCGAGTCGATCTTTTCCACCAGGCATAAACCGTCAAAACACAAAACGCGGTTGAACTCAAGTAATTCAAATCCTCTGCAATCTCATCGGAATTATCGATAGCTTGTAGTTGAAGCAAGGTGAAATCGAATGGGAGTGCCGGTTCCGCGAAGTGCCTCCTGAGAAATATCGTCGAACTCCTAGATTCATTGTACATTTTTTGCATTCAAATTTTCATTCAAGAAATACGACCAGAATTCGTATAAACTGGGCGTATGGTGGTTGCCGTTGCAGGTTGCCGTTGATTTTCGTTTTCTCAAGGCATCATCCGAAATAGAAGAGAAAAATATTGCAAACCCATTAACAGCGTTCGAAAGAAGGCAACACAGTAATTGCATTTCTCTTTGAAGCCATGGTATCGAACCTGATCGTTGAAAACATAACACGTCAGAGCCGATCCACTATGAGAACGGCACATCCCCATTTCGATGCGCTGCTTGACCATTAGACTTGTGCCATGTCATACTTTCAGCAGCGGGATATACCTGAATGAAAGGCCATCAGCCGGGGAAAGAACATAGCCTCTTTGGTTCACTGTTCCGACTTCTATCAATAATCTGTCAGCTCCCGACATAGAAACGATAATGATCGAAGTAGGCGGTATAAGATACTCGTAACAAGGCGATGTTCCTTGTTTACACATTACAAGTACCTTAATTCCGACCGACTTCCAGAGAGAAAGGAGGCATAGCGAGTGTTCTTACAGTCGCACTCTCATCTTGAGCAGTCACAGGCGTCAGATTCCCAGACGGTGAAAATTCCGGAGCTGTCGAGGAGAGAGATTTGCTCTTAGGGCCATTGGACAACGGTTGATGTGAAACATCTGAAGCAGAACCGTTGATATAGGGAGCGGCAGCGTATTCAAAGTGGGATGCGTTCTCGTCCACAGGTGGATAAGCCTTGGGAGGCGGAGGGCCATCGTTCTGCGCAGTGGGATCACGCTGATCGATGGAGAGAACCCATTGTTCCCATCTCTCTCTAGGACGAACTCTGTCAACACCGTCCTCGCTGATCTGGTACTCCACATTGCGCAATTGGCGGGCTACATGGCGGAGAAGCTCGAAATCTTCAGTGAGAGTCTTGACCCTCTTGAAACCAGCGATAAAGCCCAGAAGAACGAAACCCTGCGAATCCATGTGCTTTCGGAGGAAGATATCCTTGCAAAGGTTGTCCACGGAGAAGTAGTACTCAAGCTGCATAGAGATCATTCCCATAAGAGAAAACGGTTCCATGTAGGGCTGGTAGGGGATCGCGGTCATAGGACCAGGATGCACCGGCGGATAAGCATAGACAGTGTTGATGTCAGCAGGGACCGGATAGGCGCCATACATAGCGGCCGAGTTGGGTAGCGAAGGCGAACGAATGGGCATTCTGCTGTGAGACTGTCCATTCTGGAGTCCTTGCTGTGAACGCTGGCGGTCAAAGTTGAATGACTTGTTCGGGATGAACGTGTGTTGCGAGACGTGAGGGTTAGGAAACTGGGAGCTCTGGGAGCTTCCGTATGAGCCATGTCCGCCCCGTCCTCTGTACGCACCCCGGCCACGCTCTGGCCGCGAATCACCTCGCTCCCGGGGATGGTCACGGTGACTATGGAATTCACGAGGGAATGACGCAACGTCCGCGGACTTGGGACCGTTATCGAAACGACGCTCATGGCTGGAGCTGAAACGGCCATTATGGGAGTCTCCAGGCACGTGGATGCTCCTCGAGTGGTGATCAGCACCCTTGTGAGAAGATTCGTGGTTCTTGCCAAATGACTTCCGTGAGAAACCCTCTGTGCCATTCACCTGTGCACCCTCGTTGGCTCCGTGTGTATCCTCAGAACCCTTTGCCCGGGTTTCGCCACGGGCTCGCTCTGGTGCTTGCGAAGATCGACGCTGCTCCGCTGCAGTTGCAGCATCGGTACTATTCGACCTCCGGGACTGAGCCGGAAGGGAGTTCGCCCGGATACCGTTAGGCTCGTTGCGGCCTCTGTCTCCAGCAGCAGCCACCTTGGGACCGCTTCCTTGCACTGCTTGGGCTGGACCAGCCTTGTCTGCTCCAGTAGCAGCGCCTGCACCATGAGCTCCTCCACGACCACCGTCTCTTCCACCCCGAGAGGCTCTTCCACCCCTGCGAGATCCAGAGGGCAGAGGCGTATTGAAAACGGCAGTTGGGACATAAGGCACGGGTGTCCATTTCTCCTTGCCGTGAGTTCTGACACCGGGGCTCTTCTCTGACTTTTCAGACTTCTCGCTCTTCTCCTGAGCCTTCCTCTTCTCCTCGCCCTGAGCAGTCTGTGGAGTCGGCCACGAAGAAGCGTCACCAACCGGTGGGAGCGCTCCGTCAGAGTCTGCGGCGCCATAACGGAATCCGGACTTCCTTGAGCCTGGAATTATTGATTAGCTAGGAAATATTGATTTTGGTTGCAGGACCACAACTTACCATCATCGCGTCCTCTTCCATCAGTTTTCTTGCGATCCCTTGATTGAGAGCCAGCTCCATCGGAGGCACCATCTGCCTTCTTCTTTAGGCCGGATTTCGACGGATCTTGGTCTGTACCAGGCTTGACAGCACCGGCCTTAGTGGCCGCCGTAGGCTTGAAAGCCTTGGCCTTTGCTTCTTGTGCCTCTTTCCTCTGCTGCCAGATATTGACCGCGGGGAGAGGCGCGGCCTTCAATTCCTTTGGCGGAGAGGGTGCTTTTTCAGAAGCACCATTGGACTTCTCCTTGTTGCCTTCAGCTGTCTGGTTGGCCTTCTCGACAGGCAGAGAAGCCTGCGATTGCTTATCCCACGTCGAGTCGGAAGATCCGTTAGGAGTGACGGAAGCATCGTCGTCCTTCGTGAGCGTTGAAGTAGAGGCAGTACCGACACTGGGGGAGGAAGTTCCAGAAACCGCATTCTTTGATGAACCTGCCGAAGCTTGCTGCTGGCCTGCAGATCCAGAATCCTGATCAACCTTGGACTCCACCTTCTCCGTGTCCGCCTTCACCTGATCTGCCTGAGCCTCTGATTTGGTCGCAGGAACTGAATTAGCATTTGAGTCCTCATTAGAAATTTGTTTGCTCGGATCAGAACTGGATTTTGTTGCCTGTTGCGTCGTAGGTGTCGACACAATGCCCTTTGCTGCCTGGGCATATGAGAAAGTAGGCACTTCTGGTTTGCTCGCCATTGCTGCCATAGCGACGAAATACTGTTATGTCCAAGAAGGGCCCGATGCTGCGCAGCAGGACCGAATGTGTTCGTGACTAGCAGTCCGGAAGAATTTCTTCGTACCGACTATAGTCGAGATTGCTTCGCACCAGCGGAATCAGTGGCACCAATTTCCGCCCTCTGGCAACCCCGCCAAACTGCGAACCCCGTGGATTGTTGTCTGACTAGGAAACTTCCACTCAGTTATGTTGTTGGCAGGCACGAATAGTTGTCGACGTGTCGAGCAAAGGGAGCGGTATACTTCGTCTGCGGCGAAGTTGTTGCGGAACGTTGGTGTTTCAAAAGCGAATTAATATCCGGGTTGCATGGATATGGTTGGTACCAAGGTTCTGTAGTTTCTGACCGACTGGCACTGTAAAGGTATGATCCTTCTCGACTAGATGGTATTCCTTTGCACGGACGATAAGAGGCACTGCCTGATTTGACACCTGAGAGTAACAGAGTCACCGAGGACCTTTGTCGAAACCCGTTGAACTCTGTCCACGAAAATCCGACACGCGAATCCGCCAGTCGAAAAAAAGTGGCCGGTCACTGGGATGCGGCGTGAGACAAGGCAATGTGCGATCGTTGCACGGACAAAGCAGTTTTGACGACACCAGAAAAGGCACGCAAGCTGTTGATGGTGCGTTCAGAGTGTTATCCCTCTGTGAAGTGAAAGTGAGAGCGCGAGTTGCACGTGGTGACCGTGATGGACGGCACTGTCGACACTACCACAGAGTATTGTTTAGCACTGTAGAAATGACAGTAGAACGTGCAGTCGAAGCCAACTCGCAAGACACTTGGGTGCTGGGGAACGAAACCCTCGTAATCAGTCCCACACCAGCAAAGATGTTGGTGTGTGAAGGAAGATCGAGAGACCGAGACGGATGAGGGCACACGGAAAAGGAATCTAACCTCAGCAGCACGGACGCCAACAGCAGCCGACAGGGACGTCGACAAAAGGCGTACAAGGGCCGTAAGAAAAAAGGGAAAAGTACGACGGGGGGATGTTGGAGAGAAGAAAGGGACAGGGAAGAAGTTTGGAGTCGAGGTATTGTGGAATCCGTAAAGTAAAAAAAAAAGTCTTCTGCCTCCCGTTAAGCTAGGAAATATGTTCTCTTGGGTTGCCGAACGCCCGCGGTGCACCAAGTGGACTAAGAGACGACCTTCTCTTTCTCTGTGGGTAACGAGCTGGTCACTGGGTATACCGTACGCAGTTTACGCTCTGCTGCGCGGGCGCTGGCGGAACAACCACTGCTGGTACCGAGCAATACTCGAGCAATACCGCGTCCGACGGCCTCTCTTGGCTGGCGGTCTCGGTATCTTCCAGGTACCCGGCGGTTATGAGTATTGCCCGTACGCCTGATAATACCAAATCCCGTACCAGAACCCCTCGTTCGATACAGTATCCTATACGTATCTATACACATTCGTACCAATCTTACCTACTTACCGTCGTCGGGCCGCTGGCAGACGGGTAGGGGACTTTTCTTTTTGCCCTTTTTATTTATTAACAATTCTCAGTGGCTTGATAGTTCCAGTAAGAATTACTGGTGGGGTACTCTGCTCGAAAGATCACTTATGAGGGGTAGCAAGGTCGACTAATAATAGGCGTAGCAGATGCATCGACCAACTCAATGGAGATAGGGAAACGCCCCATGGCAGTGGTTGCTGTGGTGCACTGCGCTGCACTGCATTACTATTTCGCAGAGAAACAGAAGTAACAGTTCCCTGCATGCACCATGATCTCATCACAAACGACTGTTCTATTTTCACCAGGCTTGTCCTCTGTTGTCGAAACTCGAAAGGTGCCTCTTGCCATCTCTATTACCCTGTTGCTAGGTATGCACCCGCCTCAGCCAGTGATTGACTGATTTTATCAGCAAGAAACGGGGGCTACGGGAATGGACAGTCCCCTTAAGAAGAGAATTATTGAAGGAAACGCCCTGTAGTATGGAATATTAGTAGAACTCTAGTAATCGACAAGCAGATTGCTGCCTTTGGCCCCTCATCCAGGGCATTCAGCCCCCGCGCCAGAGGGAAAATAACAGACGAGGACGTCTTCCTGAGGGGTCCTACCTACATCCCTGTAGGGTCGTATTATTATTATCTGCCTTGCGGAAATAATTCAACAAGGTCGTGCCCAAAGAAATTACGCCATGCGCCTTTTCTTCAGGGTACTTAGGAAAGCTCCGGCATTCTATCGGGTGGGGTCCCACATACATAGAGCAAGCAGAAAGCTGGGCAAGTTGTAATTAATAACTATCATCTCCTCCCACCTTTGGCGCGGGACGCGCTTTTTTATCCCTCATCCATAGTTATCTGGTCTTTGATTCCTATTCCTGAGCTTTCGGGGGCCGCAATCATAACCATAGTCCTCGCACCCGTTTCGTCATATTTGCTAGAACGAACGGGTATTGATACGTCCATTCCTGCCAGGGTACTCGAAGTAACAATCATAATTTAATCGCGTCCATGTATGCGAATATTCACGTGTCGCTGTTTTTTCCGGCGCTAATTCGTGTCCTTGTGCCCCTACTCTGGACTCGGAAGGTGAAATCACATCGATCAGGCCGGTAAACGTCAGTAGTGATGTTCTAAGACGTTAGGGAGGGAGTTCGACCGCATCATGCAGGGTACACTGGATGCAGTCCCGATGGTCTCTGGTCGAACTCCAGTTCTCCACGTTTGTCTCTTTGTGGTATCTGGACACTTAGGACCATTGCTTTCGTGACTGACCCGACCATCGCCTTGACAGCCATGGGATTTTGCCTGGTCTGGTTGGCGGGACAGACTCCGCAAGAAGGTTTGGCTGTCTTTTCTCCGAACAGTAAGAGTGATGCGATGATCAGGGGCACGTGCAGGCCTATAGAGACCGTATCGGTCTCTCCCCGGGAGCCACCTCGGGCCAATGCGTCTGTCGAGCAGTGCATAAGTTCGCGGGCATTTCGAATTAAGACTTAGTTAAAGATCAGCTCGCTTCCCGGGCGCTCAAAGCACAAAATTGCGGGATCTCCCTCAGGGCTCAAGCCCCAGTTGCGGGGCCACCGTCTTCGCCATGAGATGGAGCTTTGATTATCTGTTTGCGTGGGAGACAAACCCAAATGTTCGGCCGTCGTATGATGCTATGCATCACTGGAAGATGGCGCGAAGACTCCTACAATCAGTTTCTGCGCTCAATGGCCATCTATCTGTCCATATGTGGCAAGCCATTCCCCAACAATTGGGACGGCGCATAGAAACTAGCCTGCCTTGTCGTTCACAGTATTGCGGAGCAGCCACAATAGTTCTTTTCCGGGAAAATCCCATGTTTCCAGCTGTCCGATCTCCATTTTCCCGGGAGCCGTTTGATCGATTATCTAATACCTATTGATGGTTTTTGAAATACCAGGCACGTCGATGTAACCCGTATTGTGTACGTTTTGCAATGGACAATTTCGTAATACCTAACCAATTTCTCTTGAAACGAAAACTGACACGAGAAGTTGGGATTATATTGTCTTGGACATTAGGGATCCAGAAAGCCACCGCTCAGTTTTGGCGCCAAAGGGACGAAGAAGTATAATTATGGCTATAAAATCACAATGCAGATCCTAGATATCACCGCAGAGGTTGAAAAGGAACAGCCAAAACGTATAAACCGGTAGTCTAAAAAGTATAGCAGAGGTTTCAAGAGAAAACTGACATCTATAAAGAGGTACGGGATAATGCTCTCGCATTCACCAATGTCTCACACTAACCAGGACCTTCTCGCGCGGGTCAGGATCAAAACCTGGTTGACCAGTATTCAGTCCCATGCGCATAAGCATATGCCAGACGACTTTTCGTTTCAATCCCTCTCGGACAGGAATTTTCTCTAGGGCGTCATGGCCATTGAAATACTTCGTAAATATCGGCCAGTACGTCTTCAGAGAGTCGTTATATCCATTGTCGTCAGCATCAGCACCTGCAGAACCACCATTAACCACCCCTCTCGTAGGATCTGACCCAACCCTGTCTGGAAAGCGTGTCATGATCTCATCCAGCCACCGGGCCTCTAGGGGAGATGCACGATGAGGGAAAGGGATAAGTGAGGACGTGGTCATATGCATATCTCGATTGATGAGGGACTGAGAAAGATGCATTGATGGTTCAGATCCGTAATGGCCTGGTATCGGGGTCTGCTGTCCGCTTGCCTGGCTTTCCAAGGACGATGAAGAGGAAGAGCCATTGTCGTCTTCATCATCGGAACCGTCTCCATCCTGAGGTGGACTCGAAGATATCTTATGCTGGGAAAGAAGCTTGTCCATCTCCTCTCTTCGCATGGCCATCTCCACTGCCATTTTTACCTCGGGAGTAACCTTGACTCTCGCGAAAGCCCTGAGTTGAGTGACCCAGCCTCCTCTCAGCAACCATGCCAGGATAGCGAAATAGGCTTCCTTGTGATCATTGCTAGGTATGAAACTCCCGTATGGGCGGGGTGTCCGACTGAGCGCGGAGAGCATCTTTGGCAGACTAGGAAGAGTCGGAAAGGCCACTGCATAAGCAGCTGTAGCCGCTTCAAGCTTGCTGAGGTCGCAGTTGGGAGATACAATATACGTATCTCGCTGATGAAGAGGAGGAATGGCTCGCGCACGTCTCCAGTACACAAGGTGGCTAGCTAGCAGCTGGATATTGGAGAGTGGAATTCCAGAAACTGCCGAAATCTGAGCGAACGATTTTGTTGGCTTGGAACAACGGATATAGTGTGCTAATGCTGGACCAAGCGCACCGCCAGATGCTTCAACGTCTTTTAAGATGGTAGCTTCATTATCTAGCAACAAGAGAGCAAAGTGCTTGGCCAGAATCTGATGCGGCGGAGCAGTATCGACGGCAAAGGTATCGTCAGCTGGGCTTAGACTATCCGCTGTAGTGAGCCACAGGCCTGGGTATGCGGTGTCCATCGGAGTAGGGAGATACGATGTTGATGTTAAAGGTGGAATCTGTAATGATATCGAGACATCTGGGCTTAACGTGACAGAAGCAATCTTCGAAGCTGATATACTTGAATAGAGTGTACAGATTGCTTTTGCCAAAGAGGAGCGAGAAACAAGCTCGGAATAGAGACTATTCACTGAGGCTTCTGAAGATCATTGTCAGTCGGAGCGTGCAAAATACCAAATTGCAGATTTGACTTACTCTGCTCCTTCGCCTTTTCCTTGATATGTAGAATCGTCTGCGCTTCTGTCCATACGTAGTCCGCCCGGGCTTGTTCCCATTTCAGAGCCTTTCCGAATTTCTTGATCACATTTTCATAGTTTTCTTTGATTCGGATTGAGTATTCCAGCTGTGGAGGGTCTAGTACGAAAACTACGTTAAACATCGTCATCGAATCCTTGTCGCTGTCCGGCAATTCATCGCTTTTCGATGTCTTGCTCTTAGCATCCGTAGGATTTTTCCCATCAGTAACTGTGCTTGACTTAGCTCCTGCCGGCGCGGTCGATTCCGGTGCTGTGTCTCCTTCCCCGGGTTGAGATTTATCAAGTTGATCTTCGTGACCTAGATCTCCTCCCTCCCATTCCGCTCGAGGCTTCTTTTTCTTTCGTTTCTGTTTCCGCCATGTACCATCGTCGCGGACAAATACAGGCCAACCGACAAAGGATAGATCATTGATCCCAACCTCAAACCGCCTTTTATGCCAGGTTCGTGACGGGCTCAGCAATTTCTCCCACACGTCTGTAGTAAGGCCTAGGAGCGTCTCCCATGATGGTCTAGTGTTCTCTCCACTGCCGTTGCGTCGCGCATCAGATGAAGAACCCTGGTCTTCCTCTATGTCTGAATTCGCCCCTCTCTTCCTAGCAGAGGCACGGCTGGAAACCAAAGATGGTGGTCGTTGTGATTCTCCCGCGACTGTCGACGCTGATAGGATGTTCTCGTCAATACCGTGGTTGCTATGGGGCCTGCCGAAAGAACCACTGTTTCCTAGATAACTCGCTTCATCTTCGTCATCGGAAGTGGTACTACTCTCGTCACTGGAGGCGGATTCATTATTCTTAGTTCCTTGTGTGTTCTTGCGAGAGCTGTAACGTCTCTTGATCGAATTCCTCGAACCATTGTCACTGAGAGGGTTTGGAGGGTAATGGAAGACAAATCGGGGTCCGGCGCGAGAACGGACGATAAGGATGATCGCAACAAGGCACGGGTCTGGAGGTCGTGCAATAGATGACATTGATGGGCATAGATGTTCATGGCAGCTTCCTAAGACGATGTTGTGTGATTAAAGTTGGGGACCTTAAGAGCTGCTTGAGTTCTGGAAGGCGGATAGCTTCCCCTCCCCGCATTGAGCTTGCAGCAACCCGATCGACTAGAGCAGCGACTGCACCACGACAGTGGAGCAAAACAACGCGATTCCGATCATGTAGAATGGTAATGGAGATTCTATGGATTTTTGTATATCATCACACTAATGTACATATAGCTGCCAGAATCATCTGCCTGTTCTGGCAAGCCAAAGTGCCATATTGACACAAATAGGAATACCCATCCAACGCCGTGTCCATGCATTTAGAAGCCCTATACATCCCTCTGCCAAATTCCTTCTTGTCTAGTAATCTCCCAGTCTTATGAATTCTGCTGTCAACTTCCTCCAGGTTTTGTTACCAATGCGGCGCTTGTTCCTTGGTTCCCACTTTTATTATCGCCTTCGAAAACAAGCCCTAGATTCTTGAAATCATCTGGTGCCATAAGATTCCTGTTCGTACATAACTACAATCAGCATCTTCGAAAACCCGTACGCACTTTTCTATGCATAAATAGCAAAGGGTGCAATAATGAGATTGGCGGCAGAGGACAATTCAGTCTCTCTAGGAGGACGCGAAACAATGCCGTTCAAGAGCGATAACGATATCAATCAAGGTATGCACTCACTTATCCATGCGACAGCCCAAGTATCCTTTCGCGAGTTTGCGACATTGCTCATCATTGACGCCTTTTTGCGACTTGATACACTTGAGGTATTCAGAAATCAGGTGCTTGCATTCTCCTAAAGGACGATACATATTAGCTACCACATGCCTTCGAATATTATCGTGTTTCCAGCAGGATATGAACTGCTCAGGGATATCGTCTAATCTGAAACTTGAAGAACGATCACCGATAGGAAGGGCTCGACCGGAGGAAGAGTGGTTCCAGTACCATCGTGATCAAGAGGAAAGCTACCACGCTCAGGCCTATATTACAGAATTATTAGCTTCGAAAACTCAATTGAAGGTTAGAATTGCAGCTGATGGGCTAGCTGATGCAACTGGAAACAATCACTGGGCACAACTCACGGGGTAGGCTTGTAGTTGACGGCAGCGCCACCCGGACTTCCAAAACTCATGGTCTCTATATATGCGGGCTTCAGGAGAAGTAATTAATGCCGCAAGACGAAGGTAGTGCAGGTTTTGGTTGAGCGACGTTCTGCAAGGAAATCCTATTCTTTTTCGCTGCGCATCTTCCACGCCGCTTTGAATCGGGGCCTCGGAATTTGAAAGGTTCCAAACGAGACAAAAGATACAAACACTACTAGCTCCGTCCGCTTATCCCGAATTATCTCTCAGTTGCTGTTAACTAATGCACCATAAAGATCCACATGAGCCGAGTCATGCTTTCAATCGATCAATCGATGAAGTCTGGATAAAATGGGCCATTCTATTGGTAGCTCGTTGAGGATGCAAACATATCGTATTCTGTAGAATCAGCTCTTCAATGCCGCGTCATGCAGTCTCATCGAGCGTATATAAACCGTCTAATCCCTACAAGAGTCGTAAGAAGGAGGCTTGAATCGACCAGATATCTTTATCCGTCTCGAAAAGACGGTCCTGATAACTGAAGACTGCGGAGTAATTCCGGCTCTGGCATCCATCTCCTTGTATCAAGGTCTGAGACCTTCCGACTTGGACGAACCCCCTCAGTTGTATGTATGACGTCCCGGCCCCTCATTATCAACTCTTATTTCTTAATGGTTGTCCCATCCTCGCGGTTTTGCATTCTGAACTTTCTTTCTTTCGCAGAATAAGGTCTATAATCGAGATATAGCTCCATCTAACTCATACACTCTTGCGGATACTAGGCTTCACGATGCCGATGTCAGTTCCCTATCCTGAAGAGTGACTGCATATTTTTCCATATTAATAAGATGTACGGGGATGCTAATACTGTAGGTAAATACGCAGGTTACTCTTAGGTAGCTGTCAGTGTGGTGGCGTTGAATTCTCTTTGGAATCGCATACGCCAGTCCCATACCAGCTCTGCGCATGTGGTATCTGCCGAAAAGTCGGCGGCTACAATGGCTGCGTGAATCTTGGAGGCGTCGCAAAGACGCTGGTGATTAAGAAAGGAAAGGATCTAGTTAAGTAAGTCGCATATACTCCTTTCTTTGCGCGTACTGGGTTGGAGCGTTGGGTTCTAAGTATGCCCTTGGCAGGAAATACACCGCTATCAAAGATCGCGGCAAGCCAAATCAGCAGATCTGTTCCTCGGAACGTAACTTCTGCTCCAACTGCAGCACAATGCTCTGGCTATGGGATCGCCACTGGCCAGAACTGATTCATCCGTTCTCGTCCGCCATAGACACTGAGTTGCCTGCCCCAGACGAAATGGTCTGCGTCATGGCGGGTTCTAAACCTAACTACGTGAGGTGGCCTGAGGGAAAGAAAAGCGTCCACGAATTATACGGCAAGGACAGCATTGAAGGATGGCACAAGAAGCATGGCCTCTACATCCAGTAGGTTCACGACAAGGGAAAACTGAAGCATGAAGTAGTATGGCAAAAATATTCATTGGTCTAGCTAGCAAGAAACATCGGCCACCTGATAGGTGGTCGGGATTATATCTTTTGACGATAAGATTGTCGGGCACCCTGTTGTATTCTTTTCAATTGTTAGTCGTTGATCAAAATTTGAGACGAAAACAGCCAAGTGGAAACAAATGCGAATCAGTTCTCCAAGATGAATATTTGATTCTTCAACGTGTACCTCGGTAAGAACACAGCGAATAAAGAGTTCATCACGAAAAAATGTGTACAATGAATATAGAATAGTACTTACATTTTACGAGAGAAAGTGCGCTGTTGCGATATTAGCTCCTAGCGAGATCGAAAATGTCAGCGACTTGACTGAATAAGCGATCTTATTCTGCAGGGAGATGCAAGATATAGAGGCATATCATCTATCTCAGGCTTCGCGCCCATCTGTTAGCAGGAGCTCTTTATTTAACCAGCCTTGGAATATGGCATACCTCATTAAATCAGAATTTTCAGTGTATACGTTCATACCCGGAACACTCATAGTGTATCCAGTTCAAACAGTGTGAATAGTGTTCATCATTTGATAGATGATAGCCTTATACTTCAGGGGAGTTTGTGCATATGGAACAGTACCTAGAGATTCCAAGGTCAGCTTGAATCCAAGTAATGTAATGATATCGAAACATGTGAACAATGTTGATAATCAATCAGGTGACGAGTTCTCAACAAGCACTTCACCTCCCCAGCACCCGCAAAGTTTGTACGCTTTGCTTTTCATGGATGAGGGCAGATGAATCCGTTCTGTCCGCCCGTTCGTTCATGGCTTCTTCATGAAGGGTCGCATGGTGAGGTGTAGGGGTGTGGACAATAAAAAATAGAAGTACCTATTGCAGAAACTGTTAGTTACTGCAAATCCAATGGTATGATAAAATGCGTTTATAGTGCAGATTGGATCAGACAAGGCTGAAACTTGATTTATTGACAGGTTCCACATGGATCTTAAGATTGAGGAATGCCTTTTGCATGTCATAGGAGTCATCACAAAAGGGTGGTGTTAATGAGCAGGAGGGAAAAGTATAAAGTACCTTTTACAAAAAATGTATTGAGCAAGGACGGAATATTGCGAAAGGGGATATTATAATATTCTAGGCCTAGTTTTGATCCGTTAGCAACTGCTGTACCAGGTAACGATGTGATTGTGATTGTATGACAGAAGGCATCAGAGTAATTCTAGAGTTATTTTTGAAGTCCTTCATAGTCATAGGTTGTTGTGGATAAAAAATTTTCATCACTTGAAAAAAGGTATCGGAGGTTGGAAGACGCCGACTTACCATTAATAAATTATCGTGTTACAGATATGCGACTGCTCAAGTAAACATAAAACACGAATGAGTCGCACCGGACTCTAATAAGGACACCATTAGTCCTGCCATGCCTGCGGCGGATATTTTGCTGAGAGGAATTAGTGTGGGATGGAACAAAAATTTATAGACGCGTTGTTAGCGTTACGGGGCGCGCTTGTTACCTTAAGCGAAAACTTGAGCCCCACATTTGTAGGACGGGCCCATTGGCCAATGGGAACTAGAATGTCCAGCTTGATGTAGAGTAAGAGTATACCAGTTAAATGCTACTCCATCTGTGTTGATTTCCTGGTGTTTTTGCGGGCTATGGATGTATATACCTCAAAATATAGAAGGAATGCTACTTAGTTTGAAAAAAGGGCATCTAAGTATGCCTGTTTTGAAAGTATTTACCACGCACCGATGGAAAGAAACTGGGTAGTCGACAATGATCCCACGGATATTGCTATCTCTACGGACTATTCTTACCAGCCAGAATTCATTCAGCGTAAACATGGTGCGATATATATCATATGAGTGAGCATGGTGAGGGAAATGGAGAATTATTGACCCGAATTTCCATGGGTTTACTCGAGAAAACACTACATCGGTGTACTTGAAAGATGTTCCATCTCGTTGGAGTATTCCAGTGGAATTCTTCATAAACTAGAATAACTTAAGAAAGCTTGAGGCCATATCTTAGTTTTCATGAAGAGTGAGGTGGTTATGTGGGCATTCGAATCTGCAAGCCCATAAAAACCTGTAATCCGAATCCCAAAGGGTACCTGAAAAGATCGACACTACACTCTGTTTTAATGCAGGCCAGCTTGCTGGGCTCCCATGACTTTGTGCCATTTCTGATACAACTAAATAATGAATATATATAGCCGTTCTTGCTTAACCTTTTAAACTTTGCCAATCCTCCTCTCATAGTAGCAGAGCTCGCGTCCCTCATGTAGACGTCATGGGTTCCAAGCTGGCGAACATTTACGACACACACTGTGTGGACTTTTGTGCGTCAAATTGACGTCGCCTTGGAGTTTCTGTACGTTCTTTCCATGTAATATATATGTGCAGAGTGTCAAATATCAGAAAGCGATCTCCTTTGCAACCCAGTCTAAAATTGGCCGGGATTATTGAAATAATCACGTATCATCCATTATTATCACGTCTCGCATAATATAGCCGACATGTCTGCTGGAACTACTAAAGCGGGATCTACAAGATTTAAGCTCAACACCGGCACCGAGATCCCAGCACTAGGATTCGGGACCTGGCAAGATCCAGAGTCTCAGGAAGCTGCTGTACGTGAAGCTATAAAGACCGGATATCGTCATATTGATACTGCAAGAGTGTATGTTTAAATAAGTCTCTGGGATTCGAAACTGCCACTAATCGGTTGTATTAGGTACGGCACGGAGAAAGCTGTTGGAAAAGCTATCAGAGAGTCTGGCGTGCCCCGGGACCAGCTTTTCGTAACAACGAAGCTCTGGAACAACAAACATCACCCTGATGATGTTGCTGATGCACTTGATGATTCGCTCAAAGATCTTGGTCTCGACTATGTTGACCTCTATCTTATGCACTATCCAATTTCCTGGAAACGAGGAACCGACCCGTTCCCGAAAGAGAATGGCAAACCAGCTTTGATAGACGTTGACTTCGTCGATGTATGATCTTGACCTCTAATTTTGTGTGGGCAGTACCTCTAATTACGTGTTGACACAGACCTATAAAGCCATGGAAAAGCTGTTGGAAACAGGAAAAGTCAAGGCTATTGGAATTTCGAACTTTTCGCAAGCAGAGATGGAGCACTTGCTCAAGAATGTTTCCGTCGTCCCGGCTGTCCACCAAATGGAATTTCATCCGTGGCTGCAACAAAAAGCTTTTGCTAACTGGCACAAGCAAAGAGGAATTCATGTCACTCAATATTCCCCTTTTGGTAATCAGAACGAGACTTACTCCGGTCCCACGAAGATCGGCAAGATGATTGAGGACCTAATCTTGAACGAGATCGGTAAGAAGTACGGTAAAACGGGAGCACAAGTCGCACTTGGTAAGTCCATATCTAATCTCATACGTGACTAGCGTGAATGGAGCAACCTGCTGACATATTACTTCCAGCATGGGGTATCTCCCAGGGACACTCTGTTCTCCCTAAGTCGAAGACGCCATCAAGAATTAGGCAAAACCTTGAGGGCGATTTCATCCTTAGCAAGGAAGACATCGACAAAATTGAGAAGATCGATAGAAAGTTGCGGTTCAACGACAGCAGCAAGGACTTCGGATACGAATTGTTCGCAGACCTGGAAGGGAAGAACGCAACAGGTGTTGAGAGGACTGGGGTCACGGACTAAGAAAGCCAACGTATCAATGGTCCCATAGGTTCATCGGTTGAGAGGTTTAGGGCGCATAACTTGCGTAGTATGACATAACTTAATCATTATAGCTAGTAATAAGAAATTTGCAGTATCCTCAATTCCATTAATGGTTGAACTGTGTGAAAACGACAGAACGTTTAGAGAATCTATACTGGCTTTGAAACGCAAATGAGTCAAATAAATTCAGATAAGATATCTACATACAGTCGCTGCGCTGGTTGAAATATAGGAAGATGCGATAAACATAATGTGCCTCCACGAATGACAAGTCACTTTGAGTTGTCTCATTCTACTCATTTTTCACTCCCTTATTTGATTCTCCATGCGTTCTGTTGCACCTTTATGCCTTTTATCATAATCATGACCGACGTGATTGCCATATCATAATAATCAAGATCGCTACCAAGGGAACTGCCACAACCCATGGAATCCAGAAATTCTTCGACCCAGGCAGATAATCACCGCCCATCGAGAACACCGCAGCTACCAGAGTGACAGGAAAGAAAATTGCACCCACGATAGATAGCTGCATCCCAAAGCGCGTATCGTGCAAACTCCGTAAAGCGTTACTCAAGTTGATAGAATCAGTAACGATGCCGAGAAGGTTATCAGCTCTGGATTTGTGTAGCTTCAATTCGTAAAATATGGCCCTTAAATCTTGCTCAGCAGCATGTAAACTCAGTGGTGTTGTGCTACCAGTTTTTCCGTAGCTGGAGCCGTCTGCTCTAAGCCCTAAGCGCTCTAAGTTGAGTAGCATCTCTTGCTCGTACCACATCAATCGACGTTGGAGTAGACCCAGGAGAGATAGCCGTTCATTATAGAAATCCAGTTCTCTCTTCCATTCTGCGGTACTCACTACTTTGCCAGCTGAGGCGACCCGCCTCTGTTTCGAGGTCAGATCTACGGTTGATCAAGTCTTGAGCTGTAGATCGAGAAATTCAAACCAGTGGGACGCCACAATCCGATGTACAAACAATGTCGTATTAATACACTTCTCAAATACCAGGGCAATCTCGTCCCTGTTCGCTTGTTGCCAGTAGAAAACTATGTCATCAAACAGAGACCTGCGACTAGGCGCTATATAGTCCTGGTTCGGCTCCAATTGGCGCACATCACTGTAGCCAATACGGTATGGCACGCTCCATTGAAGCTGCGATCTCCAGAGGACTTGATCTCCTTCTTTATCGAGGACGTAATAGTAGCCTTTCTCAGATGCTGGCCGGGATGCAATTGGGGGGTCGACGAGGATGATTGCTGGTATCTGTTAGAGAGAATCGAAGACTTGAGGTACTGAACACGTAAACTTGCCGTTCCAGGCGTTCTGTGATTTCTTATTATCTTCTATGTCTGAAGAACTTTCATCACACCAAAAGGAAACGTTATGTCGCACTACATCTACATATGTTTCGCCGTGTCCCGGACGACGAGGTAAATCCTGCCATCGTTCAATCTGGCGAGATGCCCGCGCAAACGTACGTCGACCAAATGTCTGCCTTTCAGCGCGACGGTCGTCTGTTTCTCGCAATTCATAGTATCGCAAAGTAAATGATTTTGTCGGGTCTGTCAAAGACGGCAACGTACGGTGCGATATCGTGTGGTTTTGCGAGAAATGGTACGCAAAAAGATGGTCCGCTAACACGATTGGGTTGATTGAAAGTGCTGCCCCTAGAAGCTCTAGGTAAGTTTCATCTAGATCTTCGAGCAGAAATAACCGGTTCTTGCATGAATTCCTAGGACAATCTCCATTGAGATAGTCACGGAGTTTTCTAGGGTCACTTAGATCCACGAACTGCGGTTGTTTCTCGCGAACGAATTCCAAAACACCCACTCTTCCACGAGAGATGGCAGGTCCTTGCACTTGAGGCCTGGGTAACTTCTCTGGAGCGAATCGATACCAATCTGCAAAGAACTGATTCAAGCACGGAAACCTGTCTCCTAACTTGTTGGCTTGATCGAGGTAAGATCCTTGCTGCGGCATCCGTTGCTCCATGGTGCGCGGTTTCTCTAGCATTTTCCTCGTTACTGGTTACCGAAGTATAAAATTCATAGAAAGGTCCATTCTTAATCACCGAGAGTGCATTTGTGGTAGTCAATTGTAGAAATGGGGGCTGAATTTTAGCTGATATTGTGGCTAATCACCTGACACTAATAAATAAGTAGGGCTTTAATATACCGGCTCCTAAAATCTATTCAGTTTCGCCTGGTGATTCACACGACAAACACCCGAACAAGCTACTTAACTATGCTGGTTCTAAGAGAGACGTATATTTAGTGTACATTGCCCTCTGCTGTTATTCTGCTGTAAATTAAGGCAACACAGAGTACTTTGGTTTTACCCCTATGTTTCTAAGAACTTACGGATAACTAATCGATGGCTGCATCTCGAGTCGTGGCACTTGACAGAAAAATATAGCTGTTGAATATGGTCCATGTCGCCTGATTACCGCAGTCTTCAGAATCCATGCGCCCATGTAGAAATTCCACATGCTGCTTCGGTCTCACTGTAGAGTATGCGGTGTATGATTCCTCCATAACCATCAAGGTGCTATTTCCATCAATGCACATGAGCCTCTTGACACTAAGTACGCGACGTAGTGCACTGTGCAGCCCATAAAGTGTGCATGTACTGTACATACGTTAAGCTCGGAACTCTGCTGGTTGATCTATATATAACTTTAAAAACTGGCCGCCTTTCACTCTCCCACAACCCTTGACCAGCAACATCAAATGCAGGCATGATATACTATGTATTCTGAAGTGGCGGTCACTTTCTCTATCTAGAGTCCAGCGCATAGCCTATTCTTCATTTGTGTCCGTGCTTGTTTGCCGATCATGGCGTACCTTTCCGCATTGGTGAGATAGTTGTTTTGATTGACTAGCTAGCATTATCAACATCTTGGCACTCACCGCTCAGGCTAAGCATTAAATTTTTCCTCATGAATGACTAGAATGATCCTCTTTCCGTAATTATACTCTTCTAGAAGTAGATTCTCCATACAGTGAGTTGTACGCCAGGCTTGTTTGTCTCTATCCTGCAGTTGTCCCGTCTGTTCTAATATCTTCAAAGTTTATTGCTCCAGCCAGAGTGTCGGTTGATAAGATATGGGCTTTGTATCGCCATAATTGAAGTCGTCGGTCTATGTGGAAATATATAACGCTCCTGGCATAATGACGCATCTCGATATTGTCAACCGCCTGCGCACAATGGCACTTGAGGCCATATTCAACAAGTTGAGCGGCGGCACCATGTTGGCCAGCAAAAGGTTGACATTGACGTATCTCATTGACTGGGTTCTTATTATGTATGTGGACCATGCCGTGCTGATTCAGATTCAAGTGCACATATACAAGCTTCGCCTTCAATTTATCATATCTTACTCTAGGATCTTATTGACTTAATTACCTCTATAGTGGCACCGCACTAGTGGGCTATGCTTTCTCTATAATTGAACCCAATCGCAACCCTTTCTCTCTTACGGATCTGAGCATCTCATATCCATATAACGTTCATGAGACTGTGTCTACCGCGGTCATGGTCCTTGTCTCTGTCCTGGTGCCAGCTCTTATAATCCTACTATTGACATTCGCTTTTGTCCCGGGCCCATTGGTGGACAAAAACTCACCTGGCTTCGTAATACTGAAGCGTAGGCTGTGGGAATTGAACGCCGGATGGATGGGCCTGGGAGTTTCTTTGGCTGGAGTCTACATGTGTACAGAAGCCCTAAAGGACTTGTATGGAAAACCCCGGCCAGATCTGCTCGGTCGATGCAGACCCGATTTGTCGAACATTGCAAAGTATGCAGTCAGTGGACTAGGATTTCACCTCGAAGGTGCACCAGTTCTAGTTACATGGGAAATCTGCCAGAACAAGTCATATGTGCTTAAGAATGCTGGTTTTGCGAGCTTTCCAAGCGGACATTCGTCCTGTGAGTGCTCGACGACTTTAATATGAATGCAAATTACACTAACAGTGCACACAGTATCTTGGGCTGGAATGACTTATCTCACGCTCTGGTTATGCTCCAAGTTCCGCATCACCATTCCGTATCTCTCACAGCAGCCTCTAGGCAATGAGCTCCCGACTACAGACTCAGAGCATGACTTGAATAGCGATGGATCCGAGCATCATCATCACCATCGTGGGCAGCTTCTCCATATTTTCCACGAAAGTATCAAAGGGAAGTCTCTTCCCCCTCAATTTAGTCTCTCCATCCGGAACCGGGGAGCACCGCCTCCAGTCTACCTACTCATCGCTGCCTCGATACCCCTAGGGGTTGCTATTTTCATATCTTCCTCTCGTTGGTTTGACCACCGGCACTACGGGTTTGACATCTTTTTCGGCTCTGTTCTAGGAATAATTTTTGCATTCCTTGGGTTCTACCTATATCATTTGCCGATCAGACGCGGAGCAGGCTGGTCATGGGGACCGAGGAGCCCCGGGAACGCGTTCTGGAAGGGCATCGGCTACCCCAATCAAGTAGCAGCTGATGGATGGACGAGCTCATATGCGACGAAGCCCAGGGCGGCGGAAGAGGAAGGTTTGCTGCAAAATGAACACGCCAGGCACGAGATATGGGATAGAATTATTCATTCGAACAATGACGGGAATGGATCTTCAAGCAGTTCATCCCACGATGTATGAGCATAGATGGAGGACCCCACCAATCTTTCAATGTCCACTGATTTCCTCGCTCATGAGAGAAAGGTACACACACGACTGAGGTCCAGAAAATGATTTGATATTATAAGAGGCCAACGGTATAATGTCAAACGGAACGACAATAGTCCATGTCCTTGCTGTGGCCACTTCTGAGTGGTGTAGCAAAACAGTCCCCTCTCTGTTATATAGCTCAAGAACAGTATGATCGAGCCATGGCCAATAATTATTTAATACTCGAATAAGAATCACGTACATAAATGAGCGGGCAATTCCCAAACTCCGCGCTTCTAAACCCATATTTACATGCCCGCTTTAAGAACCTCCAGAACGGTTGACCAAATAAAGAGAGGCAATAAAAAGCCTCAGGATGTGCTGTGTATATCGGCTATCACCTCCAGCCGCCCACTCTCCCTTCATCCCATCTCGCCCTTGCTTCCCTCCTAGCTTCCAGCTTAGCTGCTTCAGCTCTGACCCTCCGCACCCAATCCACAACTTCTTTCTCACTAGCTCCTCCATGGTGGTCGCCTTCTAGGAAACTTTCTTCCACGGCCTGGCAGACAGCTTCCTGTTCAGCAACCGCGGCTGCAAGCCTCTGGTAAAGAGCCTTCGGTGACCATGGTGCCAATGCAGCATCCATCTCGGCTTGCTTCTTTCTCCACGAGACTTCGAGGGACTGGTGTGTAAGAAGGAGGGATTCTGTCGAGGAGCGGAGACCAGAAAGGTGCGACTCTAGTTCTAAAAGATGGTTTGCTAGGGCTTTGTTCGATTCAAGAAGGGAATAAAGGGGCTCTTGAGAGGCGGCATAAGACGGATGTTTGGTACAGAGGGCTGATATGAGGTTTGGGTTCGATAGGATACTTTGTAGGTCGGCGTTTCTGTATCCATGCCAAAGTTAGTCTTTAATAATCAGACTATAAATGTTGAAATGGTAAGTTTTTTGCACTTACGGTTTATCCTTTACTATATCTGGCAGCCAGCGTTCTTCGACAGCGGGAGGTTGCGGCTGTGACGCTTCCGCGTTGGGGCCATAAAGTCCTTCAATAGTCGAAGGCACTTTTGTGACTGTAGGCTGCCCAGAATTTGGTTGGGTTTGAATTCCAGCTTGAGATGCAGACTGAGGAGGACGAGGCAAAGGAGGCCCTGTCTGAGGTGTGCCCTGTCGACTTGCTTCGTGACTGCTAGGCTTCGGTGGAGGAGGAGGCGGTGTATCTGGATCAATGGCCGGACTTCTCACTGTCCCTGTATTTGAGTATACAAAGGGCCGAGGAGAGTATGTGTGCGGAGACTGGGACATGATCAATTAAGGAAATGGTCTTCGGATACTTCCATGCCATAGACTTGGGGTAGCTTGACATCTCGAGACATTGACTGCGGGGACGGGATTCTGCCATCTTGTACCGCCTCATGACGAACTAAGTATCCATCCATGGATGGATCCATAGTTATGGATCCATTGGATGCGGTTTTATATTTCCACATTTAGTTAGTCTTAGCTAGTTGAGTATATAGAAGAAAGATCTGATAGTTATCAAGTCATGGGAAACTATTTACCAGAGACGTTGGTATTTCTTGTAACCCATTTGCTCAGATTCTGGAGTATATATTTTCTAGCCAAAACAGTACCAAACAGGAGAGACTGTTGATTAGAGGAATAAAACTTGAACCTAGAATTGCCTAGACGATGTTCTCACTTTCGCCGTCAACTTTTCCGCATTTACGGGTTTTCCTTACCGAAATAGCAAATGTAACCCAATAAACTCACAAGAAGGCCAATACTTCAATCTGCACCTCTTCAGTCATTTGTCAAACTCAACCTTCTACTATTATCCAAAAGAAGGGCGATATGGCTGTCATTAGATCTAAATTCAGAATATGCCCACATGCTCTCTTCTCACGAGATAATTCGGTAAGCCAAACAATGGGCATTTTCATGGTGTAGAATGACTTGTTTCCACTGAATCACAACCTGGATTTTATTTTCCCTTGAAGTCTTTCGATATCTTGCTTCGCCCATTCTTTGACAGCCTTTCTCACAATCTTACCACTCGCAAGTCTCGGTACTTCGTCGACAAATGACACACCACCTGTCAATCGCTTATGTTTCGCAACCCGGTCCCCTACAAACTTCACAATATCATCCTCAGTCAACTTTCCCTTTGCGTGAGGTTGTACAGATACGTATGCTCTAGGCCGTTCTTCGTCGTTGATATTGATACCCACAACAGCTGCGTCAGACACCCCGTCACATTGAAGCAAGAGGGCCTCTAACTCAGCCGGTGCCACTTGTAGCCCATTGACTTTGATGAGTTCTTTGTTTCGGTCCACGATAGTGAACATGCCTTTGGAGAAAGTGGCAATATCACCTGTTTTGAACCAACCGTCCGTCGTTTTGCAAGCCTTCGTGGCCTCCTCGTTATCGAGATATCCCAACATGACCTGCGGACCTCGGAACCAAACTTCCCCAGGTTTTCCTTCTTCAAGGACTTCGTTCCCATCTTCGTCAACTAGCATGGCTTCACAGTTGGGAAGAAGTGGTCCAACACTGCCAGTATCGTCGTGAAGGAATCCCGGTACCATCAGACCCACACAGACGACCTCAGTCATTCCCCAGCCCTGTGCAATTGTCATGCCAAAACGAGTGCTTATCTCATTTTGAAGCTCGCGCGACAGCGGAGCTGCTCCGCACATGATATGCTTGAGGCTCTGCAAGTTATATTTTGATGACTCTTCTCGTTTGCTGAGCATGATAAGCACAGGAGGCACTACTTGAATACTGGTTATCCCGTATGCCTCGACTGAGCGTAGGAATTCTTCAAAGTTAAATCGCGGCATAATGTAGGTTGGAATGCCGAGTTTGCATGATATATTGATCGTCCACAGCTGGGAATAAGCATGGTACAGAGGTAGGAAGCTAAGTCCTCTCTCTCTATTGACTGGGTTGGTAGCACTGTCGGCCTCTGGTGTGTAGAATCTGATAAAGATGCTCTGAACAGCATTCGCAACAAGGTTGCGATGCGATATGCAAGTGCCCTTAGGAAGTCCAGTCGTGCCACTGGAGAAATTGATCACTGCCACGGTTTTCGAAGATGTGTCACCAAGCAGAGGATCCCATGACCACTGACTAGACTCTTCCTCAGAGGCCAAGATACTTTTCCAGTCTTTAGCGGTGCTGCCTATATCGCTTTCATTATCTGAAAATTGGTATATTCGATCGAGTGGGAAATTGACACGTCGTGCTGCCTCTAATCCCTTCTCTAGAATGCTCGGATGCACAAGAAAGACGGTAGCTTTAGAAGCCTTTAGCTGATATGCGACTTCTTCAGGCGTAAACACTGGGTTGACGCCAGTAAAGCGTCTCTTGGATCCGACAGTAGCAAGGTAAATTACCGGCACATATATATGATTCGGTGTCATTAACATAATTGTGCTCCCTTCCGGGATGCCCAACTTGTTGAAGCCCACGGCAAGCCGTCGGATCCATATTAGGACTTCAGCAGGAGACAAGCTTTTAGAGGGTTCCAGTGCATCTAGCCACAGTGGATTACTGGATACCGGTTCACCACTTGGAAATAAATAGGAGAGAAGACTGCAGTGAGGAATATCAATGTCTGGATGTGGGGACTTGCGAGGCATTATGGCAACTATAGGAGATGTAAATATCTAGAACTTTAGAACAATGTGTTTGGCTTCACTAAGCTCTTGTAGAAGGCGTTTGGAATCTTCAAAGATGCCTCTACGCCAAGAATCTTCTCTGTTATACGAAGAACCGATAGACAATCCCTGTGCTGACTCGTATACCCTAATAGGCTTTACCCCTCGAGGTGCTGCTCCCGTAACCGAGGTAAATAATTATTGTCCAGAAAACGCATTGATCCCTTAGCGATATACTTTTTTAGGTGATAAACTGCCTTTTGTAATCATCAGGCTATTCCCATGTTCAAAATAATTGCTTGACTGTCTGTTATCGTTCGATACCTTGATAACTATGGACCCGGAACCGAACGCCATTACTAGCACGACAACAAGTGGTATCACTACCATCTTCCTGAACCGGCCTCATCGCCGTAACGCAGTCAACCCAGAGACTGCCAAAAAGTTGTACGAAAGGATTCTGGAATACGAAAATGACGCCTCGCAAAAAGTCTGTATCCTAGCTGGATTGAACGGTACGTTCTGTGCTGGAGCGGACCTGCATGAAGTAGCTGGGATGGAGGGATCAACTAAGGCACCAGAAAACCTCCAGCCTGTGTCGAATGGAAATCTTGGCCCAATGGGTCCCAGTCGACTTCAAGTCAAAAAGCCGGTTATAAGCGCCGTATCTGGGTATGCGGTAGCTGGTGGCTTGGAATTGAGTCTCATAGGAGATATTCGTGTGGCGGAAGATGACACTGTCTTTGGCGTCTTTTGCAGGAGATGGGGTGTGCCATTGATTGACGGTGGTACTGTCCGCTTGCAAGCAATCGTCGGTCTGGGCAGAGCTCTGGATATGATCTTGACGGGCCGTCCTGTCAATGCCCAAGAGGCTTTGACAATGGGTCTAGTAAACCGAGTGGTCCCCAAAGGAAAGGCACTCGAAGAAGCAACGGCTATTGCAAATCAACTACTTTCGTTCCCACAGGCATGTATGAATGTCGATAGACAGTCATGCTATTATAGCGCATACAATGCTACCTCGTTCGAGGACGCCATGCGAGAAGAGTTTAAACGGGGTGTTGGGGTCATAACCTCTGAGAGCATTAAAGGCGCTACTAGGTTCAAGGAGGGCCACGGAAGACATGGAAATTATGGCGATTCCACGAAGTTATAACCTTTGGAACATGCAACTCTTGCAATAGTTTGAAACCAACCGGATCATTGTCGGTAGCTGATCAGATTGCGCGTATACTTGAGGACATGAATCTCTTTTCAGAATGCGTTTAGTGACCTTTCTACATGCCATCGAAACTTTTGAAATCGTAGGGTATCACAGCACCCTGCACCATAAGGGGGAGTCTCGTATGTAAAAGAATATATATCCTAGAATAGATAAGAACAAGTGCTCGTCTCATCTTCTGGATATCCCGCGTATGGTGATGAATACAGGACAGTGACCTAGGTTCCCTCGGTGCTTATTCTCTGCGCAACGTTGCTCACTGGAGCTTAATGCATCTAAAGATAGACATTACGTCTCCAGAGACAGACTCCCATTAGAGGACGCTTAAAGCTCATCTCTGAGCTCCTGGAGAAGTCATCACGAGCATAGCTATCTCGCAGTGCTGGTCATATCGTGCAACTCTAATGCTTGAATCCTTGCCATGAGGCCTCCTTGAAGGCACAGACTGCCATATATTATTCCGCCCCACAAGAGCTTCCCACCGACAATGGAGGAATGGTCAAGGCGTGAGTCACCATTGAAACACGCTGACATTATTCATGAATCTTTCGTACTGAACTCAGATCGCTGTTTATGCCTCTAGATCATCACTCCAGTCGTCGCCGCTGATCTCTTTCCCGCGTCTCGACATTGACGCCGCGAAGTGCATCTGCGACTAGTTCTCGCAGTTGATTTTGTCCAGCCTCACTGTGGAAGTCTTCCCTGGCAGCCAACTCATCAATCCGTCTCTTGAACTCAGGGTCCATGATATCTGCCTCTGCCTCTGCTTCTGACATTGTTCCAACATTCACCTTCACATTTGGAGGCAATGGCGGGGGAGGGTGTAAGGCATCGGTGGGCTGGGCAGCGTTCGAACTAGATCCTGCATTCCCTGAGACCTCCCTGAGATAGACCGCAACGTCAGGAAAAGAGCCATCACTCTCGATCGTCTCTTGCGCCGTTAATCCTTCGTCATTCTTGTGATTGGAGTCCACGCTAAGCTCTTCCACGAGACACTTTGCGATGTCGACATTCTCAGCAACGAAGAGACATGTCTCACCGTCTTCGTCCGTCAAGTTGACATTGACATTGAACTCTCGTACTAATGCGCGAAGAAGATCGATATGACCGTACGAAGAAGCAGCGTGGAGAAGAGAGTAGCCATGTTCGTCCTGACCCGACGCCAGAGAGGGGTTGGAGCGGAGCAAATTCAGTAGCGCTGACGGGTTATCGGCCGCAAGGATATAGGGATTCGGTTGACTCATGGCTGTCGTAGGCAACAAAGGATGTTCGATAGGATCCGGCGTCTATGAGTCAAATCTGCAGGATGTAGCCTTGCTTCGCATCACAGGCGTAGGACAATTATTGTCCAGGCGGCGCGTAAAATTCCAATGACGCCCCGCGTGGGGCGTGGGCGGTGAAGAGCCGTTCTGTAGATCATCAGCTCGGGACTGCCCCGCGATTTTTTTGACGTACTAATTGATATTATTTGACACTGCCTCGAATCAGCTTGCTTGTTCATGACTCAATGAGAAACATTGATGGAAACTTCAGTCATCCTGCCAGAACTCACGTTTTCTTCATAAGGAGCAGCAGACTTAAGGGAGGAGACGCCAGAGCCAGCGGCTCCTGTGCTCTTTCACTCAAGACATCCCCACTACCAATTGGAATAGCAAGTGAGTTTTCAAACCAGCGATCACTATGGTTCAGCAAGACGTCCAAGAGGTCGCCCGGCTGGTAGACAGCCTCGAGGCTGCCAGCAAACGAGGGAAACCCCAAGGCAAAAAGAGCTTCGTCTGCAAGAAAACCACTTTCGCTGTTGCGGGGTCAGATAATATATCCGTCGATTCCTGGAGGTTTAACGATTGGGATTACAAGCGTCGCGACCTTCCGACTTACGCCCGCGGACTGTTCACTACACGAACCAAGTCTGGTCGTCCGGAGATTGCTGTCCGTGGTTACGACAAGTTCTTCAACGTCGACGAAGTGGGCAACACGAAATGGTATCAGATTGAGCAATACACGCGAGGCCCATACGAGCTTAGTGTGAAGGAGAATGGGTGCATAATCTTCATATCTGGCCTTGAGGACGGGTCTCTGTTAGTATGCAGCAAACACTCTACGGGAGTTCGAGCCGACACCAACCTCAGCCATGCCCAAGCCGGCGAGAGATGGGTGGAACGGCATGTCACTTCTGTCGGGAAGACCGTCAAGGAACTTGCGATGCAACTACGGAAAATGAACGTCACTGCAGTTGGTGAGCTCTGCGACGACAGCTTCGAAGAGCATGTCCTAGCATATGATCAAAATGCTGCTGGTATCTACCTTCATGGAATGAACTATAACGTGCCGGAGTTTGCCACTATGCCCAGCACTGAAGTGCACAAATTCGCCGATGAGTGGGGGTTCAAGAAGGCGCAGTTTATTGTTATGGACGATATCAAGGATGTGAAGGAGTTCTTGGACCAGTGTGCGGAAACAGGCTCGTGGAATGGCAGAGACACAGAAGGATTCGTTATCAGATGCAAGCAACGCGATGGCGAAAATGGATCATACAGGGACTGGTTCTTTAAATATAAGTTTGAGGAACCATACCTTATGTACAGGCAGTGGCGTGAATGCACCAAGGCAGTTATTGCTGGGAAGCTACCGAAGATCAGGAAACACCAGAAGATCACTGAGGAATATCTACAATACGCTCGGAGGCAGCTTGTGAAGGATCCATCAATTGGAAAACTCTACAACCAGAACCACGGCATCATTTCGATGAGAGAAGGGTTCTTGCGCGAGCGTGGCCTGAAAGGGTCCGACATCATCCAGATGGAAAACGAGGGGCGCGCTGAAGGAGTCAGCAAGAATGTCATTCTGGTTCCCATAGCTTCTATCGGCTGTGGAAAGACGACTCTGTCGCTGGCTCTGGCCAAGCTATTCGGATGGGGTCACATCCAGAATGACAATATCCCCAAACAGAAGAATCGTCCGAAGCGATTTGCCTTTGAGGTGACAAACGAACTTGCCAACCACCCTGTCGTCATAGCAGACCGCAACAACCATCAAAGACGCGAGAGGAAACAGCTCATGGAAGATATCACCCCTGTCCTCACCGATGCGCGATATGTTGCCCTCCATTATGTCCATGAGCCAAAGGGTTTGTTGCTTGATGACATCAGAGAAGTGACGAGGAAGAGAGTCCTGGAGAGAGGAGATAACCATCAGACCATTAGAGCCGGCAGTAAAAATGCCGACGAAGTCATTGGAATCATGGAAGGATTTTTAAACCGCTTTGAGGCGGTGGATACTGACCGTGACCCTGACGACAACTTCGACGAGGTCATCGACTTGGACGTTGCCGCATCGTCCAGAGAGAATCTGGACAAGGTGGTGACCGCTCTACACTCATTCTACCCGAAGATTGTCCCCAAAGTCCCCACGTCCCAGGAACTGGACAACGCCATCGAAGCCGCCATGACGGATTATCAAGTCCAGAGGGACCTGAGTTACAATTTCAAACCGAACAAGCAGCAGAAAGACAACAAAAAGAACGCGGAACAACCGCAGAAACTTGATCCCGAATATTGCGTTAAGAAAGTCGAATACTTCTCCATCTCCCTCCCCACCTCACGCATCAACGACATCCTCTCCTCCCTCTTCACACCCTCCACCCCTCCTGAAAAGGCCAGGCTATACAACCAACTAGCCAACTCGCGCCGCATCCAGCCTGCTTTCCATGTCACCCTCATCCACCGCGCCTCCGCCAAAGACCACCACGACATCTGGAAGCGCTACACCGATCTCTACCTCACCAAGATGTACGAGAAACCCGACACAGACACCAACATCACTCCCCCCCTGGCCCCTGCCCGTGTTCGTATCGAGCGCCTGGTCTGGGACGGCCGCATCATGGCCTTCGTCGCCCGCATCCTCCCGCCAGAAGACAAGGAGCAACCGTGCTGGCCGTGCGCCAACGACATCGCACACATCACTGTGGGCACGGCCTCTCCGGACGTCAAGCCGAAGGAGAGCAACGATCTGCTGAAACGCTGGATCGAAGTCGGATCCGGGTCCAACACAGGCATCTGGGAAGAAGAAGTGCCTGGCGTGGTGGTTCTAGACGGAACCGTGAAAGTGGTCATGACTCGAGGAAAGTGGTGATGATTTAAAGCGAAAACGGAGATGAAATAAACGAGATGGCCATAATGCATGATGGTACGAGGTGTATAGCTATGTCTATGTGTCCGTTGTTATTATTACCTTTGCCCCTGCATAGCGAAGTGGTAGCAAAGCGGCTAAAGAAAAGGTACAAAATACTCATGATGGAATGAAACCAATCCTGTATTCTACTTGAAAATCATAGATAGGACATAAAAGTGTTCGTCTACATGACTAGACTAGATACCCTACTCATGCTCATGCTCACGCTCACGCTCATACGCCCTGGAATAATCATAGAACTATTCAGACCACATGGAAATGGCACTTTTAAAAGAGAATATATAATATGTATGATCATCGCTGAACTAATATTAAGCTCAAGCTGAAATGAAGTAGTGGTATTTCTACACATTAATGCGCAAGTCGCTGTGCAATCAGTCGTTTGTTTACCTACTATGCTCATGCAAAGGTGATGCTCATATTTCAGGTCATAAGACTTTGTCGTGTCTCTCAAAACGAGGAATACGGGCTTTCTCTTCAGATGCCCGTTTCCAGAGTGGAAGACAGCAAGACTCTCTCAGCCTGTCACCCACGTCGCGACTCTCTGGGCGCCAAAACGCCCGACAAACTGCAGACCGCTACTGCCCATAGGGAAGTAGCTGACGAGATACCAGATGAGAGCGGCAAGCTGGAAGAGCGACGAGATGAGAGTGAGGAGGGTCGAGTGGAGCTGTGTTCGTTGGGTGGTCAGCGCATGTTTCTCTTCTGCATTGTTTCTTTTTCTGGTAACCAACGAGGAGGGGAGATGTCTATGTACGAGAGGGGATACGAAGCATCCATCACGACGGAGGAGCTGAAAAGGGGGTTGAGAAGCGAAGGATCAATGTGGCCATCTCTGTTTTGGGAGGGGGGAAGAGGGGGCGTATGTTGCGGGTGAGGCGATAAGAGCCCACTCCAAATAGTTAGGGCAGGTTGTGTTTTATCTCCGCTCCGGGAAGGGCAATGCGGGAAGAAATCCGAGAGAGTTGAGCTCCCGCCGCCAGAACCAGAGAGCTGGAATGATCGGCTGAGGTTGGATGATGTCATGTTGGGAGGGTTTGATGACTGAGCATGCATCGCATAGCGTGAATCGGACAGGGAAATACCAAGTACGCAAAAGGATACAAATGCCCATCAGACAGAAGTGCTATTCTGCGCACGAAGGTACTGGGAGATGGTGCACACAGAGGTTCTGCCAAGAGAGACCAACTGCCAGAGAGGGCGGGCCATGGTAGGCTGGGAAGGGCACGGTGCGGTCCGAGTGGCAGCCAATGGCAGAGCAGAAGAGGCAGATCTGCCGACACCAATATACAAGAGATGCAACTTACTCCAACTGCAAAATACAGCGTCAACGCAATCGATCCAAAATAAGCGGCCGTGAACGGAAGCCGGGGTCCCGAGACCAGATGCCGGGCGTAGGTGAAGGGTCCCATGAGAACCGCCCAGGATACGAGAAACAGGAGCGAACCGACTGACCAACTATTTCAAGGAAATTCAACATGTTAGCATCTCTGTCGACTGTCTAGTTTCAGCAGCAGCTGAGCTAGTGGTCCGATATTTGAAATGACGGGGAAGCGTGCTTCAAGAAGTGGCAAGACAGGTGAGGCACATGTCCTAAGCCACATCAAGTGGACACCATGTGGTGGCTTGCTCTCCTACACGGGGTCAAGATGCTACCATGCCATGCTCCATGCGGCAGAGCCATACCGAGAAAGGATAACTGTTGATAATCGGGTGTGCCGTCTGGAAGTGAGAGGATCGGAGCACTTACAGAATCGCGAATTTGCGCGGCTTCAGCGACAGGACGGGGAACAGAAAGAAGCATAGCATGAAGCAGACAGCTGCCCCAAGGTTACATCCTGCGAAGATGAGCATCCGATCCCATCTGCTCACTGTAGCATGGAGAAAAGATGATTAGTCTCTTTTGTTCTCTGGAGTCAGAGCCGATCGACATCGCCTGAGAACCGCTCTCCTCACAGCAGCATGATGTTGCCATTCTAATGCATGTGCCACCGTCCCGAAGACGCAGGAACTGGTATGCATTCACGTCTGGTGCACAGAACGGTGGCTCTTAGGTGAAGTTGTACGGTCCCAAACAAGATAACACAAAGACATCAGGTTCAAGAACTTACAGGCAAAGAAACTCTCCTCCTCTTCCCTTCTGTTGGGAGCCGGCAGCGGAGCTCCAGGAGCTTCATGCGTAGGAAGCTGGACATAGCCACCTCCTCCAAACGGATTGTAAGACTGTAGCTTTGAGAGAAACGGGGTGGACGCGCCGGTACGCACCGGGACATCAGGATCCCTTCGCGTCCAACCCAGCGAGTTCATCGAGTCGCGAAACGAGCTGGAAGCCATGGTCTGCACAGAGCTGACCCCAACTGGGCCCGCGATTTCCCGAAACGTATAGTCGTCGTCTCTTGGACAGATGCAACGGAACCGACCCCGGATGTGATGTCCAGACCTTCTCCCAGCCGGGCAACGATCAGACAGAGGGCAGGCTCCGAATGGAAATTATGCTCTATGAATGCACGACGGAAGCCAGATGCCTTGGTGCAGATGATCTGCAGCAACGGTGGGTGTGCAGGACGGCGGTGCTACGGCTAAGCCCGACCAGATGACTTGCTCGTAAAACAGGACGAGACCAACCACGAGCTGGATCGCCTGTTGCAGCCAGCAGCCAGTGACTGTCAAGTTGATAGATCGATAGTATTCAGCTTGTGACAGCGCTCGGGACTCTCTCTCTGGTCTTCTCTTGATTCGAGATGGGGTCGCGGGCCCGAGAGCAGTAGTGACGGACGGGATGAGGAATGAATCGCGATACGGAGCAATCGGCCCGGACGGGGTTGGTGGTTGGACTCTGGCGACGTATGGTAACTGGCAGCTCCTGTCGCGTCGTCAAGGGTGTGGCTTCGACTGCCGGAGTTGGAGCTGGAGCTAGCAGGACAGGTCGAATACTGGAGGGAGGTGGGGAAGAGGTATACGGCGCCGTGCTGGGGACACGAAACGAGGGGAGAGCTCTCGGAATGGCGATTACTGAGGCCGATGAGGCCGAAGCTGGCGGCGAGGTGTCAGATGACTTGGCCGGTCGACAAACAAAAGAGGGGAGGAATAAGGGCTAGCAAGAGTCGTCCAGACCCAGCTGGAGTCTCGCACTTGAACCTCGACCTGCAAACAACAAGAGGGATCGAGAAACTTACCCGGTGGGCAACACGAGTGGTGGAGAGAGATGGTTTCCTGGGCGTGATTCTGGCGGAGGGTGTGGCAGTTGGTAGTCTAGTAATGAATCAATTAGTCTAGTTACTTAGTTAGCACTGGATTTAACTAGTTGGGGGGTTTAGCCGGGGCAGCTTTGGGGGTGGCAATCGGTGGGCCGGTCCGTCCTAGAAATGCATCCATCATTCATTATGATTCACTACAACGGAGAAAAGATGGACAGGGCAGAATACAAGCTTGATGCAGTTCAATGGGCGTTAATGCATCTCTTCCGCTCTTGCTGCCAACAGGATTCCACCGCCCAGCCAGAGAAGACGCACCGGACAGACGACCAGATGCTCCCATCCTGCACCCCAGCCTGGCTCCTGGTATATCCCGTCTCTCGTAGGTCGACAGACCATCCGTAGGCTGCAACTTAACACTGCACGGCCAAACTAAACATACATACATCCGCCGTACATACATGAGATCCTCCGGTAGAGTTTAGCAGCAACTGTTAACCTTCCACTCCCCGCGTCGGCAGATCCTCACTTGAGCCGTGCACCCGTTGACGATCCGGATGGCAACTTTGTTCTCTATGGCTCGGGAGGCATCTGGCATGAGGGTCGATCTCTCTTAGTCGAGTAGATCCTGGCTGGACGCCGCTCTCTCTTTGGAATGGAGAAGGGCCATAGTTAATGCTAATACTCTGCCACTCTGGTACTCCATAACAGGTGAGTATGCTTCGTCTCCCAATCAGCATCCCTGCCGAAGATGGGTCGCTGCCCCGGTCTCTTATCAACTATCAACTATCATCGTCTATCCACTATCGACTTATCAGACATCCACATGGTGCGATAAGAGCGACGGTCGTGCTCCCCAGTATGGCAATAGTAGTTATGGCAGCAGTGCTAAGTGCTAGGCTACTTTACTCCTGCTAAGGCCTTCATTACTACCATGAACACCCGGAGCAAATACAACCGACCCCGCCAGTGAAAGGAGGGGTAAGAGTAGGATCGAGATGGAGATCCAATGAACACCACTGATTGCATTCTCTTGTAGACAGAGCAGACAGATAGATAGCCTAGACACCAACACCATCTCCGGTCTGTGTGGCAAGGAGCCATCGGAAGAAGGAAAGGATCCTCTCGGACTACTGTGCACAGTGTGCGGAGACCAGTGGTGGTGCGGACTGTCGGCCCTCGAACCTATCGTGACCCCATCGGCATGTTATACCAAGCTATAATATCAAAAGAAAGGGTCCGCAACGTAGGCTCGATCCGCAGAAAGCGCGTCAGATTCTCGGGAGAGTTCGAAACGGGGAAATACTCCTCCAAGGCCAGAAACGGTAATGCGATATCCCACATGATGATCGAGATGCAACTATCATCTGCCACACAGTCGTCCCTTCTGAGAGCGGTAGCTAATAGGTAACCTTGCTTGCTTTGTTTTCTGGATTTAGTAAGACGTCTCAATATTGGCCTAAGCTTCTTTCTGTTGCTGTCAGGGGACCCTGGTGAGCTTCAACCTTTAGTATAACCGAGAAAAGCTTCCCTCCAAATAGAAGGCCTACAATGGCCGTTAGAGTTTCGACGATAAATCGTAATCAGCAGTGCCCTCCTTGTCCTTATTTTTCTGACAACATCGTGCCTTGTCTGACCCACTGAATGTCCGCAAGCTCGCCCGTGGGTGATTCCCCCTGCTCTCCGAACCTTCGCGGCAGCGAGGGAAGCACCGCGATAGCGTCGTAAAGAACCAGGGCTGCTTTCTTGATTTTTGGAATGTTTGAGTGCTAGTATCGATCACGATCTGTTCCTTGATTGGCCACGGGTGGCACGTCCACTAGTAGACTAACCTTGGGTCAGTATCAGCCATCATCTCGTCGATCCAGGCGACATACCTTCGTGGCTGGTACATGTTTCGGTGCCTGTGAGTGTGGCAGACTAGATGGGACGCCCTGGCACGAGGAGCACGTTGTGGCTGCTCGTGCGATCTGTGGTTGTATACATTCCTCGATCCGCCTTCCCGCAAGTCTGGAGGGTAAGATAGAAGTATCAGTAGTGGCTGGGGATGGTGAAGTACTTACAATCGAGGCGACTGTTCCAAGTATCAGTTACACTTCCTCCTACATGTCAAATCAGAGTCCGGCTTTTCTCAGCCCTGAACAGAAATAGAATCGGACAACGGGATTTGACAGAGAGCCCGATAGGACTTGCCTAGCTAGTAGTGCAAGCAGCCGTCAGTGCCACGGACCGCTGCCTGCAGAGAGGACGCTCAGACGAAGGCCATCGGGTGGCTTATCCATCGTTTCGCCCAGTGATCTACCGTTATCTGGGGATCCAGACGGTCCAAGCTTCTTTCGACAGTTGGAGAGTTGCTCTGGTAGGACAAGCCGACACCATACTGGCCGGGAGGACGGTCGTATACTCGTCGTTCGGAATCCATTTCCAATCTGTCGATCTCCAGAAAGATCTTCGTGGGCAAAAAAAAGCACCCCCAGTAGCCGATCTCCCTTGCACTCCCACATGGTGTAGTATAGAGACCAACTACTTACGTTACCTACCATACATACATGCAGCTGGAATTCTGGCTGGACAAGTTAGCTTGCATCCTCTCGTTTCCTTTTCTGAATCAGCAGCACACCCCCCTGATGGCCGGGACGATTCTCACGCTGCCTGGTCACTCCGAGCTCTGTTTTTAGGAGCCTGCAGGGCATCTGATACATTCTACGCGGCTTCGACCCTCCCAGAAGCGCAGCGTGTGTGAGTCATGCCGTCCAGTGAGCATCCAGGTGACGAAGATGAGATCTGTTCATGAGATAGGGCCATGCTTCTTGCACATTAATCGAAGCCTGTACCACCTTCCCGTCCACCTTCTGGTGCCCTTCAGGGACCCGGTCCGTCCGGCGCGATACCGGTTATTCTCCAGACTACACCACAACTACACCTCTCTCCACCCCTCCATATTGCCTGGAGTCGAACACAGCCAGGCAAACCCGTCGCAAGCAACGGACGTAATCAGTCGTAGACTCTTTAAGCCTGGTCGGTCGAACGATCGACGCCCTGCATGACCAGCTCCGTCATATCAAATGAGAGATGCAGGAGAACGCCTCGCTGCCCATAAAGAGACCATCCCCTCGTTTTCTTCTCTGCAGCTGCCCGTTGCATCTTGTTGAATATTCCCTTGATTCGTGAGCGCGGCAAAAACACCCGTCGAGTTCGTTACAGAAGTGCTCGAAACCTTGCGATCCATCGAGGGAGAAGAGTTGCTCAACAAGTAAATCGCCGCGTCAAGCGCATCAGTGACCCTTTCTGCCTTTCAGTAAGTTAGTGCCTCGCCGCCTCCTGCATCATCTTGCACCTCTCCACGCTGCCCTTATCACTCCGCATTTATCTGGCCCCTTGCGCAACCTGCAGGCTTCGTTTCGTCTTCTTCCTTCTTTCACGCTTCTCTTTGCTCGTTTCCACCCCCGCCCCGATTATAACTCGGACAAGGACCCCGCCACGTGTGGACGGAGACCAGATCTCTACGCTGCAGCCCTTTGAACTATACCATGCGGACGAACCTTTCCTAAGGAACTTCTGTACAGTCTGCTAACGATATCTGGCATTGCAGCCATCTGTTCTGTGATATCATCGGAGACCAGTGACTTTAGGCCTCCAGGATAACAGACAGACCGATAACATCTCTTCCACCGTCATTCTCCGTTTACTCTCACTTGCTCTCACTTACCATTTCTCTCTCACTCTCGCTCTCGCTCTCTCTCTTGTCTCCTCTCAGCCATCACTAAGGTAAGTTGATCTATCTACTACAAGTCCTCTACCCCGCATGTCTTTCTTCTTCTGTCCTTATCCGATCCACGGGCTGCAGCGGTGGGGAAATGTATCTTGATTCTATCACATCCTCTGCGAGCAACTTGGGCCATGATGTTGGATGTCCTACTCTCCTTTTTGCCTCCTCTGTCTGGCACATACCACGGCGGGCCTGGGGCATACCAAAGCGGGTTAGAGCTGAACCACTCTTCTGCCGCGGCGAGTCTTGCCTTGCTGGTGCAGTGGTGCTGCTCCTCGTCTTACTGCCCTGGACTTGAGCTGAGGCCTTGATGGGAATTCCACAGTGCCTCAGATTACGAGATCGAGGCTGGCTTGGCTTGAGGGGTCGGGGAGGATTATTCTGGCGCTCGAGCATCTTGGGCTGGGGGCTGAAGAACGAACGACCTAACGAGATCGCGTCGACGCGTTTGGCGCGAGGCTCTCTCTCTCTCTCTCTCCGCCTTGACTACTAAGTTAAGTAACTTAACTAGTCTAGCGGGCTGGGCGTGCGATCTGACCGTTAAGCGAGCGGTGTCGCCCGCAACGGCCTCACCGCCCGCCTCTTTGGGCGTTCCCCAGAACTCCCAGTCTCCTCAGCCGATGCCACCGCCTCTCTCGGTTCCCACCGTCCCCGCCACTGCAGCTCGCTGTTCTTTTCTTATCCTATCCTCCCTCGCTGTCGGGGTTTCTCCTCCAGAGTGGTGCTCCTGTTCCATCTGTCTTTCTGCTGTATCATTATTATCACCATCTTCATCATCATCATCCCCTCTCCCTGCTCTGTGGAGAGTTCACTACCCCGTCTTTTCTCCTGTCTTCCTGGGTGTCTCGGACCGGCCTTTGCGTCGGCCGTTATTATCCGTCGTGCTCGCTTCCCTTGATTCGCCTCCCCACCCTTGTTATTACTCATTCCTACTCCTACCACCGGGAAAGTCGGTCTGACCTTTCTCCCACCTTCTTCACAGTGTGATATTCTTCCAGCCTCTGTCGATTTGTGTGCAATTGTGGTTGTACAGTGGTGATATCGCTCCTCTTCGCAGCGCATATACGGTTCTCAACGCCCGATCGCACTAGTTTATTCGACGCCCAACCATCCGCCTTGTTGCGTTGCTGCCTCCCGCAATCCAGCGCACAAGCAAAGAGGACACTCACTCTTCTCTCGACGTTGACTCGACTTGGGATCCAGTCTCTGCTTGAGAGTGCACTTGTCTTCTGCAAGGTACATTAACCTTACCTTTCCTGCTCCTGGTGCGGGGTTTTCCGTTCGTGCTGCATTGATATCGAGGCACATTGTCTGCCCCGCCATCTGCTTTGTTACTCCGGTGGAGGCGGGTGATAACAATCGCGCTGGAGAGCACTGCACAACCTCAACCTGGAACCCACTGCCTGCTTCTGAACGTCTCATGTTTCCACTGCTTGTCAATGGTGTTGCGTTATCGTCGCAGTCAGGCCATGATACTGATATTCATTTCTTGTCTGTAGTTTCTCCGGAAGCGAAAGCAGCACTGAACCGCAAGCAGATACGTCAACACAGTCTGTGTACAGGCAATATTGTTTGCTTCGGCACAGGTCGTCGTATGCGCTATTAAAACTCGCTGTCTTACCGTCAGCACATTTAGGGCGCAGAAGAAATCCTGTCCGGAACTCTAGTTTGAGTGGTGGGTTGATGCCAACGGGTACGTTTTCTTTGCGGCGGCTGGAAATCGATGTCTCTGTCTGAGCGGTTTGGTGTCTCACCTACTTTCGGATTACCTGCCCTGGGAGATATTACTTGACCATTCCGCTTCCCTCTCTATGAAACTGAGCTCTAGCTTATCCGTGTCCTCTAGTCTCACTACCCTCCATCGAACGATAGTTGTTCTCTACAGTTTTACGATTGTATAGAACCCCTTCGGTCTCACATACGTCGTTTTGTCGTCTCATTGACTGGTGACTAGATCCCTGCCATCGGAGCCGGGACATGGCAGAGACGATTACGGCCCCACCCTTCATAAAGCATGAACCAGACGACCGCAACAATTTCATGATGTCCCAGTCTTACACTATGTCTAACCAACAATTCGGCAACCACTTCGGGAACGCCAACGGCGATGGGGTCGACCCATCCGAGCTCACCATGCAGAACTCCAACTTTATGCCTTACTCCTTCGGTTCCCAGCAGAACCTGAACTCCAGTTTCAACCTAGGCAACTCCGGAATTGATACGGATGAGTTGCTTGATCTGGAGATCAACGGCCAGAATGGGATGCAGAACAATGGAATGAACTTCCTCCACGATCAGCACCAGCAGCCTGGCCTGTCGATGAGCCATCCCGGTCAGATGTCTCAGATGTACTCGAACACCCCGGACGGTGCGCCGATCCAGAGCCCGTTTATCCACGGAAACTTCAACTATGATCAATTCCGATCGATGAACCAGTCTCAAAGTATGCATAATGTTGGTGGTTTCGAGCAGAACTACATCAACAACAAAACCCGCCCAAGTCTGCAAGCCGTCGACCGGACTTCTTCTGATGCTCGGAGCCCCATGACCCCAAAGACACCTGCTCTGGGAGCATTGAATCTGGGGACTCCTGAGTCTGGCAGCTTCCCGTCCCAGCCGATCCGTACCGGTTTGCAGCATCGTCACCAGAAGACTCTGTCGAACCAATGGGATGGTACTCCAGGCAGTGCTCATTCTTTCGTCGAATCGCCAATCTCTTCCCCTGGTCATCCTTCCCATCACGCGGGAATCTCCGAGATCCTGAAATCTGGCAAGCATGCTTCTCTGCCGGCTAAGGTTGACAACATGACTACTGCTCAGGCACTGGAGTCACAGGAAGCCAAGCGCAGGCGGCGAAGGGCCTCCCACAACATGGTGGAACGGAGACGACGCGATAATATCAACGAGCGAATTCAGGATCTGTCGCATCTGGTGCCGCAGCACCGTTTGGAGGATGACAAAGTACGAAAGCAGCTTGTCAACAACTCCGCCTTGTCACCCACCATGAGCGCTACTGCTATGAGCCCGCCTACCGCAACCTCCCTACTTGCTGGTGGCAGCGGTCGCCGGGCCACTGCTGGTAACATCACTATGGGTCTGCCTATTGAGGAGAAGGAGAAGGGGCCCAACAAGGGAGACATCCTGAACGGTGCTGTCGGATGGACCAGAGATTTGATGTGGGCTCTGCATGTGAAACTGCAACAGGAATCAGAGCTGGCCGAATATATTACCAGCCTGGGCGGCACCTGGCCCTTTGAGCAGACTGAGGAAGAGAAGCGGATGCGGACTGAGCTGCTGGATGCGATGGAGAAGAACGACCCGAGCACGTTCCACTACAGTCGTGCTCCAGGAAGTGGTCTCAGAGTTCCCAAGCATACCAACTTGGCCGGTGAACCTACACAGCACACTGGTACCATTAGCCCTCAAAGCCTGAGCCCTGCCTTCAACAGTGGTGGAAGTGGTAGCAACAGTGGTGGACAGGGCCAACCTCAGTTCTGGGGCAGTTCCGGCCACGCCGGCATAAGTTTCAAAGAAGAAGATGAATACTCCATGGAGATGAACTGAACACGGCTGCCAGTCCGATACGATCCGTACTGAATCATGTCACGGCATGTTGCATACACGGCGTCAACGAATGGTGGATCTAATTGAAGGCGTATTACGGGCTTGATGTCTCTTCGGAACTCCGTTTCGATTTCATTGCTATTTTCCTGGGTATACTCTGCGTCATATTGTGCATTTGTTTCACTTCGACTCGAGTTTATGGATGCGGCTGTTCTTATAATTCTTGCTATGCTTACCTAGTTACTCTACCGGAGTCCGAATTTCTTTTTATTGTTCACTCGAGGGCGAAGGCATACACTTGAGATGATCAGGGGTACAGGAGTAGTCATTGGCAGTTGCATTTTTCTTCTCCTGAGATTTTTTATTCTCTTTCTCGCTACAGTCATGTGTCCGAGCCACTCCCCTCTCCTGGCGTGCAGTCTGGTACACGGTCGTGCTTAGATGCTTACGTGGACTTATTAAGCTGCAGCTTATGCTGAGCCGGCCTGGCGGATTTCATTTCTAATTTTTCTTGAATCGATACCCCTTTTATACTATTTTTACATGGATGCGTCAGAATATACTTGGCAGTGGTTGTTGCTTTTGTGTCTATTCAGTACTGCATATGGTATGCAATGTCAATTATTATTATTATTACAGGATGGGAGTCTAATTGTCTTTTGAAACACGGTCGGGACAACAATGACATGATAGGCACTCTAGCTAATCTACTATTTTTTTTACGGATGTTCTGGCCCGCCTGTATCTCGTCAGCATGTTCCTTTCCCCAGAGTTCCGGACCGGTGTGGACTCTTTTGCCTTTCATGGTTAGTACACGATCGCATGGATTTCCTTATGTCATCATGTAATCCTTTGTGTACTACTGTACTAGTTACTCTGAATACGAACGTTTGTCATTATTGATACTAAGAGCAAGCAGCTCTCTAGCTCCTCGTTAGAAGGATTCCTGTATCTCCAATTCATAGGGCTGTGATGACGCCATAAGATAGATCAGATCAGACGCGCGATTACTTTAGCCGCGAGCATCCGAGTCAGCGCGGCCACATCTATACTGGCGCGGTTTAATGAAAGATCGAGTCTACGCAAGGTAATTGCTAAGGAACATGTATCTGATCTCCACAGTGGAGATACCCAAGAGCTCTCCCAAATGCCAGACAAGGGCTTGTTTATATAGGAAGATATTCGAAAAAAAAATTATTCTGGGAGCTAGAGTGTATACTCTCCCTTTTACTCTCCCTTTTTTTTTTCCCCTCTAATTCGAAGGCAAGGGCTGTATGTAATTGTTTCAGAGCTATCAATCAATACTTTTTTCGTGGACTAGTTGAACGCACTCTGCCGTTAGACATTCTACATAAGTGCTGAAATATAGTTGCCTATTTTTCTGCTTCGTTTTAAATTCTGTTTAGTATTCGGGGGAGGATTAGTGGACTGGCTATTGTTGGGAGTGATCATAAGAGTTGTCCAGGCAAACTGATACAGGCGTATGGGCGTCACGAGGATGTCCAAGTTATGACTGTAATTGGAAGTAAAATATCATGTAACTAGTTATATGATTAATCTGATGATAGTCCACCTCTACCTCCGTTATCATAAATTAATACTACAATACTGATCTTCATCAACTCAGCTACTTCAACCGAAGATGATCACACGTTCAACCCCAACACAAAGATTGCCGCTGCTATAGCCCAACCCCCGGAATATTTGTCATCAGCGATGTTTGGTCTGCTGACCTAATCACATTTCGAGGTGTCATGAATGGCTATTCGCCGGATAAGGTAATCCTTTAAACCATAAGAGGCTAGATCAGAAGCCGCTTTTTCCACCTCGCGGATCTCGGTTCCACTTCAGAATGGTTGATAAGATCAAGACGCTCTGGATGACTACTTCATTCCTGGCCCTGGTCATTCGATAGTCAGTGATAAAATGTGGTGATGCGATAAGTGGAATTAGGTGGATTTAAAGGAGTTTTACAGTCGATCGTGCAGTTCGATATCAGGAGATAGTTAGTGGATATACCATACAGCTAAGAGGCAACGGCCAATATGAGGAAGAAGAGCAATCCAGAGGAGTATAAGCGGGTACGTTTGCTGCATACCTTTATCAATCTAATCCTAGAAGCGTCTTGGTTTGCCCATATTCCTTTCTAACTTGCTGTCCTTAGCACCGGCGAGAAAAAGGCCGCATTGCCCAACGGGCCTTTCGCCAAAGACAGATTGATACAATCAACAAGCTCGAGGAAGAGGTTTCGCTTCTGCGAGACTCGATTCGAAAGATCTGTCAAGCTGCCGTCAGTGAGACCTCTTTGCTGGGCGGTGATTCGCTTCCGTTGTCGTCTTTGCCGCTTCAGACTTCTCAGCAGGCGGTAGAATCAGAGCTCCTGAAGGCAATCCGTCATGCAGGGCAGGTAGCCGGCGTTGACGAGGAGGAATCGTCCTCTATGACGGATGGGTATGATTCTGGTTCAAGCCAGAATTACGCATCGGAACAGATCTCGGACAACGTTGACATTCAAGTTCCCACGGATGATGTAGTACTCGGGACTGAAGGTTGGTTGCTTCCTGATGCATCCTCATTGTCGACGAACAATATATCACTTCAACCCGAGGACTTCGAGTACCTGGTCAACCCTATACGAAACGACATACCTGCTGTCCTAACTCCTCAGGAGTCACGCTACTCCTCAAGCATCGACACGGGCTTGGCCCCGTACAGATTCGACCCTCTACTTCCCCCGTCCAATCCTCACATACCCAGACATCTCAAACCAAAACTCCTCCCCTTACACATCATCCCCTATATGGACCGCGACGCAGACACTTTTGCTGGCCGCATCTTCTGGAAGTCGCTCTCTCTCGCATTTCAGTATGGAACCGCTTCCTTGATATCCCCTCCTCCTACACCACCAAAGTCGAATTACGACACAGAGAAGCGCGGACCGAAAGACGAAAACGAAAGACCCGTACACGCCAGCGAGATGGTCAGCCGCAGCTCCGCGCTCATCGGGAAAGAAACCATGCTGCGTCGCATTGGTGCCCGGCTGGAGTACTTCAAGACCGGCATCTTCGACCCTGACAGTCCCCTCTGGGATATGGACACCTCAATCCAGCTCCGAATTTTCGTTGAAGAGGACGCCCAGCGTAGGGGGGAGAAAATGAGCGATTGGCTCCGCATTCCGGATATCGTCGACTATGTCAGTAGTCGGTGTGGCGTGTCGAGTTTCGCGCAGTTAGATGCGTTGGGGACTGCTTCGGTCGATGAAAATGGACAAGGCGCAGGACCACAAGGAGGATTGGTGACTAAGTTAATCGAGGATATTGCATGGAACGGAAAATGTTTCGGGGATGGGCCGCGATATAGAGCTCGTGAGGTTAAGGAGGTGATTGATTCGTGGGTGAATACGTTAACTTGGTGAGGCCTTCGCTTCCCAACATAATCATACGCAGCTGCGTGGCCAGCAAAGCTCTCTTATGCGGGCTGGTTATGAGGATTACCATCTACATGATTGCCTTCGTGTGGTGGCAAAGGCAGCACTCATGCCTGTTATCTGCCTTTAAGGCATAGGAGGTTGGTCTTGGTAGGATTGGAATCATAGGCGGTCTATGTCACGGAGACCTTAGCTCTATATTTGCTTCCGCACTGGATCGGTGAGGCAGTCGTTTATAAGTTTTAATATTAGCATCCGGATGGGGAAATAATATACGCACGCGTATTTACTTTATAATTATACAGCTACTCAATCAATTGAAGAAATGGATAACATAATTTATTAGAATGCTCCATCAAGATGGAGGATAACCATGTCGGAAACTTTCCGGCTCGGTCTTCCCTTGCCTCAGAAATCATCATACTAGTTCCATCCTTAACTTCGCAACGGTGATCTAACGTTTATCTAACGGTTACCCTAGCCTTGTAAACATACTATCAACAATACTATTCAAGAACCTAGAATAGTCTTAATTCATAGACCCTTCTAGTCCAATGGGTAGTAATCAAGATCGAGTACGTTTCCAGAAACCGCGTCTACGCTATAAAGGAGCGGCGTATACAAACACGTCGTGACACGCCAACTACGCTAGCATCCCTGCGGGGCCGCAAAACAATACTTTTCCTGATGTACTGTACAACTTGGGAAAGTTAGAACGGGGTAACACGCCCATAATGATAGTGAGGCTGAGATTTCAAGTGTTCCTAAGGAGTCCAAGTTGTTGGCGGTAATTCAGCAGTATGGGAGAAGCCTCCCCGTAAGCACTGTGAGGCTGCGTAATTTGCTATTCAGGACAAGTATAACAGAGATAGCATATCTTAGCTCCGGCATCCATGCTGTCCATTTGTCCCATTTCCTCATGTTCAACGGCTCTCCGCAAATTCTGTTGTGTCGCCGACATAGGAGCCATACAACTGGCAAAGCTTTATTTCTAAACGTAATGCTGTTAGTTCAAAAAAAGCCACGTAGTTTATTCTATCTATCTAGTTTAAAGGGAAAGGAAACGATCGACCTGGCTGTGCAATATAGATTACGTTATCAGAAGCTGGCCAGATATCTGAAGAGCAACTAGAATGGAGTGATCGTCTCCCAATGTTTCAGAAGTATATTAACTTGGGCACTCCGTACGGACCCTGCGGAGTATCTACGGAGAATCTACAGAGTACTCCGTACGGAGTACTCTAATTGATAAAATCAAGCAACCCCCGTCTTCTCTTGGCGGCCCACATCGTGTCTTAGACCTAGCTCTCCTGTAGTTAAGTACTGGTCCGCTTGAGCCCTATATGGCGTTTTAGATCCAATTTCTTTTTGCTAAGCGTTGACTGGCCCAGCCTATTCCTTTAACAGCTCATCCATACGAAGTACTCTGTATTTCCTTCTAATTCCCCTAGGGCTGACCCACGGGGTAGCCATGGAGTACTTTGATAGGTGGTTAACTAGGCGAAGCTAAGAGCTGGTTGGCTAGTGAAGCTTCTAGCTTGGATACAGCAGAGCTGAACAACTTCAATATTTTTGAGGATTTCTTGAGCAACAGTCGGTCAAGTCACGCAGAGATGGGCCTCCCCACAGACACAATGATACTCCTTCGGATATGCGAGCTACTTAGGATGTCTTGAATCTAACTTCTTGGCAAGCTGAAGGTTGATAGACTAGACTCCATGTAGACAAAAGGGGATATGAGTTCTCAGTATCTGGAAGATAAATAGAAGTTGAATTCCGCATTTTCAATGATGTGCTTCTCTCCATCTATCCATCCGTTCATCAATTCATCAGCTTTTTCAATCAATCCTTTTCTCGGCCCTCTCAATTTCTTCACCGGTCATCACCACCAACTCTAATCAAAATGCGTTTCTTCGCCATCTTCGCTGCTGTCATCGCCTCTGTCGCCCCGGCCGTCATGGCCCAGGGACAGAACCCCGTCAACTGCCTTGACACTTGCCACACTGCTTCCCGTGATGCCAACTGCCCTGCTGGCCACCCTGTATGATCTCGTGCCGCAAATAGGAAGTCAATTGTTTACTAACGTGATGGTTACAGGCCGTTTTCCGCAAGGCCCCCGTATGAGCCTCTTATCCCTCGTTGAAAAGTGACCAACAGTACTAATTATTCTGTCTGAACAGGGCTGCTTCCAGTGCTGCGAGTCCGTTTAAGTCTCCAGACGCTGGTGTCGACCTCCAGAATACGACAGAGCATGCGAAAAGCCAGTATCAGCGGAGGCACGACCCCCTGACAGGATGGTCTGAGAGAGCTAGAAAACCCCAAGAGTGGTCACGCCCGTACTTATCGAGAAATGCATTCTCAAGATCCTGTTGACATTGGGGGTCCAAACTGATCTATGGATGGTACTGCTGTATTTATTATTTAGCCAGCCAAACTTAAGCCGTTCCTTTCGTTGGTTATAGATGTGTTTCATTAGACTGTAGAAGTGAGCGGACAATATTGTTCTGTAAGGAGAATGCGAACGTTGTTATTTCAGATATTAATGAAATAGTATCATCGTTTCCTATGATTCCGATTGATACTACTTTATATTTAGCAGAAGATTGGACTTTAATTTCCTCGCTAGAAGAGTGTCAGTTGTCTTCGAAGTTTCCGGAATATCTCGTTTCATATCGTACAGAATTCTCTCACTATGAGGAAGCTTTCTTGATCATGTCAGCACATGATACGTACATGAGTATTATTATCACATACAACACACCCGATATTGTTTTATCATCTACAACAATCCTCTCACATACCACCCTTAAACAACCATGTGTGATATAAATCTACCTGTTCTCTACATCTTCCACCCCCATAGGCTTCCTCCCTGCCCCTTCTACGTTCCTTCTCTTCTCCTCATCCGATAATCTCGGATCATTCTTAACCGCCGCATCTGTCGTTGACTGTTCTTCCTCCGCATGCGCCTCGCTCGCCTGGTCTCGATTCCTTCCGCTGACTGGCGACTGCACCGAGCGCGTATCTGCCGTATCCGATGCACGACCTTTCGCGCCGCGAGAGAGGTTGATCTTCTGGTCTTCGGGCCAGTTGGACTGTGGGTTGCGGACGTTGGAGGATGTACCAGGGGTGATGGCTTCGGGGTCGAAGTTGGTCGTGTGGGATTTTCGTGCGGTTGTGGTTGGGAGGGTGAGTTTTATTGCTGGTTTTGGTGTCATCAGAATGATTCTTAATACATAGGCAGGATGATACGTACTTTGTACTCGTCGAGCGATCGTAGCTCTAGAGAAGCCGGTTCGTGATGTTGGAATAATCGTTCGGTTGAACATCTTGAGTTGATTATATAGATGCAAGCGGAGATTGTAGACGATATGTATATTATAATTTAGGAAGAAGAGAAGATAGATAGAAGTCAATGATAGAAAGAAATATCCATATATACTCTAGGATGAATAACCAGATATTTATCCTGTTCGTTATGATCTCATCCCAATGTCAATCGGAATCGAGCCAGAGCAAGATTAAAGACAACATGCCCCGTAGTGATGACATCACATCTAACAAATGCAATATATTGACTTTGTTGGCCTCTAACCTATAAATTTTCATTTTGGTGTAGATAATCATAATTTGAATTGTTTCATTTGCAATGGACTGCTTGGGTTGTTAGTGGTGGCTAGAATTACCAACTGTTCCTGCAGCTGTATGCAACCAAAGAGAAGTCCGTGTTTAATATGCGAATTAACTCCTATTTTGATATTTATCTATAAATTATCCAGAAAGCCTAATTTTTTGAAATTGTCAATATACCGAGAGCGACCAGCGCTGATATGCCCTCAATCATCGAAAGGCCATGCTTCCTCCCATTCGTTTGCTTCTGCTTCGTTGCTTGCGTATTCTCGAATGAGGTCCTGTTTTATTTCTCGCAGTTCCCTTTTTGCCTCCTCTATCTTCTCGTGTTCAATCAATCCTTGTTCCTGGAAGAATTGTGAGCCCAGTCTCTCCTGGACATCGCGCATCAGATTAATTCCGAGAGCAGCTCCTTCGGAATCAGCTTCGATCGTAGCAATCTCCTTGTCTGAAAACTGAATAGGACATTCTAGGTTATTGTTAGCCTATACTCCTGACAGATCTGTCCAATTTCGCTGCAGTTTCACCAGGAGAGCCAGGTAGGTCGCTTCGCCGTCCACGAATAGATTTCGTGCAAAGAGAAGAAGCTGGAAGCTATCTGTTGCACGATATTCAAGAGCTTGGAATAACCGCTTGTTCGTCTTGTGGACCAAGAATCTGTAGAGCGCGACTAGGTTCATTTTTAGGTATAAGGACTTTGCCTTTCTTTCCGACTCTGGATCTTCAGCAAATAATTTCCGGACGTCTTCGAATTTCGGACGCTCTAGGAGGCCCTCAAGTGGAGGGCCATCATATTCAAGAACGTAAGGCTCGATAGTGTGGTCATATAGCGGCGCGAGTTCAGTGGATTGCCAGTCGATAAAAGCCAGGATGTCTGAAGGGTCGTCTGGATTCACAAAGATATTTTCCAGGTGCAGGTCGTCGTGCCAGATATGCGGCTTCTGAATTGATTTGTCATCGGGGAGTAGATATTTGACGATCCTGAGATACTCCCGTATGGCTTGCACTTTCTTTTCCTTGCAAGGTCGGTATGTCCCGGGACCATACAGGGCGATAGGGGACTTTGGAAGTTGTGTTGACTCTTTGATGCAAGCCAGTTCTCGGAGGCCAGTTGCTAATTCATATTCCGCTGCAGAATCCCCTTATAAGATTGTCAGTATTTCTTCGTCCTTATACAGCTCTTAATCTCACAAGGACCTCTGTCAAACTCGATTTCCATCCTCCCATCATCCGTATTCTGCCTGCTTGTTGATGGACCCACAGCAAAGCGCTCATCAGTGACCTCCTTGCCTTCTTTATCAGTGTATACGAGACTCGGAGCAGAAATAAGATCCTGCTTATAATAAAGACCACCGAATTTTGAAAATGAAACCGCCGTCCAATCCGCTTGATACTTTGCAATCTTCTTGACAACATTCAGTCTCCCTTCAATATCGAGCCTGTGCCATATCTCGTTGAGCTGTACCCCTGGTGCCTTTTCCATCAGGATATACTCCGCTTGCACGGGATTATCTGCCTGCGAGCTCCAAGCGAGAACCTTGGGCACAGGAGTCTTGAGAATGTTTCTCATCTAGAGATCAGAATAAAAGCATAGCATAAGCGAAATTGTTCAACATGACATTCTAAAACAGACGAAATAAATATAACCTACAAAATCCATCGTGGCAACCTCCGACGCCGTCGTGAAGAACTTCCTCCCCGCATTCGGATTCGGTATCTTTGCCACGATTTCTCTTCCATCATCCATTGTTAGTAGGAAAGCTTTGTTATGCATCCCATCGGCGAATTTCTCGATACTGATACAGTGATTGGTCGAGCCTGTAGCTCGAGAAGCGACGCGTGCGAGCTCGTCGATGTCGAATTTCACATAGCGCTGTGCGAGTTCTTTCTTTTCGTCTCGCAGAAAGCGGCCGCGGGTGAAACGGAAGAACTCTTCGTGCTTGTTTGTTGTGGCTGGTAGGATGGTTGATGGTGTTGTTAGGGTTTGGTGTTGAGATATATAGGTGGAGGGCACCAGTCATATATGAACTTAGGAAGGATATAGAACCTACTTGATGTTGCTCGTTGAGAGGATGTCATTCTCCTGTGCCATATTTTGGACAAACTCTTTGTCTCATCAAGGACATAAGCTCGGTTATGGAAATGCTGTCGGTGTAGCGCAAGACGTGAACTACCATGTCTTAATAGCGAAGACGGTCTACCAATGACGTTTCTTAAGCTGATGCAGGGTCTCTTGAATCGCATTTTGATAACCCGTGGTCGAATAGAATGTGATAAGAGGAATTGAAAAGCTGGTCATGCCTAAATATCAAGCCGTTTTCTAAGGATGAGAGTACCTGATGATCGAGGCGTCCTTGTAAGTAGTGATGTTGACAGTCAGCCTTACCGCCCTAGACGAAGGCGCGAGCCATGCATTGATCGATCCACGGATCTTGGCGAAACACACTTATAACGCCGATAAATCTTGGCTACTACTTATTTTGAGAATGGATGTATAAAATGTAATAAGATGTAATGTCCATGTTAAACTGTAGAGCCTCATAATAATTCGAAACTGGAGAAACTGATTTGGCACTGCGCTGGTATAATTCAGTGCATAATCCATTCATAATCTGTCAAGACAATCAAAATGCTAAATAATAGAAATACAAAGGATCATTTTGACTGCTGTCTAAAGGTTCCTCTGCCGCCCCTATACTTTTCAATATCATGAACGGGGGGTATCAATTGAGCCCATATCTATACCCACGTCTAGACCTCTTCAAAAACAAGGTGTCTATCACTCTTTCATCCATGCCCATCGCAGTCTTTGCCAGCAATTTACTCATTGCGAAGCTTTCGGAAGAAGTCCATAACACCGGTGAAGACCACCAGCAGAATACCACCACCAGGACCCAGTCGGAGAACCTTGGGGATGAAACCCTTGTAGAGGGCACCGAATCCTTCCTCCTTCATGACCGTGCCAACGGCAGGCCAGGCCCAGTTGTACTTGGGCACAACACCGGCGACCTTGGGAGAGTTCTGGATACGCGACTTGACAACGTCCATGGGGGTGTTGAGAACAGTACCGGCGATACCACCAACGGTACCGGCAATGAGGTCGTTACGGGTCTGTTGAGCCTTGTTGCCAGGCTCGGCAGGAGGGAGCTGAGCGCGGACCTGGAAGATACAGCCAAAGTAACCTCCGTTCCACAGAATGTGACGCCACAGGGTGGACTCCAGACCGTTGTACAGCGCAAGAGGACCCTCAGCCTGGACGATCTTCTTCACAACATCCAGCATGCCGTTGTACTTGCCAGCAGAAGCCTTGTCCTGCAGACGGATCTTGACCAGCTCGAAAGGAACGACGACGAAGGCCTCCGTAGCACCGGCAGTGGCACCGGTCAGAACCGAGAGCGACTGGTTCTGCTTCTCGACGCCGAACAGACCACGGTAGAAAGAACCCCAGCTGTCGTTGGCAGCGAACTTGGTCGCACGCTTGGGAGCCTCCATCAGAATGGGGGCGCTGATACCACGGTACAGACGAGAGAAACTGCATTCGATGCTCAGTACGATGACGCCGGGATCAAGCTGCGGCAACAAACGGGAATTACGCACCCCTCATTCTTGATGATCTTGCGGAAGCAGTCGAACATGCCATTGTAGGTATCCTCTCCGGCGACACCAACACCCTTCTGCAGCTGACTGTCCTCGTCAATCCGTTAGCCTGCCATGTCCACGCGCGGATCCGCACTGTAGCTCAGATCCGAAGCATAACCGAGAGGAAAGCCTTACACTCTCGTCTTGACAACATCCAATGGGTACCTAGATACCACTCAATTGTTAATAATCCGTAATCCTCTGAAGAACCGACACCTCCGATTAAGGGTCTATCAGGTACAGGGCGCATACATCACCAAGATCTGTCAATCGCATCATAGTCAGTCAACAGCTCAGCCCCACCATTACCGGCGTAGGAGCAGCGCAATCGCGCTGGAAGTCACTCACCTCAGAGACACCAGCCACAGCGCCAGCGGCGAACTGGTAAATGAAGGGCAATGGCTTCTGGTCCTTGTTGGCAGACATCTTGATTGCGTTATCGAGTCACGGTATCAACCTCGGTACGGTAGGACGGATATCAAAGGAAAAGTGCAGCTTGTCCAGTCAATCTGAAAACAAGTTGCACACAAGGAACCAGCAAGAGCGGAGAGGGAACGTTGGACTGGAGCTGGAGCTGGAGCACGCGAGAGCAAGAGAGAAAGAGAGAATGGAGAGTGAGCAACCGAAGTGCGGAGGAAGAAGCATCGACGGTGGGCCCAGACGAGCCGGAACGAAAGGCGGTACCGTAACTTTGAGCGGTAACCGTACCGTTTGAATGTTTGTTTGTCATGTTAAATACCGCGAGTTGCGCTGGAATATGCTATGTACTGTCGGCCTCACGGGGTGAAACCGGGTGTAGTGTTTACAGCCCGCCGTTATTTATGGTATGGTATTATTATTTACCGTCCGTGTCATTGGAGAATAGCTAAACTTATAGCCATTATTTCTTCTTTTTCTTTTGTTCCTTTCTTTTAAGAAGGATCTGATATATATAAGAGATGATATCATCAGCACAAAAATCATACTGCTATTCTCCTCTTCTGAAAAGGTGCTTCTCCAACAGTGGATTTTCCCACAGGGTAAATGCAAGTCCGCTGCGGGGAAAACAGCAAAATCGTCCTAAAATCGTCCGGTGTATACATTCGGAACTCCCCCGAACATCCTTGTGGGACAATCACACTGATTAATTATCAGTCTGGGGTCTTGCTTCTATTATCTGACGGTATAGAACCAGTCCATGTAATAATCAGCAAAACTTTTCGTGTGATTGCTTTCCTGGACTGAATTAACCCTTCCTTTGGGACTAGGTTTTATAGAGACTGAGAGCTTTGATATCTAATGGATGTGGATATATAGCTCCCCACTCGAGTATAACTCTTCCAGCCGTTCTCGGAGCATTTCTCACGACGTCCAAAGTAGGAGCTAACATGACAGTCCAAAAGGGAAAGCTTGCAGGCTATGTACAGTATATAGTTATCATAGAAGATGGCGTTCCAGTCGTGAATTCGTTTTCTCATCTATTTGCTCATGACACATGCAGATGCTATATCTCTAACAGAAATGAACAGTCAAGAAACCCACTCTCAGAAAAGTACGCCAAAGCATAACACGGCTAGCAAGAGGAGCTTCAGATATCTCGACTCGACGAAGACGGCACTTCCACCATTGGGAGCAGGTTGCTCCGGCTGCGCCTTTGGCACAGAGCCTGTGGCAGATGATCCTGCCGTTGCCATACAGCTCGTGCCACACGCGAATTCGGTCGGGCAACATCCTCCTCCCGCGGTATCTGCGCAGCTGAACCAGCCGCTTGCACAGCGAGCTACCCCAGTGCCGCTGCCTGATGCTGCACTGCCGGTAGTAGTGCCCGCGGGCACAACAATCGTACGGCCATCTGATGTGAAAGTCGAGCTGGATGTTATCGGGCAGGACGTGGTGTCGCAGTTCCGGCCGGTACGGCAGCATCCGCCATGGTATACAGCAGAGCAGGCATAGAAGCCTGTCGGGCAGACAGAGCCACTAGGAGCACTCGTAGTGGTACCAGTAGTGCTGCTGGATTCTTCTGTGGTGATGGTAGACACGCTCGTCGGACGAGCTGGAGGGACAAGCCCTCCTGTCGTTTCTGAGGAAGTGATGCTCGTAGAACTAGTAGTCTGGACGAGTGATGAAGTAGAACTCGAATGAGGCCTAGTCACAGTCGGGTGAACCGTCACCGTCACCGTGGCTATGAGGGCACCTAGACAGAATTAGCATCTGCCACTATTTAGGATCTATGTGGAAGGAAACTTACAGCCACTATTAACGCACTCATAGCCTGGAATACAGCACCCCCCTCCCGGGTTGCTTGGACAGCTGCTGTAACCTGCGCCGCAGGTTGTAACCGACCCCGAACAGCTCTGGCCCTGGGGACAGCAACCAACATCTCCAAGACCAGTATCCTGTATCAATTGGCAGATTTCCCCAGTACCACAGCAGCTACTGGGCCGATTGATAGAACTGCAGCTATGACTTCCAGCAGGACACTGGAACGCTCGCTTGGCTAAGGGGGATAGCAGATCTCTCGGAGCCGGTATATAACGGCCGATAAGATAAGGCGCTCCACCTGCTCCGCCACTTGAATGGAGTGGGAAAGAAGGACGGTATGGGATCAGTTCAGAATGATTCAGCCATGTATTCGACCCAGAGTCCGCTTCTTCATGACGATATTGTTTCCCCGCCGTGTCATTCAGACCAACATTCTCAACTTCATCGCCAAAGTACCAATATTCCGGCCAGAACTTTTCGCCTTCGTCGTCACTCATTTTCTTGACCCCAACTACCGGATTCGACGCTAGTTTGCGAGAGACAGCATATTCCCGGAGGGAATATAAGTCTCCGCTTCCATCATGTCCATCTCCGATAGCATTGTCCGCTGGTGCAGAGCTTCGATCATCTGCAGTAATTAAAGTGGGATGCCGTAGAAGCAGGAATGCCGAAAATGACAGAAGAGACAATGGTGTTGAAAATAGCCGCATCTATGCTGTTGAGATCTGGACATACGACCAATGTCAGTATAAGTAGATACCAGTCAGGGCGTATTTTCTCGGAGCTGTCAAGTCGGCCAAGTAGGTGCGGAGAACCTACCAACTGGAGTAGAAAGCACTTGCGTAGCTCATGAATCACCCAAAGAAAGAAATAGCAATAAAAATAAAACGAAGGTAATACGATTAAGATGACTCTGGAAGACAACAGGAAATTACAGTGGCTAAAAAGAAAAATAGAGTGGCTGCCAGAGCTCAGACACTCTCATGGTTGTTATCCCGATGGCTGGGGCCCACTCGATTTAAGACACACTAAGAGTTGCCGGGGATATCTATCTTGTTGGCTCCAGCGCTTATCGACGAGCCAAATTCTGCCAGATGCAGGTGCGTCACCGCTTTCATTACTTCAATACTTCAATAGTTACTCCATCATAGATCAACATTTGGTTATTAATACTAACTATCCAAAATTAACGGGTTTGCCAATAAGCATAAGGCTATGTTAAGCATCCTTTCAGCATCGCACAATTTACCAGTAATGATCTATTCACACACGACAAGAGAATCAATTGGGCAGGTAAAGTGGGCAGAACACGCTCCAATATGTATAGGACCAAATATCTACAGAATGGATAGTCGTGATAGTGTACGGGATTCGAACCAAACAAAGGAGACGGTAATTCTCAACTTGGAAAGGGACCATGTATAATTTCAAACAATGACGGGGGTATCGTCGTTAACTAGAATCAGTCGTGACAGGCGAATAGGGGCTCTGCAGGCAAAACGTGACATAGGCACACACACACAAAGGCATTGTAGACGCCAACGCTTGCTATGGGAGAAAAGAAACATGATTGTGTCCCAGTGGACTTGATGAAAACACATGAAATGCGAATCGGCGCAGGGGTTCCAAGGCAAACAGGATGCAAGATTCAAGAAATACAAATAGAAAGGTAAGAAAGTATACAAAGAAAAGCTCTGCATAAAAGACTGCACCTGTAGCTTGTACGAGAGGTGATCGAAATCGAGGACATTTAGCCAGAGAAAATGGTTTGGAACCAAGATGATCGCTTGCTGCGATTGCGGGGAGACACTGATTCGACGAGTGTCAGGGTTGCGGTGCATGATGCCGGTAAGCGATAAATGAAATTACTCACCCGGAGAGTCTGCACGCTTGTCCTCCTTCGCAGGCTCTTCCTCCTTGTGAGACTCTTCGGTGGCGATGGTTTCTGTGGCTTCTTCATATTTGCTATTATCGTCGGCAGTATCGGAGGCCTCAGTCGGTTCGGTTTCGTCCTCCTTCTGTTCCGAATCGGGCTCATCTTCAGTCGTTTCCTTTGTCTCTTCACTCGCAGTCGCCTGGGCAGCTTCCTGCTCCATCCTCTCCATTTCAGCAGCTCGAGCCTGTTGTCTCTCCCACACCTCCTTTCTGATACGGTCATCTTTGGCTTTGCGTAGCCTCTCGGTTTCCTCGACTCCGCCGCTCTTCTTCAACTTCCCCTCTGCAACGAAATTACCGAGCTCCTTCTGGAACAATCCAATTCGACGGTTCTCCAGCTCCTTCTGACGAGCCTTTTCCGCTCGCTCAATGGCTTCTAACCGGGACTCATGGTTCGGCTGGAGAGCACGGACTTCTCCCAGCAGGTTATCTTTAGCCTTAACCGGGTCGACTGCTTGGTCAAAAGCGAGGTTGCGCGAGGTACTGCGAAGAACAACGCCTCCGTCGGTAGGCTGCATGCTCTGCTGCTTAGTGGCCTGTTCGACGAGTGCGAACGTCTGTGCGGCCTTCTCAAGATCATCCTCCAGGTCGGCCGCCAAATCTTCCTGCATGGTAAGCTGGTCACGTTCCTCGCAGACAAGCTGCAGCTCCTTCTCCCAGATCTTGGTCCAAATGGGCTTCTCGCGTTTCAAGAAGTCCTGCATCTTCTTCAGTTCCTTCGTCACGGCACTGATATCCTTGCCTACTCCTTCAAGCTGTCTGGGCAACGGCCGGACTCCCCGAGACACTACATCCTTGCGGAGGTCTTCGACGAGATCCTGAAGGTCATCGACACGTGCGACCAGCCTCTCAGACTCGTCCGCCAGCTCCTTCTTTCCAGCATTGACGCGAGCGCGTCCTGCATCGCCTTCAAAAGACGGGACCGCCATGTCAGCAGCGGTTGTCTTTACACTACTGGCCTTTGATCGAATTGAGTTCATTGAAGCCGAAATGTCCGAGGAGAAACTGGAGTATGTCTGGCGCAGCACCGCCAGATCACGTCGCAAGCTTTGAAGCTCAGCGAGTTGACTATTGCTACCAGCGATCGAGCCAGAACGGCCTGCTGTGGTCTTAGAAGCCCCGACAGATACAGGCACTGGGGCTGCAGCAAGACGGGCCATTTCTTTGGCTGCTTCTAGCTGACGATCGGAGACGCGCTGCATCATGCTCTCCTGGCCATCCAGGGCACCCTTGACGCCCTCGATCAGGCGGCGAATGTTGCCAAGACCGTCATCGAAATGCTTCTTGACTTCGTCGAGAGCCTCGACGTTCAGCACCAGAACAGATCGATCCTTCACATCATTGAGGTCTTCCAGTTCGTGCCGTACGCCAGACACGGGATCTTGTATGTAGATCTCGGGAAGATCTGCGCCATTGTTGTGCGTGTTCCATGCGAACTTCTCAATGAATGCTAGCTGCAGCCTGCCGATCGTCAAACCAGCAGGGCCTTCTGGAAGAACGTACTTCTTGATCTTGCTCTTGTACTGCAGGAAGAGGGTCAACTCTTTTCCAGGGGAAGGTGATTGCTCCGGCGTGAACTGCTGAGAGTGAGGGGGGGTCGAGACCGCGGAAGGAGGTCCCTTCGGAGCGGTTGGTGTTCCAAGCCTGGCGTTCAGATCACTGCCAGTACTCTTGCTAGGCTCAAATGCTTCAGCCAAAGAGCTTTCCTCAGGGGGACGAGGCAAGTTTGGCAAGGATCCGCCAACAATTGAAGGATCTCGGATCTCCGGCTCCGCTGTTGAACGGGCAGCATCTTCAGAAGGCTTTGCAGTCGAACTATCACCAGCAGCCGCAGGCTCAGGTCGAAGCTTAGCCTGGCCATCGTCACCTTCTTCAGCGATGCTTGGAGGCGGCTGGCTCTGGCTACTCCTGCTGGGTGACGGGTCATTGAGGCGACTCGTCGATCGAGACTTTCCATGGGCGTAGGAACCACGGAGACGGACCGCGTTTAGAGATTCCCGGACATCTTTGCCTCGATTTGGTAACGGAGAGTTCTGGCTCGGAAGCATTGGCACCCCACTGGGCGAAGTACCGAGATGTTTTTGAATCTGGTACGCTGAAAATCTCCGGGACGCTCGTCTTTCCAGCTCACCACTCCGCTGTAAGGCACCCAATGCATCATCTTGCTTTGGAGGAGGCGGCGGAGGGGGAGCAGGGTAGGGTGCTGTATAACCCTGAGACGAAAGAGCCCGAGACTCATTTTCAGCGTATGGACTTTGGACGGGCAGATTCTGCATAGTTGCACTGGAGAGAGAGGAAGACGACTCTGACGCGGTGAGCATCTTCTGAGCTTCTCGCCTCGACGCCTCTCTCTCCGAATAGCTGTTCGACTGAGCGGACGACGTTCGGGGCGGCACAGGCGGTTCATCCGCAACAGATCCATTACTTCCAAATCGGCGACCAGGCTGTCTCCTGGGTGAAGTGGGGGCGGTCATCTCATCGTACAATTGAGACTGGGAGGTGGTGACGCTGCTGGCACTTGCCTGGCGTCCGGATGTTCCCCTTCCATCATCTCTTGTCTGCCGTGAGCGCAATCTTGCCTGCTTCTTCTTCAAGCCATGGAGCAGATTTATGATGATATCTCGAATGCGGGGCAGATATCGATCCAGGCTCTGGGGCGAAGCATCTTGACTGAGTGTGTCTTCGAGAATGGTGCGCAATAGGTCAGGTACGGGGCCCAAATCACTCGTGTCGACTCCAATGGCGCCAAAGGCTCGACAGGCCAGGTTGAATTCATAACCCAAGCGAACATAGACATCAGACACCTCGTTCTCGGAGGCCTGTTTTCGAGACCACTGCGTCAATGTCTCCAGAAGCTGTTTTGTCGCCACCAAAAGATGGGTTACACTCTTTTCAATCTGGGAGAGCTGTTTGTCAGGCTGTCGACAACAGAGCACATCCAACAAGTTAGCAGACTTCTTCCCCCAGAACGGAGCCATGGTTGGGGAGAACGTGCAGGGAAGGGAAATGAGGGACAAAGGAGCAAGGTCAATGAAAACGTACCACTATCGTTCGAGGGGGCTGTGATTTGGCAGAAGCCGAAGAACTGCGCGGTCCAGATGTTTGGGAAGCCATTGTTCCCCCAATGCCGCTCCCCGGGGCGGGAGACATGTGTTGGAATGGGGTTTGCTGTCCAGAATCTCCACCGGGATAGGGTGACAGAGGATGGTTGGACGGTGAACTGCAAGTTCACAGGAAGAAGAGGAAGACTGAACAGAAAGGAGCAGAGCTCCTGCGATAGTCCAGCGGACGATGATGATGATGGATAAGGGAGGAGGAGGTTAGTGTACCGTAACGGGGTGCGACGGTCTGAAGCTCGCACACTTTAAGGTTGGAGGCCCTTTGAGATCGGGGACGTTCGTGTGTGACTTGCACTCTTTGGGCATGGCGGCGGGTCACGGGCTCCGGGCTAAGAATGGCTGCGGTCGCTGCGTGTCACCGCCTGCCACCTGTGCAGCAAATCATCCGAGCAATGGCCCTAGCTATTAGTTAGTGCGGGTTATTTTTATATTTTTATTCTCTGGATTCATGAATTGTCTATTTAACAGCGTATCACATTTATATCTACACAGTGATTCGGGTGCTGCATGCTGTGCAGGTTGAACATGGTGCTATAGTTTGGTGTATGGCAACAGTCAACCGCTGAAACATCCTGTTGGAGACTTCATCCCATCATTTACTCCTGGGCAGGCAAGTCCCTCTTAGTCTCTGGCCGATCATCTCTCTCATCTCGTCTCATTCATCCTTTTCTGCAATTTCTCCCGAGATACGTCTCTATTGAAGACTGGTGCCTAATGCCTTGACTGGAGCTAATGTTACAGATCATAGCCATCAGAGCCGGCCTTCGTTTCGTCTGGAATACAATTGACTGAATTGTCAACATTACAGGCCATTGATATCTAGCAGCAGGATCTCTTAAGCTGTTGGACAGGGATGACAATGTATCTCCAGTCGACGCTTTACGTACTGCAGTTAGATGGACTGAGGTCGTGAGGAGAATCTGTATACGACGAGACTGATTAGCATAACCAGACAAGCAGGCGTCCAGTCTGGTAGCTACTGTAAGTTCAATCCGCCTAATCCATCTCGAGATACGCTACCACCCTTTCTTTTCTTCTATACCCAAAAAGGAAGCGGGATGGACCCTTCCGATGGCAGACGCGAGGGATAGAATCTAGTAACTAGTCCTGGTTCAAATAGCCTCAGGCACCTTCTCTCCATCTGAAGCCTAGATAGGTTGAGAACCTTTCACTCATGCCCCTCTACACTGTAAAGCAGTAATCCGTCAAATAGCCCGAGCGTAATTTGTATAGACGATCGACCGTACAGGTTTCATCACTCACTGGCAAGCATCTCTGGTCTCAAGCTGGCCAGAATCCAGATCCGTTGACGGCGCTAGCTTAGGCCAGGGTCCGAAAGTTAAGTCGATGTCATACTAAGCATTACTGTTAACTATCCGCCAATTGTTATCGATAGCATGATCTGACATACGCAGTTGGTACATATCGACGTACATACATGCTAGTTCTAAATTGCACTGCGGGGGAGGGGATTTTCTTTCCTTTCTCCCCATGTCTGGACAATCCTATTGTTGCTCTCTGGAAGGAGAGGACAATTCTGGTAGTTATAATAATAGCTACTTGATTACTTGTTACTTGATAGAAAGGAAGATGTTTGACCACTTATGGCCGCATCGAAATCCGATGGGAAAAGTAAGCATACGAGAAATATCAGCCAATGACCTCACGCCTCATCGCAGCAGCTAGAGTCCCGTGAAGAATGAATGGCATTATTCTTTATTCTTTAATTTAGTGAAGGTGTCAAAGAAGAACCACTGAGAGAGCCAATTAGGACCTGATGCGCAAGCCCAAATGACAGGCCCTTGAAGCTCCGCTAAGGCCGCCTAGCGCGTGGAGAGAGAGTCGGGCTTGGATGGGTTAGTTAACTTGTGGGTAAGAGGAATGTGGACTCGATACGCAACCGCGCATCATCCGGGCGATCAAACGCACTACGGACTCGTCGTGTTCTCCAGGAGAAAGGTGCCAGAAAAGACATATGTTCAGATGGCAGGTGGATGCTTTCATTTTTCTACTCCGTAATTAGCACCGGGTTTTTCAGATGGACTCTAGTCATGTTCTAGATTAGCTGTAAGGCTGCTGGGGGAAGTTGCAATTGGGACTGGATGATGCCTTTTTACCAGACAAACGAGGCAGATTTTCTCGTTCTCTTTCCTAAATGTATTTATCTGTTAGCATACGGAGTAGTGCTGGTCCCATAGAAGGCTCCGTCAGCGCTGAAGATAAAAGCCCATCTCTCTCATCCTGCAGTTTTGCCTACCACTGCGGACGGCCGAGGTCTGCTGGTCATTAGCCAGACTACCATAATCTGAGGATGCACATTGTCCAATAAGTCGAGAATGGATCCCAAGGCCAAGAGGGCAACTGTGATAGCTGGTTTCCCAAGTGCATGTGTCCTGCAGCAGTTGTGCCTAGCAATGCGAACATGCAATCAATGGAAGAACGAGATCGAAGGGGCATGAGAGCAGCTGGATGCGGATTTGTAGGAAACATTGCCATGACAGGCCAATAATGGCATTGCTCCCGGGGGATCTACTGGCCTTCTGAAGCTGCGATCGCACCAACGATAGGCAGACGGCGCCGTTAAAGCACAGGGTCTGGTCTGGTCTGGTCTGGGGCGGGTCGCGGCTCCACGGAAACTGCTTCACTTCTTCTTCCCCAGCACTCGTTATTATTTGGTAGCTGATTCTCATCTTCTTACGAGGGAGAAGAACTACCGGAGGAATAGGACAGACTGGCAGATTGATTGATTAATTGACGGACAAACAACAAGGAAGACAGACGAAGACGAAGAGCGTCTGCTGTCAATCTGATCCATTCAGTTAGCCAGACGGGTGATCGTCGTTGGCATTTCTGGCCCATTCATTCATTGGGAATCATCCTATCCATTCCAGCTCTTCTGCTCTGCTCTCGCTGCCCCCGTTTCTCCACTGCGCCCAAAGTCTCAGGCTAGTTAGCTCACGAAACCAAGGGCTCTAACTAGTTCAGTTAAGTTAAGCTGGAGGATTGACTGATTGCTGCTGCTGCTGCTGCTCTCGCTCTGCCTATCCGCTGCCCGTCTCACTCACTTACCCTCTCTCTCTCCTCTCTCTCCTCAGATCCAAAACCACAACCAACACTTGTTGTCCTTTCTCCGGACTCCCTTCTCTCCACCCCTCCCTTCCTCCCCTTCTGTTTTCTTTCCTCCTCTCTATCCTCCTCGTCCTCTCTCCTCCCATTGAGGCCTTCCTGGCTTCTTCTTCTTCTTCTCCTCTTCGACCTTGTATTTATTTTTTCCAGCACCGTCCTGGTTCTTGTGCCTCAGGCGGTGTCCTGTGGCTTCTCCAACCTTTCCGCGCTCCGACTTTGCGTCGTGCGAAGTCCCACGACGGGAGCTTGATCGGACGACCCCATCTCGATGGCTTCCACCATCAACTCCTTGCCAGCAGCCAGCAGCGCATCTGGCAATGGTGTCAACCCCGCATCTCAGAATCCCGGTAACTCCAGACCCTCGCTACGGACGACTAGCAGCCTGAAAGGGCCCGATGGTGGCCGTCGACAGTCGGGGAGCCCCGTAGATGGGGCGCAGAGGTACGTGAAATGATGCTACAATTTTTTCCTTCTTTCAGAGTCTTGTCTGCAGAGCCGTTGCGCCGGCACAAGGCAGCTACTGGGATACGGAGCGCGTTCCTGTTCGCATCACTATTCCACCATCATCCTATCTCTTGTGTACACAGCTGTCTTGCACGTGCCCACAACAACTGGTCTGGCCCAAGCTTTGTTGGGCCATAACCAGGGTGATGCCCTCTCCAGAAACCCTTCCCAGTGAAATGAGTGAGGCTGCACACTACCGTCGACTGGCGCGTCGTCCTTCATCTACATACAACAGTCCCTCTTCATCCGATTCTTCACTAGCTGACCCATCTCCTCTCCAGACGAAACAACCCTCCGAAGGCGTGGACCCAGGGGACAAACCCCATTACACAGAAACCCTCATACCAGAACCAGAACGGCAATGTGTCGCGGCAGAAGTCGACTGCCTCCTCCAAAGCCATGTCTCAGAAAGAAACCAACACTCCCGATAGCCATGCGCACGACCGACTCACCTTCCTGATCACTAGCTTCATTGTGAGCGCTCACGGTCTCTGTTTACACAAGGGAATGGAACTAATCATTCCCAGGGTCTCTCCGCTACAGTCACCACGAAAAATGGTGATAAATTCACTGGAATCTTCTCTTCCTCGTCCCTCGAACCAAACGACTCCACATTCACACTGAAGATGGTACACCGTCCGTCAGCTCAGTCGGACCCGGCGCGAGCCAATGGGTTGAGTGACGTTGCAAGCCCCTATCTGGGTTCTGCTCCGGACCACAGCATGTCGTTCGATATAAAAGAAATCGCGGATTTGTCGGTGGCAGACGTGTCGACGGCAAACATGACCCAGAAGGAGCAGAATGGTGCGTATACCGTCCTAAACACTTCGTGTAGCAGCGAATCATTTGCTAACTGTACCAGGAGGTGGTGCTGGATTCCGAACCGATGCCGATATCGCTGGTAACCTTGCTATTCGCGAACGCAACCTCCAACGTTGGGAGCCTGGCCCTGATACGGATGTGGATCTATCATTGGAGAGCGCAAACACGCAGGGTTGGGACCAATTCGAAGCAAATGAGAGACTCTTCGGTGCCACAAGCAACTACGACGAGAACATATATACCACTCGTATCGATCGTTCAGATCCAACCTATAAGCTGAAAGAAGCTGAGGCAGCACGCATCGCTCGGGAGATTGAGACCGGTCAGACGGACAACCCGCATTTGCGGGAGGAGCGCGGCCATGTGCCCGAGAATGACGGTCTTGACGAGGAGGAGAAATACAGTGGTGTCCGCCGTGATGAATTCCCTCCGCTCCAGTCTGGACAGCCAAACAAATATACTCCACCAGCACGTCGGGCCCCTACCGGACAGCCCACCGTCGCAGGGGCTCCCTTCGACCCTGCCATCGTTTCCGCACAGCTTGCGCGGCCGGACTCTGTTCCTAAGCCCCCTCAGGCAAAGCCAAATGGTCCCGCGGATAGTACGCAATCGACGCAGCAGCTCCAGCCGGCGAAATCTGTCCCGCCCAAACCATCTTCTGATGCAGAGCAAAAGTCCCTTCCGGCGAAGCCTGCAGCTCCGACTGCGGCTGCGCAAAAGCGCCCCGGCGCTGAGAACGCGACGGCCAACGTTGAGACGGAAGTCTTGGACCATTTCCGACAGTTTGCTAACAGTGAGAAGCTGAAGATGCAAGAACGTCGCCGTAACCAGGCCTCCTATGACCGTACCATTAAGCTGAATGAGCTGATGAAGTTCTCCAAGAATTTCAAGCTTTCTACTCCGGTTCCGAAAGACCTGGTTCCCATCTTGGCCAAGGACCCAAGCAAACAGGAGAAGATCATCCAGAAAGCCCAGCAGCAGTCGGAAGAAAAGGTCACAACGAAGAGCCCACCGCCTGCTACCGAACAGAAGCCAGCTTCCCGGCCTTCAGCACCGGGCCGCTATGATACCGGCACTGTTCCTCCATCGGCTCCATCTGACCGTCAGAACTTCAATCGTGGTCGTCAAGGATTCCCACCCACGGGTCCACACATGGGTCCAGCTGGACGTATGCAGCATCAAACCATGCATCCGGGACGCGCTGGCTCCGGCCTTCTCAGTCACCGCCTAGCTGATAACTTGCAGCAGCGAAAGGGTGCGGCGGTTGGTAATGTACCTACCGCATTGCCTCTTCAGGATGCCAAAGCCCAACCCGCGGTCACTGGGGACCAGTCTGGCGTCTCGAGTCCTGGCAAGGTCCAGACCCCTACATCTTCCGTCTCGACTAAGTTCAACGTGAGGGCAATGGAGTTCAAGCCCAACCCGGCCGCGAGCACTTTTACTCCCGGCTCGAACGTCTCGAGCCCCCAGGTCGGCTTCCGAGGACGCTCAGTGTCGCGAGCAACCAGTCCGTCTGTCTTTTTCGGTGCGAAAAAGCCATTGCCAGCTTCAGAGCGCCCTTCTATCAGCGACAACTTCAACCCCATCAAGCGGATGAAGAAGGAGAGCGCAGAGCAGGCGGACAAGGACCACTATGCGTTTAACGGTGGCATCCCTCCGGCGTACAAGACCCCGCCTACGTGGGATGTCGCTCCCGGCAATGAGGAGAAAACGTACGCTGATATGTTTAAACCCTCTGTTGCTCTTCCATCTATATCGCCCCAGGGCCGCGCTTCTTCGAACCCTCAGCTACCTCATCAGCATCAGCTTCCTTTCCACCTTCAGGGAAATCACGCCATGCCCCCTACGTCCGGGCCACCGCACGGCCCTCACCATCTCCATCCCCAGCATCATGCTTCAGGGCCTCCTCATTTCGATGATCACCATCGCATGCAGATGTCTGCCTCTACATCACAGATGTTCCCATCTCCTCGTTTGCAGCATAGCCATGTTGCGTATCCTTCCCCCATGGCCCCGCATGCACAGTTGGCATTTGGACAGCCGATGCCTCAGTTTTATGTGAACCAAGGGGGCCCCCAGCCTGCCCACATGCGACACTATCCTGGTGCGCCGCAGTTCGTGAACCCGCAGGCGATGGGAGCTCCAATGATGGTCCAGCAGCCCTCGAGTGGTCCGTACATGGGAATGCCGCAAGCGATGACTCCCTATACCCCTCAGATGCAGATGTACTCCCCTAGCCCTGCCCATGCCTACCCGCAGCATGCCGCGCCGCCTCCTCAGCCGCACAGTGGATATCCCAGTCCCAGCCGAGGGGCCCCGATGATGATGCACCAGGGCTCTCAACCCGGTCAACCGCCGCAGCCCGTGATGTTCATGGCACCGGGACAGCATGGCCAACCCGTCTATGCGTCTCAGCAGCCTGGTCACAGTAAGCTTCGCTGACTCGCTCGTCATACGGAACGCAAGGTTGCTGATTCTATCTAGTGCCGCCCGTACGGCCAGCCTACCCACAGCAGCAACCTCACTTCTCGTCGAGCCCTCATCAGATGCAGCCTTACATGCCTCATCAGCATCGTGCCCCCAGCAATGGCTTCAATCAGATGCCTCCCCATATGCCTTCTCAACCTCCTCCCAATCCCGCATCCGCACCTGCACCTCATCCGCCTGAAGCTGCAGACGAAGTGAAATGAGCCAAATCACGTTAATCCGTCTTTTGGAAGTGTGGCGTTCTACATGGCAACTCTTATGACCCAGTGGCAACGAACGTCTGATATGCATACCTGACCATGTGTCCTCTCGTTATTGATAGTCTGCATTTAGCGTGTTGTGATTCCAGCCATTATTTCGAATGTTTTGTTTGTTCTTAACTCTTGTTTCACTGGTCGGTGACCTTGAGAGTATATCAGCCTCTCGTACAGTCCGTCGAGGGCCCTAGCTGGTAAGTTTGTCCAGCGTTGTCATTGGAAGACCGAAGAAGAAGAAGCAATGAGCTGACAACTTTGTCCCAACAGGGTTGGAGTTGGATGAACGGATAACTCCACTGGTTCAAATCCATTCAACGGAACCGGTACCGCCAGTCACATATCATTGAGGCGATTGAAATGCCAAAATGCCAAAACATAAGCATTACAGTGTCTCATGGCGCTGGTAAAGATCGTCTCAGGACTAGCGACGAGACGCGGGCAGAGTGATCTCTTGATCTTGGGGATGTTGTGAGCGGTTTCGTATCCTATGAAATATCTCACGTGACTCAAGCTACTAGTACGGCATCATTAAGCTTTAGCTGGTATTGCTTTTGTCTGGGTTACGAGGCTGGTCGACAAGGGGGCGGGTTACTGACCCCTATAGATATCCTGTGCCAAATATCTATTAGGTAGCTGGGGGATAACCAGGGGATGAGATTTGGAGGTGGAGGTGGGGGGAGAGAAAGCAGCGGTCTATGATGGATGAAATTGATGCAAGCGGATGTGGCTATAGTCGCGGAGAGACGCAACTTTCGTTGGTGGCTCTCAGGGAAGGGAAGGGGAGGGGAGTCTGGCTGAAGTAGGAATGGAGAGCATGCTAGCCAATGCAGCGATTGCTAAGATGCACCTATTTGTGAAATCTACTACAAGTGTAACCTCGTAGATACATCCATAAAAAGGTAGTCGAACCATGGCTATATTAAATCAGCTATATTAGAGCCCCAACTAGCTATCGGAGTATTGACGCAATCCATCATAACCCACTAAGAAAGACACTTTTCTGCAAGTGCAACCATCTCCTATCTCAGTTAGCATATAAACGACCTCAGAGAAAAGCCGCAGCTAAACAACGCAATGGGAAAGGGAAGTCAAGAATCTCCTCAGGTCTTTTCAGTTTATATGAGACATCACTTTCGCCCAAAGCAGGGTGGAAACTCGAAACCGCGGTACTCCCACACCCGAAAGCGAACAGAAGACAGTGACGGGAAACAAGGCCTCTTCAGGTGCCAAAGGAACTCTCCGGACCGACAACCATTTTCCGTATCACCTGTTTGGCGCTCACTCTTCAACAGACAGAAAGGATGCCGAACGTTGAAAGCGAGAGTTGAATTCCACAGGTCCGCATTTCCGGAGGAGAAGAAAAGGTAAGCTGCACAAGGCGATCCTCATCATCTATTTTCCCAAGCCGAGAGAAAGAAAAGATCCCTCAAAAAGCGACTCGAAGGCAATCTGTTGGAAGAAGAAGGGGACATGTCGGCCGCAGCCATTAGTTTCTCGATTCCTCATGGAGGTGAAGTGGATAGAGAAACCCCAGTAAGCGGCCGTTTTGTGTTTGTTTGCTGTACACATGGCTCTCCAAGACCGTGTCCCTCATTACTCGTATCTTTTGAAGGACTTCGAGAGAGGGACAAACACAAACTCCGTGGATCTTGCGGAATAGGTCTTGTGCCTTTTACTGATCATGTGCTTGCCCTCTCTTTTCTTTTCTCGAGAAGGGATAGATGAGAGAGTTGTGCCCTTTTTTCTTGTCTCACGGAAACGGGGAGGGATTTCATACTCTCCGTTCGGTTTTCTCCTCCTCTGTCGAGGCTGAAAAGAAGACGTAAAACAAAATGGTAAATAAATAGTTGTGGTTTCCTGAGATCAGGCAGATGCTTCCTCAGCCTCCGTTTCCATCTCTCTCGAGACCGTAGAGTGCTGTCAACTGCTTCTCTTTTCCGCTTCGAGTAGGGGTGGCACCTTCGGCGTAGTGGATTCCACGCCTTTGTTTGAGCTTTGAATCTGACCTTTTACCATGTGACATCATTGGAGATTTGCTTGGGGTGGCAGGGAGAAAGAAGTTCATGTTGAGTCGAGTAGTGTGGAAAGCTAGGAGATAGCAGGACTTACTGAGCAAATTATGATATCGCATGTATTGGGCGTGATGATGTTCTAGATACGATCCGCTGAGATCTATCTTGCTGTGTTTGTCCCTTAATCATCATCTGGGACCAGCAGATACGACAGCATGTTGGTTGATGTTGTTGGAATCGAGCGCGAGTGAAAGAGCTCTCTGGATGTCCAAGTATTGCTAGACTAAACCACATCGGGAGAGGTACACTATATTCTGCCTCAGGCACACATCGAGGGGTCCGCGAAAGGGGAAATGTTCAGCTGGCCGCGCAACACGGATTGCTGGTATACCACTGTCCTTTGCTTTCAAGGCTCGAAAGGACCTTCTATTTATCTCTTAGAAATTATCCATGCCCAACTACCTCCCTTCCGCCAGCGCCTCCCGTCCTGCCAATTCTCACGTGCGTGCTCTTCCGTCGTCAATCTCCGATAACTGAGCGCCGCGGGACGCCAGATAGACAATAATTATTATTCCGACAACGGGGAGTCTCCAAGGTCGCCAACAATGGATTTTCTGAAATCCGCTGTCGCGTCCGCAATCGCCAAGGGCAGCTCATTTCCTTATTCTCTTGGGGATCGGGTAGATAATGGAGAATCGATTTGGACACTGCATAACGCTACGAAACGGGTATGTTTGCCCTTCTATCTATACAATGCGCCGTTGTTTCTCGACGGTGTCCCTGCGGAATGCTAACTAATTTCTTAACAACCGATAGGATGACGGCTCGTCGTGTAGCGTGTTTACGTTTGATATTGCGGCGAATAAATCCCGGCTTCCGCTGGCAAAAAACGCAGCACGCAAATTGCGGACATTGAGACATCCGGGGGTGGTCAAGGTGTTGGATACGATCGAGGTAGGCGCGGAGATGCTGCGGATTCGCCGCAGCTTTGTCTGTGGAGTTTGGCAGAATGCTAAGACTGGTATAGACGGATGCCAATATCTACATCATTACGGAAAGGGTTGCGCCATTGTCATGGCCTGTCAAGCGGAGGAGTCTGAGCGAAGAGACGGCCAAGTGGGGGTTATATACAGTTGCGGTGAGTGCGAATGGATCATTTAGGTGCTGCTGCGTCATAACTGACAAGTGGCTATAGTCCACGCTTAAATTCATCAACGATGATGCCTCTTCCGTCCACGGCAGCGTGCGTGTGTCTTCTGTATTCACAAGCGAGAGCGGGGAATGGAAACTAGGAGGATTCGATGTGTTGAGCTCTATGAAGGAAGATGATGCGGTTATATACGTTAGTCCATTCTGGCCTACCTCGAGTAGAGGTCCCTTCTTCAGGTAAGACTGCCAGCTAACACAGACAACAGACATATGGCAGCCTCGTTCCCGACGCAGCAAGATACACGCCGCCAGAAGTCAACAAGGGAGGTTGGGAGGTCATCAAGAGCAACCCTCTTGCGGCCGTCGATGCTTATGGTCTTGGCATCCTGGTGTTCGAGATCTTCAATGGCAGCTTCATGGGCGCAGACCAAGTTGGAAAGACGACCAATGTACCACCGAGCATGCACCAAAGCTACAGGAGATTATGTACCGCCAATCCAAAATTACGGCTGAGCCCGGGAAACTTTGTAGAGCAAGGGAAGAGGAGCGGCGGATTCTTTGAGACGCCATTGATCCGCTTGACGCAAGATATCGAAAGCTTGGGATTGAAGAACGATGCCGAACGCGAGGAATTTATCAAGTATGTACTCATGGTGATCCATTTCTTTTGGGGATGTGCCTGACCAGAGCAGTGAGCTCGATGAGCTATCCGATGACTTCCCCGAGGAGTTCTTCAAGATGAAGGTTCTCCCGGAACTGCTCAAGTCTGTCGAATTCGGCGGTGGCGGTCCCAAAGTCCTTGGTGCAATCGTCAAGATCGGTACGAAGCTTACGGCTGACGAGTACTCCACGAAACTCACGCCAGTGATTGTCCGTTTGTTTGCGAATCCCGATCGAGCTATCCGGGTTTGCCTGCTGGATAATCTACCGTTGATGATCGATAATTTACCACAGAGGGTGGTCAATGACAAGATCTTCCCGCAAATGGTGAGCTAGAGCTTAACTAGATTGCTGCGAAGTTGTGCTAACGTCCGTAGACATCTGGATTCACGGATATAGCACCCGCCGTCCGAGAACAGACTGTCAAGGCCGTATTGGCAGTCATTGGAAAGCTGTCTGACCGCACGATCAACGGGGACTTGCTGAAGTTCCTGGCGCGGACAGCGAATGACGAGCAACCCGGCATCCGAACGAACACGACTATCTGCTTAGGCAAGATAGCCAAGAATTTGGGCCAGAGTGTATGTTTTCCTGATTGTGTCAATATATCAATACAATCCTAACTGCTATCGTAGACACGGTCGAAGGTTCTTATTGCCGCTTTCTCGCGGTCACTCAGAGATCCTTTCGTCCATGCACGCAATGCCGGCCTGCTTGCTCTTGGTGCGACTATGGAATACTTCACGCCGGAGGACGCCGCTGGCAAGATCCTGCCCGCTGTTTGCCCGGCGTTGCTCGACAAGGAAAAGTAGGTTTCGGTCATCTGCTCTTGGAGGTCACTCACTAACTTTGAACAGACTTATCCGAGATCAGGCGAACAAGACGGTCGATATGTATCTGGGTCATATTCGAAAGGAAGCTTCCAAGATGCCTGACACCACACTTCCACCACCCGGTGCTACAGAGAACGTCAACAACGCAGCTCGCATAGGAACATCTAACGACACGTCTTGGGCCGGGTGGGCCATTTCCTCCTTTACGAACAAGGTCACGGCGACCAAGGGCGAGATCCAGACTACCAACGGTCATAAACCTGCAGTGGTAGAACCTGTCCGTCCGGCATCCGTGCCTCGCCCTGCCAAGTCGACACCAGAAGTCCCGTTGGTACAACCGAAGGAGGGATTACACCCAACAGCCCCATCCCTCGGTCGCTCTCTGTCGGATCGACCAGTGACGGCACCTCGAGAAGAGGAAGAGGCGGACGACGTCTACGACGCATGGGGTGCTATGGACGACGACGATGATAACGCCGGAGAAGAGCAGACGGGAGATAACTTCCTCGACGCTACAGCGACCCCCAAGGATACTCTAAGCCCTGCTTCAACGAGACCAACCACCGCTGCGTTCGATGATGGGGGCGAGCCTGACTTCGCTGGGTGGCTGGCAGCGCAGTCGAAAGCCAAGGCGAAGAAGCCGTTGCCCAAGGGCCTCAGCAAATCGTCATCTACCAGAGAAATCCCTTCACGACCAGCCAGCACATCGCGGACCGTGAGCTCGAGCACGACGAAACCGAAGCCTACAGCGCCGCCCAAGAAGATCGACACGAAGCCCAAGGACGAAGCTGATGATGATGACTGGGGGGCTTGGGACTAGAGGCCCGGGTGCAGTTTATCGTCAACGATGGAATTTATCTACACTAGGCCCGGTTTTCTGCTTGGATTTCGTCTCGGGACTTTGCATATAGGCTCTTTATGGCATTGAGCGTGGAGTCTGGCGCGGTTTTCTGGTTGACATGAGTTGTTAGTAATAATATAGTGATATTTAGACGTTGGCCTGAATATAATACCTACATACAATAATAGTCCATACAGTATATCTACTCCCGCTTAGCCAAATGCCTATCAAAGTCAAATACAACAAAACACCAGCTACTTAGTCTTCGATATATCGATTCATCCAAGAAATAATAATACTTCTCCTGTAACCATCAAACCTGACGTTTGGCCCCCAATGGCACTGTCATCGACTAAATCCAGTTAGCTTCGGCTGTATGACTCGGACAGTTCGATAGCGATCCTCCGAGCGATCTCTTCAGCTGTCAACTTGACTTCCCCGGCAGCATCTATCTGGGTGCTACTGTCGGTGAAGCTTGCCTGTTTGTCTGTGGAAGCTATGCTGTATCCCATCTAATGAAGCCGCTGATGGGATCTTTCTATTGGGTCTTTCTAGTGTTGATTGTCCGGGATACATAAGGCTGACTTCTCGGCTTTCTTCTCCCCGCGTGCAGCTTGTATCTCCAAGTCTCGGGCTTTAGCTCTATCCATTTTCTTCTTTCAGCTAATTCCGATCTGTCCTCTGGATTGATATTGTTTTTGTATTTTCTCCATCATCATGGATCCCGATGAGGCTCCTCCACCTTACGCCCCCGTTGACCCGCTATTGTCCGTCAATGCCAACGGCAATGCTATCATTTCCCCAATCAACAACCCTCACCAGCCGTCTATGCAATTACGCGGTGGCGAGGCCCCGATTCCATACGCCGAGACAGCTTATTCCGACGTCTCCAGTATATTCTCGGCAGGGCGTTCGTCGGTCTCGACTATCTCGCCGGTCAATTTCGTTTCGGCCATTGGGTTCTTCGAAGAGCGGCCTCCTCCCGCGTTCCCAGAGGACGATGTTATCCTGCAACATCATTTGACCATCTACCCCAAGACGCAGGCCAAGGACTTTCCTCGCCGGCCGCGCTGCTGGAATGCGAGAGCAGAGAAGATATCTCAGCAGGACTGGGATACGTTCCTGAACTTCCTGTTCCCGCCGCATCTCGCACCCGCAGCAACGTCTGACCTTCTGTCTCCCAGACTCCGGGCAGAGATTCAGCGGGATCGGAAGGACCGCCCGCAAGAGACGGATGATGAGCGCAAGTTACGCATTGCCGCGGTGATTTCGGAATGGAATCAAGGCTTCTTCGGACCCCGTGGTGCGCAGATTTCATGGATCTACGTGTCGGATCTCGAGACGGCGCCTTCTTCTCCGTTGTGTCCGAGGTGTTATCCGGCTGCGACTTCAGCGTCGCAGAACCGCAGGACCGCTCGTTCGAGGTCCGTGGAGACGCTGGTGCCTCCGCAGACTGGCGTCTCCTCGCAGTCAGATGCTAGCGAGACTTCTACGGAAGCAAACGATCTAGCGAATGGACTTCAACCCCAGAACCCAAACTCAGCGTGCATTTCTTCTGCAATCAAATCATTTGCGCCATGGGGTCTGTTTCCTGGACCTTCTGGCTGGTCCAGGGCAACATCCGCCGACCAGTGTCGATGGCCTTCTCCCGCATGGCCTCTCAGTCCTCAGTCCGGCCCCGGCCAGCACTGGGGTGGCAGCGGCCCTCTGGCTTGGGTAGCCGAACTTGGGATGAATGCCAATAGATTCGCAGAGCATGTAAGCACGCAAGCTCAGGAATATGGACGGCATATCGAAGAGCAAGCCATGGCCCATGGACGATGGCTCGAAGAGCAGGCAAGAAGCCGTGGCAGACAGATCGAGGAAATGGGCCAGTCATTCACTGGTCTCGGCCGTCGAGCACCAGGTCCGTATGGATGGGGTCCTCCTGGGCCTTGCAGTCGCCCATGGAGCCAGGGCCAGAGGGGAGGGTGGTGTGAAGATAGAGGCCGCGGCAGGAATAGACATCGCCGACGTGGACGCAGTTCCTCGACTTCGTCTTCATCTTCAGCTTCGTCATTCTCCTCAATCGATACCATCTCCACCACGTCAGACTTGGAGGTGACTGATCTCTCCTCAGTCCGCGCCCAGCTGTCCTCCCTGCACGGGCACCACCACCGCGATTCCTACGCTGCTGCTCTTCGGCTAAGGCATCATCTCCAGGCTCTGCAGCAGTTCCGCCGTCATGCCCGCTTCAACGGAAGCCGAGGAGGGGGATTCGGCAGAGGCGCCTGCTGGGGAGGACACGCGGGCAGTTCACGAGGGTCCAGAGGTCGAGGATGGCCATTTGGCGTGCAACACCACGGTCTCGGACGCGCCGGACGAGCTCCGTGGGAAGCTCCCATCGAGATGCAACATAACCCAGCCGACCGACGCGCCCTCAAGGAGGAAAAGAAAGCCGTCGAGAAAGCATTCCGTGAAGTAGTCCGTCGAGCCAGAGACGAGGCCAAGGAGACCCGACGAAGTCGTCGCCATGAAGGCCGGTATGGCAGACGATGGGGCCATAGACATCCTCTTCAGGGAGAAGCTCGTCAGCCTACACCGGCCAATCTGGGTTCTGCAACGACGAATATCTCCTCTCCTGACCCTTCTATCTCGGTGGCCACGCAGGCTTTGTCCTCTCTTTCTCTCTCTGATGCAGGACACTCGAGGACATGAGATGTCATAACTAGACACCAGCATCAAGAGAGGTTATCATCCGGCATGCCCACAAAAGCCTTGGGCCATTCCGGGGGCAGACGAATGTCATGAATCTCAGCTCATAGCACCGCGGACCAAATCATTCCACTCTTCTTGGACTTTCTTGTTCTTTTATTATGGTCAATTTATCCACTCGGCTCATGGGGTAAGGGGCCTGATTTTACGGCGTGACGGTGCGTATGGTATGGCGTAGTTTTATACATATAATATATAGCAATCAGGACTGGGTGGGATATACGAGGATTTGATGAATTGATGAATTATACTCTCCATTTATGTATATACATGACTCCTATCCAACTAGTCAAATAAGACTCAAGTAATAATCTCAAGCCCCCATTGTTATAGTACGTTAGACCAATGTTAGTTGTCTCGTAAGCGGATAGATTGTATATAGTTTTACATTTTCTGTACGCCTTCATATCTATTTTCTCCCGCTGTGTGGAGGATCTATTTAAGTTCTCGCGGAAAACAAATAAATGGAATAAATAAATGGTTCATTTTTTGGAACTCGACTCGCCGGGAGTCTAGGCTTCTGGTCTGTTTGTCTTCCAACGATCCATTGCTGGTGTCAATCACGACTCCGCTTTCACAGACTCATTCCGCTCGACCAGGTCACCGACACCCAGACCCCGTCCGACCTTGACGCGGATCATCTTCTCACCATCCTTCTTGCCCAGCTCGCCGACTTCTTCTCCCTCGTCGGCGTGCTCTTCATCACCCTCACCGCCGCTGCGCTCCTTCTTCTTCTCCTTCTCCTCGTCCTCGGTCCAGTCGATCCACATGGGCGTGAGATCCATGCGCATGGCGTAGGCGTCTTCGCCATCGGCGTAGTACTTGCTCTCGACCTTTTCGACCTCGAAACCGAGCGTGTCGCGATATAGATGCAGCGCCGCCTGGTTAGAAACACGCACGTGCAGAGAGACGTAGTGTGCACGATGGGCTTCAGCCATAGCTCGCTCTGCAGTATCCGTTAGCTCTGCAAGACCACATACATCATCACCTCTAGCAAGAGTCTCCATATACACCGGAGCGAAACCCAATATACAGAGACTTAATCAAGAACCAAGGAGAAACATACGACTCATCCTCATCAACCTCTCCGCAATGCCCAACCTTCTATGCGTGCGCATCACACTCAAACTCGTGATATGCCCATGAGCCATTCCATCCGTCGGCTCCTCCTCCATCTTCGCCAGGACATACCCCACTACCTTGGGATAGTCATCGCCGGGCCCGGATCCGTCCAGTCCATACCCTCTCTTCTTGTATCCGTTCTTGGGCCGGACGACGGCCACGAAGCTGAGCTGCGGCCAGGTGAGGGCGTGGTAGAGGTAGTATTTCAGAAAGTAGTTTTCGGGCAAGTTGGTGATGTTGCAGGTCTGGATGGAGGGGAGGAGGTTGATGTATGACGGGTAGGAGGAGAGGGGGAGGATGTCGACCATTTTGGTATTCTTTGTTCTTCCTCTTTTTTAGGCTTCTGCTCCTTGGTTCGATTGCGTGTATCTGTCCTGCTAGGTCTGCGATCTGGTCTCTGCGATATTGGTAATCGGTATGCGGAGCTGAGGTCGGTTTGCTCTGTTGAATGAGACTTTCCTGCCGCGCACGGGGGAGATGAGTGAAGGCGACCAGTCCAATTGACTAGAATAAGCAGATAGACAATTGGATAGATCGCTGTTCCTGAGATCGCAGCTAGACTGGAGAGAGGAAGAGGAAGAGGCAGCTGTGGTTTGCGCTGGCGATGATTGCGGCGAGAGTTGGGAAAGTGTGAGCGGGGTACGCTAGGCCTAATCGGGGTGCGAGCTCAGAGGTCTATATAACTAGTTACTATACTCGATAGTATATGTCTGTATACTCCGTTCATTCTGTATTATGCTCTGTTAAACAGTATATTTCATCGATATCTCTAGTATGAGTTTCATATAAGCGGCCTATGACTGGATTTCTCCAGCTTGCTATGGCCTCGTACAGACATCACGATCTAGTATATTCGCAAGTAGGGCATGGAGCTCAGAAGCACCATAAGACTGTCATTACAATATGATACACTAGTCTATTCTATCCTTCTTTTCATACCAAGAATCAATGCAGGCGTATGAGTATATACGGGCACTGTGCAGGGGCCACGCTCAGTCTATGCAAAAAGCCAAGCAGGATATCAAGTAACCCCTTCTATGTCCGACCTTGATCCTCACAAGGACCAGGAAAATGGAGCGAGCTCAAATCATATACAAGAAAACATATAGCCAGAACGCCTCCCAAACGCTGTGAAGTTCTCTTAACGACGAATCATGGCATCACAAGAGTCAGATCACAGAAGCAGACCGACCACCAGGCTCATCAGGCTCGCGAGCCACACGGTCTTGCTTCCTCCCATGAGAGCAGACGCTCCAGAGGTATCGGTGCCGCAGCACTTGCCGTTCCACGTGACGTTGTTCATCTCTGCGGCGACTTCGAAGACGGAGCCATTGGGATTGCCGTAGTTGTAGTAATCGACCAGCAGGAAGTTGGGCGGTCGGTCCCACATCTCTGTGGGGTGGTTAGTCTGTTTCTTTTTTTCTTTTCTTTGCAGAAGGTCACTTACTAGTACAGTTCTCCGCCATCCAGCCCAGACTGCCGAAGCCGCTGACGGCGTTGGTCTCGTTCAGCAGAGCCGAGTTGGGGATCAGCAGGTCGATGCCAGCAAAGGCCACCTGCAGATTCAGGTTGTGGTTGGCCATGTACAGGCGATCTTCTGCCTGGTCGTTGGGCAGGTTCGGAGGCCGCTGGACGGTGCAAGGGAAATTCCGGTCCGTGGGGGAGAAGGGCGTCTCGAACATATTGCCGAACTCGTCTATCAGATAGGGAACTTCGGTCTGGTTGGCCTGATAATCCAGGAACATGACCGCACGCTTGCCCGACAAGATCATGTTCGACAGGGACGGCCAGTCGTGGACGCCCATGGGGATCTTGGGCGGCGTGTAGACATAGTCAATCAGTCCGGAGCTTTCAATGGGTGACGTGTAGTTGCCCGGACCGATGAGGTCTGAGTTACCCATCAGAATGGTGATCACGTCGTACGGGTTCTGTCGCAGCCACTGGGTGACGGTGGTGAGATAGCTCTCGAGGGTGCCGACATTGAGGATCTCACACGAGGTGTGGCACAGCCAGATGGTGTTGTTCTCCCAGTGGGTTTGGAATTGCACTGGCTGGTGTCAGCAGGGTTCTTTCTTTTTGTTTGTTACTCACTCTGCGAGTCTACTTACACATGCGGATGCCGTCGTTGAGCTGGGTGGTGACGGGCATGGCCTGGTTGGAGGCCCAGTTGCCGGGACGCACAAAGGGACTGTTGTGGGCGGCGACCATGGTGATGTTGGAGTAGTTGCGAGCACAGAACTCGGGATAGCCGTTGCAGGGCCTGGTGTTGGTGGGCAGCGGCGTCTGCGAGGTGGACGAGGAAGTCATGGAAGAATTGCCGGTCGCGGTGGCATTGCCCGACAGCGTGGTGGTGCCAGCTCCATGGCCACCGACGAGCATGGTGAGCGATGCTGAAGTCGTGGTATGGGCGCTGTCATCTGTGGAATTGCCTGTCCCTGAGGCCGACGCAGTGCCTGTGCCCGAGCCATGGGCGGTGGTGGTGGTCGACGTCGCATCCCCGTGTCTGTCGGTCGTGGAGAGGATGATGGTGCTGGAGTAGGTCTGGTAGGGGCCAGTCGGCACCGCAACACTGCTGTCAGAGATGGTCTTGAGCGTGGGATCGCCGGTGGTGGTGTCGCTGGAGCTGCTGCTGCTGCTGGACTTGTCATCGTCAGCGGCCCAGCTGGAGGCCACGCCCAGCAGGAGGATGAGGGGAGCAGAGAAGAGTCGCATCGTGAAGCCTGGAGCAGAGCAGGGCCGCGATGGACGGGGAGGAAGTCGTATTGAAAGTGGTGTGTGTATCTAGATAGATAAGTATCTATCTATACGAGGGAAGGATGATGATTTTGATGCTGCTGTCCACCTGGATAGACTAAATCAGCCACATGCATGGATAGACGAGATCGATACTATGGTATTACTTGGACAGCGCCACTCGACGAGATGGACGAGCCGTGTGGATGCGGACCAGGGAACAGAAGAGAGAAGGAAGAGACGGAGAAGAGACGAACCAACGTCGGATGGAGTTTATTCAGGCCTAGAGAAGCTCTAGAGAAGCTCTTACCCTGCCGTGTCGACGATCTCGGCGAGCCGTGCTCTCAATCAGAATATCTACCTAATAGAAGAAGAATCAAATAATCGGGGCAGGGCAGGCTTTTGAGATGCGCTGCTGGTCCCGGCTTCCCGCGACGATCGCTGCAGATGGAGCAAGACTAACGCAGGCTTGGCTGGCGATGAAGGAATAAATAGATTCAAATAGGGTGAATTAGCCGATGAGGCCTGTCTCAGTCTATTCAGTCTGTGTATCTCCGTCTATGGTATTAATAATATTGTCTCTGGCTAACTATCTTGGTGTTTCTAGAGATAGAGTCTCCCATATGATATCGCCTCTCTCCCGCTGTCATGTCGTTCTAGAAAGAAGTTAATAATAATAATAATTAAATGCAACGACTCAAACTCTTCAACTGTCTCTCTCAAAAAACGTCCATGACGGTGGTGGCGCCGGCAGAGGATCCGCCGCGTCGGATATCACATTGATCTTCGCTGGAGATGAGGATGAGACACGGCGCTTAAGCAGACGTCTTGACAAGAAGAGAAAACATGAATAATAATATCATAATATCATAATATCATAGTACTACTGCATAGTCTAATAGACGATCCGGGCTGCATCCGCTGTCAAACCGCGGTGGCTTGTGCTAACTACTCTCTCTGTCTCGGTTTCTTCGGCTTCGTCCTCTTCTCTCTTTTTCTTTTTCTTCTTTGTCCCATCGAGCTCTCCACAACCAACAGCAGCAGCCTGCTTGTCTCATCCTTTTCTGGTTCTCTCGTCATCCGGTAATCGACCAATATCTCCAATAATAATAATAATCATCAACTACATCTGGCGTCGTCATCGCGCGGCGCAGTCGATCCTTACTATCCTGAACAACAAAGAACAGCCCAACCTCCACCCCGATCTCTTGTCTGTCCGGATCTCCAGCTCGTGTCGCTGGATCCTATCGCCCTCCTCGCCTCTCGAGACGAGACTACTGTCTAGACACGGCCCAAAAGACCCACGATCGCCGGTCGGTCCACTGGGTCAGCCCAGCCTTGATCCTCTCGCCCCCCGGGATGCCTCAAGGTTCTTATCCATAATCCTATCTGGAGAAAAATATCCTCGCCAGCCTCTCTCTCGCCCATGTCTGCTGCTGCTGCTGCTTGTGCTTTGCTGGACCGCCTCGCAACGTCAGTCGGCCCGTCGAGCATGTCGGCCTGCCCGCCCCGTTCTTCTTGAATTTTATCGATATTATTCCCTCCTTTGCGTCTATCGTTCCTTTGATTTCCTTTGCTGCATCTTGTCTACCATATTCTTATTCCTAACCACCCCCGTCGTCCTCCTCTCCTCCATCCTTCCCTATCCTTGCCCTCTCTCCACGCGATGGCGCTTCTCCCGACCTTCCGGAAGGCGCCCCAACAGCGGCAGCTAGCCGGCCGGACTCATTCCACCGTGGTCTGGCACCGCCTCTTCCGCTCGTTGCTCTATCTCATCGCCTGGATCTTCCTGCTGCTCGTCTGTATCGGCAATCTCTCCAACAAGCCCGTCCTGCGCGACACCTACTTCCTCAAGCTCGACCTCTCCAACATCATCCCGCTCTCCGTCCCCAATGCCGTCCTCATCAACAGTATTGCCCGGACCATCGGTCTGCACGATTTCTACCAGGTCGGACTGTGGAACTTCTGCGAGGGCTACGATAACTCCGGCATCACCCACTGCTCCAAGCCCGAGAAGCTCTACGCCTTCAATCCCGTGAAGATCTTGCTCAGCGAGCTGCTGTCCGGTGCCACCAGTACGTATTCTCGCATCTAGAAACCATATCGAACAGTTCAATTGGCTAACGAGCATTGTACAGTTGCCTTACCGGGTGATATCAGCGATGCGCTCAAGATCGCCCGTACGGCCTCCCACTGGATGTTTGGCCTCTTCATCGCCGGAACGGTCCTCTCCTTCGTCGCCATTTTCCTGGCGCCCTTGGCCGTCTCGTCGCGCCCACCGCAGTCGATATCGGCCGATCCCCGCAAGAACGATGAGGTCCATGTTCACCACCGGCCCAGCTTCATCTTCCTCCGATCCCTGCCCATGCTGATCTTCACCTTCCTCACCGCACTGTTCACCATTGTGGCGTCGGTCATCTCGACAGTCATGTGGTCCATCTTCCGGAACGTCTTCATGAGCAACGCCGTCGACCTCAACATCAAGGCCTACCTGGGTACCCGTATGTTGGTCTTCATGTGGATCGCATCCGCATTGACCTTGATCGGCTTCATCGTGCAGCTCTTCTCCTGCTGCTGCGCCTGCTGCGGTGGCCGCAAGGCGCGACGCCAGCTCAAGAGCGGCTCCATCACCGGCAGCAGTGTCGAACAGTCCGAGAAAGAACGCCGGTCCCCCGCCTCGTCGGATACCGGTCCAAAGAAGCGATTCGGGCGCCGCAAGAAGCTGGATGTATAAACTCACTCAACTACCTACTTATCGTCCACTCCGGCCGGGGAGATCCTCCTATCCTCACCGGCCCGTCCTCTGCCTATATACACACGCAATTGTCCATAGACTCGGGTTATACACATTCATAGATCGGCTTATCCTACATCCAGTTTCGCATCGCACTCAACAAGGGAAATTATAGAATCGCACGGACTTGATAGAATTCGCTTGGAAGACGGAGTTTTGCTTTTTTCTTTTCTTGTTCTCACTTGGTTACCTAGCCTCATCTCGCGAGCCGCAGTTTGTGGAAAGCCGGCGTTTTTCTTCTTGTCCGCTTGGGTTCTGGCGATGCCCGCCTCCTGATCATATCGTCAATTGGTTTCCTAGAATTCGTCTTTTTTGGTGGTCAAGAGAGGCAGTGGGCGGGTCCCGGCCAAAGTCGCCTGGACCAACCCGTCCCGTTTTCGATACGAGTCACGATCGAATCTTATATCCTACACCTATCCTACCCTATCATACCATACACTGGCTTCGACCTATGGTACCTACCTTGCTCGATTGTACATAAATTTTTTCTTAATATCCTATAGACTCGACTCATCCTGGCTATTAGCATTCTTATAGCAAAAGAAAACACAGTTTATACATATTGTCAAAGTTGAATTCAGTTCAATTCAATCTCGTCGTTCCTAGAATGGCCCGTAGCGTATCGAGAAGGAATATAGGTATTATCGAGGGATTATTAAGAGATATGAGTTGGACGGAGTGGGGTGAATAGCTTAGTGGGATGGAGGTGATATATGAGGTAGGCCGCAGGACACTTATTTGCTACAGAGTGGTATATTATGGAAAATGATATAATTATTTTATTCTTATCCCCTTGGAGACTATGGATTTCTTGCACTCTTATAGCAAGAGTCGATGAGCGGGGGAAAGTTCATACATGGGTATCATACAACATGAGAAACAGAACACCAACCAATGCCAATAAAAATAATACAGCTCAACGCGTCCAGAGGACTAGGTGTAGACATCACACTGATCACACTGCCAGTGTATGTAGAAGTTACAGGCTTTCAGCCTCACTACTGTCCTGCAAGTTCCTGCTCCAGCAGCCGTGCCAATTCGTCGTCGTCCAGGCCGGCTTCTTCATCAGCCTGTTCTCCGTTATAGACGGCTGCACTCGCAGGATCAGCAGTGCTCGACCGCGAGTAATTGGCCGCGGTCACAGAATTGGGCTGGCTGCCGCTAGATGAGCGCCGGTTGACTGGATTCCAGTCCGCCGTATATACAGGCGGCGCTTGGAATTTGCCCCTCATATGATTTCGATCACCGAGCCAGTTGTAGGTCTTGTTCCGGAACGACTGGCGCAATTGGCCGCCAGTCTCTCCGCCCGGCTGGGAATGGGGAGACGTGTTCCGTGACTGAGGTGCCGCATCCGATTCATCGAAGGTGAGGTCGATAGTCACGGGCGTCGGCATCGAGACGGGCGTGATCGAGGGGCTGGGAGGTGCGTGAGAATTGGCTCCAATCGTGCCTCCTTGCGGCTGTCCACCCTGCTTTTCTGCCATCTGCGGTGGAGTGGGCATTGAGCTTGGGACTGGCTGCTGCAAAGGGAGACCTTGCGGTGGAGGAGCTACAGCGGGTAAGTTGTCCCGGGTCCCTGCTTGATTGCGCATATAGATGTCGTAGAGAAGTTGGTTGTATGTAGTCGAAAGACTGCTGTAGCATGCTCTCCATCTCTCTGATTCCTCTCGTAGCTCCGCAAGTTGGCTGGCTTGACGCTCGAATTCCCGCTTGATCTGCCTGTTTTCCTCCTTGATAAGCTGCTCGCGAGACTTTCCAGTAGCCGGGTCGAGGGTGTTCCAGGTCTCCCAGAGATTCAAGTATCTATTCCGGTCATTTGTGAGTCCTTGGATCTTGCGACGGTAGTTCAACATCTGGTCGTGGACTCTTTCGCTGGTGACTTGGATGCATCTGAGATGCACATTGGGAGTAGAAGGGAGATAACCCAGCGGACCGCCATAACGAGGATACGGAGACAGATAGGCGGGTGGCTGTCCAAAGCTCTGAAAGAGTTCTCGGGCTTTGACGGCCTCCAAGTCATCTGTACGCAGACAGAATCGACGTTTCGTGTCTTCGCTAACTGAAGGCGTCTCCGCTAGTTCCGTACTGATAGTCTCATTGGCAGCGCCTTCGAGCTGTTTATCCCCAGAATCCACATCCGTGCTGAGGGCAGAAGAAGTTGGCTCATCAAAGAGAGAATCAGGAGTTTCTTCTCTCCCACCGTCAGAAATTCCAGCGGGTTCTGAGCGCTCAGCTGCTTCATAAATCACCCGTGGCAGGGCTGCTTCAAAGTCGATGTTTGATTGGATCGGAGAGGCTGCGAGATGTTTCTTTTGGCAGGGAGTAGAGACATCATTCTCACCGGAGAACGCTTCCTCTATAGATCTTTTATGGGACGCTTGGCTTTCTCCTTGGCCAAACGACGTTTGACGGCCATGCTCAGAAGGCTCGGGCAAGTTGTCGTCTTTCCAAAAGCTGGGGTCGTTGGACAGCTCATCGAGGACATCTTCTAGGAAAGGGTCGTTCTGGAATTCCGAGTACTGCAGCTGCTGTAATCCGGGGGAAAGTGTAAGCCCCAGATCATTGACATGCTGATCAGAAGGAGAATGGACACCCGAGACACCGCCAGAGCCATATACTCCGGGATCCTCTGGCTGCGTAGAAGGACAGTTGAAATGAAAGGTGGAATTACCTTCAGCCATATGTCCGTCCATCTCGAAAACCGACCAAGAGAAAGAGGATGTTCAAGAAGGCTAGAAATTTGACCCTAAGGTCTTCTGCCAACACGAGTTTCTAACAGTGGTCTGATACTCCAGAGCAATTCTTCGAGAGTTGAAATCTGCGAGACTCAAATAACCATACAGAAAGTTGTGGTCCACGTAAAATGATAAGACAGAGATCCGATCACAAGCGTTTAATGCAGATGTATATGTAATGCTGTGACAATGCCCCAGTGGCGTTTATGGAGTTTTGGAGTTCTCCAAGAGGTCGAAAGTCGATTTGAAGTCGAGTTTTTGCGGTTGCTATTTCGACTGCAAGTCTCTCAAGGACAAAGGTCTAATGTCAGGCCTGTAAAGAGAACAAGTCAAAGCCGACGCGTTGATATACAGCAAAGACCAGGAGAATCGCCCTGGACTGGGTGACTCTCCGCCACGAAAGGGATTAGGCAATCTCCAGCCATTCCATTCTTGAATAGCAGGTGTTTTATTGATCTCCAGAAAAGGACTAGAGCATGTTCAGCAAAGTGAACAGTGAAAGGGAAAAGTAGTGAAAGCAAGGACGAGTGAATGGGGGAGCGCGGAGCTGCTGCCTGGGTGAAGATGACTGAGGCAATGTTTTTCTCTCGCTCTCATTTATTTTTCTTTCTGCAGCAGAATTCCCTCCTCGGACTTAACCTTCTCCAACCTCCGTCTCACCGCCAACTTCACCGCCCACGTGAGCACCTCCTATCGCGATCATTATCAGCGGACGCTAAGCCATGTCTGGTAACAACGAGTTCTTTGCCCGCCGCGGCACAAATGAAGGTTCGTTGCTCTCTCCAGCTCCTCCAGCTCCTCCAGCTCCGCTCTCTACTTCTCCCCTCATCTGCTCTCACCACAGGACAGAACACTTACTCACTCTCTGCACACAGTCTCACCTCCTCACGGAAATCCTTGGATTGCTACTGACGACGGGGTGGTCCATCCTCCTGTTGGCTTTGAGCACCAGCACGATCCAAACATGAGTGTCATCCTCTGTACCGGTAAGTCTCACTTGCGATTGTGTTGCTTAGGAGCATTGCTGGACAACCCCTCGTGCTGACGGTGCTGCTATCACAACAGCGGGGTATGATCATACCATCCGGTAAGTCTCACCAGCAAAATCCCCACAATCTCATGGGACGCGGGGACTGATGAATGACTTGAACAGCTTCTGGGAGGCTCTGTCTGGAATCTGCTCTCGCACCATCCAGCACCCTGACTCTCAAGTCAATCGTCTCTGTATCACCCCCGACAAGCGCTTTCTAGCTGCTGCCGGTCATAACAATGTCAAACTCTACGACATCAAGTCTACCAATCCGAATCCGGTCATGACCTTCGACGGACACACCAACAACATCACTGGCGTCGCGTTTCACTGCGAGGGCAAGTGGATGGTCACTAGCTCTGAGGACGGCACTGTCAAGGTCTGGGACACCCGTACTGGCAGTCTCCAACGTAACTACGTGCACAAAGCTGCTGTCAACGACGTCGTCATTCACCCCAACCAGGGAGAGCTCATCAGCTGTGACCGCTCTGGAACCGTCCGCGTCTGGGACCTTGGAGAGAGCGTCTGCACCCATCAACTGATCCCCGAGGATGATGTCGCCATTCAGAGCGTGAGCGTTGCGAGTGATGGATCTCTGCTCTGCGCAGGTAACAAAAAGGTAAAGTGAACACTGCATGACATGTAACTTTGTATCCTCGACGTCGACTAACCTGGAGTGACAGGGCAATGTCTACATCTGGCGTATGATCCAGGACACCGAAGTCACTCGTATCATGCCAATCGCTATGTTCCAAGCTCACAAAGACTACCTAACTCGCCTTCTCCTTTCCCCCGACGTCAAACACCTGGCGACCTGCTCGGCTGACCACACAGCCAAGGTCTGGAACTTGGACCCTGACTACCCTCCCGCGAGGGCCGCAGCCGCTGCCAATGCCAGGGCCAATACTGCCAACGGGGCTCAGGCCAACGGCAACGGTGACACGACTCCAACCGGGGAGCGTCCCGAGTCAAAGGAGGGAGACAACACCGCGAGCTCCCACGAGGCGAACAATGCTAGCGACTTCAGCATGTTCGCGTCTGCGTTCGGTAGGCCAAGCACTGCCGGCGAACAGCCAATGCCAAGCTTCCCTGTTCAGCCGGACGGTCCTCCCATGGACCCAGCTACCGGTACGCTGTACCTCGAGACCACGCTGGCTAACCACCAGCGCTGGGTGTGGGACTGCGCGTTTTCGGCCGACTCGGCCTACCTGGTCACTGTCTGCAGTGACCACTACGCGCGCCTCTGGGAGCTGGCCTCGGGCCAGATCATCCGCCAGTACAGCGGACACCACCGCGGTGCGGTGTGTGTCGCGCTGAACGACTACTCGGAGCCTCGTTAGAGGTTTCCGGCGTAGTGGCGGTGGTCTGGCCCTTGGTCGGGCTCCCACGCGCGTAGGGTGGGATCCGTTGTCTGGCGGGTTTCGACTTTTTTTTCTCCTCTTCGACTACGAGCATGGCGCATGGGGGCGGGGGCGCTGGACGGTCTTCAGAGACGGAGTTGGGGGCGTTTTGGTTGTTTCTTTTTTCTTGCATTTGCATGGGCCCTCCTACGGGAGGAAGCCCCGAACGGAGAATGAAAATTGCAATTCCTAAAACTGTCTTCTTCTGGTTGCCCTGTAGAGTCTATAATACGGACGTAATATACTCTTCGGCATCTGATGGCTACAGAGGGGAAGTAGCTATATTGTGAATTGTAGTATAAGCATCCAAACACTGTATAACTAGTATATGTGGACGATGACATGACGAGATGTCGACAGCCAAGCTACGCCAATCCGGAAGACTCCACTTTTTGCTCTTCTCTCCTTTCCCTCCATTCTGCCTGGAGCTGAATATAAATACATACAGATCGAAAAGAGTAGACAAATGGAAGCTCCGTTGACTCCTCCACCGGTAGATAGATCATCGCTCCGAGTCCTATCCAATATCCAACCATTCAGCTAAGAGATGGAGGCCTTTCACGCCATGGCGAACCAAGTCACGCTGACTACCACATCCAGCCCGCGCTGCTCGCCCCCGGGGTACTTGAACGTCCACATGCCGTCGCGGTTAACGTCCCAGAAAGCGCCTGAGGCAGAGTGCATACCGCGCTTGCCGCCGTCGCCGGATGTCGTCGTCTTGTCCACAAGACCTTGCTGGACGATGGTGCTGTTGACGGTGAAGCGGAACGGAGGGGGCGTGTTTGGCGTAGACGGAGTAGTGGCTTTGATGAGGGACTGGAGGATGTGGTTCTGCAAGGGATAGTGGTGTTTTTAGTCGGATGTCTCACTGATTTATATACATACGTGCATACTAGTAGTATGTATATACATAGAGGGTGGGTAACTAAAGAAAGGGAGGAAAGGGGAGAGGATAGGATAAAGGGGAAGTGAAACATACGATGATCTCAGAGTTCCATGAGCCTACTTTCGCATGGTCGTATCCCTCGACACTCTTCAGCGCATTGTCGCATGCCTATATATCACTCTGGTAAGCTGCATGTTCATTTCATAGGTTCTGGCGGCGTAGCTACCTCGGTTGCAAGCTTGGTGAGCTCCGTGGTGGGTACGGGCTGTATGACTCGCATAGCGGTTAGTGGCCTTATTTATCTAGCTGTTGTAGTCATGTAGACTTCATTTCAGTGTATATAGAATGACACGGTCGATTGCGCGGGTGAGGGGTTGATAGGTGGGGAATGCGCACCGAGTTCGCTGGCGACGTGTCAACGGCCATTGTGTCTGTTATGTGATGTGTCTTCAGATGTTCGACGTGGGATAGGATCGATTGAGGACTTCAATTGGTAATTTCAAGCGTTAGTTATATCAATTCTGTTTGGAGATCTGCCAGCCCGTGGACTATTGTTGCTAATGCGGGGAAGACGAGCAACGGTTCCTGGAGTGTCACCTCCGTATGGTACTCGTCTCGGGGAAGCTTCAGATGCGACGAACCAGGAGTAGCAAACAGTGCGGGATGTGGGTCCAGCTCTTCACAAAGGGTTTGAGATCTATATGTCGAATATTCCAAGATTGCTGTGCTGCTGTGGGTGGGATCGCGTTCTAGATCGGACAGACTGCTCGTAGATATCGGATAATGTTATGGTCATACAGATCGAGGATGTTTGGGTTCTGCCATCATTGACCGCCTTAGTGGGGCCGACCAAGATCCATGGAAATGTCTGGCCCGGGATCCCGCGCATTGAGCTTTATTATTGGCTGATTTATATGAACTAGTCTATATATAGTTTAGTGTATAATTCGCTGCTGCCAAGACGCCTGTCGAGGAGGATCAAGCGAGCACGTGAAGGCCAGGCGGTGGGGGGAGGCAGTACTGGGCTTTTTCTCGCGGGGACTAACTGAACTAGTTATCCAGTTATCTCGACATCTCGTCCTGCGAGCTCTTCCCTCTCTTTCCCTCTCTCCGCTGCTCTTTTGGACTCGCAACATCTGCTGTTCCCTTCTTTTCATCATCGCTCAGAGGAGATATCTGGAAGCTCTGCCATTGTGTGGTTAGGACACCGTCCACGAGCAACGCGGCTGTCTCAGAGAGCTACCAATTAATTGGACGTCATACTCCACCAGCCACTTTTCCGAGTGCAGCCAAAAAGCAGGCTGATAGAAGGAAATCCGACATCATCTCTTCTGCTCATCTCTTGAGCATCTCGACAGCCTCCTCTGTGCCAATTCGTCGGCACCGAGGAATTTCACCATGTCTAGCCAGCCTCTGCTCCAGACAGCGCCAGGTTCGTTCCCTATCGATTCATTTCTCCCATCTTCCTCATCCCGATCTGTACACTAACCCGGCTTAACCACCAGGCAAGCGCATTGCTCTACCAACTCGCGTTGAGCCCAAGGTCTTCTTCGCCAACGAGCGAACGTTCCTCTCATGGCTCAACTTCACCGTCATCCTCGGCGGTCTGGCCATCGGTCTGCTTAACTTTGGTGACCGCGTTGGTCGCATCTCCGCCGCCCTCTTCACCTTCATTGCGATGGCAGCCATGATATATGCCCTCATCACGTTTCACTGGCGTGCCAAGAGTATTCGGAAACGCGGCCAGAGCGGGTTTGACGACCGCTTTGGTCCCTCGGTCCTGGCGGCCGCATTGTTAGCAGCCGTGGTGGTCAATTTCATCCTGCGCATCCAGGAGGGAGGCAAGAAATAAGCCATACCCCCCTCTGCTTGTCGAATGATCTTTATACTCATCACTGCATCTTTACCTACGGCGGTTGGGGGAAGCACCTGATGGCGCGGGATGTTTTGGTTATCATGACCTGAAAGGAATGTGAGCTTGTTACGCATAGTGCAAGACTCACTGATACGACTAGGAAATGTTCGGATATCACTATATATGTCTAGCGACTGTTTTTGGCTTTTTGCTGTGGGGTTATGCAAAATTGTATGTACATGGGTAGTCTGGCGTTTGATCGGCCAACCGACAATAAAAGACTAATCTCTATACTTCTTGTTCTTTTGGAATGTCAATGCTGTACTGTTCTGTCCACCAATGCTTCATTGGCATTTTCTGGGCTCCAACTGCTTTACATCTTCAATGGTCCGTATGGGAGAAACGCCATATAGCCAAAGTCATACAGCCCAGTTGGAGCTCTAATTATACGGTAATGACCTCCGTACGCAAACAGTCTAGTCATCCTTCCAAATTACTCCTCCCGAAGACATGGGCAGTATTCATCACTGTGACTCCTGCAGCTTCTTTGCACGGTCCTTGGCGATATCGCACATCGCCTGAAGAACCTCGTCAGCAATCTCAACAGACTACAACCAGACGCCGTATTATCTAGTCAGACTGAATCAAAACATACCTGTATCGTGTCCTCCTTCTCACGCTCGACATCTCCACGGTCGATCCTCCGCCGCATATCTTCCATAATGACATCTCTCCCGCGGCCATTCACAAAGACTCTATAATGCATGCAGTACATATTAGCCCAACTAACTCCACAGCGTATCACTCACTCATAAAAATGGAAGACCAGAATAGAAATAAGATTACAAACACGTACACATATCTCATCCCCGGAAACTTCTCCTCGTACTCCTTATTCAACGCCCTCAACTTCTCTGCCTGCTCCTCCCCAGCCTTATTCAAATTCGCCTGCTCCTTCCGACTCAATTCGCTCATATGCTCCTTCGCAGCGGGTGACGACTCGCCCAATCGCGGATGCGACCCGAGGATTCCTTCCAGGATCTCTTTATCCTGCGGAGAATTCGCAGCCGAGAGGGCGGTCATGCGGCCGCCGACAGCGCCGATGAGGGATGCGTAACTGGAGAATGACAGGTGGGCGAGAACGGGGCCCATGAGGGTGTGCAGCTGAGGGGAGGGTTCGAAGAGGGTGTCGAGGATGCGGAACTTGTCTTCTTGGGAGAGGGACTGGAGAGAGGAGATTGGAGGGAGTGTGGGAGGCATGATGCGATTATGGGATTATGCTGGGTTGTAGTTATATTCTGGTAGGGAGAGGATGTAGTTTTGAGTTGTATGGATAGATAGTGGAATAGGAAGGGGAGGATAGTCGGGTCGTTATTTAGAGAGTTGAGTATTTGATAGTTATGGTAAGGTTATTCCAAGAGGATTGGATTACTATCTCAAGAGATATGGATTGCTGTTGGTGATGACATCTCCAGTTTCCCACCATCGGGGTTCCCCGAACTGCCTGCGGAGAGCTCCCCGCGTCCCAACCACGAGCTTCGTAGCCTCACCTTGTCAATCAAAAAACTTGAAGCTGGAGTAGTTTGTTTTTACTGATAGCCATCGTTTATATTTTTATTCCTTGATTTATTTTTCGAGATATAGCTGGTCAATTGGAGCTCCAGATTAATAGCTGATTGACTAGAGAGGCTTGGTTTAGGAGGGGCAGTATATATAAGCCCCTCCTTCGACGATGCTATCTCTCTTCGCTGCCACGACGTGGGAAAGAATACATCTCAAAATTACAACACAGGTACCTATCTGTGCCCGTCCAATAATGCTTGACAGAATATTACTTGTTTGTGGTGCTTTCGATGTCATGCAGCAGATTTCTATACAAACAGGCATCGCATAACCAGTTGGTTTATGTACGAGCTCGGATATAATAATCTATTTTGATGGCCATCCCATATTCGTCAACCAGAACTTACTGCACTGATTCTATGTAAGGTATGCCCCTAAAGATTGCCCTAACAAGTAATTAATTCTAGGTGTTTGCTCCAAAGACCCCAATGATCCTTGACGGTGCCCCGGAAACTGGCCGGAAGCTTAAGCTTATAAAATCTACGACAACGCGCGTTTGCGATATATATCCCTGCAAAGAGAAAGTTTCCTTTCCTAGATCTGACTCGTGCATCGACTGAAAAGCGGCTGCTCGAATCGGAGGTTCCTGTAACTGGACAAGCGAGCCCTCCTCGGAAATATGCGAATCACGCCCTGGTCACCATGTGCTTGCGGCTGCATAGGCTGCTGTAGAACACGGATCTGCACAGGGCGCCTCTCCAAAGCGCCGTCACATATCCCCGGAGACATGATACGTCCAACCCGCGAGGGGGCCAAAAGCCCATGATAGGGTTTGCAGGGAATATGTTGCGCAGTGTTGGGCAGCGCACTCCTGTTCAGAGATTGTGTTTCAAAAGTTCAGTATATCGATTAAGACCTCTCTTCGCGAGCAATACAGAGTAGTCAAGAACTGCAGAGTGGATGTTGTCAATCATTCTTGTCCTCGTGGCAGACAGTATCCAGATCGATTGAATCCGTCGGGTAAGGCGATTGAGTCGCTAGTGGCCGCTCCTTAACCGATTACTGGTTGAATCGATCAGGACCCAGAGTTACTCTAGGGGTCCTTCGTCCAATGTTCCGCCTGGACCTGATCCAAAAGGCACGCGTGGTTATCCCCTGGTTGGGTGCGCCAAGCGTAAGGTTCGCGATGCTGGATACCATGGGTACCATGGTCCCATTGTGTATCTCGATCTCTTGTATGCTCTATCGGGGCGAGGAAGCAAGGAGGTTGACTGGTGGCCGTCTAGAGGTGGAGCAGTCCTCGCTATGTTCTCATCTCTAGTCAGTATTGTTAGCCGAACCAGCCTAGGGATCTGGAGAAGTTCTGGAAGAGATCGGAGGGGCCACAATGCCGCGATACACACACACTCCAATGTCCAATTTGATGTCGGACCAACAAGACTGCCAGACAAAGAACTGTGGCCGGTGGAGATATGTGCGCCCTCACCTGTATACCATTGCCATACATCCTTCCACCATCTCGCGCACCAACACGAACACTCCGTCCGTGAGGGGAGATTCAACCATCCTGGGCAGCGCATTGGGTCTCCATTTTTAGGTTTTTAAGCTTCAAACCGCGTCTCCGATTCGTGATCTCAATATCTTGCGGTTAGACGTTTCGGCCAGCGTCCCGCGCCCATTCTCTTCGTTCACGCGAATCGCATCGCCGGCAGTCTGTTCGCTCGGTCCACCCTTGGCGCTACGACCAAGGAACGTGGAAGGGAGAGCGTCAGGCACGATTGCCAGGGCCCCTGAGCGAAGGTCGATAGCCCAAAGAGTCGAAACCGTTCCCCTCCGGCCAGCGGTCTGATAGCGTCGGCGTCGTGGGCTAGTTAGGGCCACAGGGGGGGGGTTTGTCGTGGTCGTCCTTTCGAGACAGACTTGGTCCGACAACTGCTCTGCACCGCTCGACCAATTCTCCATACCTCTGCGGTTTCTCCCATTCCTCACCAGATCTCAGAGCCCTCCTTGCGCTCTTGCTGCTGTCAGGGAGACGTTTGCCTCTCCAATGAGGAACCATCATGTCTCTCAACGGGTTAGATGATCCCGCCGTCATCGAGGCCTACCAGACCGCCCTCACTGAAGCGGGAGGATGGTAAGTACCAAGCACGCTCGCCGCTGCTCCCCTTGATTCTTGGGCTCTTCCTATCGCATTCCTCTTTTGTGTATGAATCATGTCGCAATGTCTCGTTGTGCACAGCTGACGCGGATTCGCCGTTGTTCGTCCTTAGGTTGCTTCTGAAATATGTAGGTAGGGATGAGATATCTCTCCTGGGCCGCGGGACCGGCGGAGTGACCGAGCTTCGGGGCACGATTGAGGGCTACGATGAGAATTCTCCTTTATATGGCTTTTTGCAATACCGACGGAGAAAAGTCATCCTGCGATATATGCCCGAGGGGATGTCAAGGTTGCTACAAGGTAATACTTTTTTGGAGGAACCCCTCATGGAATGCATGCAAGATCATATGGACATTCTTCTTTCTTGCTATCTTTCTTTATTATGGTCTATATCTCTGTATGCGTGCTAATCATCCGTTTTAATCACTGCAGCTCGCACGACCGTCCAGTTCCAGTCCTTCCTCGATAAATTCTCGCCTCACGATACAGTATTTACGTTGGCAGAAGCATCGGAATTGACGGAAAGTGCATTGTCTTCAGCCTGTTTGCTACATACCGCCTCGGGGTCCATGACTTCTTCCACGAGTTCCCTGCGTCATCGCAGATTGGTGGAGATTACGGAGGATGCAGAAGAAAATGGAGGGAATAAAGAGGAAGCTTCAACACAGTCCGGCGATACTCCTGCTGAGAAGAGGAGTCTCAACAGTCAACAGTCAGAATCTACCGCGGTGCCTCCACGAACAGCCGATGGAAGCCCGCACCCCGATCATACATCTCCAAGCTCGAAGCCAGAGGAGGGATCCCAGCGCAGGCGACCGTCAGCCGCATCAGAACATCACTCGGAGCGTCCGCTCCCGCAGAGACATCTTTTGGAGCAACTCTCGGAAAATGATTACGAGCCTCGCCAGTCTTCTCAGTCGACCAGACCGTCATTTCAAGACTTGAATTCGGGCCTCTACCGCCCGAAAACGAAGCTCGGCCCTCGACCTTCAATAGATGGCAATGGACGTCCCCGTACGGCTGGGAGTCTATCTCGTGAACGTGACACACGACCAGTTGCAGCGTTACCTGCAGGAGTTCGGCCATCGAACGTGCGCAGGTCCCATGCGCCCCGTCCTAAGTCTCAACCTGGATCTACTAGCATGCTCTCCACTTCGGCCCCTGGCGGTGTGCCCGCGGTGCCTCCACTCTTGGTTCCACCGCCGTCGTTAAATATCGCGAGACCCCAGATCTCTCCTGGCGCCAGGTCGTTCGCAGGATCAACGTCGTCAGGGATCGCGCCAGAGAAGGAACGATTGATGAAAGCGCTTGAACTACGCAAGAAGCAGATGGAAAAGCGCGCAGAAGACAAAAAGAAACAGAAGCCGCAGGAGCCTAAGGCAAACAACGTATTCGACGCCACGGAAAACAAAGAGAACCTCAATGCCATGCCGGTGAAAGAATTGCAGAGCACCGAGAAGCAAGCTACGCAAGTCGACTCGCTGCCCCGAAAAGAGCCCCTTTCCGAGTCCGGTCAGGTGACTTCCCTGTCCGAAAAGGAGCCCCAGACGGTCACAAAACCAGCTTCCCCAAGCACCTCCAATCCCGATTCAGCGGTCGATATCGTGGTCGAGGGCGTTGAAGATAGCCGATTATCGAATCCCGCGACTCCAGTGCCGCCTGCTACATCCTCCCCGACCGCGGATGAATCGCACGTGGCGACTCCACAGATCACGAAGGATGTTGACACAGCAGAGACGCCGAAGCCAGCAGCTACTGGACTAGGACTGTCAGGAACTGGCGACCATGAACTATCCAGTGAAGTAACTGGGCCTGAAATCCACAAGGTCGAGGTGTCGGAGAGTCCTGCAGAAGAAAACCAATCTTCCTCTACGCCCATGCCTGATGCCATTCCTCCATCGCAGACAGCATCTTCTGTTGATGACAGTGCGTCGCAGACCACTGATAGTGATGTCCGGGACCGCAAAGTCAAGAAGAAAGACCTGCTTCACCCCATCCACGTTGTTTCCGCTCAAGAATTCTCCGATGATGACAACCTGCTTTCTGACGATTCGTTCATGGAGGAGCTGAAGAGTGCTACCGTGCAGGAGGCCCAACCCATCTCAGTGGGAAAGTCTTCTCCAGCATCTCCGATGGTGTCACCTAATGGGTTTGCCTCTGATGCGCCGCGTGCCGTTTCGAATCCTGCATTGGGCCAGGCGAGTTCTGACCTCCAAGCACTGCCAGTTGGCGGCCGATCTGTCTCCGGGTCCTACTTTGAAAACAGCCAGCCTCCGCCTCAGGTGCTTGTGGCGAAGAAAGTCAATGTGTCCTCTGGCATCTCTAAGCGCATCAAAGCGCTTGAAAAGTTCTCTAATAATGGCCCGGCGGTGGCCCAGCCGGTTGTCCCCGCGCCTAGCACTTCTGCCTTCGAGAAGTTTAGGAAGCGTGCTTCCTTCTCCGTGACTGGCAGTAGCCCGGCCTCGACGACTACTTCTACCCCTAATACGAAGTCTCCTGCACACCTTACTCCTTCTCCTTCCCCCGAACCCACCAAAGCACGCTCTCTAAGCCAGAGCTCTCCCCCGAATTCAAGTCGAGGCAAGGGTCCCTCCGTATCCGTTACGGCTCGAATTGTCCGCGACCCAAGTGTTCCGCCCACCGATCCTGCAGCTGATCCCTCAGAGCCAAGTACTCTGAATCTTCAGCGTAGCCCGCTGATTGTGGAAAGTGACGCAGCGGAGTCTACCCGTCCTTCCAGTCCTCTTCAAGTCCCGGCTACGAATGCGAAGTCTGAGGAACGTCGTGCGTCTGTATCCTCGACGGGCTCACGAGGTGACACCAATGCTGTTGCAGCTACCAGGTCAGCGAGTGTGGCCTCTGCGTCGTCACGTTCTAAAGCAGACGTGACCCCCGATACAGGTTCTAGCCCCGATTCCAAGAAAGAATCTCGGACTTCCCGTCTCATGCGTCGCATGTCTTCGATGGCCTCCAACCCTCGAAAGAGTGTCGCGAACGCGTTGAGCCCACCACCAAAAGAAGAAGCTCAGGCACCACCGAAGAAGGACGACGATCTGCCACCGGTGCCTCCTCAGGTAGTGGACATCGGCGAAGTGAATGTTCAATTCCCGGATACTCTTCTCTGGAAACGGAGATTTATGCGTATCGACGAGCAGGGGTATCTCGTTCTGACCCCGGGCAATGTCGACTCCAGCACGCGGAACATTATCAAGCGCTATCATCTGTCGGAGTTCAACGCACCGTATCTTCCAGACCAGGATGTACAAGAACTGCCCAACAGTATTGTCATGGATTTCCGGAATGGAAGCACTCTTCAGTGTGCATGTGAGTCCCGACAGGGCCAGGCTGCAGTGCTTCAGAGTAAGTGTCTCCTCGACTGCGAATTGACCACGAGCTAACATACAATAGCACTGACCGACGCTCACGGTGCCTATCAGAACTCTTCCACTTGAATTATTTTGCATTAAACTCTTTCTTTTCCCCCTCGGATTTCATTCTCATTATTGGTCTCGTCTGTTCAGGTTTTTGTCGACATTGCTGTCACTTTCCGGCCTTGTTCGTGCATTTTCAGCGGTATACCCCGGCAAAACTGTTTCCTTTGTATCTTCGTAGTCTTTTGTGAGTTATATTTCTGTTTCTCTTCTTCTCAGCATGTCTCAGTGCTCTGGCGAGCAACGTTACATTTGCATCGAGGTAGCCTTACATTGTTTCGTTGGGCGAATCTTCGATTCTGTTCAAGCCTTCTTGGCTTTTGTTGCCTCATTCTATCACATTTGTATTTCTCCATTGTTTTATGGATTCTTGCATTCCACAGCGCCCTTTGTGGCCCATCATTCCTTCTCACTTTCCTTATTCAGTCAATGGGGGTTTATGAAGCATATTATCAGTTCTCATCATTCACTCAAACCGTTTCTTTCCTTTTCCGATGCATTGCCGCGAGTCTATAACTTTTTAGTAACTACATTGTTTTTTGACCAGAGGTGGTCCTGGTCGTTCGGAAGAGGGCGGGTATTAAAATTCATCTTTGGGAGTTTTAGAAATTGAATGGTTCTGGTTCTGACAGACATCTCTGTTGCCGAAAAGTAAAAGTTAGGCTGGTCCTTTATAGCTAGAGGTTTATACCGTTTTATCCTATGCATATAACCAGTCCCTGGTACGATTACATGTTTATTATATACAGAGTTTTCGCTCTACTTCGATTTTTCCTCAGCCTGCTTCTTCTGCTCCCATTCGTCTAGCAGCCGCTTGACTTTCGGGCTCCAGACGTCCTCGCCAGCATCCAGATCTTTATATTCGACGATGTTCTTGGGGTCGAGTGTGAAATCACCCTGTCGGGTCCGGACGAGGGAAGTCATCAGAGCGCAGCTGCCCACAGCTTTTCCTAGATCATGTGCGAGAGAGCGCACATAGAATCCAGACGATACAGTCATGGTGATCTTCACGGCGGGCGGGCCAGCTGATGGCTTAGAAGATTCTGAAGTGGCAGCAGGAGTCTCGTCTTCTGCGGTATTCTCTGCCTTTTCTGATGGCTGCGTTTCGACGGTAGTAGATTCTCCTTCAGTAGAAGTCTTCTGCTTCTTGGAGGATGGCTCCGTCTCCGCGTCATTTTGCGCTTCGGTGCTATCTCCGTTTGGTGTCACTGCTGGAGGAGACTTTCGCTTCGCTGAAGATGCCTCCTCGGTGTGCTTGGCCTCCTCAGCTTCTTCAGCCGATGCAACAGGGACCTCAGCGTCCTTCTCCAGCATCTTCTGCGCGACCGCTTTCTCCTCTCCAGTCATTTCTTCCTCTGGGAATTTCCACTCGTGGGTACCGGGCTCGTACCACTCCAGGATCTCCAGGTTCGACACCTCCACCGGTCTCGCCTTGATCTCAATTGGCGGCTCTCTGCCTTCGCGCGCATACTCATAGAGCTTCTTGCCCTGGACCTTCAACGCAGAAAAAATAGGCGGCCGCTGCATGATGGGCCCTCGAAATTTCTCAAGCGCCTTCTCAACCACCTCTCTCGTAATGTGCTCGTAGGGACATCGGCGCACAACCTTTCCCACTGAATCGTACGTATCCGTCTCCGCTCCGAACAGGACCACCGTCTCGTAGGTCTTGGTACAGCCCAGGAAACCCTGCAGTTGCTTGGTGCCCTTTCCAATTCCCGTGATCAACACGCCCGTCGCGAGCGGATCCAGCGTGCCTCCATGTCCAATCTTCACATCCACGCGCTGGTTTCTGCGCCGGCGGCGCTGGAAGTCATTTTCGCGCTTGCGCCGGGCGCGCTCGGCTTCAATCCATGGCTGGAATGTCGCGGAGGGATTGAAATGCTGCTGGAGCTTGCGGATGACATCGGCGGAGGTGACGCCTTGGGGTTTGTGAACGGCTATAGCGGGTTTTGTCTGTTAGCTCTTGAATGCTCAATTGCTCTTTTTTTTTTTTTTTTTTTTTTTTTTTTTTTTTTTTTTTTGTTTTATTCTTGAGTGAAGCAAGAAACGACAGGCGTATATCTTCAGGATGGAGAGGATGGAAGTAAAACACACCGAAAACGCCCTCGTAGATCTTTTCGTCAGACATGACTTTTTTAAAGTGTTTGAATCCGGGGCGGAAGCCCATCAAGACCGTCGAGCTTGGAGGGTGATAATAATGCGGAGCAAGTTTGACGTCTGGGGATAGAAAGGATAGATCCGATACCAGAAACCCGCGTGTAGAAGACCACAGCAGTTAGTAGCTATACGGTCTGTGAGATGAGATGCTACTCCAGATCGTCACTAGCTTGCCCAAAGTAATGAACGACAGAGTTGCAGCGGGTTTAATTCCTCTGGTCGAGCTCGATGCAATTGATGTCGGAGCAATTGATGCGGGCGTAATTTTGGTATCACAGATGGTAACGGGCGGGTAAATACGTAAATACCAGGCCAGCATCGGAGAAGCATCGCCATCAGCCGCGGAGGAAGCCAACACGCGCTCAGGAATCTCAGGAAATCACTAGCTAGTTACTCGTTTCCCGTCTCCGGTGAAGAGTCATCCTACCTCCGGCTTCACCTTTCGATCTTCCTTCCTCCTTCTTCAATGCCAACATGGTGCCTCCGGAGACATGACGTCGCGAGAAGAGACCGTCCTGGCCGTCCGAGACCCGTCTATCGATGACGAGAATGACTGGCAGGAGTTCAGCCTGACCGAAGTAAAGGTCCTCATCCCCGGCAAGTCTCGTTATGCGAACCTGCTCACAGCCTCTGCAGATAACCCGGTCCGTGTCATCGGGTGTCTGGATGAGGTCGAAGAGGAGCAAGAGTCTCTAGGTATGTACTGTACTCATTACTCATCACCAGCCATGGACTTAGGAACGCGTTTCTTTCTGCGTGTTTCGATTTGGGATTGCTAACACAATTGATGTACATAGTTCTCGATGAAGACTACCTTTCGAAACGAATTGTTATCGATAATGTGACACACTATGCTTACGGCCAGCATGATGATGGTGAGGTTGGCATCTGGGTAGCTGGCCAGGCAGGATGGTACTCCATCACCCCAGCGAGGGGCTATCGGCCTGTTTTCAATGAGATGGTCGAGGCCATCGACTTGCTATATTTCCTATCAGATAGACATCAGAAGAGACGCGGGAAGCGGAGGAATTGGAATCCTACCGTGGAATATCTCTGTGACGAGGTTGGTTATCCTACTCCCTGTCGTCTGTCCATTGCGTCGAATATCCCGCTTACTTAGCTTATCCTATCTGGTAGTATGTCAATCACACCCATGGAATCTGTGAGGATGGAGACGACTCCGCAGAAGTGTTCTACAAGCATCATAGCTTCCTCATCAGCCAGATGCTCATTACAAAAGAAGGGGTCAATTGGACGGAGACGAATATCTTCGCACACCTTTGCGAGAAATTCCCTGTAAGGATAACTCCTTTTTATGTGTGTGGTTTTACGGACTGATTGTTATGTTTAGGACGAGTACGAGCGGATAAAGTCGAAAGGTGAAGTCAAGGCCGACGACCACGAGGACGAGGAGGAGCAGCAAAACGGACAACCTGAGGTCGCCCATGCGCATGACGCAGAGACCCTTGCAAGGAACCAAGCTGAGGCAATATTCAAGATCATCTTGGACTTAAAGGACGCGGGAGCACTGGCGAAGCGCCAGTTGAACCTCGACCTTGTTGCCAGTACTCTGAAGGATCGTTTCGAGATAGACACCATCGAATACGCACAGAATCTCATTGCGGCGCGGGCAGCGTCTCTGATTGAGATGATGGATGAGGCAAAATCACCAAGCTTCGATTGGTCTCGCAAGGCTATCTACCGGGAGCTTACAAACGCAGTTGAAAACAACGATGCGCAACTAGTAGCCATAACCCCGTTACGGCCGAGAGCATCGATCGAAGACGAGTCGTCTGACAGCGAGAGTGAACCTGAAGATAATACAAGAGGCCGTAAGCGTCGAGTTCGGAAGTCGGTTCTACGACCAAAAGTCGCTTCGTTATCCTCGAAGCAAGTCGGGAAACGCACGCGTGCAGCTGTAGCTGCGCAGGAGCTCGAAACGTCCGAGGACAGTGACGATCCTGCAGATGATGTCCAGACTCCAAGCAAAGTCCGGGGGCATGAGCTTGTTCGCGACCCACTATCCACAAGAGCTAAGCGGAGGACTCGATCTATACTTTCAGATACAGACTCCCCGTCGATTCCAAGATCTTTGAAACAAGAGAATAATCAACTAGATGATGCATCCCATGTTGTCGATGAGTCGCACATCGCCACTGATCCAGATGGTACTGAGCCAGAAACATGGACATGTCCTGTCCAGGACTGTGATAAGGTGATACACAAAGCCAGCTCCAAACGATCCCAACAGATGATCCGAGACCACTCCCTTGGACATGCGGAAGATACCCAAACGAAACTTGAACTGGTGCTTGCTGAGCAGCGCCTCAACCTCGGTCTTTCCGTCGACAACCTAATCAGCCGGATTCGAGGATTCGGCTCCGTGGAGTCTCTATGAGCCTGGGGCACATCGGATATCCACCTTCCAGCCTATAAACTATGTGGGCTGCTTATGCGACTTCCCTGAGACGCTGGAAGCTACGTACAGCGAGGTACAGTCGATCTATTTATGTTCTACTGTTCTCTCAACAGTCCATTGAGGGAACATGTCACATTTCCACTTCTGTCTATGAGACTACTCATAATGAATGATAAATGGATATCATGATATGATGTTCGTGTGCTACCTAAATGATACCGAATCCTCGACTGATAGCCATATGATATATGATATGAACATGCGGATATCAAATCATACTTCCACGCCAGATAACAGGAAGCTGGCAGCGCGCAGGCCTATACACAACACAAAACAGTTCAAAATGGATGGACTAGTTACAATGTAATTATATTTTCAATCAAGGATACAAGAATATACTATTACTTCAGAGCAATGTAACCGTCAACTCGATGCCAGATAATAGACAAGTCTCACGTAACCTTTCTCCCCCAAACAGTCTAGTCCAACATAAACACTGTATACGAATAGAATGTGCAAATCGTCATTTTAGCCTGTTCTATATAATCACTTTCTTTTTTCCAACTGCGTGAAAATTATGGGTTGATGCCGACCTAGGCATAAATGACAGGACTGGAAATGATAAAAGCCATCCATTCACTATTGACACCGACCGGTATGTATGTAGAAAAGAAATGAAAAGGCATATGAAAGCCTTAGATAGGACGTAACATGATAAACAACCAGACCCATTTTTTAGTTCCCTACAGAATGGACAAAATCGACAGATGGGAGAAAAGACATCAATCAATCAATAAATCAAGCTCTACCGGCCTTTCTTCGGCTCTTGCCCAATCTCTTGCTACCACCGGCCTTTTTGCCGCCGGCTTTCATCTTCTTCGATGAGAAGTTGCTCAGATCACCGCTGGAGACGGCGTCGCCGCTCTTGTGGTGTCGCTTCTTGCCGCCGAAGCCGAATTTCTCGTTCTTCTTCTGACGCTTGAGGTTGGGACCTCCACCGGAACGCTTCTTGTCCTTACCGGGTTCTTCGAGAGCGATGTCGAAGAGGTCCTCGTCGTTGGCTGGGCCGGTAGTTCCGTCGTTACCGCGCTCTAGAGGAGTTTAGTCAGTAATTGCTAATACATGGTAATATGGCATGAAGGTCGGAAGATACTCACTTCTTTTCAGACTGTTGATCTTCTCCAGAGTCTCTCGCTTCTCCTTCTGTCTCTGTTGCAGCTTGGCGATCTGAACCTGCTTGCCGAACTTCTTCAGGTCACGCTGGCGACGGGCATCCGCAGCAGCCTTCTTGGCGGCAGCCTCGTCATACAGCTTCTTCTTGATCTTGCCCATATGCTCATCGTTCTTGACCATTTCCGCAAAGTAGTCACCCGGCCGCGTGAAGGGGATGCCCTCTTTCTTTAGCAAGCTGCGCGCCTGGGCAGCAGCAGACTGGCAGACCTTGTAGAAGGCCAGTTCGCGGTTCAGGTCGTCATCAGGATCGGGGACTTCAATGGGCTCTTTCGAGACGAGGGAGTTGTGTTCGGAGAAGGGGGTCTGCGGGGTGATGAAGGAGATGCGCTTGATGGAGGCGGTAATGGCGGCGGAGTTGTTGATGGTGAGACGTTGATGGGGGATGACATCGGCGCGCTCGTCGCCCGAGAGATCTGAAAGAGGGATATCTTCTTCTTCTTCCTCCTCTTCCTCCTCGTTGCCGTCATCTCCATTTTCTAATTCCTCGTCGCCTGACTGGCCCTCAGATTCTTCATCAGTCCATTCCTCCTCCTTTTCCTTGTCTCCCTTCTTTCCATTAACGGCCTTTACTTCTGTCTTCTATATAACAAAAAAATTAACTGTCAGCTTTTCTGATATCGAATACAAGCGCAAAGAAAAGTAGCGCGCAAGAATGCAACTTAATCTCAAAAGGAAAAAAGTCCAAGAAGACACATACCTTCTCCTCCGTCTCCTCTCCATTCTCCTCCTTCTTTTCCTTCTTACCCTTCTTCTTCTCCGCCGCCTTGACTAGCTTCTTCTGACGCTCTGCCTCGTAGTCTCGGCCCTTGTGCGCATCCAGCGCCAGGAGGAGCTTGCTTTTCTTGACCATTTTGAAGTAAAAATTGTCCCGCTCGTCTGAAATTCAAACCAGACAGGGTCCAATTAAAAGAAACAAAAAAACGACAGAAAATCTCTTCCCGGGAGAAGCAAGATGAGAGAGATGATTGCCCGGTGTCTGTCTGTCGCGGAACTTTCTCAAGCCCAGAACGGGAAACTCTCTGGGAATTTTTTGGAGTATCTTCCGCTAGTCCATATCAGTACTAGTGCATTCACCGTCTAATCGATAACGAACTATACCTAAACAAGCTAGATATACACTAACCGAATCGGGGGCAGTTCTTGGCGAATCAACAGTTGCTGCGGCGGGAATGCGGGTTGGCGATTTAGCTACTATGGTCTGCAGGAGATAGTCGATTACCATATACTACGTTACTTCGAGTGCTTTCTTAGAGCTTTGCGCGTCGTCTTTCTTCTTGGTTCTTATTGCGTAGGAAAAAGCGTCCGGTTGGAGACCATCTTGCCTTGCGGACCATAAACAATGTCCGAACAGCCAGCGTCAACATCCGCATCCAAAGCTCCTGGAAGTCCTGTTCCGCCCACAAGTGTGAGTTGAGTCGCCGCTAATGTTGTTTTCTTCATTGTTTAGACTGTGATATGCTCGAACGAGCGAAAGATAAGTCGCTGATTGATTGTCCGTGATACAGGCTGCAGATGCCTCCGGTTCTCAGGAGCTGGCGGCCGCCGTCGATGACCTCCTGGATCAGCTACAACATAAGTTCGACAATGTGTCGAATGAAATCTTTGGAAAGCGTGAGTTAGGTCATCTATTTCCGTTCAGGAAGCCTTGGGAGAGAAGTAGGACGGAATGCTGATGGGTACATTTTCTAGTGGACGAGATGGCGCGACGACTCGACGAGCTCGAAGCTTCCTTAGCGGTTGCAAGCGATACGGCAGCAGCGAAGTGAGGGATAATTGCTGGTGGAATATAACTGTGAGAATGCAGTGGCGTTACATGGTGTTTTGGGTCGATAAACTGCTTGGGGGTTGGATACCACTATTTGACGTTATTGCTGTACTGCGTCGTTCGAATCGCATTATACTACTTTACTACTACAGATTACAGCATCCCTATGGCATCAGTTGTTATAAATGTCTAGGGAAATGGATTGTTCTACTGCCGGAATTGATCATGGGACAAAGATTGATTTCGAGATAATCTGCCAAGTCAATGTCTCCCGGGGCCATTTTGGGCCCCGGGATAGCACGGCTAGTATCTCTCTATATTTAGCTAATCTCACATGGCTTGTCGACTACCGACAAGTTTTCATACATTAAAAGTCCAAGGCCAAATCAAGTACCCACCGGGTATATACTTGATCCAAAAAGTAGCATGACATTCTCCAAATCTACAACTCGTCCTTCTCGCCCTTCTTGTCGATGCTGAGGAACTGGCGGAGGATGTTGCTTCTGGCGACAAGGTCATCGACCTTCTCGGGAGCGAGACCGCCCTTCTGCAGGATCTTCTTCAGACGGTTGTACTCCTTGGTGGCGTAGACATCGCTCTCGCTAAGCTTCTCCGTAACACGGACGTAGTACTGAGCATACTTCTCCTGAACGCTCTTCGAGGCCTTCTTGACCTCGTCAACCAGCTTGGCGAAGTTGTGAGCGGGAGCGTACTGCGAAACGACGTTGTCAAGGGCAGGGATGGTGCCGGCCTTCTCGTCGAGCTTACCACCAACTGTGCGGTGGGTGCCGGTCTTCTCGTTGAGCCATGCGACGAAGGCCTCCTCGGAACGAGCACCCTCGTAAGCGACAGGCTCCTTGGATCCCTTGGGGAAGAACTTGATTGTGGGATAACCGGTGATACCCTGCTCCTTGGCCGTGGCCTTCGCGTTCTCGGCTTCGGCGTCAACCTTGGCGATCACAACTTCGGGCTCGAGGGCGAAATCATTAGCAACCTGTTCCCAGATGGGAGCGAGGTTCTTGCAGTCTATCGTGAAACAGTCAGTCTTCCATTCAAATCGGAAACACGCCGCCAACGTGATGACCGGGAAGAGGATCACTTACGTCCACACCAAGGAGCGGTAAACGCGACGAGGTAGTTCTTGTCTCCTCCAATCTCAGACTTGAACGTAGAGTCCGTCAGCATCTCGACCTTGCTGGGCTCCTTCTTGGGCAGACGGGGCTTGATGCCAGTCTTCTCCGTGATGAAAGCCGACAGGCTCTCGAGGTCACGTCCACCGTTGTATTCCTGGGGCTTGTCGCTCTTGCCATCGAAGAACTTGATCGTGGGGAATCCCTGGATACCGAACTTCTTGCCGAGAGACTTGTGCTCATCAGCGTCAACCTTGCCAATGACAACCTTGTCCTCCGCGTACTGGAAGGCCTGCGCGAGCTCCTCATAGACAGGCGCCAGATTGCGGCAGTGGCCACACCAGGGAGCAAAGAATTCGACCAGTGCAGGCTTTCCAGACTTCAGAACGACTTTGTCGAAGTTGCCAGGGATCAGATCGAGGACCGCCGACTCGGCGCTGACGAGATTCGTGAGCAGAGCCAAGCAGCTCACGAGCAAGAAGCTCAGGCGAGCCATATTGTAGTATAGGTGGCTCTAACGGTACACAGTACGTAGAACCTGGGGCACAGGGAAGGGCGGAAAGAACAAAGTCTCAATGTGCACAGCACTGGAGATAGATTCGTCAAAACAAGGACGAAAGAGAAAAAAAGCGACGTGATATGATGGGGAGTGAGCAAGGAGCTCGTTGCACGTCGCGCAGAAGAAGGTTGATGCTTACTGTCCAGGAGGGCCGAGCAACGCTAAACGCGAGAGCTCCCGCATCCCTTTGGACGTTCTGCCGCGGAGCTGACCGCATCCATTGTTTTGCCATTTATCAGCAACCTAGAAGGACACTTGTTGCCACCCCATAGCCACGCCATCAGATGGATGGGTATCGACATTCCAATCGTGTTTATCTCGGCTATATCCGCTGCCTACGATGGTTGGACGCTATGGAGAGAGGCTTTGGCTGTAGGGCCTGAATATTGAGAGTATCTAGTGATACATACAGGACATGGCCGGGGAAGCGAACTGCCGCCCGAAGGCTACTATGGTTCATATTCTCCCAGGAGCTCATAGCTAAAGGTCGCGTATCTGTGTGTCTGTCGCCAATATACTTCGTAAAGTCTGGCGCTTATCTTTGCCAAGCACATGAAGAGCCGACAATCAATCAGACTCTATCAGCCAACCATTTGTTGGCATCTTCCCAGAATTTCTTCTCCTTAAAATCTTTACCTGCGTTCTGAGTTCCCTTGTAAACCTATATCAGGATGGCCAATTAGCACACATTCGGATCTAGAAAGTAGGAACAAGAGGTAACGCCACTTACCGCACTGAACAGCTTGAACGCAGTGTCGAGGTTGCCAGTGAAACTGTCGCTGTGCTGGAACCATTCCTTGCCCTTGGCCTTAACCTCTGCCCGGGCTTCAGGTGCAGTGGGCTCTGGGTGGTGGGGAAGGTCATCAAGATAGGTGCGAACGGCGATACCAAGACCGCAGTCGTTGTCATCAATGAAGGGCAATCTAAATAGCAACTAGTCAGCCCCTATTCGTCTCTGTGGACAAAGGATACATACTTCACGCTCATTTCTGTCCAATCCTTGCGGTCTCTATCAGCATCTCCGCTAAGGAGCAATCCGGCCAAAACAACTTCGATCAAATCTCTCAGAGTCTCACGGACCGCAGAGATCAATGAACGATAGTACAGGAGTTGCCTGCTCAGAGGGCCGGAATACCCAATGCTCTTGTGACGGAGCTTTCCGATGCAGGCAACACGGGAGACCAATGTGTTGAATGTCTTGTCCTCATCTGTAACACGATCAACATCACTTTGTACTTGCAATCAATTTCCGAAGTCGACGTGCTTACCTGAGCCTCTCATAGGGCCACCAGAAACATGAGAGAACCAATCCTTGGAGCTTAGTATTCCCATGCGGAGCAGCTCAATGGCTATGAAAGTGTGCTCTTCGAGACTATCCGCCGGGTCCAGCACCGAGAGAGCCTGCTCAAGGCACGTACCCCACTCCGTGAGCTGATGTTTCTCATCAACATAGCCTCGGAGTTGCAAGAATCGCCAAAATACATTGGCTAGTATATCACCCTGCGATGAGAGAGCCTGCATACCTGTCAGTAAAGCTGTTCTTGTCTTGGATCGACCTAAGACGCCAAGGAATTCACTTACAGGAGCATCTTTGCCAGCGAAAGACTTGGAGACAAAGTCCTGGTCTTTCAGAGATTCCACAGCGAATTTGAATGATCCCTGAGGAGCCTGTCGTATGTCAGATTTATTCCCATGTCAGAGAAAGGATAATGGCCACCAACCTGAAGTTTCTTGACTCCCTCTGGGAACTGCTCGCTATTGATCTTCCATGATTGTATCGTTTCCTTAATGGACGGAAGGGTTTTCAGGTTGACAGAACGGTCAGACTTCTCGTCGAACCAGGTGCGCACATTGATAACCTTAGTCTGATAGAAGCGGTGAAGGGAGTTTGAAAGGAGACAGATAGCTTGCGTTCGGAGAGGGGTGAGAAGATCGCCCACGAGATGACGATAGATTTCAGAGTCCTCAGCTCCAAGGGGCAGAGAGACCAGAACTTCTCCAGAAGTAAGATAGTTCGGTACATCAGGTCCTAGGACGCCCTTCGAGAGGTAGAAGTAAAGCTCCTCCGGTAGTCGTTGACCGATCAATTCATGCATATCTGAAGGAGCATAGTCTGGATCTATAGAGCCAACTTTGCCATCAATGTCGGTGAACACATGGTGCTTCACAGTCATCGAAGCTCGCTTGAAGCGGTCCATGTATTGCAGATCCTGCACCCGGCGGTCTTCCTCGAATTGGGAGCAAAGCGCAACTCCACTTCTACCAGCAGCATTGAACATGCCAAGTGCATCGCGAATGTTCATTGTTTTCCCGGGGTAGGCTGGGTTCTCGAAAAGGGGGAACGTCCGCAAATACCGCGAGCCCAAGAGCAGAGCAAAATCGACAAACTGGTCGTTCGTCAACCGGCCCAGTTCATCTTGGCAAGCCTGTCTGGTGATCCAGTAGAACTGCGACGGCTCCATGTCGATTCTCGTGATGAGCTTATCGACATCGTAGAGGAGGATCTCAGAGGAACCGAAGATAGCATCGACCAGCTGGTGAGGGCCCTTGGCTAGGTATGACAACTTTCCATCCCTATTGTTAGTATGAGAGTAACGGCCACCAGTCACCTTCCCGCACTCACCTGAGCTGCGGCACTGTATGGAGCGACTAAGAAATCAACCCCATTCTGGTGTAAAATCCTCTGTAGGAATCTGTACAACGCTTCCGGCTTCAAGGTACCTATGTCCCAGCGTCAGCACCCTGCCAATCATTCCGAACAGGAAACATACCGGCGCTGCTGAAGGCATCCACCACCTGGTCCGCCTGTTGTTGGTCGTACAATTCCCAAGCCTGGTCGAATGCGCGAGCCGACTCAGCCTGGACCTGAGGACGCTGGTCCCGCTTTCCCCAGTCGAGGCCATTGAAGACAAAGAGCAGAGCGATCCCCAAGTTCTTGAAAACCTGTAGCTCCCTCTCGATATTTCCTTTCAGGGCAAACGGGAAGCCACCAAGTGCTATCAGGAGAGGCTCGCGGGTGGTATGATGGTGCAGATGCTGGTGGATATAATGCGACGCATCAATACCGATGACCGCACCCTTGAGTGCAGAGAGGGGAAGCGACTGCGTACGGCCAGCGGCCCATTCATCCAACGCGCGGACTGCATTTCAAACATACAGAGTCAGTCAGGTATCCAGCGAAAAGGCTCGAGCGCTCCGCGACGACATCGGACCACTTACTGGGCATCTTCAAAGCTAGAGCTCGTCTCAAGGGCACAGGAAAGAGATTCGGTTGGCGATGCCAGGCATGGAGAGACTGGACGGAAGAGGCCAGGCCAGAATTGAGGGAGAGACCTGGAGAGAGGGCCTAATTCACCCAAATGGGTGATGTTTGTAAGCACGAGTTTGTTAAATGGCTGATATGGTAGTACATAAATAATTCAATGATAGCTCACGGAGCAGACTGGACAACGTCTCAGGCTCAAGCTCAACGCGGAAGGCGGAGAGTTCTGGGCCTGAGGACAGAAGGCGCCCACTCACCTCTTTGGGATCGCCGAATTCCCCCACCACCAACGGGCTGTAGCTATCGTCGGCCATAACGCTCACGCAGACCTGGATATGCAGTGTCAGGCAGTCTGGGGATGTTGTCTGGAGCAGTGCAGTGTCGTGAGAGCTGCAGGTGAGAGCTGCAGGCTTGTTTACATTCTCACCTTCAGCTATGCTCCCGCTTTCACGCCGTGTTATCCTGGCACGCTGCGATGAAAGGTGCTCATTACAGACTGGTCCGGATCTCTGTTCTGTCTCATCATGTGGCGTTGATCTGCCATCTGTCTTTCCCATAAGATGAAAGGACTCTTGTGATGTACGTGGGTTGGAGATGCAGGTTCCCAACTATCTATGCTATACAGTAACTCCAGGATGCCTTCTTAGCAAACTACTATATCCACCTAAGTAATAAGAAAGCTGTAATTATTACACCTAATTTTGTCAGGTAAGAATATAGTATTTCGATAGTTGATTGTAGATATCAATGGCTAAGACAACATCTCCTGTTGGATAAATAGCAACCGGATTGAGTATCCATGTCAAGACTAGTGATGTGAGATGACATAAAGATTGGTTAAAACCACTATAAATCATACTAGATTAGATTAACAAAAATACACACTCTTTCTGTCACAGCAGAGTGTCATCTGAGACTCCAAAGTCTCTCCAATAGGCTGGTTTCTAGAATAAGGACACATTATAGTGTTGTGTAGTTAGCAGAGCCGCACCACAATAGCATATTCTTAAGCTATCACAACTGATCCTGGATAATCAGGAACCGGTAATGAATAACCGGACTTCCGCGCTGTCTTGCATTAAGAACGCTCCGGATTGCAATCGGGTCGCTCCACTCCGACGATGGGCGATGCCCAAGAACGTGGCGGCCCGCTTGCAAACTTAAGCTAGTTAGTAGTTAACTTATCTATGATTGACTCAAATTAAGAAAAGCCTCATTCGATAACGTACAGCGCTGGCCGAGGATAAGCTCGCTCCAGGGATCTGATAAAAAGAGTACACCGCTGCTGTCTTACACCCCGCGAGGCCGCTAGATCGGATCAGATAGTATATCCCGTCGTCCCCGCATTCCGTCTTCTCTTAGCCGTCATCTACTACTTATTATTAGACTTGAAATACAGTTATCAGATAGAGAACTATGGCAGAAACAGCGGCAGTGACAGCTCCCATCCAGCTGCCAGTCATCGACATCTCCAATCCTGATGATCGTGCCGTGGGGAAGGCAATGATCGATGCTGCTGCCAAGTATGGTTTCTTCTACATCGACACCAAGGGCAGTGACTTTGCACCTGCGGATATTGAACACACGTTTGAATTGGTACGTTCCCCATAGAAAAATATATAGGCAATTGAATCCTTCAAGCTCGTTCAAGTTTACGATTCACTATCTGACCCTATTACAGTCTAAGAAATTCTTCGCTTCTCCTCCCGAGGAGAAAGATGCAGTCAAAATCACCCCGAATGTCAGTTCTTGACCAAAGTTCCATAGATGCAGAAATAATTCTCTCTATTTATACGCATTTGAACACATAGAGAACTATGGATTAACCGAATATCAAATATCCAGAACCGTGGCTGGTCCGGAATGCATACCGAGACCCTAGACCCCGAACATCAACGAGTATGTCTTCCTTTCTTGCTCTGATGCAGTTGCAGTTTGGCATAACTGACATATTTTACACAGACTGGAGATTTCAAAGAGTACGTCTTACCACATATTCATATTCAGTAAATTCTATAAAACAACAGCAGCTCATATAATCCCCATCCACCAGGGCAATGAACTTTGGAGAATTCAAAGATGGAAAGGCCCAGCAACCTATACCACGCTCCCTCGTCCCGCATGAAGGAGAGCTCTGCCACTTCGCTGAGCTCTGTAACAAGACATGCTTCCGTATTTTGAAGCTAATGGCGCTAGGACTGGAGGTATGTTTTTTATTATCTATATAACTTCGCCTTTCCATTTATGATACCCCTACACCAAGCAACACAGCCTCGACAACCAGATAGCACCGAGTAACTGACAGACAAACAATCCCAGATACCACCAGACTTCTTCACGTCCCGCCACGACCCCTCCAATGGCCCAACGGGCTCCATCCTCCGTCTTCTCTACTACCCTTCCATCTCCTCCCCTGCATCGTCAACCTACCAGCACGACGTGGACGTCCGCGCCGGCGCCCATTCCGATTACGGTAGTATCACCCTCTTGTTCCAGAGACCCGGCCAGCCAGGGCTGGAAATCCTCACCCCGGAAGGAACATGGGCGCCTGTTCCTGTTCAGCCTGGAGAGTCCACGAGCGCAGGACCGGCGTCAGGAGCTAATTCGTCGTCGACATCGATATCGACATCTACCGTCCCACCGATCCTGATCAATATCGGTGATCTTCTCAGCTACTGGACCGATGGCCTTCTCAAGTCCACTGTTCATAGGGTTGTTTTCCCTCTAGCGGAGCAACGGGCCCCGAATCCGCAGGATCGATACAGTATGGCGTTCTTCTGCCATCCTGTGAATGAAACCGAGTTGGTTCCTGTGCCGAGTCACATCGTGGCGGGCCACAGGGAGCTCGTGAAGGAGAGTCAGGGTGGGAGCCAGAAGGTGGGATTCGGTGGTGGAGCGGGAGATCTGGAACCGGGCAAGAGGGCCTTGACGGCCGTGGAGCATCTGGCTTCGAGACTGGCAGCGACGTATGGGTTTAAAAAGGAAGAATATTCAGCGTGATCTATTCCTATGTATCGTCTGATTTAAGGCTACTGGGTCTACTATACCACGTCGGGGTTCGAAGCGAAAGTAGATACTGTATGTAGATTCCATTTACATCATCCCTGCATTTTTGCAGGTATCCAGATATGCAAATGCGTGTGAGGAACATTAAGGCTCGAGACAAGAAACATAAGAACAGGCAGTAAATGGCGGTATATCGAGAAGTAGCTTCAAGAAAGAAACGTGAGACGGAAACGAGAAAAGCCACGTGATTTACTGACGGCAGTCGATTATTTCCAGAACGACTACAAGATCAAGGAAATTTTGTAAACTCCATGTGAGCGATCCAGGGTAAAATGCATGGTCCATTCGAGGTGTTCTGTGGTCAGAAGATGATGATGATATGCTGATGAAGCGAGTCGTCCATGATTGCTAAGATGTAAAAAAACAAAGAAGAGCAGGTAGACAATGACCGGGTCTCAATCGCCGACTATCCAATTCAGCAAATAAATGGCCTTGCAGAGAAAACAAATGACATACAAAAGGTATCTCCGTGTCGAATACAAACGCCGCCGGTACTGAGCAGGGAGAAACACGAACCTGCCCCAGTACAGAAATGCCATGTATAGAGAGAATGGGAACAGAAAAGCCTCAACCAACAATGCGTAGGAAGACATGTGACGCAAATGACGCTATGCTACTTAGATGCAGTGATAATTCGTTCGACCCAAAGTTTCTTTCACCTAAGGTGTACTGTGACACCAGTGACGGTGGTACACCCAGGCTGCCTTCTGGCAATCTTTGCTGCAGTATTTCGTGCGACGACATCTGCGACACTTGGCAAACTGCCGCTGGAACTCTTCCCATTTTCCGCACTTGTAATATGCACACTGCCGGATACCGCCCCGTGACTCGTCTTTCCGACACAAGTTCCTCATCACCACGCAGGCCCAGTATTGCATATCTTTGGAATGATGGCGCACAGTGAACTTCTCCACCAAGGGAAAAATGTTGAAGTCATCTGGAAGAAGATATTCATCTTCCTCTTCCTCTGGCTCGACAGGTGAGGAAGAACCTGTGGTCTCATCCAACATCTGGAGTTCCCGCTCAATCTTGAGTCTGGGAACCAGATGCGAATGCTGGAAATAGGAACGGAGATTGCAGTACTTCGAGACGTAAGCGAGAAGCTGCAGCGACATCAGAACGTCTTCGTCCCGAGGCATCGCAGCAAGCACTCCCTGGGTGGCTGCAGACGAGCGGTCACGGAGGTATAGCGGGTAAGGGTTGGGCATAGTCGGAGAGTTGGCGTTGTTAGCACCTTGAGTAGGTGACAGACCAAATCCGCCGTTGCCTTGAGTGTTGGTCGTGTTCATACTGCCATCAACAGCAGAATGGTGGGTGATGTTGAATGTCTCTGCATCTTGGCCTTGGGTAGGATCGGTCATCGTCAGGCCATGTGGGTTCGAGACATCATCCAAGATAGATTCCCGGTCACCGACATCATCGATCTCCATCCGATTTTGGAGTCCTACGATAGGTTCTGCTGTCTCTCCGGAGGCATTTTCATCTCCCATGGGCGAGTCTTCACCATTGGTGTCTTCGAAATCGGTTGATCCAGAAGACTGTTGCTGCCGAATGACAGGTCGCTCCCGTCGGGTAACCGCGTGAGACACGCTTCGAGGCTGGTGAAGGGGCCCGCCAGGTGTGGTGGGAGATTCCGGTTGGGATGCAAAGCCAGCGACTCCTGGTAGCATGCTAGGTAATCGGTCAGCGTCCCGAACCGGGCGCAAGCCAAATCCATCTGCAGCATCCATGGGAGGCATGGCAGTAGCCAGAGGTTGGGTGACACGCAGACGATGGGTGCCTGGCTGGGGACGTCCATCCTGTAGTCGATGGGCGTGGACCTCACGACCAAAGGCAGTCCGCTCGGGCGGAGATGTCATAGGGACCTGTGGTGAGGATGCAATGTCCATGGCATTGGGTTCGTTGGGGGCCTGGTCTTGGGAGAAGGGTTGAGGGATTTCTATCGATGGAGGCGGCGCCTGTCGACGGGATAAACGTTGTTCATTATCATTAGTATTAGCATTGAACGGTCGCTCGAGGAATGAAGATCGTGCAGCAGATTCACGCGGGCGTGAGACGACTTTGGCGTGCCGCGAGGCACGCTGGGACTCGGCATCAGCACGTGCTCGTACTTTGTCGATGACTTTGATATAGTTATCGAGGATTGTAGCAATCACGGGAACCATATCCGCCTCGACTACCCTCGTTCTGACATTTTCCGATCCTCGTACCCCGATGTTGACGACACACTGGAAGGCAAGGCTCCATTTCCACATCTCCATGAGGTCTCGGCTTCTCCCCTCCTTGAGGATGCATACCAGGCGCTCAATCCCTCCATCGACGGTGAGAATATCACGGATCCGAGCAGAGGAAGTGGTGAGGTATGCGAGGTGGTTGAGGGAGTTGACAAGAGGCAGAGTCGATGTGCAGTCGAGCGCCCGCCGGTCATAGAGGGTGGTGGTGATGTTCACGGACGCCTTGTTCACGTTGGGTATACTGAAATTGACCTCCCTCATGGCGGCAGAAGGGCGTTCTCAACGGGCTGTCCGTTGAGAACTGATGGCAAGATGGATGGAAGATGGATCCCCGATGGTCGAGGGAGAAGGGGGTCAAATAGAGGAGTTCGTCCTCCAAGGTCCCACCACGTTTTGAGACAACACACCGCAGCCCAGTGCCAGAGAAATCCCAAGGACCGTATCAGCTGCTGGGCCGAATCACTGAATCTGAGTCATCAAGAGTCGTCAAAAGGACAATGGAGATGGATTTCGTGATCTGTCTCCAGTGGTGATGGAACGTCGAGCAGACTGGGCGTGAGAGAAGATGATCGAAACGAACGAAACCGAAAGGGGGATCCGTCCAGGCTTCGGGAGCGCCAGTACCCTGAGAGCCGCGACTCGAGAAGGAATCCGCTACTGGAAAACAAAGGACAACGAAGGACTGGCTCCGCGAGGATGTAATTCAGGGACGGAAACGAAGGGAAAAGGATGGTGTGGGTTGGGAACAGGGAGGTGGTGAGTTGGTCGAGGAAAAGAGGTGTGAGTCTGAGTCTGAGAGTTCGGCCTTCGGGCGATGGCGAGAGCGGAGAACGAGAGAGAGCGCAGACAGAGATTTGTCGGGCCTTCTTGGGCTCTCGCTCTCTAGTCCGCCACTCGACTCGCGGGCTGAGCCACCACCACCACCATTATTATTATCGCCTGGAGGATCGCATCTGAAATGAGGTAGTATTCTGGTGGTGATTGACCTCTTCTTTCTTACAAAGAATCTCAACTTCAATGATTTATCCCCTTGGCGTTCTTCTGGTCCTCCTCCCTTTGTTGTATCTCCCGTTCTCAGTCACGGCTGGAACAGCGTCAACTTGCGTTTCCGTACTTGTGCCACGCAGTAGTTATTATTACGGAGTAGTATCGGTACTGGACTTCCCACGCTCAGAAGCAAAACTGATTAACGTTTCCAGCAGTACTGCAAGATTATGCATTGGAGTACTCCGTATACCTACATATCTCTACACTATTATTGTCCTTCCAATACTGAAGCAGCCCAATCCAGGGTGGAGCACGAGATCCTCAAGCTGGAGCATGGCCCGCAGCGGACCGACCCCTCTTCTGCATGATCTGTTGCCATTCACGTTCTACTTGATCATGCCTAGAACAGGACCGTAACACCCGTTCTGTCAGATGCACCCTCGTTGTCTATATTGGGTATATGGTGACTGATCCAGAGACCTCGGTCAGCATACGACCAATAATGATCTAATATCTCCTTGGCCCTCTTGTCTATTATTCATCTGAACAATTCGTTCATACTTGGCTGGCATGGGAAGTGGATGCAAACGATGCTACCTTGATCAATGACCTAACTGGTCACTACTGTTCACGACCGATCACTGCAACATTGTACCGCTCTGACGCTCATCCCTAAGTGCCCGAGGTGGAGTGTGGCTTTCTGCGCTTCTTCAATCCCGCTAGATACTGACGATACTAACAAGATCTTGATATCAAACCCAGATTCTGAAGCAGTGTGACGAAGAGCCCATAGCCACATTCTAACCACATATGGCATCCATTGATCCATTGGGAAACTGTATGCTATGATTAGAAGCTAGCGCCATCGACCATGCTCTAGCAGTGTGCACGTCTCTTGTCTGAACAGGAGACGTCAGCCGTCGACATCCCTTTTCGATTGTTGTGTTATACCCCAATAGCTTCTCCGGTGATCTGGTTGCCCTCTTTTGGTCTCTTTCGGCCGCCTTCTTCCGATCAGATCCATAAGCCTGTCCCCACTGATCCCTGAGTTTCCCAAACACAGGTTCGACACTGCCCGTTATCATTATGGAATCTTGACTGAGTCTTGAATGACCTCTCCTTCGAAAATGGTGACGGGGTGAAGAATCAAGTATATAGGATGCATAGCTAGGCTACAACACCGTAGAGCCCAGACAGAGCGCGAGGAACCCTCGAGAGAGCTGTATCAAAGAACCCCGTGGTCTCTACAGAGCACGTCGTAGGGCATTTCCAGAACTTCTAGCGGTCGACGCAGGAATTCCAGAAGACGGCTATACGGAGTACTCCATACTCTGTACTCCGTAGGGAGGCTCGAAATACGATCGTGAAGATCGCAACGCAAGAGCACAAATCCAGCTAGCCTATATTTCTTATTTTATCAACAGGGTCCTCCGTACTCCGTACCCCTACTCCATACTGTTCTACGCTCATGTCTTCGTCAAGGAGCAGGTACGGCCAAATGTTCGATTTCTAGGGCAATCTGAACGGCCCAAATCTCTCCAGAGTCCACTGGCTGCGTAGCTAGTAATTGAAGCAGCTACGGTCTATTGACGGCCGGCGCTCTTATGATCACCCTGATATCGTCACAGGTAATTTCCGGCGCGGGGTGGATGCGGCTCCCGATGCTGCTTCAAAGCGCGTCTGGCTAAGGGGCCGCTTACCATGGAGTTGGGATTCTCCAACTCGTATAGCACGACGAATTGATCGAGGCAAGAACCATGTGAAATCGGCCCCCTGGCTGGGGGAGGATTTTGGATCAACTGCCGAAGAGAGTGACAGTAGTGCAACGTCCCGGGTGAATTATAAGATTGTTAGTTGTTAGATTGGTATGGGCAGCTAATTATGCTCTGCTATGGTTAAACGGCCGGCGGTGACAGGGATCCTACCCGATCGCTAGTCTGAAGCACCGACCAAACGCTTGCAGAATCAGAAATTAAACAGCGCAGTGGGCACGGTCGCTGGCCGGCATACGGGAAACGACGCTGCAGGGGGCGAATAGGAGACTGGATTCTCATTCTGTTTGATATTGTTATATTATTGCTCCGTGTTAACTGATTTACTTGACATGTGGTGTTGTTATCCCGGATCTTGCAATGAGGTCGACCCTCAAGCTGATTGATATGTATTAGTGATTCATTATTTAGCGCACAGGGATCTGGTCTACCGAATAGGGACCTCCAAATAATTACCAATAATTCGTCTTGGAGAGTCTTTGCATCTCGAAAGTACGATGCAGCCTGTTGCTATTTATTCCCTCCCGCGTCTAGGAGACAGATATGATGTTACTGTCCCTACTCTATTTAGGGAGAGAGCAGCTGATATATCCAATAATAATTGCTGCGATCCGGACGTGACACACTGTTCGATCTGTCCTTCTTCAAGCAGCGGATGCTCGTGCGTTGGATCGCGTTTGTTAATAATACATGAGATGGCTCCCTCCTGGCGGCTCCACGATGGACCCGGCCGAGTCGCGACACCATACTGAAAAAGTTTTAAGGTGGCCAAGCGGCCAGGTACGTCCGGACAGGATCGGCAAGTCTGTGGACCAGGAAACATTGGGCGAAGGGGCCAAGAATACAGCCACCGACCCAGTTGGGGCCGGAGGTGGACAAGACGCCTAAAGAGCCATCGTCGCTTTCGGGAGACCGTGCCAGAAGCGCTCCAGCCCGTCGAGGTTAATTTATTATTATTTGACGTGCATCCCGGACGACGAGGAGAGCAATCATTGACTTTGACGCTAGATAAGTAGGGGGATTCGAGAAACCAAGAGCAGCCGGGACGGTGCTTGTCATGGCTGTCATACTGGATAACTTATCATTGTACGGCAGCTCAGTGATTATCCTCCATATTATTATCTACCCCGTACTCCCGTCTTATTATTATTATAAGGGGTAGAAAGAAGAGAGGCTGGTAGTGCTCGTGGAGGCCTAAAGCATCAGTAGATTCTAGCATCCTGTCAGGCCGGCTAGTCTGGTAATAGTATAATTCCAGCCGAAATTGGGGGTTTCTTGACGGGTGGATGTCTGGCTGGCGTAGGATTCATGACTCTGGTTCTTCCATCAGGGCCTAGCAAACGGATTGGAATAATAATGAATCAATAATGCACGATGCTGCCGGTGGCCGTTGAGGATGATTCTTTATCTGCCGCTGTTCGGACGGTTGTGGTGCTTGGGCCGTTGCAGCTTCAGACCGGATATCCTCAGCTTCGTTCGTTCTTCTTCGCACTTAGTAACTACTACGAGACTAGAGCAATACTGTCAATAAGCGCATCCCCCCCTAGAAGGTCGACTGAAGCGCTAAAACCCGTCCTTGAACATCCCATCTCGTTTCCAGTCCAGTCCAGTCTTTCCAGGCCCCCTTCCCCTTCGACTCGTTCTCCTCCACTTCTGGCCCCGTAAGCCAACCAAGGGATCTTGCCAACCGGGACTCTCCCGTCCACTACTACTACTACTAACTATTCTATCCTATCCTATCCTATTATTCTTCCTGCCCTTTCCCACCAGCAGCCTCGTCTCGTCTCTTGTGCTTGTCTTGTCTTGTCCTGTCCTGTCTTGCCCTGTAGACGACACTAGACTAAAAGCTCCTTTGTCGCGGCTCTCCTCATCTTCTCCTCTCCCAGCGTTCCCTGTCAAGAAACACCGACACAGACAAGACAGATACCGACAGAGAGACAGAGAGAGACGTGCACTCTTTTTCTTCTTTCTTTCTCTCTTCCTCTCTTTTCATCTTCTCTCATTCCCCTCCCTGCTGCGTGTATTATCTACTGGCCGTGGTGGTTGTCCCCCATCATTGTTCCCCTGCTTCCTAAGCGTCCGCGTTTCTCACCCCGTTTCCCCCCCGGTCGAAACCTTCGCTCGGTCGCTTCCGCAGGCTCGCCCAACTCCACACCAGTCACTCTCATCGTCCCTCCTTCTCCCCTGGATCGCATCTCGACTTGCTCCCTCGACCTCTCGCCCGCTACCCTTCCAATTGCTTTCCAGTTCTCCTTTCGGGGTATCATTCGTTCGACATGGCGGCCGATATGAGCGGCGAGCAGATGCAGGCCAAGATCGCGGCCGCGAGGCGCGAGGCTGAAGGCTTGAAGGACAAGATCAAGCGCAGGAAGGATGAGCTGGCAGATACGACCCGTACGGATCCCATTTTCGCTTTCTTCCAGACATCCTGTGAGATGAATTCGCACAATGCGGGTTCATGGCCTCAGACTCCGGTCGCGGTGGCTTCACTGGCCAGGATGTCCCCCTTATTCTCAAGCAGCTGCTGACCTATCCCGTACGCAGTCCGTCAAGTCGCCCAGAGCCATACTGAACCACTACCAAGAATTGGAATGAAGCCGCGACGGAATCTGAAGGGTCATCTGGCGAAGATTTACGCCATGCACTGGTCGACAGACCGACGCCATCTGGTCTCCGCCTCCCAGGACGGCAAGCTCATCATCTGGGACGCATACACGACGAACAAGGTCCACGCCATTCCGCTACGGTCATCCTGGGTCATGACCTGTGCTTACGCTCCCAGCGGCAACTTTGTGGCCTGCGGTGGTCTGGATAACATCTGTTCAATCTACAACCTCTCCTCCCGCGAGGGCCCGACCCGCGTCGCGCGGGAGCTGTCCGGACACTCCGGCTACCTTTCTTGCTGCCGTTTCATCAACGACCGCCGAATCATCACCTCCTCCGGAGACATGACCTGCATGCTATGGGATATCGAGTCGGGATCGAAGGTTACCGAATTCGCTGACCATCTGGGTGATGTGATGTCCATCAGCATCAACCCCACCAACCAGAACATCTTCGTCTCCGGTGCTTGCGATGCCTTCGCCAAGCTCTGGGATATCCGTACCGGAAAGGCCGTCCAGACCTTTGCTGGACACGAGTCCGATATCAATGCCATCCAGTTCTTCCCCGACGGAAACGCCTTCGGTACCGGATCCGACGACACTTCTTGCCGTTTGTTCGATATCCGGGCGGACCGTGAACTGAACACTTACCAGGTACGCCTCCGTTTGCCCTACGTCCACATTTCTCTCTTTATCTAGGAGTCTTCCTGCCCAACGGGTCGTTCTATTCACCATATAGCACAGTACAGTTTGCTAACGTCCGTTACAGAGTGACCAAGTTCTGTGCGGAATTACTTCCGTCGCATTCTCCGTCTCTGGACGATTGCTGTTTGCTGGTTACGATGATTTCGAGTGCAAGGTACGTCGATTTTCGAGGATATGTCAATCTAAACAGATAAACTGACCATTCGCGACAGGTCTGGGATGTTCTGCGGGGAGAGAAGGTCGGCTCTCTGAGCGGCCACGAGAACCGTGTCAGCTGTCTTGGTGTCAGCAACGACGGAATCAGTCTGTGCACTGGTTCTTGGGATTCCTTCGTAAGTACCTACCGGAAACAACAAATATGGGAGGTAACTAACGATATTTTCCTCAACAGCTCAAGATTTGGGCCTGGTAAGCGGGTATCTGCGTTCTATTATTTCGCAGTTTTCTCGACATCCGTTTCTTGCAGCCTGATGGGTTAAATGTCTATCATTGTACGATAATTCCTATTCCTCTCGAGATACCATCGCCGCGCCTTCTCCCATAATGTCCACCTCTCGAGCGTGGCGAGGACTCGAATCCTACAAAACGATAAGAAGGTTTGGTCGCAAAACGTTGGCGGTTGACCGGCTCTGTTTTCCACACGTGGTTCTGCTTCGAAAACGGCATGCACATGAAGACATGAAGATCCCGTGCTTCCCGAACACCACAACTCCTCCGCATTTTTGGAGGGGATGGGCTGGTTCGAGGGTACATAGATATGCTGTCGTCTCTTGTTTGGTTCCTCCACGCCGTTCCCTCAGGGCCTTCCTTCAAGTCCTCATTCCCGCTTGAAGCTTCTCTTCTTCAACTCCCTGTTTTATTTCCTTTCTTCTCTTCTACTAGCCTTTTGTCTCTTGTTGTATCCCCTATACACCGCTTTTTGCATGTACCTTTTTGTTCTTGTTTGTGGAAGAGGAATCGATTTCCGGATAGGTCGTCATGTTCTTCTGTTGAATCTCTACTGTTTTGTTTAATCATATTACCCTGACATCCGTGTCTTTGCCCCGGCTTTCCCCGTTCTGTGGAATTGGTTGTCGTTATTGACTCTTGCTCCATGATATTGGGGGTGTTCATTTAAGTGACTACCTCTTGTCATATCCGTCCTACCAGGCTTCACCACTGCTATTAGGAGCAGAGAGTGCTGCGAATCTATCACTCACTGAAGTTTGGAAGTGTCTTCTCCTTTGTGTCTCGCTCTCGATGCCCCTTTTCTTTGTCGTTAAGCTGGCCAGGATCTATTGTGTCGTTTTTCCAGCGAGAATCAAGTACCCGCCTGCAAAGTATCAGTCCATGGGCTGTCACGGGTCTCCTAGATCAATTTCCTTATGTACTTGTTCTCAATTTAGATGTAATTGAGAAAATTCAAAAAGTTAACATGAACTGTGATCTACTACCACTAAATACATGACACCGTGATTTTCCAACCAATTGATAACGGTACCTTGGTTATTCTATACTCTGCGGCCTTCAGATGGCAGTTTGGACCTTCATAAACAGAATAGAGTACAGCTAGTGCCGTTTACTCCACTCTGTCCACCCTTGGCATGACCGATCATCTCGGGATCCCGATTCTGCAGTGCTGCCTGAGGCGGAGTTCACATGCAGTTCCGCTCCGCTCTTCATTAGCGGAATTCCCAGGTACAGTGTACGGAGTAGTCTGAGATGGTCAGCAAATTCAACATATGTTCCCATATAGTTTGATCCCTGAACTCGCAGTTAGAGCATCCTTCTGTATATTTACATTAGCTTGGCCCGTTCGAGTTGTATTTGCCTTTGAGATGTTAATGTCATCTGATAGTACCCTTTCCCCACGAACATTGGGACGTGGGATGGACCAGAGTGTTACAGATGACTTGATATTTTCCTTTCTCTCGAAATATCTACCATTCATCCAAACAATAAGACTTACGTCGTTGACCTTGGGCCACCTTAAGAATGTCGCGGATCCACGGTGTCGAGGGACAATCGTGACTGCGGTGAATCCTGGGTGTTCATGGACGCAAATATTTCCATGATCGCAAGGCAGGGTTGCATGGAGATAACCAGGTAAGATTACAGAAGCCCCTAGAATAGCCTTGAAGTGTGTCTGTCATCAGAATGCATCATGGTAATAAGGAAGCTCTAATCTCAGTGATAATATCTCACTTTCCCAAAAAGGTAATCACAACAATATCACCCCCCTCCCTGCCTATAAATCAGCAAAAAAAGCAAAAAAAGCTCACATCCCCGGCCTCCCTCTAGGGGAGGAGGAGGATGCTACGAAAACCCCACCTTGCTTGTGGCGGGTAGGGTTTTTTCACCCCTGGAGAGTATTATAGTAAGGCTTCACTTGATGTCTTGGAAAATCCGACCAGCCAACCACTTCCTCAATCATCTGCCCCCTCCAGGGTTCGAACCGAGAGCCTAGCTGGTGCGAGTAGCAAGAGCTGTAAGCTCCTACCACTAGACCACCTAGTCTCTCGGGGTTACTATTATTTATTTGTTGTGATATATATAGGGTACGCGCGCGGTCTTGTGTTGCTTATGGTGGAGGGAACGGGGACGCGTCCCAATAGGGAGCTGTGCAAACAGAATATTCTCAGGGTAGCTTAGCTATTATTGCTTCTGGACTGGAGAAGAGTATAAAATCGTCTTGATCCCTGGTGGGGACTTCAGAGTTACGGTTCAGTCGATATCTCAAGATTGATTGACTTGAATAGGCTCGTAAATCCTCTTTATTGTTTCTGCCCACTGGTCCATATCAGAGCCACGATGTGGGATACCATGAAGGCGAGGCCAAAGATGCAGTTGTGAAACCTGCGTAAATACTTCTCGAGGCTGCGACTGGATACAACGAGAGTTCGTTTCATAGATACTTTAATCACTAATATCGAGTAACAATAAGAGCGTTTGCTTAAATCCTCATAAAATAAGCGGCTTGGACTGTAAGTTACTAATATAATAGGAGGATCATTTGGTACAAATAACTAGAACTTCCAGTATAATATAAAGTGCATATAAAAAGGCTCAACAGTTATGATATTCTCGCGATAACTTGCCACTGTCTGAAGCATGCTTGGTTTCTCATCCTGTTTTGCGATATTATATCCCAGCTAACTGCTCTCGCATTATATATGGATGCTAGAATCCGAGTATGTTCTGCAATTACCAGAAGTTGTGGCTAGAGCCAAGGGCAGCTGGGCCAGACGCAGTCTAGGTGCTCTTCAAATAGCCTGTTAAACCATGTACATATAAATGATACTGAGAGTGTTAGTCAATTTATCAAAGAGCAGTAGTAAACCTTCCCAGACCTTCCAAAGTATTCAATGGTTGGACCTTTTCCATTATGTAGAATCCTCAGACTTCATTATTCAAGGTCTCATCTCTACTATTGTCTCAGAGAACAGTTTATGGTCACGGTTACGGTCACATTTGCTGTGACTCTTCCTGGAACAGGATTCCATTCTCTGAAGCACAATGTAACCTGCTAAGTCCATGATGGAAGATTCGCACCTCTAGAGACGACCCAGTGCAATTCAATCATTTGATTCAGATGTCTAATTCCGCTCGAGAGTAAAGCCAATTATGAAGGCCTGAGGTCCTATCCAACCGGATTCCAGGTGCCTTATCATCCAAGAAATGATCTATTCAGTTGACTGAAAAGCACTTAAAACTAAGTTACTTAGTTTACAGATTGGTTAGTTCGCTAAGAAACTTTGTGGTTCGATTCATACTGTATTACTCCAATATAGACTTTCCATAACGCCAATATATGTAGCCGTGAACGTTAAAAGGTCATATTACGGTACCTTTTCTAAAGATAATACCGAGTATTTGAATGCATTAAAGTATTTGCGTGCAAGTGCTTTCATGTATTGTATTTTGGCTCAAAATAACGACTGCCTTCTAGGGTATGATGGTGGCCGCGATCCTCTACCAAGTCAAGGCCATGTTTGAGTGCTGATTCCCTTACTGCTGATACATAATGAACTATGCCCAAATAGACGCACCTGCCATTGCTAAAAGGTCATGCTTCAATCGATCATTTGCTGAGTGCTAATTAGCAAGTCGGCACCGATAAGATCAGCGGAAGATGTAGACTCCCAATGTGCTCTGGGACGATGAATTTATATTTGAAGCTGAAAGTTCGGGTTTTCATCTCCTCTGTGCCAGCTCTACAGATGGCATCTGGCAATTGAGTTAATCCCTATCAGATTAGTTGCTAGGCAGCTGCTCAGACTCAATGACAGTACCACCCGCAACCCACGGATCATCTGTCAAACATTACCCGTCGTAGTCAGCTGTATGCATATCAATCAGCCTGGAGTATCTGTCGGAAGAAAACTTATATGGCACCGAGCAAGAATGACGATGCTAGGATGCCTGGATATATAGAAACAAGCTCGGAATGTAGAGCAATCAGGCCGAACTGATTGAGTTGCGATTGATGGATATTGTAATAACTATTGCCAGCGGACAATGGGGAGGAAGAGCGTGTACATATCCTGTGGGCTATCTGGAACCTGAAGCAGCAGGTTCCCACTATATCTCCGCTTTGGTCACAGGGTGGTAGTCAGAGAGAATGATCCGAATGCGAAACACGGTCTGCGGGGTTGTAGGTGTTCCTTTATATGGAAATGGAGTATTAGATGTATGCACTCCGTCCGTTTCGGTAGTTCAAGGCACGAGTTGCCCCTGACTATTTGAGCTTTGATATTTCCATCTGAATCCTTTAGCAGCATAATGATCACAGTAAGGAGAGCGGAATCATGCAGATACAGGCACGTAGTACAGGCGCTGATGATGACCCTAGACTTGTTTATATGCTGTATGCAATAGTAATACCAGTTAAACCATTGAATTACCTGGGGTAGGGTCTATCGCTTACCGTAAAAGGAAAAAAGAAAGCGAGTCTATTGACCTAATGCTTATGACCTGGTATAGCTCGATTGACTCGCTACTACTCTGAACTCACTCCGTGATAAATCCCTGTAGCAGATTGGGAGATGCTCGTATTCTTGGTCGCCACGTGCAAGGCTGGTAGCATTAAGCATAAGATAAGCCCGTTTGATAGCTGCGGCGTAGTCAGACTAACTACCTAGTAGGGTCATCACTCCGTAGCATGCATGGACAGGGACTCGTGTGATCAACGGACGGCGCGTACATAAGCTTTGCAGTCCAATCAATGATCATGCCGGCATCCTATTCTGTAGAAACGAAATGACTTGTGATTGAAGTTCGGTTTGTTTTGCCCATGTTTATATGGCATTTTCGTCCCCACCCGCTTTAAGCTGCTGTAGCGCAACTACTGATTTGATTTCGGACTGAGGCTCCTGGTTGTAGTGCAGAGACCTTGCACAACGGTTACTACTTCTCCGGTGTAGTCCCTGCAGTAAGTCGAAGATCCGCGATAGCCTCTCTAAAATCATATCCACCCGAGACAGGCTTTTGCTATCCTGTCCCTTGCCTTGTCCTATACCCTATACATCGGCTATTGCATCTCGCTTCAGCATATTCAGAATCCGGTGAAGATAGGCAGCGCTCTTCCAGGCCATATTACCCAAGGGATTCTCCACAGACAGGAGAGCAGATCGCAATGGTGGTACTGACACCAACTACGCCGTAAAATCTGTCCCGGTCAACGCATGCTGCCATCAAGTGAGAATCACGACGAACTTGTTTCAGATGAATTTGCTGCGACCCCATACTGTCATTATTGTCATGGCTAGACCTCCGCCTCCTCGTTATTAGGTCACTGTCAAGGTAGGTAGGACCGAGCGCACAGGTGATAGCTCAATATGGAATATCTCGTGAGCCGCGGGTTGTTTCGTCTTGCGTCTGCGGACTTGAAACCGCTTACCGCTGGGGGCCGAAACATGCCAGAATCTGAAACGAGGCTATACACGTCCTCCTGCCTGAGCGTCATCGTTGACGACACGAGGACGCAGTCATAGTAGCAACTTGATACTGGGATCCGGGAAAAGAATGCGCACCCTGTAATAATGTGCGAAGCCCAGAATAGATGGACCTGTTACTCCGTACATCCCAGTACTTTTGGTCATCGGTATAGCACTTGTACAAGCGGTCAGTCTACCGTATTCTGCGCTGGCTCCGTTCTCTACCATAAACTGTAGGTTAGTCTACCGCTAACGATGCCGGACTTCGCCTCCATCTGGCTTTGATTGCACGAGATGAGCAGACACAGACCTCGGGTGACTCCGAGGTAGAACGCCTGTGGATGCAATAATATTATTTACTTCCAGAAGCCTCAAAATTGGCACACGGAAGCAAAGTTTAAACAATGATGCCTGCCCGCGTGGCTCGATATCGATCCCTTCCTGTAGCAAGGGTCCTGTCGAGATCACAGACGCAAATCTCCGACGGAATATTCTTCGAGCCTTCTAGGGGGCCTCCGGCGTGGCTTAGCGCGGCTCGAGCTGCTGTTGAGAAGACATTTGCAGAAAACGACGCCTTTGGTAGTGGTTCAGGGGCTGTAGGCTAACGAATAAGACTCGAGCGTTGCGGGGCGATCATCCCTCATGAAACGACGGCGATGGGAAACAAATGCCAGTAAGGTCCTATAAGCGTAAAGCTGCTTGTTGGCGCTGCGAGATGGCCTGGAGTACAAGTATTTCTCCGCGTGTAGATTGGTGGCCAGGAAGAAAAAAAAAAGGAGATCCGCTAAGGAGAAGAAATCGCCCGCGTCGCTCGTCACGCTCTGTCCACCGCCCGCGACAAAACAACCGACCGCCTGCTTTCTCTGCGCTCGGCCAGCTACACCCCCTGAGAAATCTCTTATCCTCATCCAACCTACTACTGCATTCTGAGAAAAGACTATTGGCACCTATTGGCGGTTGGAATCTGGGTAAGTTGGTCTCCCACGCGCATTGCAAAGCCTATCCTCGTCGTCGGTTGCTGGAGCTTCCCGCGGGGTGACGCTGATCACTGTATCCGCAAACTTAACAAGACTCTTTTTCGAGGCTTGGACCATCTCAATCGTCCACGATGGCTGGGGCTGACACGCTACTCGGTAGCAGGCACGGGGTCTCAAAAGCAACATCACCCGAAATCCTTCTGATCTGGCTCAATCTTCTCGAAGCTATCAGCGACTAGGGACGTACCCACCATCAACAAGAAGGCTGAAACGCACTGCGTGGCGGACAGGGTCATTGTTCTCCAGTCTGGTTCCACGTTCTGCTATCTCGCTAGTCGCACGCGATCACCGCTTTCTCGCAGGGCTGTTCCCTGTCTTTTCTCTCCGCTACGACCTATCTGTATAAAACCATCTGCTGTGCCCGCGTCTACCCCTCCGCCATGTCTGCCGCAGCTCAAGAAGAAGTCGACCGTCTCTTCAATCAGAAGGAACGGTATACATCTCATCCAGAAGACCGTGACGACCCTGACGACAAGTCGAGTTCTGAAGCCGACGACGAGGGTCCCAACTACGTCAACTCCGACTCAGATAGCGATACATACCACAACATGGTCTCCCGACCCTCGAATTACCATATCCCCACACAAACGTTCAATGCAAACACAGGCCCTAAGGGCGTCATCGCAGATGCACAGTCCTATGAACGGGCAAAGAAGCGGTCCTTCCGGCGCACCCTGATGGATGTGACCGGAATGGATCATTTCTCCAAGCCCAAGCAAGAGGCCAAGCCAATGAGAGACCGTCGCTCCACCGAGGGTTCTCCAAGTGAAGAAGATGAGGAGTTCATGCGCAAGTGGCGCGAGGCTCGACTGCAAGAATTACAACAACGCAATAGAAGCAAGACCAGTCCCAGTCGAAGGACCTATGGACATGTGGAAAAGGTCGATGCCAATGGATACCTCGATGCTATCGAGAGAGCTGCACCGGAGACAGTCGTGTGCGTCTGCATATATGACCCAGAGGTACGTCCTTTGACATTGTGTCATCATCACTGGAGAGTAGTTCTAATATGTCAACAGTCAACCCTAAGCTCTATCGTCGAAGACTCGCTCGTCACGATTGCTCGAAAGAATGTCGCAACTCGCTTTATCAAACTACATCATGAGATTGCGGAGATGGAGAACGTCACGGCTCCCGCATTGCTAGCCTATAAAGGTGGAGATGTGTTCGTGAGCATAGTGGATATCCCGTCTCAACTGCCCAACGGCAGAGACCTGAGCCCCGCCAGTCTGGAAGACATGCTGAAGCTGTATGTGCATTTCTGATTTCCTGATATACCGCAACCGCTCACTGACTCGTATAGATACCGCATTTTGTAATGTTGCGACGGTTCGAAGTCTACGTTTCATCTCTCTAACGCTTTCCTTCTCTTGATCGGCTGAAGAAATGTCGCCTGTTGCAAGAGCATCGCGTGGGCGTACGGTTGTTTCACAACAGGGAGTAGCATCAAAAGCTCACCCCTATCTGTACAATACGCATTTACTCATGATGTTTTCCTATCTATCTGTTGTTGCAGTATTTGACGTTCTTGAGCTTGAGGATTTGTCTTTTTCTTTTTGAACTGCCCCGTATGACTTTTTGAGATATCCCTTACGTTGCTTTCTTGACTCATGGGCTGGACCACCATGGCATATTCGAATGTCTCTCTGTTACTGATTTACCTTGTTTTGAATTGTCCCTGATTATGATCATCTGCACTGTGCATGTCCCTTTGCCTTTTTTCGTCTTTTTTCATGTTGGTCGACAGTTGTGATGTGGTACTCTCTGGCTTTGATATCCGAAGATTTCGGATCGATCTGTTTTGCTTTTTACTCCCCCCTGTCTCTTGCCCCCATGGGGCAATAATAACCAGACGAACGGACACAGGCAATATCGGAGGAATTAATGAGATAAAAAAAAAAGTCTGAGTGAGAATTTCACACACGAAAAGAATAATACCACTATGTGCATGCCCAATTCAGCTCTTCCATATCAAGAACCAGTAACAGTAATCCATTCATATCAAGCTACGCTGGCGCCTCTATACGAAGTTACGAACCAGTGGACTAGCCAACCAACCCATGATGTCCTGACGTCTTCCTGTTTTCTTCAAGAGTAGTCTAGAAGACAGAAGGATCGACCCAGGGATAGGGATCTGCAGGATCTACGGACTTTGAGACCGGTTGTCTAATATGGGGCGAAATCCTTGCCTCGGGTAGAATTGATGGTACAATACGGAGTACAATTTACGGGGTAGAGAAGGGTAACAAGCTAGCGTAGATAGTGTAGACCGGTGAACTAACTACTCCGTTCTAAGACTAGATAGATAGACCGTATGCAGTCGGTTCCGAGGGAGATGATCTAGTATCTAGTATGTAGTTTATTACTTCTGGAGCAAATGGGATTTTGTCTGTTAGTGAGACTGAGGAGCTGTGACTGGTTTGACTGGTCCCTATGGCCAAGTATATCTATATTGTGATGTAAGATGAAGGTCCTTTTTGACTCTTGAATTGATGCATGTATTTTATTTGAAATGCTATATCGGGGTCGTTGAATGTTGCAACTATCTACTGCCAAATGCTCAATCCATCTGGAAGAGGCAAACGGGGATTGACGTGGGGGAGGGATGTACATTCGACATGGGGACGTACTCGTCACATTAACCATGGATCCCGCGAGATCAACATACACATATCTGCTGTCTCGCGCGACCCATGGAAGGGGTAAGTGTAGTGGCAGGGGAGGGGAAGTCGGGGGCGGGGAAAACGGGGGTAGGTGGCGATGGTGATGATATGCGTGCGGAGTAGTGTCGAGGATATGGATAAGGGGTGTAGGAGCATTCGAATATGATATGGCCAGGGTCCGTATCCATCAAGTAACCTTTCTTTTTTCTTTTCCCATAGCTAGCACTAACTAGCAGAGACAATTTACTCCTTGGCAAAGAGCTTCTCGTTCTCCTGCTGAGCCTTGATGAAGGCGTCCTTGAAGAGGTTGGCGTCTGGAACATCTTGTCAGCGCTGTTCATGACATTACACTCGAGGTGAATACAGAAAGACCAAGTAACTTACTCTCGCTGTTGGCGAAACGAATGGCCAGCGTCTGAGGCTCAGGCTCACCCTCACTGACATCAGCTGCGGCGTTCCAGACCCAGCTGCGGTCACTGCCGACGTTGGGAGAGAGCTTCATGTCAGGGACGACTGCGGAACGGGTCAGTATACAATATCACAAGAGAAAGTGTTTTCAGGAACGAGAGACATACTGTAGTGGTTGGCGCAGACCTTGAGGGTCTTGTCTCTCCGCATGACCAGACGAGTCTTGCCGTTCTCCTTGTGCTTCAGCAGTCTCACATCACCAGTACCACGCTCCTTCCACTCCTTGCTGTCACTGTCGAACTTGAACAGCTTGGCGCGCATCTTGAACGTCTGCTCCTCGAGCTCTTCGTTGGTCTTAGTCTCGACCTTCTCGGTCAGGTGGATGACGGGCTCGAAGTGGACGTCAGGGGATTCGGGAGCTTCCTCCTGAAGGAGCAAACAGTGTCAGCCAACAGCATATAAAACCATCATGTCCATTAACCCATGAAGCAGTGACAAAAACAACGTCGTACGGCCCTCTATAGCAACGCATAACAGTCGATATCATGCCTCAGGCGGAAAGGGGCAAAAGTGCGGGGTGAGGGGCCGCGCAACAACGGCCAAAGCTAGTACTCAAAAAAAAGCACCAGGAAGAAAAAGAGGATAGAAAATCCAGAGCAGAATGATATCGTCAGCAAGGTCTTACCTCGTCCTCTCCCTTCTTGGCCTTGGAAGAGCCGGAGGGCTCGTTGGTGTCATCCTCTTCCTCCTTCTTTTCCTTCTTGGGACCCCCACCAAACATGGAGAAAACGCTGTCGGTAGCCTTGGTCGTGGCGGCAGCGGCCGTGTCGGCGATAGTCTCCGTAGTCGACTTCTTCTCGTCGCCCTCCGCGGTCTTGGGGGTTTCTGTCGCAGTGGTGGTGTCCTCGTGGGCAGTGGTGGTGGGGTCGGGCTTGGTCTCGGCGACGTCAGACATGGCGACGGTGTGGGATGAGGATACTGGTAGAAGAGTCTTTTTCTATGTGTAGATTAAGAGTATATCGGAGGTAGGGAGAGTAGAAAGGGAGAGAGAGAAAGACAGCAGGATGGATAGTGGGAGTGACGATGCCTGATCTTGTGAAAAAGTGTTGTCCTGACAAGGTGGGTAGGTTTCTTAGGCTGGTCTGGTTGGCAAAATCCCGCCGTTCCACCCCCTACGCTGAGCCTGCCGGTTAGTTCAGTGCCACCCGCCCCTCGTTCGCCTGAAGCATCACGGATGGCCCGTTTGTTTTTTATATGAATTCTGTATGTAGTTCAATCGTGGTCTCTTGCAGGCATGAGTGAGCTTATCAGCAAGGTTCTTACATGTCCAGTCTACCTTCAGACTGCTCTACACACGAGTCCTCCTACCATACATTGAAGAGCACCGGACGGCAAAGTGACTATTAGGTGATTGATGGCTTGATCGCCCCGCGATGAAGTACAGAAACAAATGAGAAAGAGCAGCGACATGCCCAGCTAGAAAGCAACCAGCGCCGACCTGGAGAAATGGCCCTGCCTTGTTGGATATCGTATTCGTTGACCCCATTCCCCTGTCCCAGCCTAGTCACCGTGAAAAGAACAGAAAGCAAAAAATAAAAGAGACCAAAACCCAGTTTCCCATAACCCTGATGTTTACCGCATCAACAGAATGAGTCATCTACGATGGTGACTTTGCCGTTCCTTGCGGATTGGCTTTCCCGACTTGAGATGCTCGTGTGATTCCTTCTTCAGCAAACTGCGTGCTCCCATCTGCGCCTTGGCTAGAGGCTTGCAATGTCGTAGATCCTGCAACCGCTCGGTGAGGCCGTTCAGGTGGAGTGGCCGGGTCGAGAGGCTCATTCTCTTCCACGCATCGTTCGCCAATTCTTTTACTTCTTTGTTGATGGTCCGTGTCCGGCCCTGTAAGGCTGACGAGGCCGTCGAGAGCCCCTGCACGGTGTTGCGTCTCACAAGCTCGGACAGCTCCTTGGACCTTGACAGCACCGCATCTGTAGTCTCCTTGGAGCGTTGTACGGAACCGCGACCAAACATTTCCGCCTCCCGACGTAGAACATGCGACTTCTTGGTAGCGTCACCGATCCACAGCTGCAAGTCCGTGCTGAGACGATCATAGACCTCCGAAAGCCCCGTCTGAGCCGTGCTCAAGTCCTTAGCCAACTGAGAAGAAACAGCGTGGGCTGCTTTCTTCCAGTTTGCGATTTTTAGCCACGGAGTGCCAAAATCGATCTCCGTGACCTGTTCAATATGTGGCCTGGAGGCGGTGGTCGTAACGTTGATCAGACCGTATGCATCTTCTCTATCTAGTTTTAATGTGTACACGCCTTCGAACAACTTGGAGAGCTCGTACGGAAGAGAGCGGCCTCCTTTGGTAACATTCAAATTGAACTTTGGCTGCCTGCGGGCGGACATAAAGCTTTGAGGGGGTTTGATAATAACATGACGATCTCCAATGGCTTGTACTTGGAACTTATCAGGTCTCGCGGATTGATCAGTGACGGCCAATGCGGCCCCCATGATATCCTCAGCCGTTGAGGTATCGTCGTATCTGTAGCTCGAAACATGCGCTTCAATCGGAGCCGACAACGAAGTCATCACTGCAAGTGACGTCTCGCCGGATTTCTCTGACAGAGGCGGCCATGTAGTAGAAACCACAGCCGAAGAGGTGGAGTAGATGCTAGGTGCAGAAGAGCGAGCAAATTGTTGTAAGAAAAATACACTTGTAGCCCTGAAAGCTGAAAGACCGAGAGAAATTGCAATAGCAGACACTATGGCGAGAGTAACGATACGGAAAAGTGGGATTAATTCATGTACACGGCCAGCCCTGGAGGAAGATATCATGTGTTTCGGGTTCTTCTCACTGTCGAAGAACCGCGTGTACGAATGTGACACCCGGCTCGGGTCAGTATCATTAGAGGCCTTGGTGGAGTAAAGACCACAGAGCGAGGCCAGGTTTCGGTTGAGCTGTCCAGGAGTAATGCTCTCAAAGGTCTTCAAATCGATCGGATATCTTCTTAAGACAACGCTCTCACCTGTCAAGGAATGGCGGGACTCCAAACACATATGAAGGCTGTGGTAGTCCAAAGGTATTATTTCAGCGGGTTTCTTCCAGAAGGGTTCATCCGAGATGGCCATCGTCGCGACGCCATGCCTCTTCACGAAAGTATGTGCCAATTGCCGTGTCATCACCACGTGGTCATCATCCTTCCCAGATACAAGGAAGATAGCCAGATCTGGCAAAGTCCATTCATTGGGAGACGAAATCTGATATTCAGTTCCAGCCCATGATGAAGTACACGGTGCCCTATTCTTGAATTGAAGATCGATACTGCTGGGGGAGTCAACCTGTGGCGTCAGCGCCGCATCGACACATTCGTCGACGACCAGCTGTACATGGATTGGAAGCAGTTCTGCATAGTTCGGGGTAGCGCCCGCCCCGAAGGACGTGGGGACGACGTGATATCTGGATGACTCGGTCGAGCTGCATTCGAAATCACTGTTGGAGCTGGACACCAGAATATCTCCGATCTTGTCTAGAATGATATGTCTGAAATCCGGGTTCCCTACGTATAGTACACGGAACGGCTTGTCCAAGTCGAGGCCCTGTTTGGTCATCGTCTGTTGGACGGTCACCATTAGGCTCGAATGTTCGGGCTGAGGAGAAAGATGCTCCTTCAGCTCCGACGCTTCCAGTCCACCAAGGACTCGCACAGTATGCTTCAACTCGACTCTTTCAACTCCAGGCCATTGTTCTGGTTCTCTGAACTCGATCGAATCCGTAGGCTGGAAGGCCGCTTTCGTAGTGATGTTACTGTCATGTATACCATCATTCACACGGGCAAAGAGCGGTGGAAGCTCCTGAGATTCCGAAATATTACTCTGCTCATCATCGTTTCCATCGATCTCGCTATTGGTCTCCTGCCCATCCAGACTGGTCACGTCATCAGGACCGTTCTGATCGATCAGGGAGCCAATATCGGTCTGTTCAGAACGAGTGCCATCTTCGGAATGAATATCAGAAACGCTCAGGGTCGCCCAGCTCTCGCTGAGGGAGCTTTCCGGGCGCTCCACAGGTAGGTTCGAGGTCATATTCGCGGGTCGAGACTGAGACAGCCACTCTTCGACAGAGAGACTGAGCGGAGGAAAGGTCGGATAGCGGAGGTGTGGAGGATCTGCAGGCCTGGTTGGCCTTCTATGAGGAAGCTCTGGGAGGTCAGTTAGGTCAGACATGTTGGTGTAGTGCAGTATGACGCTGTGAGATCATGGAAGCTGCAGGGGCAGATGCGGGCAGATCGAAGCTGCGCGCTTTCCACCGGATGAATACAAGAGAGCGGAGAGCAATAGAACATGAAATAGGACAGAGAAAGGTGCAGATGGTCACCAGTATAGAGTTATCTGATATCCTCCAGATGGGTTGAAAGAACTAACTAACAATCGATTGTTCTCTCTGCCTTGCACCATGGACCTTGGTGGGGGAATGGTTTCGTTCGCGGGTGCCCGATGACTCGGTAGGCAGCCAGATGGCCCTCGCGGCGGGGTTGTTGATCCGGTCGGAAGGGAGCAGCCTCCAAGAAGTCAAGTCAGGTCGAGATAGTTAACTAAGGTAAGGTAGTTCGATGGTCCAGATCAGGGAAAGCTCCAGAAAGCGAGCAGCAGGTGTTGTTGTTGCCTTCCAGCTGGTGCACAGTGAACCGTGGGGAGAGGAGAGCAGGAATACAACGAGCTGGTGACAGGAGGACTATGTCAACATGATACCGTCAGTAGCAGTAGTGAACTGGCTGTCTTTCTGTTGTGTCTGGATCATCCGGATCAGCCACTCGTGCACACGGCACATGACAGAAACCAGCTGTGGCAGACGTGTCAGTCACTCCTCTGCCACTTTGCCTGGTGAAATACATCGACTGTTACTTTACTAGATACTCAGCTAGTGAGGATTGCCATGTCCGATAACGAATTGCGGGACGCCTATCACTATCACTATCAGCCCTGCTCCGGGCAGCTAGTTTGGTCCGCCCCGCCTGTCATCCGAACATCACCGTTGCTGATAACACTTGGATGGAGCAACTGCAGGGTCTATCTGGAATTTTACAGAAATAATGGCATTGTCTAGTTGACTATGGATAGAGTATCTGCAGAAAATGGCTAATATCCACAAGTCTAGGTCTGAAGTAAACTGATGAGAACATAACCATCGAAGGGCTTCTGTGATGATCAGCGCTTTATCTATCCCGATACTTAATCACCTGCGTTCCGAAACGACGCTTATTTGTCGGCATTTTCGCCAGCAAAACTGCATACCATTGTGCCATAGCAGCAATTTCCCATTCTTGAGCATGTATGGTACTAATATCTGGTGATTATCGATCTTTCTTGGACTGAGATCAGGTGCACTACTTCTAATAATATAGTGTCCCATAATGTCTAGTTTCTGCAATACATCTACAGAAATCAGCTATAAAAGCGTCACTATCAAGAGAGTAGTCTCGAGTCCAGTCAGTCCATCTTTGACCAGCTCTTCACCAGATACGCTCCAGCCACCAGGACCCCATAACACTTCGCTCACGGAAGTAGCCTTAGCAGGCAGTGTCACCGTGATCTCTGACTGAGAGTCCTGGTACCCCAAATAGAGTATACTGACCAGCATCTGGTTTCCAATTCTCCACCCAGATGCATCAATTCTCTCGTATCCAGCAGCTTCCAACGCTGTCGTATGTGATCCCAATAAATAGTTAGTTACGTCCTTTCTCAAAAGGACGTGGCTCAGCTTGCTGGTTACTGCACTTAATCCCGAAGATGTCGGATACGTCCACATGACAATCCCTTTTGCATTGTGGTTGATGCTGAGCATGTTCATCGTTACCTCTTCTTCCGGAGTTGGGTATCGCTTCCAGAAAGATTCGTTGCCAAATGCCTGCGGGACGCCCCAGAAGGTTTTTGGCGGGCCACCGATCCACTCCTGATACCGCGCGAAGACATCTAAACGATCAGAGATGTCTTCCATATCCCCCTTGCAGTCGTCACAGCCACAGCAGCCATACGTGGTATTGCACACGGTACCGTAGACCTCCGAATAAGAGGTGTTGACAGCGATAGGGTACACATCCGAAAGGATAATATCCGCCCCGGATGAGTACTCCTTGTAATAGAAATTGTAGCAGTTCAGGCATAGAGAGACAGGATGCCACGGGTCCAGTGATTTAATCTGATCATAAGCGACTTTGGGCGCGTTGACAGGATCACTATTGCCGTCGGGCTCGTCTCCAGTATACCAAAGAAGCATGCTTTTTCTAGACTTAAGCATGCTCACCTGCTCTTCCACAGAAGTCGCGTTCTGATACGTCCATCGCATGTCGTACATGATCCAAAGACCGATCTCATCGCACTTGTCAAGGAAGATGTTTAGTTCAGTAAAGTTGAACGGCTGTCCGCCATTGGGGATAATGTGTACAATGTTGTACCCCTGGTCTTTGAAATATTGCACATTATCGAGGGACTTTTCCAACCAGCCTCCCCAGCTGACGTAGAAAGAATAAGGAAGTATCGGCTCCCAGACCGTGTGTTTGTTCTTAACCAGTAGTCCGCCATAGAGACTATCAAGTTTCGTAATACTCCCACCGTCAGTTCGACTAGGAAGACGGTATAGTTGCGCCCTAGCCGTGTAGCTTCTGTTTCCGTCCGAGGAGACTGCTCGAAGCACTACCTCATATGGATCGAATTGCGGCTTGAGACGAGACAAAGAGAAAGAGACTTCATTCAATGTCGTATTCACTGGTATAACGGCAGCTGAGACCAGATCGGCTCCGTTGTCAGCTAAGGAGATATCCACGTATAGAACATTGGAGCTTTCATGTGCATAATCACGACCATCCCCGACATCGGTATCGTGATCATAGGGATAGCCATTGATATGCGATAGTGCTGCATCCACGATGAAAGACCCCCACAGCTCGTCGTCCGTGTAGAGATTCATCCGAGGACGAACGCGCAGGTCCAGCAGCGGCTCAAGCGAAGGGGCTGGCTGGACCAGCCAACCCCCCGGTTCAAAGGACGCATTACTGGATTTCGGTTAGCGATTTGGTTCTCAAGAGGGACAAAAGAACCGAAGGTAGGGTGGTGCCGCATACCTTGCGCGATAAGCCTTCCCGCACCAGATATCAACCCCCGGAGGGTTGTTGAAAGCTGCTACCAGCCCAAATGCGCCAGACCAAAGGGCAAGCGATCTCATCATGATCTGCCCGAAGTACGAGGCCGCAACATAAGATCCGGGGACTCTGGCAGGCGTTATATGGACCTAGGCGCATCTGCGAGTTCAACTGATGCTACCACGGCAGGGATATCCTACTTGTCCTTGTTGCGCCGCAACCCAGCGCCATGCATGCGTCAAAGTACGGTATCTTTTGGGTTCGTATACTTATACCAGGACTATCTGTAGATAAGCTTGGCTGTGGTTATGTACCTTCCATGTCAGGTTAGGATGTCAGTCGTATAGCTGCGCAGGTAGTGTATTACTATTAGACCTGGTCCTCCCAAGTAGTGGGAAACACCAAACGCGGAGCTCGGGAGGATAAACCGGTGGCTGTCTAGTATGTTATCTCGAGTCAGGCACCAGAACAAAGCGAAGCCATGCTTCCTCATCAGAGTTTTTCTACAGACAAAGAGAATATTATTCTTAGCAGATATTTACAAAATGGAGCTATGGTTCTTAGCCGTTTGGAGTCAACCATAAAGCCCAGCCACCCGGCAGAGACGTTGTGGCTGGTATGACCATAACTGTTCCCGTGCCAAGCTTCCAATGCATTGGGACACCTGTCAGCTGAAATAGGTACGTGGTTTAAAAGATCTGGTTTGGCCTTTGACGATAGAATTTCAAGGATGTCTTCACAAAGCGTCTTTCCATTGCTGCTGACAAGGTGGTAAGTAGGTACATGACACATGATAATAACTAACTCTTCCGGGGTACTTCTTCATTGCGCGCTCAAACTATACAATCAACATCACATCTTCACATCTCAAAGTGGAAAAAAAGCCGCATCTCTACTCTGTATGGTCGTCATGGTTATTCTTGCTAGCTCCGACTGTCGGCGTTGCAATTAAGGTTGTTGCCATCCGCCGGAACTGGAAATCGCGCACGCTCTCGTATTCTCAAGTGAGTTAAAAAGAATTCAAAAATTTAAAAGTATACAAAAGTAAAATCGGCTAAATATGAGATATCGTATCAGCAGAAAAGGTACATCGGAATGTATTTCCTGCTCCAATCAGACTTGACCTATCTCATACTTCCCTATTTCTTTTCGTCTTTTTCGTCTTTTCCCTTCTCGAGATCCTTTTCCTCCCATGGTTCGTCGACTCCATGTATACCCGAACCATGCACACATAGCACGCCACAGTCCTCTCTTCGACCTATCCCCTTTCTCACAGACGTCTGTGCTTCTCCATACGAGTACCATTTACCATGTTGTCGGTGTACTCGAAAAGTTTAGAGTCTGGATAGACATCACTCGTTTAGAGTAGTTTTCGTAATCCTATTCTAACTAGTGTCACTTTACTCAAAAAATCACCTTCCCTCTCCCCTCGCCTTACTCTACTCTAGTCAATAATTACTCCTTACTCGAGTACGTACCGTACTCCGTCCTCCTAAAGTCAATTATCCTATTCTCCTATGGGTATGGCCACCGTCCATACCCGCCCGCCAAGATCCATTTTACCGCGAGTCCGCGACTGATGCATTACTTCTTAGCACGACCCACTCGCAGATGCTCATTCATTCTCACCGAGAGCTGCGCGGTGGAGTCGAGAGGCATGTTAAGTTAATCCACATCTCGCATCAGCACGCCTCTTGTTGGCAGGAAACAAGCTCCTAGTCAATTGAACTCTACTATGCAACTATATGCGGCACAGCCCAGCTTTTTTGTACATACCTGGGGTCGCTGGCCAAACTTTGCTCTCTTTTGGTTTTTGATGATCGGCGATGGGATATACTATCCGGAAGTATCTGTTTGTTAAAGTTACTTGTTGCTAACTATGTGCTTCGTATACATAGTTAATATGGTCCTTTGGGGCTGCATTGGACCGTCGTTTAGGAAAAGAAAAGAGCTTAATCCTTCGAGGAGGGATTTCTGGTTTTGGTAGTTCAAGGCTTTTTAATCCGTAGTGCGCCTTACTACTCTACTGTTATGTACCATAGCTACATGACACGCAGTATGGTAGGCTATTTATACTGTTAACAGTGGATATCGTACTTTAGAGTATAAGTGAGGCGTGAGGCTGAATCTGAACTTGAACCTGAAGCAGGGTCAGGGATCACGAGTTACCATAAAACACCGAAACCCAGTCGTCTGGGATTAGTGTCTGTCTGATATTGATATTGATCACTGAGCATCGCCAAGCGGCAGTTAAGCGACATGGGTATTCCACCGCCGTATGCGGTATAGTTATACTTATTTATCAATCTCGGTGTGTAAGGGATCTACTTAGTTACCTGCCAAGTTGACTTGGCGGAGCCTTATAGAGTCCATAATACCATATAGCTTCTCTTTGGGTCGGAATCACGGCGGAGACGGTCAAAATAATAATCTCGATTGGAGGGTAACGACTCTAGTGTCGATCGCGGAAGACGGAGAGAAGACGGTTCAGCGAAATAGTCCAGGTACTGGAGTACTCCGTATAGTCTGCTCCTTACTCTACTCCAAGATAGTAAGTCTAGAATATGGCGTCTCAGTCGGATCCGCTTGAGGTGACTTTGGGTTGCTGAGCGCTTCCCAGACACTGGGAACGCTAGATTGGGGTGTAAGATCACTTCCCAATATTATTATTAGCATCGAGCCTTTCTCCAACGGAGTGGGTTTCGTGTATCCTGAATCCTTGGGGAAAGCTGTACTATTGCCTGTTTTTGGCTAAGTATGGGGGAAGTCCCGTCTTCGTTCCTGATGACGAAGCTCCACAGATCCTTCGACTCGAACTTTTGTCCTCCGTGCTCCATACGTACTCCGGAACTTGGGCGGTTAACTTGCCGCAGTGGTAGGATAGATAGCGTTGACAGGTCCGTCATTATGTGAACCTTGTAGATCTACATAATCTCCGAATCTAGGGCATGAATTACCAACTCGGGATGCGATGCCATGACGACGGTGAAATCTCGAACGGTTCTAGATGAAGGTTGGAGGTACTGGACGAGCCTGTATGAGGAATCCCGGTACCTGTACGCAAATAGTAGTAAAAGAGACGACATCGATGTTTTCCAATGAAGCAAACGGAAGGAAGCTCTTGACTTTAGTTTGGTACTAACCAGCAAAGACCATTAACCCCTGTAAGCGGCAGCGGCACAGGGCCAGATCGCTGCCAGAGGACGGAACCGAGTTTGACGCAAAGTATAACTGTGGTCCAGAACATTGTGACGTTGGATTATAATTTTTTACGCATACCCGAAAGGATAGACTGAGATGAATATATCACGGTTATTTTGAGATCTGAACATAGCCCGTCCTTCCTCTCAAGACTCAAGCTCTCAGTCTCATGGGATTTTTCCAATAGTCATGCGACTTTCCCGTCCCATGACGGATAATCTCCGCAAGTAGACTAATTCACTATCGATAGGCAACACTCATGAGTGATCTGGGAACATGAATCTGAGATACGGATGCTCTCCTGAGCTCAACTTTTGCATGTGGCAGCCTGTAGATTTTGTTTATACGAAGTTGTATTGTGGTAGACTGGAAATTCGATTGATCCGCCATTTCTTGAGTGACCATATCTCGAAAGATCTCCCTTCAGCAGATAGAAAAAAGCTTCATCAACAACGAATGCAGGGGCCACGATGCGGGTTTCGCATGAAAGCTGTGAAAGACGGGACACTCCGCGAATGAGAATCGCCGTACAAAATATACTTCGATATTGGCTCTCCTGAGACCGGATGACGATCTCTCCCGTCACTCGGCGCCAGCCCGTCAGGTCAATCTCACCACTTTTCTTTCGATGCTGCCACCGAGGTTCCCTCGTGCCGGGACCGAGGATTCGGCAAGTGATTCTGGACCAGATACGAAGGAAGAGAGATTCGCGAAGGCCCCCACGGATGCTCATAAGAGGGTGGGATGGTGACAGTACATCCCTTCTGAAAACGGCGCATGGTGTAATGGATTTATGCACTCGATTGAGTAGGAGTACTTGCTCGAGAAGAAGCAAAGATGGTGTTTTGCCTATTCGGAGTTAACGGGACGAGCCGGTTAGGAGGCCGATGAGGGCACACAACAACTCCTGAAAAGAGACAGCTTCAAGAGAGAAGCCTATAGAGCCATGGTCATCGCTAGAGCCAAATTCCCCCTCGTCAGTCGTCCTCCGAAGCTATAACCTCCCCCCACTTGCTGCATGGACCTTGACTCGTGGGAATCCGCGGTGCGTTCCCGTAGCGCCGTACCGGTAGCACTAGAGGGCATAGCGTCAGAATCCATACCTAGACAGCTTTAGCCTCAAGTAGCATCACTACTCTAGCCAGTCTCGTCAGGCGGAAAGCAGCCGGGGAGATGCCGCGATGGTGCCGGGGATCTGCTGGTCCCTTTTTCTCAGTTGCTGGATGTCTGTGCTGGCCCACAACCGACGAAATGTCGCCGACGGCCGGGCATACCTAGTTATGGTGGGCCGTTTAGGGTGACGCCTCGAACTTATGAGCGGCCAGTTTTGACGGGACAAGTTAGGATCGCGACCGGGTCGTTTAACTGGGGAAAAAAATCAATTTCACTTCAAATGATCGAGCAATCACTGTTCAGGATAGCTAGAAGCTGGAGGGATCGTATGGTTCAGCGAGAGGGAGAGAGTTTGTACGAGTGACAGCAGACATTGAGAAACCGCCGAATCTTCCCTGAGCTGGCGGCGGTCTCAGATATACCAGACCTCGACTGGTGATTGGGCGTTACTCTAGTTCTCCTGGTGCGCCCACGGGCATGATTGATGATTCCTTTTCCCCTGGAGTGGGTTGATCGATGTGCCTTTTGGGAACGGTCGGCAGTGGGGAGAGCTTCAAGGCGGTTATTGCTGCGAGGATGCTTTGGCGGCGTCTGCGGGTGGATGAACGGGTGCACGGTCTATCAACAGGCACGATCACCGCGTGTCAAGGTGGGCTTCCATGAAGTTCGCCTAAGCTGCCTGTTAGTCTGTTACTCCATCCTACGGACTTGGACTAGATAGGTCCCAGTCTTGGAGCCCTTTTGCCGTGACCCGTCCTCTTCCCCTTCAGCAGGTCCATATTATGGTATTGTTGTCCGGAACGGTCCCATTAATATTATAGAATGAAAGGCAAGAAGCGCGTAGAGGAATCGGATAGGCTGGCGATTGACGCGGTCTCCATTCCGCCAAGTATCGCGATAATTCTCCAGCCATCTTCATCCAGTGGTGAAAAATGGCTGCTCTTGCTTCGAACCGTCAAGTACGGAGTATGAATGCCATATTCTAAATCAACCCTCCGTCCTCTGTGTGTATCAGCAAACCCCCCTGTAAATTGTCCGGTCAACCCTAGTGGTGGGAGAGCAGACTAAGAGAGAAACGGGTGAAGAACGGGCACAACGGCCACGAGGGGTCCGTTTTTTAAGTTATTATGGCCGGAGTCGGTCGATACTGGCCGGTCTGATATGCGTCCTAGGCTGCTGCTGCATCTGTCTGGCTATACCATAGTCCGTGTAGATAGAAGACCCTGGAGCTAGATAATAATATTATTACTCCGTATTTGCTTTTTGATGTTTCTCGTGCAGTGTCTGGCGCGGGAGCCAGGGATCCGTCGCCTGAAGTATCTAATAACATACCAGACCAGACCATACCATAGTCCGCCATCGGATCCTCCTTGTGGAGGGGATTCACTAATGATTAGCTTTCCTGTCAACCCACATCGTCTCGTCTTGGGGGGTGAACGGAAGCCGTGGGAAAAAGTGATCGGGGGGCTGGACCTCGCAAGTTGGCGAAAGTCAAAAAAAGGAGCACAAGCCACGCAAGTAGACGGTCCTCCCACTGCTCAGTGCCCTGCATCCCGAGTGTCGGATCCAGACCTGGTCTGTTCTCGTCTCGTTCCTCTTTGCAGGCGGTGGCGGACGAGAGATCACCCTTCAAGGTTTCGCTCTGTTGCTCGCGCGGGTCGGCACGTCGCCCGTACTGCAAGTAGTAGGACGAGGAGGACCTCTCGACTGCGATGAACGAGTTAGTGAGTTAGCTGAGTTAACTTAGTGAGGATGGAGTACCATAGTAGTAGTAGTAGTAGTCCGTAGTCTGTAGCGAGTAAGTAAGTAGTAAGTAGTGGTAGGAAGCAGAGTGAGTGAGTGAGTACGGAGTAGTTAGGGAGGAGCATCGTCTCTTTTGCTCTCCGCCTCTGCTCTGTGGCCTCTCTTCCCCCCTCTCTGCCTCCTTCTACACCTCTTCTCTCTCCCTTTCTCTCTCTTTCTTCCTCTCTTCCTCTCCAGGAATTAATTAATTCTACTAGAGTAATTCTGTTTTGGGGCTGTCGCTCTTCGATAGAGATCCCTCGGGTTGTGCTTCTTCTCCCCGTGCCACTCTCGCTGGCTATCTCCGTCCTCTCCTCCCTCCTCACTTGCTGGTCGAAACCCTCCTGCTCCTCCGTGTGGACGATCCCTCCGACAGTCAGCGTCCCTCCAAGAATCCGATCTTGGCCAGCCTTCAATTTTTCCGTCGCGGCTGTTCGTCGCTGGTCTCACGTGCAGTTCCGGTGGAGGCGACCGGTCCTGGACCTTGCGAGAGCTCTGGAAAGCCTCCTCAATCTCCTCCGGTGGCGTTGGCAGGCTCCTTCTGCCTCTCGAGCTTTTACGGATCGTCTTTGCGTTTCTGGATCTCAGCGTGCTCTTTTCGGTCCTTCAACAGCGTGCATACGACGGAGCTCAGCTGCATTCGCTGGCGCAAACGGCCCATAGCGGTCTCACCTTCATCTGCATACTACTTCGGTAGGTCTGATCCACCCTGTTACCCTGCAGCTAGGTGGCCTCGTTTCTGACATGCTCGCAGCAGTTCCTGTCTGCGCAGCTTCTAGTCTCGCCACTACAGCTGTCCACTCGTGACTATCGTTGGGGGACGACCATCGTGTCACGGACATCTTGTTGATTTCTCCGCTCTATTCCAAGTAAAAAAAAGTTGTCGCTATTACGCATCCTCACCGCGGGTGAGCTTTCGCAATCATGTCGGGGAAGATGACATTGTACAAACTGGTGGTGCTGGGCGATGGAGGTGTAGGAAAGACGGCCCTGACCATCCAGGTTCGTGTCTCTGGTCCCTCAACTCGCCGTTTCTGTTCAACTAATGGTATGGCAGCTTTGTCTGAATCACTTCGTTGAGACGTACGATCCCACTATCGAGGACTCCTACCGGAAACAGGTCGTGATCGACCAACAGTCATGTATGCTGGAGGTGTTAGATACGGCGGGACAGGAAGAATATACTGCGTTGCGTGACCAGTGGATCCGGGACGGTGAAGGCTTCGTGCTCGTCTACAGTATCACATCCCGATCATCCTTTTCGCGGATACAGAAGTTCTACAACCAAATCCAGCTCGTGAAGGAGTCTGCCAGTTCAGGTTCACCAACCGGGGCCAACTACCTGGGTTCGCCCATGAGTCCTGCGATGCCCGGATCATCCGGCCCTGTGCCCGTCATGCTGGTTGGCAACAAGAGTGACAAGGCCATGGAACGGGCCGTCTCCTCACAAGAAGGATCAGCTCTCGCAAAAGAGCTGGGCTGCGAGTTCGTCGAGGCCTCCGCGAAGAACTGCATTAATGTCGAGAAGGCATTTTACGACGTCGTCAGACTGCTGCGACAACAGCGCATGCAACAACAGGGTGGCAAAGGACAAGATCGACGAGGCACTGGCTTTGGCTCCGGTCAACGAGACCGCGACGGTGGTCCTGAATACCCCAAGTCCTTCCGCCCGGATCGGTCGAGGCCCCATCGCAGTGGCCTAAAATGTGCGATCCTGTAAACGAGGACCCCTCGTTTTGCATCTGTGCTGATCCTTTGTCCCGTCTCATGCAAGCGTGCTCTCTTTCTGGTGGACATTTTGACATTCTGGCTTTTCTTTTTTTTTTTTTACGGGGAGACGCGAGTCCTCCTTGGTCGCGCCGGCTACGTGCGATGAATTCAGTTCTTATTCATATTTCTGTGACCGTCGACGTTTCATTTGCGGTTGCTCGATGCTCGGTCATACTACCAACCAGCAAAGTCCCCACGGAGTGCGGGCCCTATCCCAAGAGACAGACGGTCGGAGTACGGAATGCTTGGTCCGGAATATGCATATGGTTTGGGAGACATTTTGATTTCTGTCTCGGCATCGGTGTTTTAGGCTTGGGAAATAAGCCCTTTTGAAGGATGACTGGAAGAGCAGGGAGTCGCCTTGCTCTTCGAACCGGCGATTATAGAAGTGCAGAGATTCCAGCAGGAGGGAATGCGGTGGGCACGAAGTGAACCGGACGTTTGACTCATCATAATTGAATGGAAGAGAAGAGAAAAGAGAAGAGAAGAGCAAGGAGACGAACAAGACAAGAAGTCTTCAGGAGCGTTCCATATCCCGTTTCTTGCGCGAGGCGACTCTATGCCGAGATTATGTGAATCCCGTCTATACTAGTAAACATCACCTATTTCTGATACGATACCCTACGGCAGAGTTTCAAGGATAGTCAATGGACTTGGAATGATTTCTTTTTTTTAAGCTGTTGTCCTTTTCATAAGCTTTCATCTCGGTCTTCGGATCTCTCCAGATCTCTCTACTAACTAGTAGGCCCTCCAATAAGCGGGAGTAAATCAATGTTTTGACTGCGTTGACAGGCCAGATTTAAGCTTCTACGTCCAGGTTGATTCGCCTTGTTCCTGTTTCATTCCTAGTCTAGCACAACTTAAGACAAAGTTTGTTATGTGCGGGGGATGTCACGGTCTGAAGATGTCTAGACTGTGGATCTTTGTCTGCGCAGAAGTGACACTTGGTCTCCATTCCTTTCCAAGAAGATGTGAAGCATCTGAGAACCATCCACGAGCCGCTGAAGCCTCGTAACCTCCATGAGCATACGAAGAGATGAAACACGGGCCAAGTTACAAGATATCCCGACACTCAGGTCAGATCCAGATATTAACCGGACAGTCCAATCCGGCTGATCCCGTTATTGGCCCGGTATCTACAGCCTGGGCATCAGACTCCTCTCCTTTGCTTTGTGGTGGAGTCGATCCGATCCTCCTCCATACGGTATAACTACTTCCCTATGACAATAATAATGCGTCCATCTTGCCCTTTAGAGTCCGTCCGCCCGGTCGTCCGTACCAATTGCAAGTGTCCCCCGCGGCATTCCACCGTTCCGGGAAAGTTGGTAACTATGGTATGGTATTAGTTAGTTGGACATCCTTGGGGAACCATCTGGCGGCTGAAATTACCCTCGGCCCTATCCCCGACAATAGCCTCCGGTGCGGGGAAGCTTCCCCAGGTTCCAGTGGGCGCAATGATCACTCTGGTTCTCCATTATTATTGTAGTCCAACTGTTCACGTCGTACTTAAGTATCCGCGCTCGGTCCAACGTCACTGCGAAGTTAGATCAGGATTGCCTGTTCGGGGCTGCTCGCCTCCTTCTTTGTCATACGCTGCTCCGATATGACTCGTTCTAGGCTGCGCTTATGCTCGGGAGCCGCATTGTGCAGCTCTCTCCTCGGTAAATGCAGTGATGTGAACACAACGTTGATTGGAAGGGTCAGCGAAGGGGTAGCATAACCGAACCGCTGCGGCAGATCGGGTATTATTAAAGACACAGCTTCTCTGAGATTCGGCCCAAGGATATGGTGATGTGAACCCCGGCGGCGCTTCCTTTATCTTGGTTCAGGATCGCCTCCGCGAGCTGCGTTTACCTTCCCTTCTCTACTTAGAGCTGGCCTCGCACCCATACCACCTGTCTCCATAATACTCTCTCTGTACCAAGCCCCTCCCTGTCTGTTGACACAGCGTATACCGGAGTTGTGCACACACACTATGGCGCCACATCCGCAGGACGTCGTATTGGAACACTCCCTCCGTGACCCGGAGACGTTCTGGGCTCACCATGCAGAGCAGCTGCATTGGCACAAGAAGCCGACTCGGACGCTCGCACGGACGACGAAGACCTTGCCCAGCGGCACAAGTCACCAGCACTGGTCCTGGTTCCCGGATGGCGAGATCTCGACGACCTACAACTGTGTGGATCGACATGTGAAGAACGGCAACGGTGACAATGTTGCTATCATATGGGAGTCTCCAGTGACCAAGTCAAAGGAGACAATTACCTACAGCCAGCTTCTGGAGGAAGTAGAGGTCCTAGCGGGTGTTTTGCGTGAGGAGGGCGTCCGTAAAGGAGATGTAGTCCTCATTTACAGTATGATCTTACCTCTCTCTCTATATACTTCTGTTATTTTGTTCTATGGCCTAGTAGTAACGGGATACATGTGAATAGTGCCGATGATACCTGCTGCCCTCATTGGAGCTCTAGCAATTGCACGTCTGGGTGCGATCCACTCAGCTGTGTTTGGTGGTTTCGCTGCAGCATCGCTCGCGCAACGCATCGATGCTGCTAAGCCACGAGCTATAATGACGGCATCATGTGGAATTGAGGGTGCGAAAGGTCCGGTTGCATACCGTCCGCTCGTGGAAGGGGCTATAGAGAAGAGCAGCCATAAACCGTTGAAAGTTATTATTTGGCAGAGAGACCAATTAAGATGGAATCGTCCCGACAAGTTGGCCGGTGGTCAGAGAAATTGGCAACGGCTGGTCAAGAGTGCGAAGATGAGAGGTATCAGAGCTGGTCCGGTACCTGTGAAGAGCAACGACGGTCTATATATCATTTACACAAGCGGTATGTACAGAACCATACATCCTAGTGGTTGGCTATTGGTCATAGGTCTGATTGGATTATAGGTACAACCGGTCTTCCAAAGGGCATTCTCCGCGAGGCAGGTGGCCATGCGGTTGGATTGAACCTTTCCATCAAATATCTATTTGATATCAACGGACCGGGAGACGTGATGTTCTGCGCATCGGATATAGGATGGGTTGTCGGACATTCCTATATTCTGTATGGACCGCTGCTGGTAGGCGCAACCACAGTCCTCTTCGAAGGAAAACCAATTGGTACTCCGGATGCAGGAACATTCTGGCGCGTTATCGAGGAGAACAAAGTGAACGTTTTGTCGACAGCCCCCACGGCTCTCCGGGCCATCCGTAAAGATGATCCTGAAAACAAGTTCTTCGAGGAAACCGGCCGACGAGGTGGTCTGAAGTCATTGAGGGGTCTCTTCCTCGCCGGCGAGAGGAGTGAGCCCAGTATCGTTCGAGCATACCAAGACCTGTTAACCAAGTTTGCAGCTCCCGATGCCATGGTGGTTGATAATTGGTGGTCATCGGAGTCAGGATCTCCAATCACTGGTCTGGCTCAGCAGAGTACTGCTGGTCTACTTTCCCAGGGGGCTACAGGGCCTATCAAGCCTTACAGTGTCAAGCCCGGATCAGCAGGAAAGCCAATGCCTGGCTTCGATGTCCGAGTGGTAGATGATGAAGGGAACGAAGTGAAGAAAGGCACAATGGGTAACATTGTGCTCGCAATTCCCTTGTCCCCGACCGGCTTCACGACACTATTTAACGACGATGAGCGATTCTATAAGGGCTACTTGAAGAGGTTCAACGGTCGCTGGGTAGACACGGGTGATGCAGGCATGATAGACGAGTCTGGCTATGTTCATATAATGTCCAGGTCAGACGATATCATCAATGTTGCAGCACACAGATTCAGTACTGGTGAGTAACTTCTTATATGAAGTGTTTCTTCCCTATTTTCGAGCTAACATGTGGACTTCTTCCAGGCGCCATCGAGCAAGCGATCCTTTCACATCCCGAAGTTGGCGAAGCAAGCGTGGTCGGCATTCCCGACTCTTTGAAAGGGCATTTGCCCTTTGCTTTCATTCAGCCTCGTGTGGGTACGGGTCCTATCCCTGCTACGCCTTCCCCACAACTTTTCAAAGAGGTCAACTCCTTGGTACGAGAGCAAATTGGTGCGATCGCCTCGCTGGGTGGCATCATCCAGGGCCGCGGCATGATTCCCAAAACGCGAAGTGGGAAGACTCTGCGTCGCGTCCTGCGCGAATTGGTCGAGAATGCTGCAAAGGGAGACTACGATGCTACCGTGACTTACCCTCCGACTATAGAGGATGCGGAGGTTGTAAATGTTGCCAAGGCAAGGGTCAGGGAGTATTTCGAAGCCAAAGAAAAGAATCAAGATAAAGCCAAGCTTTAGAGAGGCACAAGATATAATACGGGCTACTTCGTAGCTCTTTCGGATGATATTTCTCAGGACGCATGCATACAACGTTAATTGTACATAATAGGTACTCGATTATACGTCGTTTCCAGAATATAGTTCATGAACCACTTGGTTATTCATTCCCAAAGATAGAGCTCCAATAGATTATAGGTCTTACTAAGAAATCCTATCCTTTACAAAGGATGAATATCAGGATACGGCCCCGCTGGCACAACAATCTCGTCCGTGCCCGCACGTCTACCTATGGCCCTGAGATAGCCGAATTTATACTGTAGGAGTAAACCATTAGCCCAACCATGTTTGATCTTTCGAGAGGACCTCAAACAAAACAGAAACTCACCAGATCAAAAAAGGTTGTCTTCCTAAACACCCCGCCCCTCGTCTCCTCAGACGTATCCCAATACAACCTGCGATACCACTCATGAATCCGCGGGTAATCATGCCGAATCATCTTCAAATTACACTTGAAGATCACATAATACGCCACATCGAACCGCGCAATGGTCGGATACAGCCTGATATCCGCCTCTGTGATGTGCTCTCCGAACAGATAGGGCTGATGGCCGGGTTGGCCCAGATGGGCTTCTATCTTGTCCAGTGCTTCGAAGAGCGGGTAGACATTCGAATCGTACGCTTCCTGGGTCGTTGCGAAACCCGTCTTGTAGACACCGTTGTTGATTCGGTGATAGACCCATTCGTTCATGGCGTCGATCTCCTTTCGCAGATGTTCGGGATAGAAGCCCCCACCAGGACGATTAGTTTCTCGAAACTCAGGTGGAAGGAGCTCGTCGAATTCGGTATAGAGCATCCGAATGATCTCGCTGCTTTCGTTGTTCACGATCGTCTCTTTCTTCTTATCCCACAATGTTGGCACGGTGTATCGGCCCGTGTAATCTGGATTAGCTTTGAAGTAGAGGTCTTTCAAGTATTTGAACCCGTATATCGGGTCTTTCTCGTCCGTGCCCTGGCGGCCGGAGAAAAACCAACCGTCGGGACCGAGTTCGAAGTCTAGAATGGCGATCTGGATGATGGATTCGAGGCCCTTGAGGGACCGGACGATATTAGCGCGATGCGCCCACGGACAGCCCCAGTTGATGTAGAGGACATAGCGGTCTTTCTCTGGAGGGAATTCGGCGGAGGGGGAGCGAGAGATCCATGAGCGGAACGAGGATTCTTTGCGCCGGAAGTGGCCGTCGCCGTCGGAGTGTTTGTAGATTTGGGCATCCTGGGCAGGAAATAGTGTCTTGGGTTAGCTGGATGGCTAGGTATCGGAGGACGTGTTTCTGGGAATAACTACCTTTTCTGCCATTTCGTTTAAGTTATAGATATAAATGTAATTCGTAGAGCAGATCAGTCATATAGTTTTAAGTCGTTAAATGGTTTCGAGGATGTACGATATATAGAGGTCCAGGAGGTATCTATGCGGGGAAGTTATAGAGGATGCGTAAATAGTGTCCGGCATGTAATGATGCAATTACTCTGGAATAATTGTACCGAACCCCGCAAAGCTGGATGTAAATAACGAATTAGGTCATACAGTAGCTCATTTCAGCTTCCAGCCAAGGGATATTAATACGTCTAATCAGCTAGAATTGGGAGGTGGGTGCTGATAGTCAATTAGTTGCAAGATGAAATAACTAAGCAAGCTCATGTTTGTAAGCTCGGCGTCGGCGTCGGACATTGTCGGCCGTCCGTCTTTATAGATCATGGATTGGTTGCGTTGAGATGAGAAAGCGGGAGGTTTCCGTCTACGTTGCTGTGGATTAGTAAGTGTAGCAGGTAACTAACTAGTTAATCAAGTCAACTTCGCATAGTGGAATTAAATCAGGTAGGTGTGGAATATTATGGACGAGCAATATTAGCTATTGACGTATTGTGTCATTGCACTTTTTATATAAGAGGGTAGTATGCGAAATATATACTCGACTTGCTCAATAGGACCCACTAATAGTGGTAGATTCTAGATGAGAGTAAAAGGAACTAATTCGAAAGAATGAAAAAGCGACTTTGATTCTCGATCTAGTCATTAGAAGCATACTCGATGATCTATGGGAATCGCGATGCCAGAACCACAAAAATTCAATATGTGCCATATGTATTAGAGCAGTATCTATTCGGACCAATCATTTATTTGGAGATTGTTTACCTACTTATGGAATATGCGCTTACTTACATTAATCCAGCTTGAAGACAGTCAAATGCACACTGCTTTCAAGCGAGTACTGGTCCACAACACTTGTCACAATTTTGTATATCGTCCTACCAATCACGATATACGCTCTCATCCCCAGAGCTCCTTTCTGCAAGTCTCCTGGTGGCTGAGAGAAAAAGCAAAGCGGCCCACATGTCCTGAAACTGAGTATAAGGTCTAGACTTCGCCTGACGCTCTCCTTGCATAAGGTACCGCTTGCCGGCGTTCCGTAGTGGATAAGTGTGATTAGCAGCTGCAGATAGCTTCATCAGGCAATAACACCACACTTATGCATGAACGCATAGAGGCTTCGGGGTTCCTTGAGGAGCTAATCCGAGACATGCAGAATCGTGCATTGTCTGGGCTGCTTGATCTGTAGGGAATACGTCAAGTCGCATGGTGACTTAATCATGGGACATATAGATACATACGAGGCTAGTGAGTAGAAATCAAACGGTGCCGTGGAAGGCAATGCATGCATGCAACCTTAAAAGGTTAGAAACTATAAACTACATATGGGTATATTTGTGATTCAGTGATGGTCCAATTGAAGCATAATATGAGATCAATTTCTATCAAATACCCATCCGGGTCTATCGTGAGCGGTCGTAGAGTACATATCCATCGTAGGGAGAACCTGAACAAGAGAACGAGCCAAACTGTTCGCTATTCACAGTTGGCTTTTCGCGGCGATTTCTGCGAGTCGTTTTGCAACCTCGAGAAACCCACCAGTCCCAGGGTCTATCCACATATCCACAGAGTCATCCTTTTTTGTCTTGGCAATCTGCTCTGAGGTAAAACCTTCTTCCTGTGGTCGCTCGACATACACCGTCTGGAAGCCGCATCCTTTGGCGGCCTTCAAATCACTCAGATGCGCCGCGACAAGAGCGCATTCCTGGGGCTTCACGCCAAACCTGCGAGCCGCGCCATTGTACACAGCCGGCGACGGTTTGTAAGCGCCGAATTGCTCTGCGCTGGCAATATCGGTGATGGGTATAGGGCTCTTTTGGCGACAGAGATCTTCTAGCAGAGCAACATTGCCGTTTGACAGAGTGCATGTGCGGAAATTCTGGCTCAATTGCTCCAGTCCTTGGACGCTGTCAGGCCACGGATCCAGCCGATGCCAGCAGAGCGACAACTCCCGGATCTCGTCGTCGCTGAACAACCCCTCAAGATGCCACTTCTTCAGTAACTCTACCAGAGAGTCATAATGGTGTTGATCTATAGAGACAAATGTGCCTGAGGAATCGTAATTGCGAGTAAAGCGGTAGTAGCTCTTCCGCCATTCCTCTGCGAAAGCGTGCCAGTCATCGATGGTGAGCGCGGTAGCCGCCTCCCGTAATTCTTCGGAAAGATTCTTGTTACGATCGCTCAGCGCAGCTTTCGTCGCCTCCGTCAACGACCTGACGACCGCGGTACGCCAGTTGTAGATGGTCCCAAACGTATCGAAGAAGATCACCTTCGGAAGAGTGAACGGTGACGGCGACATTGTGATATTCGACGATATTCGACGGTTTCGCGAGCTAGATAGCCGGTCGCTTGTCAGATCTTTCGATTGGCACTGGACGGTCTGATCCAGTCTGGATTATGCAGGTAGAGCTAGCTGATCGGTCGTCTAGACGCCAGAATCGAATAACTCTAGAAGCGGCGGAGCCTATGGAGTATGGACAGCTCCACGAACTGATGCGACGGCGATGGTGCCCGGCGCGCGTTGAAAGTGTTTCTCCTTTTCTACTCAGGAGTGAAAGTTTTGAGAAAGAGATAGATCATTTATCCCATTCCCCTCAAGCAGAAATGTCAGCGGAGAGAACCAGGAAAAAGCCGCTGTTAACATCCAGGCGCCGAACTTAGTCCGTCGTCCTTATTAGGCGTTTAATATCAACTAATAGAGAAGATTGAAGCGGACTGGAAATTAATCCCAGGAAATCTTGTTAATATCTCTTGCACGGGCGGGGCCTGAGCCCAGGGTAATTTGATTATCTCTGGCTCTGGTCGGGAAATATTTCCAAGTTGCGAACACCGGACCCCGCGGCTCATGCGCCAGATCCACGATCCTACAAGCGACCGTTGGTGTTGGCACGTTCGAACAGGTGTTCCCCAGACTGTAGACAAGTCTGTGATCACGTCAAAGATCAGTGGTAAGTAATCATTCCAATAAGAATGTGCAACGGCAGCTAATTTGGGTGATGTATTGAGATATGCTCGATTCAGAGTTACCGTCCAGTCCCATCAAAGGACTGCCCCCGATCCATGGAAATGAGGGTCTAAATGGAATTGATAGCAACTATTGGATGGGGAGAAAAGAAGTACATGCCCTTCCAGAGGCCAGAGATCAGTGATAAATGTATCACGAAATAGAGCGACAATTTCTCAACAAACATAATATGGATGGCGAAAACTGCTCGAAAAACATGCTCTCATAACCCCACGCACGGCCATGAAATGGTGTGATTTGGTTCAAGATAGTGTCTACTGGGCTGACGTACTCCCCCAAGGAGGAATCAAGCGATCTTTGACCTCTACTACAGATTGGGCAGCAATAATCACATTATTATGGTGGTCGATCTGTGTCCAATCTGCACGCGAAATGAGGTCTTCATGCATCCGGGGTAAGGTCTTACGTATGTATGTCATGGCCATCGCACTACTGAATAAGTACGGAGTACTCCGTACTCTCCAGGATCGCAAGATCGGAGTTACTGGGGGACGCATCTTGCTGATACTGATAGTCCCTTAGCGGCATACCACATACCATAGATAACGACAATAGCAATATCAATGCGGAGTTCATGATACGTGCTTCCTTCCCCTCTCGTTGGCTCGCCCTGGATCCAGTCAGGATGTGCTGTGATAAGATGTCTTGCGACAAGCTCGTGCTGTTTCATCTTTCGGATGTTTTGCCGTGTCACTCCATCAGGCAAATCAGAAACGCTCCTATGTTCCGATTCTCCATCTTCACAAGGTTGACTTGCTGCACGGACCTCGGAGGTTACACAGCTGGCAATACCGTACTGAGAATAACGAGATCGGGCGTGAACTTGGACCGCCCATAAGTCTCTTGTGGCATTGCATTGGTGATATCCTAGTTGACGCCTCCGGAGATGGTCCCTTTTCCATGATAACTGAACCATCCCGAGAGGCGCTCCATCATTGTCTCTCCGTTCGACGTCTCCTCGGGTGCTTTGACTTTGAGACAAGCGGACCGTTCTTTAGATCGGGACACGAACCAGGGAAACACCATAGACGGCGCCACCGTTGCGACGCGTGTTCGTAAACAAGCAAGGAGGCCGACGGGCGTCAACAACAGCACCACTGCCTCTCTACGGACGTCCCCGGATCTCAAGCCATGTATACAACCTTGCGTTCCTATGCGGCTGCTAGTGTCGCCTTCGTGATGCCGCTGTTAGGTGGCACTGTTCAGGGCTATCCTGGTCAGCTGGAGAAAACAGGGCGAGTAACGGAGTCCGTCGTTGATTAACGACTGTATTGCCTCGTAGGAGCATCTATTATCGCCGGTTAGGAGAATGAACCCCTGAAATCCTTTCTGTTGAGAGTCCGCCCGTTCGGGACAGGATAAAAAAAAAAAAAAAGGGTCTTGGGAGCTGGACCAGGCTGGAAGAGTGGATGCTCTTTCGACCGTTAACTAGTTCCAGCAGTTATTACTGGCATTTTCCAGGTCGAAACCTTTTTTCCACACGGCGCATGATGGCCAGAGCGGCCAGCAGAAGAACTTTATGTATCAAGAAGGTAAAAGGTAAGCAGGGTCGGTTTCTGCCGAATTCTACGCCAACACGGCCACCAAATGGATTTTGATCTAGGGGAATGATACTATTCGGTTCGAAAAAAGACATAGACGGCAGCTTCGAGCTGTTGGAGATGCTCCACAGCTTCAAATCTACTATCGCCACTACTAAGCCATAGTAGATTGAGATGTAATTTAACTGCAAGAGTATCTACCTAGCAATAATGACAGACCGAGAAATCCTCGCTGCTGGCGGAACTTTCTCGGTGCTATCTCTTAATGCGAGAGGCTAGGACTGTTCCTGGAATTCATGCTGGTGATGCCCTGGACCGCAGTGACCAGGGGGTTATACCATAATAAGGATCACGACGTGTTTGGATATCGCCAGAGACAATAATGGATTGTTCCATGTTGCGGCGCAGTGTGGGCGCCCGGCTGGCCAAGGCCTAAATAAATTGGATCCAATTAGCCATTGTTATTATTATTATTGAGCAGTCTCCGTACGACGAACTGCTCTCCACGCTATCACAACCCTGATGATCCATCCAGGTGATCCCCGATCAGCAACACCCTGCCTGTTGCGGCGGCCAGGGACGTTTCGCTAGATATCATTATATCCACCAGACCAGGGACTCTGGGAGCTGCTGTGGGAATGTCGAGCCCGCTCTAAATCCACAGGGCTCAGGCGGTTGATAATCTCTTAGACTTACCAACTGCCCGGGTGCGGCTCAAACCGATCATGGAGAACTGGCTCCGGGCCGCAGAGGGCGCGCGAACACGACGCACTGTGCTATAGAACCATTGCCCCCTTGGCCACTCGAGATTGAAGAGAGGGCTGATTCTCAAACGCACTAGGGATGCACGAAGTCCATCCCGGATGCTCTCCGATTCCATAGATGGACCATGGCGGCGCGCCTCGTTGAAGTTGAACGGATAGTCCGGGGATCACAGATCGACCGGGCTGTGAAAAGGAGAGCCCTGTGGAGACCTGTCGCGATGCACAGCTGCTTTTTCCCTTAAGACTAACTTGCTAAGGGACTCTAGTTTAGTTATCTTCTTGGAGAAAAGCAACGGCGCAGCAGCACGATTCTCGCCTCATTGGCCCAGCACGACGAACAGCTCTCGCTCCCCACTGTGATTGTCTCTGCTAGGTCGAGCTTGTCGAGCATGGCAAAGCTACTACTGGGACGGCGCTTGCGATCGTTGAGCTTTACTCCTTTTCCTGATCACTTCTTCCCATTCTCTCGGGCCGCGGGTGACCCGTGCCATCTGCTACAGAATCCAAATGCGTCACGATTTGACCCTGCTGGATTATCTTTTTCGAGCTACGCGGGACGTCAGCGGGTCGATCTCCTGGCTGGATCGATGCGCTGCGCTGTCGAGCCTCAACCCACGATCCCTGGTGTACTTCCTTCATGTCGAGATGTCCCAGCTCTGTTTCCTGGGCTCTGGCTGGTAAGGCATCGTCCACGATCATCCACGGAGTATCGAGCAGGGTGGAGCTTCTTCAAATGATCCTAGCTCACTGAGTGAGTCTCCCTTTTCCCTCGACGCTTGCATACACGGTATATCCTTGCAAGTACCTGTGTCGGACTTCGAGTTGTTCGTTGGATCCTGTGTACTCTTCTGGCTGTCCGTCGCGCAAAGCCAGATAGGACGTGCTGGGGCCCATATTTCATGCTCCTTCAATCTCTCTGACCTGTCATGGGCTTCTATAGACCCCTGCTGATCGTGAAAACCCCATACGGAGTAATAGATACAACGGCCTCTTCGGACATTTTTTAATAATTACCACCGTCTTCGTTCCTCCCGCGAAGTCTTGCCTGTCATTATTCCTAGACTTTAAGACCCTCCCCGCAAGTTCGGTCAATCAATTCCTCTTTGGTTGTTTGACGTCAACCGGCGTGTGCGACAATTGTTGAAGGGAAACTGCGGAGTTGCTACACGAGCATTCCTAGTGGTGTGCGGTGCTATTTTATTGCGTTCTGTCCTGACTTGAAGGTAAGATATTGCTTTTAGCAGACTTGATATTCATTTTCCACTCCTCGGTCATATGAGCGACGTAAGACATGTGTTGATGAATTCGTTTGATTCTGCATATAGAATACAACTACACCAGTCTTGATTTTACCCTCTTAGCGACCCCCATGCTGTCGATACCCAGAAACTTGTGAACAGCAGCGGACAGCGTCGTGTCCTGGCCTGGTGTCATATACGCTGCGACTGCGCTGAGAGACAAGTACGAGCAGTGCGCGTGCCATCGGGATTGGTGTGGAGGAAGGCTCCCGACGTCGAATATTCTAAACCTGGTGGAAAGTCATATTTGGGTTGGTCATATTGAGAAAAAAAAAAAAAAAAAAAAAAAAAAATGGCCGCAAACCAAGAAGACGCAGGTAGCGTTGACACACAAACTGTACCTGGTTCATCGGAAGGCACCTTCATGACTCCCTCGAGGACTTCGTCCCGCCGTTCTGCTCGCCGGAGAGACTCATCTCCTGGGCCGTCACCAGGAATGTCTTCCTCTCCAGACTTCCCTCTTCAGACCTTCTCACCCGATGGACGCCCCAATGTCGTTGAGATCACAAATGACGGACCACTGGCAGCACTAGATCCGCGCAGATTCACGCCGACATTACATGCTTCATTGGTCTCAGAAATCCTTGCTCTGCGCCGGGAGCTTGAAAGCAAGACCAAAGTCATTGATGCTTTGGAAACAAGTTTGGATGACTCGCGCACGGAAAACGAAGCTCTGAACGAGAGCCTGTCAAAAAGTTCGAGGGAGACATCATCATTGAAGCGTCAGTTGCAGCTTCTGGAAGGTGGCTCCTCATCAGCTGTCACAGAACTAGCTAAGGAGCGAGATGAGGCCCTGGAGAACATATCCGAGGTCCGCAAGAGACTTGAGCAGGCACAGAAGAAAGCTCGTTCTCGAGGGGACGAGGCGGAAAGGACGCAAATGCTTTGGGACCGGGACAAGGAGGCATGGGAAGGAGAACGAAGGAATCTAGAGCGCAAAGTGCATGTGGTTGAAGGCCGCCTGAAAGTGGTACTGAACGAGATCGCTTCCGCCCGATCCACGGGATCATCCAGAAGAGACCGCGACGAGGAGCCGACACAATCGGTTCAAGATAGCCCGGCGCAACACAGTGATGCAACGAGCGTACGATCCAGCAGTGCGTTTGGGAGGAGGCGCGCAAGCACAGCCAGCATGAGCACTCGTGACAGCGGGCGGCATAGTGTTAGGTTCTCCGTGTCCAGTATCCCGAATGGCCTCGTTCCAAAGCAGGATGGTCTGAGCCTAGCTGAGGAGTTGGCGTTTTCCGAAGGAGGAGAGGATCCGATGGACGAATCTGACGATGATGATGTTTTAGACTCACCAGAAGCATTACCAGAAGAGAGACCTACCTCCGTTCAGTCTCACTTGTCTCACATAGTGGGAATGAAAGCTCGGAAAATCCTTGGCCTTTCGCTGGATAGCGGCGCTGAGCGATACAATGCTAATGATTCCCCAGATCAAACACCGCTGTCAGAGCAAGTACGTGCACTCACGGAAGGTGGAAAGCCAGACTCTGCACACTCGGTTGATTATAGAGATGTTGGCATCCAATATTCTCCTCCTCCATCGCCTGATTATCCACCACCTGTCGTTTCCCAACCAGCACTCAGCTCCGATGAACGTATGCTATTCGCTCAGGAGAAACATGCTGCTAATGAGGGTCGAAAACGTGCGACAGCAGCGGCTCATTCCTACGAAACAAAGGATAGTAGCACGGTGACAACAACAATCGAGACAGTGTCTACATCTTGTCAGACAGTTGGAAGTCTTCCTACACCCCCTTGGAGTCCCAGTGTCTCCGAATCAGCAGTACAGACGACTTCAGATGACAAGCAAAGGGTGGCTGTATCAGTCTCGACGCAGACGGAGATGCCTGCTCAAGTAATGGACACGAAGCTGTCTGCTATCTCTCCGGAGGAACAGCTATCGGTCCCGATGATTGCAATCCACCCCCCTGAAACTGACTCGACGTCTAATCGCAATAGCGTTGTTTTACCTCCACACACGAAGAGTGTTGGCTGTCAAACGAACTTCCGGAACTTCGTCGAAGGCCGGTCTGTCGGCATGCAGACAGAGGAAATCAGGATTGATAAGCGTCCTATCAAGCTTCCCGCCAGTCTACTTCCATCAGCTATACCGGACCAACCTCCTGCAAACGCTAATGAGGCGGTTATCCAGCCATATCGCCCGCCTCCACCTCGATCTGCCAAGAGACCGCTTCGCAGTCCCCCGGTCGTTGAATCTTCAGCTAAAGCTTCGGCCAAAGCTCCAAAAGGCAAGCAGCCTCAGAAAGTGAACGCTTATCCGGGCAACAATGACAATGGACCGCTTTCTGAAAAGCGTCGTACTGGTATCAGACGTCCGCTCCGATCTAGCAGTCTGTTTGCGGGTTTCAGTGACGATGAGGCCCCAGAAAACGAACCCGATATTTTCAGTGATGATGAACTTCTCAACCGCCCTATGGCCTCTTACACAATAAGGCGAGGGAAGCTCGCCAAAAAGGGCCGTTCCAGTTTCGAGGACAGCCCATTGCCAGAGCTTGACGAACCCGATTTCAACTCTGACACCGAAACGAATGAGAAGGCAGTCGTTAACGGGCATAGTCGGCCAACAGGATCGGGCCAACGACGAGGGTCTCAGAGGGGACAGTGGCCGTCCAAAGTATCTACAGGCTCGAGAGCGCAGGATATTAGACGGACCGCGCTCATCTCAAGCGGAGCTGCAGCCCATCAAATGTCATGGCCGCAAAGTCCCAGCGCTCCGAGCATTGATAGCGTTTCTGGTTCCAGCACCGCTCCTCGGCCCCCATTCCCTGTTCCCATCCGCCTGAGCTCGAGAAAAGTGCCGGTCACTGGTAGTGAGGGTGCGCAGAGTCCAACACCGAGAAATCGCTCTGAGCGTGATAGACGGCCTCCTTCAAGAACCCCGACTCTCCGGAAAGTACGATCTGCCTCGGCGATATCGATATCTGAGCGGCCTGAACGGCCCAGAAGCCGCTCTCCTCCACCTGTATCGATTTCGACATTGGCACCTGACAGTCCTGGACCCTCGCCGATATCCCTCGATGATATCCCGATTCGTCATAGGCGCGTCGGTAAAAAGCAGTCTTCGCAGTACTCTGCTTCTTCTCGTACTTTCTCGTACGGAGGGGATGAGTCCACAGCAGCGTCCTCCGTCCAGCAGACCAGTGTCGTGGATGCAATCGCACAAACCATGGTTGGAGAGTGGATGTTCAAGTATGTTCGCAGGAGAAAGTCTTTCGGTGTTCCCGACCCCAAGGAAGGTTGGGATGCTGGAAGGAATCCAGACGAGACATCTGCAAATATCACCAATAATGGTGTAAGACATAAGAGATGGGTCTGGCTCGCTCCGTACGAACGGGCTGTTATGTGGAGTAGCAAGCAACCGACAAATGGCAGTGCTCTTTTGGGCAAGAGTGGTCGCAAGTGTAAGTAATCTATGTGGTCGATTGAAGACAAGGAAAACTGACCTGTAGCAGTGACCATTCAATCAGTGCTCGATGTTAAGGACGATAACGCTCTACCAAAGGGTGCTCCGCCGGAGAGTCATTTCAGTAGGTCTATATTGATTTTGACTCCTCAACGAGCCTTGAAATTCACAGCCATGAGCCTGGAGCGACATTTCATCTGGCTTACTGCTTTGTCTTTTCTGAGTCACTCTGCGGTGAGTGCCAATGAACTCAGATCTATACCACCGACTCCCCACGAAGAATCCGCCAGTCCACCCCCAGTGAGACGGAACCCTATTCGTGACACTATCAAAGCTACCAAGAGCAAACCTCGTCTCGTCGCTGGTGGGCATCGGTCATTCACTACCCAGCCTCCGGTTCCAGAGATCCCTCTGGACACAATGGAAATGGGCGATTCAGCTATGGACGCAGCCGACCCTCCAAGTGTACCTCGGTTTTCGAACCATTCTCGGAAGCGCAGCAATACCGCGCCTCGTGTGGCACCGCTTTCACTCAGGAGCTTCTCGAGTAATGCAACAATGCCCACTTCTACGCATAGTGCAACGACACCGATGCCTAATTCTATGGACCTCTATAACGGCCCACTCTCAGCTGGTGCTCCCAGCTTTAGCCGTCGGACGTCTGTGGCTAGCGGGGTCTCCACGAACACAGGAAACTTTTTCGAAGCCGTCGGCACTGTTCGCATGGAGGCTTTCATTGATCGGACCAACCAAATGAGCACTCAGCGTGGCGCTTACGGTCCTCGACACATCATGAAAAGGGATTCGAGTCAATGGAGTTCAGGCCAGCATTCGCTCGAGTTTGCGAGATCTGAAGCCAGCAGTGAGATGAGCTATCGTCATGGTGATCCTTTTCAGGGCTTCTGAGCTCAGTACCGATGTTTTGAATATCACCGCTGCGTTACGTCGTCAGACGAACATGATGATATTATAGACTCATCGTTTAATGCTTTAATCCTATTTTGATCTTGTTTATCTTTGCTGGACAAAAGAAGACAGCGGGAAAACATCCCAGACTTCAGTGTTTCTCTGAAGATCTGTATATTGTGCCTTTCCACCCTACCTCGGATCTGATGTCAGTTGAACGCCCTTTGACGAACATCTCCATCTTCTTACCTAACTTATGCCTTGCCCTGGCTATTTCCTTCATTACTCCGCATCGATATCCTTTCTTTTAAGATACCACCTTTGTATTGTACTGTATATGCTTACTGCTATGTTTTGGTTACTGTCGGTCTTTCTTTTTCGCGGTTCTCGCTAGTGGTTTCCAAAATATTGGGGCATGAGGAGCGATATTATACTGGCATCTACTTGGTCTACGAAAATAGCTGGCTGGAATTTCAGGATGATAGATGACCAAAAGAAAGGCCTGGCAGGCTGTTGAACATACTTCAATTTCGATGACAATAACCCCTTGCATGTGTAGAAACTTCTTTGGAGACGTCACCTGTTGCCCAAGGAGTGCGATAAACCCTTAATAGATACTTCCTGTACACATCCTCCTTTCGGCACTAATTGCCTTGACAGCCGCGCTTCTCTAGCCGACACTGAATCTTATCCCCCCACAGCCAGTTTTTTCTATACCATTTCTATATCGCGATTCTCCAAGGACAGTGTTGTTTACGGGTCGAGTTTCTATGAAGATACCGTCATCGACTTGTCAAGCATTATCTAAAGCCAACCAACAGCATCTTGTATGATCCAACCGTGTGCTCGCCTTTTCTTTCCTCATGGTATAAAATTACTATGTCCGTTCTCTGTTACTCTGAAACCCCACATATTTCTCGTTTCGGGCGATATTAACTACCCCACAGATAACAAATAGTCTTCCATGAACTTGACTTTTCTGCCAAGCTCACTGAGTTAGTTCTCATAGATCTCCCGTCTTCAGCACGTTCCGCAAGGTACCGGCTGCACGTGTTGGCAAAGTAGTGGCACTGACAATCCCTTTCGGGTATTCTCTCCACAGAAGCTCAGACTTGTACCCTAGTTTCTGTTGAACTCTGGTTGTGTGTATTCCACTTTATCCACTCGTTGATCTGCACGTTCTAGACATACTTCTTAGGACTTGCTACGATGTCTAAGTGACTTTTACTGCAGATCATGTACGACTCCGGTGGATGAAGATTATCAGGGTGCCATAATTTCCATTTTCATTTTTCGCCTTTTGATAAAGCCTTGCATTCTGATGTCGGGAAGTGAGGATCCTGCAAATATCGCCCGTGCCGTCTAGGGGTGATTCTGGGACAATGGTTAGGTATGCCGAGGGGGATGCTCGACCCTCCAACGACATGTCCAAACCGATATCAAAATGTTACATATGGAGAAAACACGGGTAGACCTTCGGGTCGATTTGCTTTTTATCGTCGAACGCGGAATTCAGTACCTTGACATTGAACCGACAGTTATCCAAGAGGAAAGATATAAAGAGCCCTTCGGTTTCCCTCCAATCTCCTCTTCATCCCATCAAGCACTCCAGATCTCAAAGCATCCAGAGCTGTCCTTCACTCTATATCCTTCTAGTCAATCTTTTACTTTTACTTTCCTACTCTCGTTCAATTAGCTTCGGCAAAACCAATCAAAACAAGACAGCCAAAATGCGCTTCTCCGTCATCACTCTTGCTACCATCCTGGGCGCGGTCGCCGTCTCCGCTGCTCCTTCGGCTCTTGAGGAACGCCAGTCTTGCTTGAACCCTCTCCTCTGCTGTCCCGATCTCAAGACTCCTCTGGATCCCACCCTTGATCCGATCCTGTTGACTCTCGGTATCAATGCTACCGCTCTCGAGGGCTCTATCTGCCTTAACGGTACGTCACCAGATCTCTCCTATCGATATCCCGAGATGATCATACCCTACGACATGTTATAAAATGATGCACTTCATGGACTTTAGGAACTAACGTTTCTTATCTTGCAGGCCAGGCCTACACCACCAGCTGCGCCACTGCCCCGAGATGCTGCACAGAGGTCAACCTCCTGGTAAGTCTTCACGAAGTATACCCCGATAACAATCTTACCAGTTTACTAACAGCGAACCTTTAGGGCGGTCTCGTCGCTCTCGGCTGCTAGACGGATGGGCAATGGTTGCTTGCCATAGGCTACATTTTCTTGATAGTTTGACAGCTGTTGCAGCTGAATAATAATAGCATGGGATTGATAATTTCTTGAACTTCTCTTCTCCTTATTTCTTGTAGTTCACGGCTTACTGGTAATCATCGGATATCTTGAGCTTTTCGTCAGATAATTACACAATGGTTCTCACCCGTTGTTGAAAAGTAGACGAGTTTGTTGCCCTTCGACCTTCATCCGAGTAGCATCACCAATCCCCGATTCTCACAACTCAATTCACGAATGATCGACAGCCACAGAAGCAAAGGGAAAGAACCTTATTCGCATTCCACGGTATGTGTGGAAGGTCTTAAGTTCTTACACGCGACCAAATAGACTGCATCGAAGGATGACAGGGTCTTGTTTTTGCACCAAACCTTATTCTGACCCAGATGTCAAGTCGGTTGATCTTAAGCGATCCTGTCATATCCCACGAGGGGCGTTAAGCCGTAACACCCGTGTGGGGGCAAGGGATGACATACCATGCCTTGTAGTTATCTTAAGATATAATATATGCGAGGGTTTGTGTTTTCAGAACTTATGTTTTACGGTTGGGAAGGAAATCATCAATGCCCGCGTCCTCTATCGCTGAACGGAGCTGCAGCGTCACGTTAACGGTAGTATGTAGAGCGAGTAGAAGTAATAAACACCGGTCACTAATTCCCACCATATTCGTTTGAAATGGGGAAATGCAATAATATAGGTAGCGGGGATCGTGTTATAAGCTGCAGAATTTCGTGATGAGGTCTTCGAGCTCAATCAAATATCTGGTTGATTCTGATATCCTCTAGTAGCCAAGTAATTTAAACCGTTCCCCGAGTACACTGACGGCCATTCCCCTTTTGCTTCCGTGATTATAGCCCCAACATGAAGTATATCAACATTCGGGTGTTCTTCGAATATAAAATATACAATATACACTTGATTCATAACACCAAGCACGAAAGGTTTAATCAACGATCTTTTTCTTTTAGTATTCCGGGTATCAATCGTCATATGATCATGACTCTGATCAACTAGGATACTCTAGACGGTGACAAAGCTTCTATGCGCTTCTATTTATATTCTTTGATAGTTTTAGAACGTTCATGTTGGAAGGATCAGATCTTTGCTTCGCTGATAGATCTTCTTGAAAGTCAATGTTACATAAGAAATACGGATTCTTCTCATGCGCAGTCTGAGTTTGGATTATATATATCTTTCATTCGAGGCTCGTTTCGAGACAATCATTTTATATCAGCTCGTGGAGGTTGAGAATAACGATCTTTGTCCACTTAGCTTGCGAGAATCGACAGAATATAACCAGCCATTCGCAAAGGAGGAAGCCAAGCGATAACGAATGCATGCGTTAATAGTGAACACTGGTGCTGAGATTGCATCACGATCGAGGTGCTTCTAAGGGATATCGTCAGCAACAGGGGCTTCTTACATAAAGTTTGAGAACAGGTTAAGGTTGTTTCAACCCCAAGGCCTCTGATCATTCGCTTGCGAGTTGTCTCCGTACAGATGCATTTCTCCGGTAGCTACTGTCCACGACCTTATGATTTGTGCTGTCCTGCTCAATGGTTACATGAACGTCTCAGATAGATATTACGGGTGAGTGCGAGACTACAAGTCTAAGTAACAAGAGACCTGGAAACAACGAATGAATATGGGTTCTATAGACTATAATGATTGAAAATGACAGTGATATCCAGAAATCTACCAAACATGTCGATCTAACGGATCACAAAAACGGTATGTAAGCCGGGTTGGAATAGTCAATATTCTCCGGGGCAGACTCGATACGCTCATGGTAAGTGCCAAAGACGCGATCCCATAGACGAGTCTGCTTGCCGTAGTTGTAGCTCTTCCTCCAACCGTTACGGTGGTGAAGATCATGATCTTCGATCGAGATCTCAGATCTGAAGTAGTGAAGCAGGCAGCCAAGAGTCGATGGCGCCTGGCCATCGATGCGCACGCCGCAGTGGCCAGCAAGCTCGGCATAGGAAACGTATTTCACGCAGATCCACCACTCGTAGAAGCCCATTGGCATACCCATGAGCTTCATGGTGAAGTAGGTCATCGCGGGTATACCCACTATATCGAAGAACTCCTGTTCTGGGTCGGCGAAGATAGTTAAGAGTGGGTTTGGATGTTTCGTTAGGTGGTGAGTACGGTGGAATTTCCATAGTCCGTCCATCTCGTGCATCAGGCGATGATACCAGTAGAACCAGAAATCTAGGATAATGCCATATAGACCCACCTCGAGTGGCAGCCAATACCAATTCATCGTAATCGGCGCTTGGTCAGCATAGTAGGTAGTTAAGGAAGACCATTAGAGCCGGACGATGATGCTGCCAAGGAAGCCAAGAAGGCTTGGACGACCTCGATATAGTTGGAACCTGGTATATTTACTTCTGGGCACTCCCTAGTTATTTATTGCGGTATAAAGAGTAGGGAAAAGATAACCATGCATGTCATTTTTCTCTTCGAATCTATCCTTGTATCTGGTGAGCAGAGGGGGAAATGTTCATTATGTCCCGGAAATAAGCTTTTTGTCTTCCATTACATACATGCATGTGTAAACTGAGATGAAATATGGTCCATCTGAACGGAAAAAAGATGAGTGTGAGTCTGAAGATCAAGATATAATAGACAGATGTTGAGTATATGAACCAAGCTGGTAAAGAACACTATGACCCATCTAGACCAGGCGCAGACATTGTTTCATCCAGCAGACGATGGTCAGGTCCATTTTTTCCCCTGTCATCTGGGGCAATTGAAGCAAACCAATGCACTCTATGTGCTCTCACGCCCACTTGCCCAGAAGAGCCATGATACCGGCACCCAGGAGCGTCGACACGATCATGAAGCCGAGCTGCTTGCGACTATTCGTCCGGCAAGGATCGAAGAGGAAATCACGAGCCAGCAGCTCCACAAGACCAGTATAGATGAGGATACCGGCCGAGATCGAGTCCAACACACCCGAAACGATGTTTGCCGTAGTTGACTCGGGGTTATAGGTCGTCCGCACTCCCAAACCGATGGCGATCGAGATCGGGGTCGTCAGTCCGTATGCCATACACAGGACCCAAGGGACCCAGCGAAGACTACGCTTGAATTCGATTGCAGAGAGTCTCGCGCCGATACCAAGGCCCTCAAATGACTGGTGGAAGACAAGGACCGGGTAGAGAGTCGCGAACTCATCGCCGGCCACGCCGAGGTTTAGACCGATGATAACGGAATGGAAGATGACGCCGAATTCCAGGATCAAGAACGCGGCCAGCTGCTGCTTCATGGATATCTCTGCCGACAGCGAGTCCGTCTCGGCGCTATTGTACGCGGTAACGGCCTTGTCGGGATTGTGCTCGTCCGGGGCGTAGGATTGCGATCCTTCACGGTGGACGTGGCCGCTGACGATGTTCACTGGAGCTTCCTTCTGGACGCCATATTTGGTCTCGACATACAACTCGGCCCCAAAGTCCATGAGGAATATAACCGTGATCGAGGCGAGAACGAGGGCGGGTGGCCATGAATAGGATGCCCAGTTTCCAGTCATCCCGACGCAACTGGCCGGACCGATTTCCTGGTAAGCTGGGTCCAGCAGATGCACAAAGGCCGTGGCGATGATGACGCCGGTACCGAAGTACCGTGCGAAGAGGTAGACATAGAGAGGGATCTTCAGAGAAGGAACGCGTTTGGCGGCGACCGGAAAGACCGTAACGACGGTCGAAATGACGAGGATCACGAAGACAGAGGAGATACGTGCGCCGAGGTGACCATTGTACTCATTGCCGCCTTTATTCATATAGCAGACAACTTGAGCTTGGTCCGCCGTGTCCAGATTGACATTTGTCGGATCAAAAGAGGTAGCCATATTGAAGGACAGGGGACGAAAGGATCAAGATGAGGTTGAGGGCGTTGGCGACGATCCTTTGCGGAAGAAGCAAATCTTCCAACAGTTACTTATACTGCGATGGCCTACACATAAGACGAGTACCTTGCGGTTCTGGGGCGAAAGGTTTTCCTTTCATGTCCAACTCGCGTGGGAAGTAGGCTGATCTAGTCTTCTAGATCCCTCTCCACCCTGACCTAAGAGATACTACGCTGCCGATTCTTCCATCGGATGGCTACCTTCTGGGTTAGTTCAACCAGGGCAGTGAAGAGGAAATACGGATGGGACCGAAAAGAAAAGAAACAAAAGAAAGTTAATTAAGTACATGACAAGCCTCCTGCAAGCCACTGGTGCTTAGGGACTTCTCAAATATTATATTGAAGCCTTCTCCTCCCAACAGAGTGCCGACTGGAAGGACTCTTACATTGACAGATCTGCCATATTCTCTTACTATTAAGGGAGATTGACCTGCATGATGTATGGAACCATGACATGCCATGGGATAAACGGATGAACACCACGGGGTTGCTGCCACATAGCCACTGTTCTGCTCTACAAGGCATCCTGACGGAACATGCCGACTCAAGAGGGACCTTCAGGGCCACAAAAGAAAAAAAAGAAAAACTGTCATCTGCATCTGGCAAAGCATGGCGAAGGCTGACACGCGCTTACAGCGTCCTGTGCTCAAATAACTGGTTCTTTTTCACGCTAATCCACCCGTCTGAGGACCTTGGGGGAGAGCGCTCGCCTGACAGAATCCGATATACGGATTTCCCCTCTACCACGGAGGAACGAGAACGGATCCCATTCGGCATGTCCGCACCTATCATGTGTCTGGTATTGGATATGAAGAGTAAGATGATATCGGATGGAGCCGTTGATATCGGACGGGGAGAAGTGACAGCAGCGGACATATCTGACCTCGCCTAACCATCTCGGAGGCATTTACGAATCTGGAAGTTTCTGAGAAAGCTAGTCGAGGGCTGCACGTAGCACCTCGCCTTCAGACGAGACGAGAACTCGAGGAATATCATAACCATGGGACAATATAATATCGGGAGGAAGAAGGGGATTCGAGGCTTGATAGCCGATGAAGACGGTTTGTCGTGCAGAACACATATTCCTGACCGTACAATAACTCTGTGGAATGAATCTTCATTTATTAACTATGGGCACTGAGGTATCAGCTTGGCCTCTGGTCTGTTGGAAGCCGACGGCCGTTCCAAAGGCCATCGGTATGCCGAGTTTGTTCGCTCCATTGATACTAGGCCGCATCTTCTTCATTCTCGATACATCGTCACATATATACGAGAATAACAAGTAACTCTTCTCTTTTCCTGTCTTCTTGTATATGCCTGACAAGGGAGTTACGCTCCTATTGCCGACCAAAGTAACCCTTTCTTTCGACCTTTTCAGAGCGCATTGGTCACTTTTTAGCGGATTCCCTCTCTCTCCGACGCACCTCTAGAGGATGCTCAGTCCTCCCATCATACCGTGCTAGATTCAAGTTATCCAGATCGATATTTTTCAGAAGTCGAATCTAGTGCATTGTCAATCATCATCAACTCGTACTCACAGTATCCCACTACCTCAAAAGGTTCCTGTCAACTGGAATAATAACTTTCCCTGACGAGATGAGAAATGGAGGAAAGGAGAATAGATAAAAATGGAAACATTTCATACATTCATCACCCACTTATCAAAAGCAAAGTCCGGATCAGTCGACTTGCAACCGATACTCGACCCGCACGTCTCACAGAACAAGTGCCTCATGGTGTGCGTACCGAACCTGTACTCCTGGAATGAAAAGATCGGATATGAATATCTTGCTGATGATTCATATTGTAGAGAAAAGGATTTGACATACCTTAAGAGTGTCCAGCCCCTGGTGAAATACAACGTCGCTATCGGATGGATATACGAGGAGGTACCCGACGGTATGGCAGTAGGTGCCTAGATACTGAAGTCAGAGATATTCCCCCCCATCTGGTCATATCAACAAGGGAGCAACTTGAAACGAGTCCGTACAGTTACAAGAGACCACTCTGTGCTCTGGAAATGGCGGGGAGAGTGTGACGGAGAAGGAGACATTGCCGCAGTGACAGCTCCCGTCGTAGCTTGCAGAGGGCGCAGAAGACTCTGTAGCCATGGATTGGTGTTCTATCTTTTATTCTTTGTCAAGTCAAGGCTAACAACCACTGATTCTGTGGTCATTTTCAAGATACCAGGGAAGTGTCTATTAATATGATGTCCATCGGCCCCTCGGGGAGAATGGTCAATAGTATTCCCGGGGCAGAACGGTATCACATCTATGCTATCTCGGTCGGTCAACTAAGCAGACAAGCAGATGTGGAGACGAGGAGAGGATGCAGGTACATACATACATTCAACATTCGACGCTCGACAGGTTCATGTGCAATGTTGCATGCAAGTACTCTTCTTATGTCAGACATAACTTGATCTTATCCGGAAAATTGCATATGCGCAATTATAAAATAGATTCTTTGCTTGCTCTCTACAATCAATGGTTATAAAAGACAGACCAAACCGAAATCGTTCACCAGAAGCGTACATCGCAATTGCAGAAATCTAACTAAGATATACAACCACAGTCGACACAACCAGCACCACTGTTTCTCTTCCCTTCTCGAGATCTATTTCTTATCTGCCGAGAATTGAGATCGTTCTTTCTAAAAACCAGTCGACTCAATATTGAAAATGGCGCTCACTCCTCTACAACTTCGCAGCGTCCTTGACCTCTCCGACCTTCAACTTGGGACCGTACTTCTTCAGCACGTTTTGGTTGTGGTACTATCAATTGTAAAAATAAACGTCAGCATCCGCGATTAAACAATGCGCTCACTCTCTTGATTCCCAAGCCATAACCCAGTGGTTTCTTCTCTTTTTCCAGTTCTTCTCCCCGACGAAATCAACAGAATAATAGATGGAAGTAAACTCACCTTCCAGAACTGCTTCGAGGCGTCCTTGCCAGCGACGCGCTTCAGGATCTTCGAGCCGCCAGGATGCTCGTTGATGAACTCGGTCACATCGTATACGTCCGTGTCGACGATGATGTAGAGACCCTTTTCGGGGTTGTTGTGGGAAGCGACGTCGGCGGGAGTGAATGCTTTCGACATGTTGATTGATTGATTGATTGACTGAGTAACTGCTTGACGATCGATGATTGATAGCCGATCGGTGTTTGGAGAGACAAGTTCCGTTGCCGATGAGGATGAAGGGATGGAGGTGAGTGAGCGAGGGAGAAGATGGCACGCGAGCAGATAGACAGGAAGATAGAGACGGGAGGTTGGCTTGTTGGGAGGCTGATTAGAGCAATATAATGTACGATGGATCGATGCGGGGGAAGCGTCAAGAAGACAGCGGATATTGCGGAGTAGCGCATCTACCATAAATCCTGATGCTCTCGACTATAAGATCATTCCCGTTCATAGTCGCGCATCTTGTTCTGGGCTGGCCGATGAGCCGAGGTTCTTTTGTCGCGTCAGATGAATCGTGGCCGTGTTCATTGGCTCGTCGGAATCTTCCGTTCTCTCGGCCGGTAGTTCAATTATGGTATATCATTATCATGAGTCTCATTATCACGAATGTCATTGTTACTATTGTTCTTATTATTCCGCAATACTATATGTACTATGGTGTATCATTTATTCCATTGCATATACATGTCTACAACGATCAATACCATAGGGTAATACGATATGATATGATATCAAGATGCGATTGATACACGCCTACATCCTGTAGAGGGTATGATATGATACATCCAGCTCAGTCCTATCAGACCGTGGTATAATATAGTTATAATAAACAGCAAACCCGACGTCAGAACTCCCGCGCTTTCCAATGACTCTGGATTGCTAGATTCTTCTAGATTCGACTCTTCTCGCCCGCTGCTCCAGCCCCCTTGGGCACCTTTTTGTCCAAGCCAAGCGTCTCCAGGTCCTTCTTCTTGTGATAGTGCGGCGCTACTTCCACCAGCCACTCCGGCTGCAGCGGCATATTGCTGCGCATGTACTCCTTGCTCGTCAACACCAGCTCGTGGTAGATCACCCACTTGGGGTTCACCTCGAACAGTGTGCTCGATGGGTGCAGGTACACCGTCTGGCCGTTCTTCACGGTCCGGTAGCTGTCGCCGCCGCGCTGCAGTCGTGCTGCGTTCGGGAAGAATCCCGCTGTGATGGCCTTCTGGATCGGGATCAGGTTGTTCGAACCCGCACTGCTGACCGTCACCTCAACACGGTCACAGAGTTTCGCCAGCTGGTCGCGGACATCGCGTGCTCGCGTCAGGCTGCGCTGCTGCAAAAAGTTCTCCCGCGCCCACACGTAGCTGAAGTCCGAGTCTACCCACTGGTTCCATACATTGAGCAGCGTCAGATGGTCACCGCCGTCCTTGACCGTGAACCGGGCTCGTGCGCTGTCGGCGTGGATCTTCTTGTCCTTGGGACGGAAGAACAGCGCGCTGGCCTCGCCCACCATCGCGATGATCGAGAGCACCTCTTCCACGCATCCGTACTTATCTGCTGCCAGGATTGCCTTGGCCTGCATCGGGTCCGTGGGGAACTCCGCCATCTGGCGTCCGATCTTGGTCAGCTCGCCGCGGTCGTTGAGCGCTCCGAGAGCGTACAATTGCTCTAGCGCGCGGATAATCGTCTCAGCTGGTGGCGGATCCATGAAGTCAAAGTCGAGCAGCTGGTCGATCCCCAATGACTTCAGCATCAGAATCACTGCGCTGAGGTTCGTTCGCTGGATCTCGGGGGTGGTGTTCTCTTCCAGCTCGTTCAGATACGCCCACTTCGTGTACAGCCGGAAGCATTTACCAGGACCAACACGACCGGCACGACCGGCACGCTGTCCAGCAGAAGCACGCGAACATGGTGTCACCACCAGACTCTCCATACCGGTCCGCGGATTGAACACGTTCTCCTTCACGAAGCCAGGGTCAATCACATAGACAATCCCATCAATGGTCAAACTCGTCTCCGCAATATTGGTTGCGAGAACGACCTTCCTGGCACGAGGTGGCGTGGGCTCGAAGATCTTGGTCTGAAGTTCAGACGGTAGATTGGCGTAAATCGGAGCTATGATTAGCTCTGGTATTTTGCCACCTAATTTGCGGGCTGTCTCCTGTATACTCTGTTCCGCCGCTTCAATTTCTTCTTGACCCGTTAGGAACACCAGGATATCTCCCCGACCCTGGGTGATGTGGATTTGGAAGACGGTCGTGATAGCAGCGGCCAGGTAGTTAGCCTCTGGCTGCGAGGTGTAGTGTATATCGACTGGGTACCGTCGTCCAGGGATGTTGAAAATAGGCGCGTCGTCAAAGTACTTCTGGAACTTCTGCGCATCGATCGTCGCAGACGAGATCAGAAGCTTCAGGTCCGGACGTGCCTTGGCGATATCTTTCAGGAGGCCACACGCGATATCCGTGGGCACCGTCCGCTCGTGGGCCTCATCGATCATTAAAGCAGAGTACTGACCCAGATCAGGTTCTGTGAGCAGTTCACGCAACAGCATACCATCCGTCATGTACTTCAGGATGGTCTTATCGCTGGTGTTGTCTTCAAAACGGATCGCATAGCCAACTTCATGGCCTAGCTTCACACCCATCTCGTCCGCCACACGCGAGGCAACACTCATGGCAGCGACTCGTCGAGGCTGTGTGCAGCCGATTTTCATGCCGTTCTTCGTATATCCAGCCTCATGGAGATACTGCGGGATCTGAGTGGTCTTACCAGATCCAGTCTCTCCGACAATAATCAGAATCTGGTGCTCAGCCACTGCCTGGATGATCTGTTCCCGGTACTGATAGATAGGCAGACTCTTCCGGGTCTCCTCCATGGAGGCGGCCTTCTTCTCAGCTGCATCCAACTGCTCCGCTAGCATGCGCTGCTCCTTTGTCATCGGCTTGCGGTCACCCTCGAGTTTCGAGTCCATGATGAAGTTGATCTTTTGTGCATCATCAAAGACATATTCATAGTCTCCTTCATCCACATACTCTGCTCGAGAAATCTGCGCCTTCGCCTTGGCCGTCTGTTCCTGCTCCCATTCCTCCTGCTCCGTGACAAAGCGCTCCTGGCCATGTTCATCGCGGTCAACGTACCGCTTGTACAGAGCCTCCTCTTTCTTCTTCCTATCGATCTTTCCTTTCTCTGTAATGTAGTCCTCTGGCATCATATAACCATCGCGGTGGTCGTCGATCCGTAGTCTCTCCTCCGCGATGCGTAGCACCTCACGGTTTCTTGCAAATTCCTCCTTCTCTCTCCGGGTCAGGTTGGGGTTCTCTCGTAATTCTGCCGTCTCCTCCGCAACCTGTTGTCGGAGGAGGGCAAGACGCTCTGCTTCTCGCTTCTTGAGATACTCCTGACGAGAACGCATTCTCAGCTCCGGCATAGCGGCACTTCGGGCTGCAGCATCGTCAGCCAACGCGCGCCGTCGAGCACCCTCGCTCGTCCCTGCTCGGTCCTCAACGATCTTCTTCGATCTGGTATCATCTTTATTCGCCAGACGTTTGGCAAACTCATCTCTCTCTTTGAGATCGCGTTGCCGTTCCAATTCGGCCTTGGTCTCCGGATCGAGGTCTTCTTCTTCAGGGCGTGGTGACGCAGAGCCATCTTCCAACCGCGTCCGCTTAGATGGCGACTCCTGGAAATCATCCCCCCCCTCCGCAGCGAAATCATTCTCATCGTATTCTTCATCGCCCCATCGATCCTCGAAATCATCCACGTCTCTCTTGCGTAGCTTCCTCGACCGATGACGATCACCTTCACGACTGCGCTCTCTCTTCCGCGCATCCTGCTTCTCCCAGCGACTCCGGCCCTCGTCGTCATCCGCAGCCCTCCCCCGGTCCTTCTCCTTCTCTTTCTCCCTCCGTCTCCGTCGTTCCCGATCTCTCTCCAGTTCCACATTCGTAGGCCCCAAAGAACCAGGCGTATCATCCTCCATCTCAACTAGCCGATATCGTCTACTCCCTCCATCGTCTTTCTTAGCCTTAGGTTTCTTCCCCTCCTGACCAGTACCGCCGCCACTGCTGCTGCCATGCACCCGTGTGAACAATTCACGAGAGAACGACGCAAGCTCGCTATCGCTACTCCCCTCGATGAACGGCGCGAGCTTGTCACCGAGTGAGCTAGACGACTTCGCAGACGACGCAGTCGCCAGGACGAAATCGATCACGGTAGGATCGGACGCGCCCGTGAGGCGGAGGAGAGAATCGGAGACGAACGTTCGGTTATCCATGTTGTGATCGCGAGGATGGGCGCTCGGAGAGATGAATATATATCCACGGCTCTGTGCAAATGTCGTACTCTTGACTTTTCTTTCCTAGCAATCAAGGCTGATAGGCGCAATGTGCTAAGGTTTGCGATTCTCAGTACCTAGCCAAGGTATAGCACAGCAGAGATAGTTTAATCTCCTCTTAATGGGCCTGGTCCCACCACGCTCCGTCTTTAATATTGTCTTAATTCTCGTCGTAAATCATACCGTCAGTCTCTCGCGCGATTCTTTGTGATCAAGCTCGAAGAGAGCACCAGGACCGTACCAACGGCGCAGGTTGGACACGAGGAAACAGGAAGATAGAATTGATAGAGCTGTCTTTGTTATTTCCCCTTTATTTACCGCTATCCACGGTTCACAAACGAAAGGAAAAGTAACGGGGTCGAAAGTGGCGAGACAGTGTAGACGAGGGGCGTCGGACTCAGCTTGCGGAAGCTCTCGCTCTCTCTTTTCGGAGTTGGAGAAAGTTCATCGACGCCAAGACCAGAGCCCAAGTTCTCTCTCCGCGCGGCAGAAAAAAGGAACTAAACTCCCAATCTACTGGGCAAAGCAATCGTGACGGTCACCATCAACAATTTCCTTTCATGCCACTATCACCTCCTACTACAGACCACTCTATAGCAGCTGCATCACCAGCCAAATGAAATGCTTACGTTTATCGAAACACTTCAAAATTGAATAAGTTATCATTAGTTCGTGTTCTCATTGCGTGAGACTATAAACAGGCCGCTCAAAACTCGGCTTGAGACCGCTTCGAGGCCACAGGTATCTAGCAAGTCGATAAAAGACACAAGACAGAGCAGGTCTAAAGATATCACCACCACTGCTGCCGTTATCGCGCCAGGAATTCAAGCCCAAGGCAGGAAAGGTGACATTACAATACAGGAGGGCCCAAACCGGAAACGATCGATCGGGCCACTTTCTTCAAAAGAAAGAACAAAACAAAAGGAAAGACAAGCAACCAGATGCAGACGGACGGACGTGGTCCCAGAAAGCTCAAGGCTAACACAGTTCTTTGGAGCGAAGGGGGTATGATAGTAGCGGTCTGAAACAACGCAAACCTCGCAATCCAATGCAGACGATAATGATAAACCTTGGGAAGACCGAGATCAAAATACAGCAGATGCCAGACAGACACAGGCAAGAAAGAAAAAGGAAACAGAAGGATCGTCCCAGAGATCATTATCAGACAAAGAATCGACGTGGCTATGATGAGATATTGGGTAATAGAACAAAGGAAAAAAGTGTTTCGAGATGATGGACGTAACAAAGTGAGAGGGTGTACACGTGAGGATCTATCGCTACCGCCGAAGGCAGTAGACAAAGAGAAAAGATCCTGCACCAAATATCTGACTACTCTTACAAGGTTCCCAAACGAACCTCGCACGACTGCAAATCGATAGTCGTTGCCATTGCAATAGGGTGTGCAATGTTCGTCAGGAAACATCAAATGACGCCGAGAAATGCGAAAACGCCTCCGATCCGTTAATAAACTCGATCAAACGCTGAAGTCATCCGGCATGGGCGATTGCATATTCGTGGAAAAATTAGACATCAATCATTTCAGCATCTTCGGCAAGCACTTCGTCAGCTGGGCCCCAGTTGCCTTCAAACACCGTCGCTCCAGCACGGCGCCGCCGTTCGGCAAACTGGACTCCATACGTCTGAAGGATCTGGTCCGCAGTAGGACGATCATCAGGATTCGGAGAGATCATCCAGCGGACAATCTTGTCCAAGGCCTGCTCATGGTTCGCATCCACCATAAACTCGGGAGGCTCGACCAGCTCACCACTGCGTGCCAGACGGACGGCCTTCTGTTCTCGAGTGCGGTGGCTGTGGAGGAAGCTGTCTGCACCAAAGTCATCCTCTCCGGATTCGGATGCACACAGCTCCTCAAAGGAGGTCTCTTCAGACAAAGGATTGCCGGACGCATCCCGAAAGATGCTTGTCTCGGAACTCCACGTCAAACTGGGGACATCACTCATATCACCGTTGCGCAGCTTCTGCCACGACAGACCATTGTCCGGAAGCTCAACATTGCCAGCTGTCTCGAACATGATCAAGCCTAACGCGAATATGTCTGCTGGTTTGTCGTACCGGCCCATCAGGATCTCTGGGCCGATGTACTCACGATCGCCTTCGCCTTCAATCCCGGCTTCAGCAGGCCAACGCGCAGCCATTCCGAAGTCCGCAATCTTCAGCACGCCTTCAAAAGTGATCAATATGTTTGCAGGCTTCAGATCGAGATGAATAAAGCCGGCGTCATGGATATGTTTGAGTCCCTGGGAACGAAATCAGTTTTTCTGCTATTTACGTGCTAGTGGGACAAGGGGGCTTACCAGAGAGAGTTCGAGCAAGATCTTCCAGATGCGGAAATCATCTAGTCTGGCCTTCAGACCGACCTGGGCAAGGAAAACGTCGAGGCTACCTTCTTCGCAGTACTCTGTCTGGATGTACAGGTGCCCCTGGTCTTCCCAGCTGTCCACAAAAGATATGATATGATCCGAATTAGCCAATGCTTTCAGAACATCAACCTCGCGGATCCGGCGCTGGCGGTCTTTGGGTCCTGTGTAAGGCTGCTTCGCTTTCTTCACTGCCCAGATGCGGTCAGGAATGGCAGTCGGGGTCGTGGTCCCGTTGGATGGCAGGGAGAAAATTGAGGAATAAGAGGATGCGTGAGGCTGTGAAACGCGGTACACCTGAGAGAACTCGCCAGTCCCGACCATTTCCACGCGTTCAAAGCGTGCGGTAAGACTAGGGTCAACGTCTGGCGCTTTGTACACGTTCAGAGGCAGACTAGGGCGCTTGCCCGGCTGCGAGAATGAGTCCCGGGGCCCTGTTGGCGTTGCGGGCAGTACTGTCTGGCTAAAATCGGGCTGGGCCAGGGGCTGATCGTTCACGGCGGAGATGGATAGCCCGCTGGGATCAGGTGGAAAGTACTGGTCTTGAGGTGTACGCGGGGAGGCCTGTCGAAACTTGTCGTTCAGGGGACTCGTGCTTGGTCCCTTGGGCTCTGCGAGCCTTTCTAGAGGAGTAAGCTGCGTACTGGGAGGTGGATACGTTCTTGATGGGAAGAAAGACTGTTTCGTCGGGGTCGGGGGCAGATCAAAGTCGTTCATGGCATTGTCATGCATGGCCGAAGGTGACTGCGACAGACGGTCATCACCATCTAGACTAACCCAACTGCCACGCCGCGACGTCTCCGGCTTGTTGAACGTGCTGCCGAAGATGCCAACACCGCGGGAGAAAGGTCCAGGGCTAGGACGCGACTCCGGCGGGTTGAACGGCGAGGCAGGGGCCGCAAATGATTGACGGAGGAGTTTTGGCTTCTCGATAGGACGTTCAGGCAACGCCTTGTGCGTTGAGAACAAGTTGACTGGTCGTTTACAAGGAGTGTCTGGCATGTTCTTGCTGAAGCCAAGCGAGCTATGAGGGTCCTCCGCATTGCGATTCTTCTTCGAGATCAGCCCCGTCGACATGAAAGCAGCCGGAAGAGGTTTCACGAGCTTGTAATTCTCCGGGGTTGCGAAAGAATCAGATGAAGAAGCGGAGTCTTGACGGGTAAGCTGACGTCCAGCTCCTGGCCGCGTCGCTCCCACAGGGAGAGACTTGGAGAAGTTGAAGATGGGCTTTGGTCGGTCCGCCTTGTGAACAGGCTCGTGAGTTGGCGAATCGTCCGCCAGACTAGAACTAGAGGAGGACTGGGTGATGGTCCTCGAAAGAGGATGCGGCGCATTGTTTCCGCCATTGGACGAGAACAAGGACCGACCAGGCGGGTTGGAAAAGGTGCCACTCGATCCGAACAGACTCTCTTTCGGTGTAGGCGGAGGGAGGAAGAGGTTGCTATCAAGAGACATGCGTGGACGGACGGATGGGCTGCCGCTTGGGGTCTCTGGCGCATCACTCGAGCCTCGAGATCGGGAAAGGAAGAAGCGATCGCTTTGACGTTGCTGAAGAGTAGATCGCCTTAACGATGACGAGCGCTTGGGAATCGTCGCCAGAGGACTGAATGGTGTATTCTGAGAGAAAGGCGCTGGGGTGGTGCTTTCATCAGCAGAACTCTCTGATGCATCACCCGCCATATTCAGTCCGTTGTCGTCATTCGCAAAAATGTTGAAGTCATTCCCAAACGACGCACTGTGAACGCTGCGTCGCTTCGCTGAAGGACTCCCCCGGCTGGCCTGATCCAGACCCATGATTCCGTCACTGCGCTTGAGGGGACTGACAGAAGGTGGAAATCCACCAAAGGTCCCGCTGCGTCTCTTCTCGACGCGAAAATTGCTGGATTTCAAAACGGTGCTGGGTTCTGTTGCGCCAGTCAAATCGCCGGTACAGGAGCCGTCGCTCGTCTCGCTGTCATCGTCAGGGACGTTGGAGGTCGCCGTCAAGTTTTCATCGCCCGGAGGCAGGATCAATGGCTGAACGGGCGTCGCGTTCCCCTGGTCAGTCGAGTCTGTCAGGGCACGCTTGACGGGACTCCGAGGCGATGTTCGCGTCCGGGTGGGTTGGAGAGGACCGGTACGGCGCATCACCGGTCGAGAGATCTTTGCGCTGGGAGGATACGGCACCGCCAGCGGAGACGCGTTCGAGGACTGAGGGACAAAGAAGAGGTTCCCCTGGTGTATTCTTCTGGACGGGGACAGTGGCGAGGAGACAAAGGGCGTGTTCGATGGCGATTTGGTTCGCGATGGCAGCAGGCGAAAATCCGAGTTCTTTGAGGGAGAGCGCGACAATGACCGACGGAGTTGTCTTATGGCAGAGCTTGCGTCGACATGGTGCATCCCGGTGGGTGATGGGAGATGAAGGGTACCGCCTGCATCGCGGTGTGGTGAAAAGGTAGCGACCATGGCTTGGGAATGTTATGACGCGCGCCGCCTTCACACTGGCCTTTCTATAACAATCTCTCTTTCTCCCTTTCTCTTTTTCACTGGATCTTGTTGTCGTTTTAGACCGTCACCACGCTGTACGGGACGGTCCTTGGTGTCTTGCTGATCTTTCTCTTGTTCTGGGGATCTTCCAGAGGTTGCGCGGCGCAATGACCACCAGGTCACTGGGGATAACTGCAAAAACAGGTTGTGATTCACGTCGAGTCGTCTGGTCGGCGCAGCCGCTTGACTGATCGCAAGATCAGCGGGACAACGCTCTTCTTTTGTTCTCGAGCGAGACACGACAACACGGAGGCGGCGCGGGAGGTCAATTGCCGCGTGAACAGAGGCTGTGTGCTGGAAACAATCGGTGATACCGGAAACCGCACTGGAATGTGGATCAGGATAGGAAGCGAATCGATTTGTCGAGGATGTCCGGGTCAAGACTCGACGTCACACAATCATTGCGAAGCGGCGGAATCTGAGGATGTTGACGCCTCCATGCGTCCCTGCACACCTATCCCTACAACCCCGACAACAACTCCACGGGCACGCGCCCTGAAACCCGGCGTCCTCCACTCAGTGGTGCCTCGTTTTGCCGTGGAATGTTTCAACAGGCGACCACGACGTCTGGCAGGTGCGATGGCGATGGGGATGGCCCTCTCTTGATCACCCTTTCGCGAGCGCTTCTTTAGCGCCAGTGCCTATCCACGCAGGGGAGGGGTGGATGCAATCAACAACCGGATCTCTCACGGGGGGGGTTTAGAGATCAGACACCCAGGCGCTACTTGTCGCGCGCAAGGGGAGGTGGTTGATATCCGGAAGATGCCTAAAAAAAAGTTTCCGCCCCAGGGAGGAACACTAAATCAAATCGAAGTATGCGTTATCGCGACACGACGTCAATGACGGTGAGGGACAGCGACTTGGCGCCAGGCGGGACGTGTCGTACGTAGTCGAGTTGACGACTTTTGGTGTATGGTAGAGAGGTTGGTTGGCGATGGTGATTATTTTTGGACAGACGCGGGATAGAGTTTCGAGGGAACTGGAGAGAATGCCGGGAAGAAGAGGAAGAAGAGAAGGAGCGAACGTGGAGGAAGCCTGCTTGGTTTGGTGTCTGTCGCTCTTGCTCTCCCGTCGCTCTTTCCCCCCAAAAAGTTCCCACGCGCTCGCGTTGTTGTTGACTCGCGCCCCCAATCCGGCCTAGCGCGGTGGGCGCCGACGCGCCACCGCGACGGCCCGCGAGGGTACTTGAGTGGTACTTGAGAAGTACCCGCGAAATGCCCAGGTTGCCACCCATTGCCAGGTATCTTCCAGGTCCCCAAGCTGTCTTTTTGACTGATCGCCATCTTCTCCATACAGTAACCCATCATGATCATCACTGTCAACCACAGTCATGTCTATCGCAGATCCAGATCCGTGGTGAGTATTCACAGTAAATGGCCCAGTTGTCTACATCACTTCCGCTTGTCACGTCACGGGCCACCTGCCCCTCCCTCACAGACCACCGCGTAACCCTGGGCCAGCCACCTCTAGTTCCCTCTGGACAATCGGATCAAAGTGAGGCCTGGTGAAAGACATCCAAACATGGTGGCAAACTTCTACCCGACCTCTGAACCTAATCCAGTAAACAAGCAGACCACTGTAGAAAAAGAAAAACAAATACTCTGAGCCGCTTTGATGGTCCATCCAGTCTATCTATAGAACCATTTCTGATGAGTAAGTACTTACTGGGCGCAAAATACAGCAATTGAACATAAAAAATAAAAATAATAACTAGATCGACGACAAATAATATAATAAATACATTACTGTAAACCATTATGACAAACAATGCCCATTAAGAACATCAAAACCTCCCCACTGCCAACCACGTGTACCGCATTAACGTTGCTGTCAACGATCCAACTGTTGCCCTCGAGCGACACGAGCAGACGCAACTTTCACTTTCTTCCCTAGACAAGTCAACTCGCCCTTGCAGACCGATCCGCCGATAGCTGGTGGCGATCTCCACACTCCCTTCGACCACAGGGACTCGTCGACATTCTCTCTGTACCTTATGGTACTCTATCCATCACAGTTCCTTCTAGGAGCACCAAGACTACCCCTACTCCGTCTCCTCACATCCTGACATGCAGTTCAGTACAGGCCCTCTGGAACACCTTGACAACATCCGCATTCTGTAACAGTGGTTGCGATGATTGAACAGGTCTGGAGAGGTGGGACGGGTCCAAAAAGATGATACAAGATCTAACTGACACAGCACTGCATTCCTTCTCCTGATCGGAAACAACGATCTGCTCAATTTCGTTTAACATAAAACGGTCGACTGGGTCCAAAAAGAGATAGATCCAAAGACATCTAGGCGGGACGCATCATAGTACGATGTCCCCGCTGGACGACGGCTCAGTGCCCGTTCGTATCTGAGGTGATCGAGAGCATCTCCCGTCGCAAATCGGCGAGTATAGCTTCTGCTCTCGCTTCGTTGACGACACTCTCCGGCCCGAAGACACCCACGTCCAGTGCGTCTCCCCGGACGGCAGCCTCAATGTCAATCGTCGGCTATGCAAGACAGACTCGGTTAGCTCTTATGCCACATGGACTTATATGCGAGACGTCGCTAAAGATGTCACATACCTTGAAGATGTCTGCTAAAAATTCTGCGCGGCCGGGGGCGACACTGCGCTTGTTGTCTTGGCCATCAACGGCCAAACGGTGATCTTGGTGCTCGTCGGTGCCGTTGTTTCCTGTTGGAAGGACCTCGATTTCCTGGGGATCTACTGGCTCCACTACAACGTGCTGTTTATCGCCGTGGTCCTGCTCTGGTCTAGACTCAGGAAGTCTGAGGAAGTTGACGCACGTGTCCACTCGCACGCCGGTCCAATCTGCGATTTCCACAAGCGACACGCCGGAATACTCGATTCGTCCGATTTCCTGCATGTCCTTCTGTATTCTTTGCGCAAGGCTAAACAGCGATTCCCCGCTAGCAGCTGCATTTTCGATCTTCAGAGGCACAATGTTCAGTGTGGGCCCAGCGAGCTCTTCCAAACCTTCTAGATCATGCCCACGGTTGGCAAGGTATATGCCCACAATGACCTGATCCGGTCCGGACACACCATTGCTCTTCGCCAACTGCGATTGTATACGTGCATAGGCTCCCAGGAACAAAGCTTGAATACTTATCGCGTGCTGCCGTGCCGCCATCTCGATCCGCGATATGTCCGAGATTAGTCCAGGTCGGTAGAAGCTCTGGATCTCAGTGTATGGAGATGAAGAGGCCTCTGGTTTGTTGTACGTCCTCTGTCCGAGATAACCTTCCCAGAACTTCCGCCGTGTCTCTAAAGGCGACCTGGTACTCTGAAACGCCACGGCTGTCGCCAGATCAAGGCGCGACTCATTCCGAGTCGCCTCCCCGTCACAGAGATTATCAAGAGCATCGATGAGCTTTGGAAGACTCACGGCATCGTAAAGTGCGTGGTGGATCTCAAGCGCTATGTAGATAGCATCGTTTCCTGTGTAAGCGTGAAGTGTCACTGGCACTGAATGAATGCTTCTCTTTTCCAATCCCGGGGTAGCATTAGAGGAATTCCAAATGACAGGATTCTGGATATCACGTAGAACAACTGCAATATAAGGCGTATGCCTCTCTGGGGTCGGGATGAAAGCAGTGCGTAGCATGGCTTCTTGTTGGATCAATAAACCCCAGGCATGATTCAAGCGGTTGTGATCAGTCAGGCCATGGATTTTGTACTTGAATGTTGGATAGAACAAGGATGGATTCAGCTCATTCATCGCAAGTACGTATGTTTGTCCAGCAGTTGTAGGAAAGACCCGATCAACTTGCTGCTGTGAGATGTCATAGGATTGTAGCAACTCGGGAACATCAATCCTTGCTAGCAGGGCATCCAGCACCGGTGTCGCGTCCTCAGACTTGAAGCTACCACCTTCAACCTTCAAGACTCTAGCCATCGCTCGAATGGTGCCAGCCTTGAGCATGTCACTCACTGGGAGGGTGATAGACCGTTTCTTCAACAGAGACGACACCTTTATGGCGCTAATACTGTCCAGACCCAGGTGGAAGAGGGTTGCGTCTTTGCTAATTTCTTGCTCCGGAGTGCCGGATACAGATGCGAGAACTTGGCGAATATTGGTCTCGTGCGTGGACCATTCTTCATGAGGCTGTGGTACTATATTGTCTGCTGATGTCGCATGTCCTGTCGCAGCTTGCTCTTGGAAAGCTGCGCCTTCACAGATCGAAATTCCACTGTCAACAAAGTCCAGAACCGGTCGGTTTGGCTCTTGGATAATTGAATTGAACATTTGACAAACACGCTCCAAGAGCGTTGTGGTCTCCGACGCTCCTAGAGTAGTATCATGACATGCCACTGTCCATATGAGCGATCCGGTTGTATTCTCCAGTTCAACGCACACAGGGTACTCTAGACTGAAGGACGCATCAACAGAGGTGTATAGAGTCTTCTGTGGATTAACAGTTTCCTCTGGCCTTTTCTGATAGACAAACAAAGAATCGAAAAGTGCTCGTGAACTCATATCAGTCTTGGCCTTTCTCAGAGGGAAATGTTGGTAAGAGGCTATATCCGCCAGCACTCCCTGGGTGTATCTCAACATTTCTGACCGCGTACCATGGATAATAGAACGCATGGCAACGGTGTTCATAGTCGGGAACATCACTTGCTCTGCATTCGCAATGTCCCGGCCCGAGAGCACCAGTCCGAAGACGACATCTAGCCTTTTGACGTACTCTGCGAGGACGAGAGCCCAGCATGTCGATGCTAGAGCTTGTATGGTAATTCCAACCTGCTTGCAGAAGCTGTTGACCTTATCAACGCTCGTTGAAAGAACCTTCTCTTGACGATGCACAATTTGTGTCTGTCCCGCAGTGTCCGCTCCCGTTGGGAACTTAGTAGGCGTGCAATTGACAAGAGCTGTCTTCCAATACTCAGAAGCTTGCTGTCCGGAAGATTCAATTATATGCTCCAAGACGCTGTCGTACGGAGGCCGCTCGCAAGATCCGCCGGAATAGCACTTTGCGACGTCTGCATGGAGCAGTCCCAGTGACCACCCGTCGTAGAGGGCATGAGCTATTGAGAAGATTAGATAGCGTTTGTTATTGTCGGTCAATATAATGCGGAGCGCCATAAGAGGCTCAGTTTCATTGGTGTCTCTGTCTCGCAGCGGTATCTGTCCCTCGAGCACCTTGCTCACTGGTTGATCCTTCCATTCGACAACAGGAATATCCAAGGCCACATCATGCACCAGTTGTGCATACGAAAATGGGATACTTGGATCTGAGATCTCAGCAAATGTCGTCCGCAAGATTGGATGAGCCCTGAAGACCGTATTCCAGGCACTCTTCAACTTTTCCAAGTCCACATGTGGCTCGAGCTCGAGGATATCGTGGTTGTAGTAATGTGTGTAGTTTGAAGCCACCATTTCCGCTACCATAGCCTCTTGAATTGCGGTTGCGGGTAATACTCGAATGGTGTCTTCCGAGATCTCTCCATCTCTTGTCAGGCATTCCGTTATTGCCCTTTCGTATTGGGAAAGCGATGTCTTCGGGATAGTTGTGTTACCGTTGACGGGCGTCGCCAGCTGAGTGGCCATCTTCTCGATAGTACGCTGACGCATGATAGTGCTGACAGGCAGGCTCATGCCGAGAATCTTTAGCCTGGAGGATACCTTTATCGCATCTATACTGTCCAGACCAAGTTCGAAAATCGAAGTGGTTTCCTGTATGTCATTTGGATCGACACCGGCTAACTCAGCAATGACATCGCGAATCTTCAGCGACTCGGAATTCCATTCAAATGGCGCAGCTTTTCCTTGTTCTCGCCCTACCTCTGTCACTTCCTGGGCTGTCATGCTGGCGTGGCCGTTCGTAGCGGTCACAATACCATTAGTATAGGACAATTCCCGGGAAGGGTCCTGTATAAGTTGTAACAGAGTGTCCCGGAAGAGGTAGAGCAAGTCCCGGACACCTTCGGAGGACATAACTTGAGCATTTGCAACGACGGTCGCAGTCAAGGACTCGCCGTCATTGTGTTGCACTTCAAAGGCCATGGGATATCCCAGTTCTGCTTCACTTTCCAGTGGGAACCATAGTCTCTGCTTTGGAGTCCGCACACTGCTGTTTTTCTGGAAGACGAACAGCGATTCAAAGAGCGGCTGATCTGGGGAGCGTCGTGTCCACTTCATTATATCTCGCAGGGGGGTATGCTGGAAGGGAATAGTAGAAGTGTAGTAATCATGGCAGCGCCGTACCAGCTCTGACCATGTATTGAGGCGATTGAACCGTATATTGCTGGGGAGTGTATTGAACAGTGGTCCTATCAACTCCTCTATCCCAGCAACATCGAGTGCCCTCCCGGAAACCACCATGCCAATGGTCGGTACCCTACCAAATTGGCGATATAGGACGAGAAGCCAGCAGGCATGGAGTATAGATTGCTCAGTGACGCCGAGTGACCTTCTGAGGGTCTCCAAGCCATCCACGTCATGGATATCAAGTTTGGAGCTAACCATGCTGCCCTGGTCATCATCTTGATGTACACTGGAGAACATAGTTTCCACTGGAGCATCCGCCAAATGACTGCTCCAATATATCTCTGCATCAGGGATCTTGCATAATGGGCCCAGGGGTAGGACATCCAAGAATGATAGTCCCTTGGATGAAGGTTCATGTCCAATATATGTCTGGGCGACCTTGTCTAAGAGCAGCGGCAGACTGTTGCCGTCGTATAGAGCGTGAAAGATATCCAGACACAACAACGACTTCGTTGGGGATGTGATCAGACCAACTTGCCAGGGAGAAGCAGAGAAGTCGCCCATTCTTTCGCACCACTCCCTAAAGTGATTGCGTCTCATGTCATCCAACTCCTCGCCAGTTGCAGTAGCCATCTCAAACCATGGAAGTCCACATTCTTTGAGGACGACTTGAGCGTACCCATCTGGCGTGGGTGCGAATCTAGTCCGAAGTAGTTGCTCTGTCTTCTGCGAGCGCTCCCACGATTCTCTCAGCCGTGCTGGGTCAATCGGAAGCACCAGCTCGAAGGCGAAGGATGAGCAGTATAGTGGCTTCTCACTTTCTAAGAAGTGATAGATCATTCCTTCTTGTAGGGGTGTGCAAGGAGCAACAGCATCGATACCATAAGGGGCGATTTGGAGGTAGCTAACAGCAAGATGGAGATACTTGTGGGAAAAGGCCATGATGTTTTGTCGTGCCTCTCTGTAGATATTCTCCATCGGAGCATTGTTGGCATTTGAAGTCTGAAGCTCCTTTGTAATTCCAGAAATGGTGGGGTCTCATACTAGTTAGCTTGATTTCAAAATAGCGTATTGGATAGATACTCACTCTTCATTATGACTGACGGCTGTGCTTGCGAAAAGCCGGCTTCTCTGAGAGCCCTGCCGAACGATATCACTGAAATTGAATCCAAGCCCAGTTCGTAAATACTGGATTCGGCCGATATCTCTTCCGCCGCAATACCAAGATAGCCGGAAAGGACAGAGATGACATTCTTCAACGTCTCATGATCCACATCCGTGACATCTTTGCTCATCGAGTTCAAAGATTGCAATTCTTCAATAGACATGGCCTGATACATTGCTTTCAGTGTCTTCGCATCCGCCTTGTTGTTAGCTGACAGAGGGAAAGAGGTGATGGGAATGATATGTGTTGGGACCATGTAGCCAGGAAGATGAGATCGGCAGGCATTTTTAACAGTTGACAGTAGGTTTCTGTCATCTTCATTGATACGGATCTCCACAGCATCCCGTTTCTGCTTCTGACTGCCCTGGGTGATGAAGGAAATCAGCTGTTCCTTTGACTGTTTCGGGTGCTTGGCGACTAGAGTAGCAACTTCACCCACATCTGAGGTTGCACCCTTGATTACTTCGTTGATCTCCCCGATTTCAAGACGCTGTCCACGTAGTTTCACCTGGTCATCTATGCGTCCCAGAAACTGGAAAGTACCGTCCCATAGGACTCGGACGAGATCACCAGTTCGATAAGCTCGTTCATTGAACTGCTCCAAAAACTGGAACTTTTCCGCTGTCAAGTCTGGACGTTTAAGGTACCCACGTCCAACAAGAGGGCCCGAGACACACAGTTCGCCCACGCTGCCACGCAAAACAGGAGTCGTAGTCCCAGGCTGGAAGACGTACGATCCAACGTTATCAAATTGAGGTCCAATATTAGATGGCCTTCCGTTCGCTGGTACTCTGGGGAACATAGTGCAACCTATTGTGACCTCGGTTGGACCATATCCATTGTAGATGACGCCCTGCTCTCCCCATGCATCAAGAATCTCCTGCTTTAGTTGTTCCCCTCCGGTGATAAACACACCACGACATAGAGAAGGCACCTCTTCCGGGGTGAGCAGTCTCGCAAGACTAGGGGTGAGATCAATATGCGTGATCTGCAGTGCTTGGATCGTACCGGGGAGGTCTTCAAATAGCAAGTCACGAGGACAGGAAGTAACACAGATGCCAACACTCCAGCTCCAATATTGTTCAAGGACACTGACGTCAAAGTGGAAAGAAGCGAATTGGAGCCATCGAGATTCCTCATCCCAATGGCCATCGAAAAGTCTTCGGAAAGCTAGCATAGCTTGAACAGCATTGTCGTGGGTTAATTCGCATCCCTTCGGTGTCCCAGTAGTCCCAGACGTATACAAGCAGTAGCATACATCCTCTGGCGTAACCGGCCTATCAAGGACCACTGTTTCTGATGGGAGTCCATCCAAAATACCCGGCTCATCCAGTGCAAGTACTTTGATATCAGGAATGGTCTCCAGCTCTTTTTTCTTATCGAGGGTACATAACAGCAACTTGGCGCCTGCGTCTCCCATGATGAACTGTTTTCTGGCTATTGGTGCGTTGGGATCCAGAGCAAGGTATGCACAGCCTGCTTTCAAGACAGCGAGGATCCCCAGAGATGCTTCAGGACATTTATCGAAACATACACCAATTAACTGCCCTGGATGAGCTCCGAATCTTTGTAGGAGATGAGCAAACCTGTTGCCATCAGAATTGAATTCGTCGTAAGTCCAGGTCTTCTTTTCGATTCCGTTCCTTCCGATGCTGGTTGCAAACTCGAACGCAACCTTCTGCGGTGCTTTGCGTGCGCTTTCTTCAACAAATTCATGCAACAGCTGAACGGGTGAAGGTATTCTCTGCTCTTTGGCAGGAGTAATAGATAGTAAGCTGCGGCCAACACCAGAATAGTCACCAGATTTTAGATCTGGTGAGAAGATGGAGTCTACTATGAACTTGTCAAATTGCTCCAGAATGAGCGTTGCATGTTCTTTAGGAACCACGTCGCTTTTACAAGTCAACCGCAACTCTAGCTCCCCAGAATGGGGAACCATCTCAATTGACACAGGATACTGTAAATAGTAAGCTTCCGCACTGGTGTTTAATGGAGGGGTACCTACGTCAATCTTAGCATCATCTTCCAAGACCTCCCAAGGACGAGAGTCCTCTGTTCCTGATGACAGTTTCTGATACACAAACAGCGTGTCAAATAATCCCTGTTCAGACTTCAACCACCGCTGTATTTTTGACAATGGCGTACGACCGTTTTTGATAAGCCCAGCGTTTAATTTCATGATACGGCCGGTGAGATCACGAACGGTATCCTGCACGCGACATGGGCACGGCACTGTCATGAGGCAAGGCATCACAGCCTCTTTGGCAGCTTCAGACAGATCACGACCGGACAGTACAAGTCCAAAGACAATGTTGGTTTCACCGGTATATGCAGACAGTAATCTGGCCCATGCGGCTTGTCCGGCGGCTTGGAGTGTAATGCCTAGGTCTCGACAGCCAGTTTCCAACGAAGACAATGGCCGAGAACTCTTCTTCGAGACCACAGACAACTTTCCCTTTTCCGGATGTAACGGATTTAGATCGGGAAACTTAACCAGCTGAGAATCTTTGAGAACATCCTTCCAAAATTCCTCCGTAGCATCGCTCTCGAGCACACTGGATGTGAGAATACGACTCAAGACAGGACTATTTGGGACAATATCGGGCAAGCTTTGTCGATTATAGGCTGCTGCAACATCCCTGAAGATCAATTCCAGGGACTGAGCATCGTAGATTGCATGAAGAGCTGCGAATTCGATCAACGTGCTAGACTCAGTAGTCTCGATTGATAAATACCAGGGAGGTTGATGGATATTGGCGAGGATACTCTTTCTTCTTTCAAGATTCTTAGTAGTCGACTCTATGCCTCCTTCATACGAAAGTACCGGCATAGTATCCTTGTTGTACGTGATCATAGCAAAGGGATATTGCTGGTCTTGTAGCTGAACAAATCCGGTGCGCAGCATTTCATGCCTCGCAACTGTCTTCGCCCAAGCTTCGTTTAGGAGCTGCTTGTCAAGAGGGGCATATGACTTCAGGACAACGCGGTTGAAATATAGTTCACCGCCAGAACTATAAAATAGAGAGAGCATTCCTGATTGTACAGGGGTACAGGGGCGTATTGACTGCACAAGTGCGTTTTCAATGTTCACTTGCTCACAGATGCGAGAACGATATTTGGTCTCGAAGGAGGCAAAATCAAAATCTCGGGCGGCTGGCTCATTTTCCTGGTTGCGAGTAAGGAGAGAAGCTATCTCGCTAACGGACGGTGTCTAATGCACAGTCAGTAAAAAGTGATGCTCGTATAATTAGACAAGATATGTGCATGGGGGATTGCTAAGAGAATGGCGCTATCTCATCTCACCTCAAGGATGTCAGCCACGGCCACATCATAGCCACGTTTCTTCAGGGCACCAGAAATCTGTACGGCGTTGATGCTATCAAGTCCCAGCTGGAAGATTGTTGTCTCTGGCTTGATTAGCTTGCTCTGGACCCCAGAAAGGTTGGCAAACAGGTCCCTGATCTCAATCTCTTCTGCTGACCAGGCCTCTGGTGCTGATCTGGAATCAGGATGCTGTGAAGGAGAATCGCGTGTATCGACATGATCGTTCTGGTCACTTGTCGGCAATGGAAGATTTGCTCTGATATCGAGAATACTTTGATCTGCAGCCCTTGCGGAAGGATACCTAACTGTGTGTTGGACTAATGAAACAAAGTTCTGGAGGAGAATCTCCGCATCAGATGGAGAGAGCCGTGAACTCTCACTGTGCAGGCATATGTGAACTTTATTTTCATCTATGTGTGGCGTAACCTCACATATGATGGGAAAGTCCATCTCTCCCTGTTCTTCGATCAGTTGCCACAGGTCACGACTCAGCTCTCGAGCATTGTTCTGCAGGATAAGCAGAGTATCGAAGAACCTCATCCCCTTGCGCACGACATTCTTCTGGATATCTCGTAGAGAGCTCAGCTGGTGCGCCAATATCTCAACGTTGCTCTCTTGGGCAGTTTTTAGGATGTCGGTATTGGTTGCCGTCGAGGGTACTTTGACGCGGAAAGGTAGGGTATTGAAACATGGACCGACAATTCTCTCGACACCTTCCAGTGGTATTGTGCGGCAACTGAAGACATTACCAAAACAAACGTCTGCAGTACCGGTGTAGAAGGAGAGTAATCTGGCCCAGGCAGTATGAAAAGCGTTCAGAGGTGTTGCCAATATATGCTTGCACTGTTTTTCGAATGAATCGAGAGGCATATCTAGTGAAAGCTTTGTCTGTGTATAGCCAGAATTATCTGACTGTGTCACATTTTTTGGTCCAGGGCACAGCAGTCTTGGGGAAAAGTCTGACAGATGGTGGCTCCAGAATGCATTAGAAGCATCGATCTGTCTGTTGGCCGAATATTCAATGAAGTTGCGGAATGGTACTGCATCAGGCAGATATTCGCCCCGATATGTTGTCTCCACTTCTTGCAAAAGGATTGCCATAGCCTCACCATCATGGAGTGCATGATGGAGAGAGAACAACAGGACTTTTTCGCCGGTATCCTGTACATTGAAGAGTGTCAAAGAATATGGTAGTTTTGAGGGATCCTGATATGCATCCGTAGCCTTGGTCTTCCACTCTTCGATTGCGGACATCAGCTGGTTAGCCGTCGTAACAAGTGATGACCACGGTAGGTTAGCATTCTTTAGGATCACTTGAGCGTAAGTGAACCGCGCATCATCTGTGGAAACGAAGCATGTTCGCAAGATATCATGCCTTAGTACCATCTTCCGCCAAGCCTCTCTAAACTTGTCAGGATCACCGTGTACCTTGAGTAGAAGGTGATTAAAGTAGGCTTTAGCGTCTTTGCTGGCTGTCTGTGAGAGCATTGCTTCTTGAAGCGGTGTGCATGGAATAATTTCCGTCACTTCTTTCCCAGACGCGTCAAATTCGGACATTATCTTCGTGGTGAAGTCATCCTTGAAGACCTTGTCCAACGCCACGCATTTGGATGTCCCATTTATCTGTGAGGCTCTCTCCGATAATGCCTTGGCTAGTCTCGCCACTGAGTTTTGACGAAGGATAACGGAAACATCAACTTGTCCAATACCAGCATCTCTCAGCCTCCTGGAAAGAGATATAGCGGACACAGAATCCAAACCGACACTGTAGAACGACGTGTTTCTGCGGATATTGTGAAGTGGGACGAGGGTAACTTCAGCGAGTACAGTGGCAACTCGCTGCTCCAAATCAGAGAAATCATCGTCAGCTCCAGCAGGTTCGACTTCTGCAGAGAATCTCCCCAACTGCTCTGCATCCATTGCCCAGAAAGTCTCCTGCAGTCGTCTATGATCAATCTTTTTCTGAGATGTCATAGGAATGCGGTCAATTGGTATTAGCGCTGACGGGACCATGTAACCAGGCAAAGCAGACCGGAGATCTTCAAAGAGATGGTTGATTATTTCCTTGTATTGATTATTGCCTGTCTCGATCATTGGAGTCGTCGGAGTCCAGAATGAAATCAGCTGCTGTTGAGTTTGATCCTTATTACCAACTATCATAGTGGCACAATCTTTGACTGATCCATTTCTCAGGAGAGTACTGTTGATCTCCCCCAGTTCGATCCGAAGACCACGGAGCTTTACCTGGTCGTCCCTGCGACCCGTGAAGAGAAGAGCGCCACTTGCGAGTAGACGCCCAAAGTCTCCAGATCTGTACAGTCTGCCATAGCGAGGATGTTGGATAAACTTATCGCTCGTCAACTCTGGCATGTTAAGATAACCTTTACCCTGTCTGGAAGTCAGTACGGTAAACCGATAAATTAGCTGTCAACATACCACTTGGTCGCCACCAAAGACGAATTCGCCAACTGCTCCGCGAGGGACCAGCGAAAAGGTCTTGTCATCAGAGACAACGAAGGCAGAAGTATTCTTGAATGGTTTGCCAATATTTCTAATCGGATCAGATGGTCCAACATCAGGTCGAACTGTACAAATGTTTGTCGTCTCGCTTGGGCCGTAACCTGGTAGGAGGCTTGGTCAGGTTTTGTATCATGGATTACGAATTCGGTACGAGATATACCTTGGTACAGCCCCTTCCCTCCCCAGTCTCTGTGGACTTTCGTGGTCATGCCTTCGCCAGCTGTAACGAGGAATTTGACCTTTGGAACATTACTGGGATGAATGAGTGCAGCGACTGTAGGTGTAAGACTAAGGTGTGTAACATCCATGCTCCGGATGACATGTTCAATGTCGCGGAACATTATGTCGTTGGTTGCCGAACAAAGAGTCATGCCTCTGTGCCACGAGAAGAATATTTCAAATACAGAAACTACCTCCAGTGTCAGCTGTTTCTAATCCCATATAGGAAGGTTTGAAAGAGAAGATAATTACCGTCAAAGGCCTGAGAGCACGCCTGAAGCAGTTTCGATCCTCTTTCCACTGGGTACAATTCCGTAAGAACGGCCATGTTACTCTGTAGATTACGATGAGTGACAAGAACGCCCTTGGGCTTTCCTGTACTTCCAGAAGTGAAAACGACATATGCAAGATTGTCTCCTCCATTCGGAGACGGGGTATCAGTATTAGGGTATCTGTCGAAATTTTCCCTGTCAAGATTAATCAGTTGTAAGGACTCCGCAATATGCAAGTTTTGTGCTATAAAAGAGTCAGTAATGCAAAACCGTGCCTTAGACTCGGCCAAAATGAAGGTTGCTCTATCGGAAGGCGTGTTTGGTGTAATTGGAATGTACCCGGCCCCAATTTTGGTGACGGCGAGAATGGAGATATAGAGGTTGGCGGACTTTTCCAGAATAATGCCAACAAGGTCGGTATCAGTAGCTCCTAGTGCGATAAGATGGTGTGCGATTTGGTTGGCCCTGGCATTTAGTTGATAGTAAGTAACCTTTTCCGCCGTCACATCGCTACTCTCCAGGTCCAGAGAATGTAGGAACTCAATCGCAATTCTATCCGGGTCCTCAGAAGCAAGCTTTTCGACGGAATCCGCCAGTCGTGGGAGGTCAAGCTGCGGCTCGAAGTTTTCGTTCTCTATTGAGAGGACTGATGAGGGCAGGGAGTCACGGATTTTGTCGACTGGCAGATCGGTAGATCGTATGAATAATGATACCACAGCTTCCAACTGTTCCAGGAATATTTCTACCTGGGCAGCTGGCAGAAGTGACGTCTGATAATTGGCCGTGGCGTGGATTTCATCGCCTCGAGGTTGTAGTTCCAGAGTCATTGCAAACTCGAGATAGTCGGTAGCTGCTACTTCCCTCAAGATATCCGTTGAATGCTGTTCCTTGCTGAGTGTCTCTTGCCACACGATTAGACTGTCGAACAAGCTGACTCCTGGATCAACTCCAGAGGCCCTTTTGATGTCCTGGAGGGAGAGATGTCCATGTCGGAGAGCTTTTCGATTTGAGCTATTAACCGCCGCTAACAGATCTGCGATGTTTCGTGCGCTGTGGATGTCTATCCGTGTTGGAAGAACTCTGATGCATGGCCCTATGATGGACTCGATCCCCTCAATAGGCAATGTTCGACCGGAAAACACGGTTCCAAAAACAAGATCTGGCGTTTCCAGATATGAGGAAAGCAAGTAACCGTAGGCAGCTTGGAATATAGCCTGTCGGCTGACGTTGAATTTCCTTGATGCTTCCTCTATCTCTGGGCCGGGAACTGCCAGTGTTCGTCGGGCTACTCCTGTTCCTTTCGGGACATCATTCTTGTCGTTCAGATTTGGCCATGCAGTAGGAGTCATGTCATGCAAATTCTCTTGCCAGTAAACTGACGAATCACCTGCCGACTGAAGGCTATTGAATTCCAAATAGAAATCAGTGACGCGACTGTAGGGTGGTCTTCGCTCCGGGGTGGTTCCTCTGAGAGCGGCACGGAGATCTTCTAGAATCAGCTCCCACGACCATCCATCATACAGAGCATGGTGCAGATGAATTAGAGCACGGGCATATTGTCCTTCTTTCTTGCACTGCACTCTCAAAGGATAGAGGATACCATTATCGTCGCCCAAGCGAACGTTGTATTCGAAGGATTGGACTTCTTCGAAAACACCGTCTCCAAGTTCGTTCCAACTGAACATGCCATAGGAACTGTCTCCGAGTCCTGTCTGAATGAATCCGGAACGCAGTATATCATTTTCCTGTGCAATATCGTGGAATGCTCGTTGGATAGAAGGAATCTCAATCCCCTCAGAGAATTCGAGCTCGATCCAATTACAGTATGCTTGATAATTACGATCAGTTTCCGCAAGCATGGCCAGTTGGATAAGACTGCAAGGTTCCGCTTTTTGGATCTTTGATAGAATACCAATAGAACGTAACCTTTCGATGGCAGCATTGACAACATTGTCTTTCAGACCCCGAATCTGGACCTGCTTGTCTTCTTCGAGCACCCCAACATGTGTGTCATTCGCAAGGCGCCAGATTCCGGTAACTGAATTCGCCTCAAGAAGCTTTCCTACATCCAGGTTCACTCCCTCCGTACGAAGTCGGGATGCCAATCGAATTGCTGCCAAAGAATCCAGTCCAGATGCGGTAAGGTCATTTCGATCATAATGCACGGTTCCGAGGGTCTCAGAGACGCTTCTGGCGATCTTCTCTTCAAGGTCGTCTCTATATTTATGATCCTCGAATGCCAATACAGCCTCGCGTCGTTGGATAAACTCTCTTTCCAGAGCTTTCCTGTCAACCTTCCCAGATGGCAGTTGAGGAAAGCTATTCATGAGAATGTACTCGCCAGGAACCATGAACCTTGGTAACCATCGCTTACATGTCTCCCGGATGGTATTTGCGGTGACCTTGTCATCGTTGACTAGAGCGAAGATGACAAGCGTTCCATCCACAGCAACTGCCACTGCGCTCCGCACACCGTCTGTCTTGAAGGCAACTTGTTCAATTTCACCAAGTTCTATCCTCTGGCCTCTGAGCTTCACTTGACCGCTCGATATCCGTCCAAAGCATTCAATATCGCCGTTTGGAAGAATCCGAGCTTTATCGCCGGTACGATATAACCGACCGTGCGACTTGCTCACCAGGAAGGCTTTTGAGTTCTCATCTGGTCGATTAATATAGCCCTCCGCCAGCTGCGGACCACCTACAACCAATTCACCGATTTGGCCGACAGGGAGGATTTCTGGATCGCCGTCCTGTGTATCCCCCGTCTGCTCGGTGGAAACAATATATGCAGAGACGGTCTTGAAGGGCTTCCCAATGAGGTTCACCCGTGCGTTTGTCTGGAAGTTCGAGGCAATCGTACAGTGTATTGCTGCTTCCGTCGGGCCATACATGCCTTGGAGTATAGCTTTTCGACTTTTGGATCCTCCAAACTCATCCACAACATGTCGTGTAAGCATCTCGCCAATGGTAAGGAGTATCTTTAGTGAGGGGGCATTGTCGCGTCTCTGAAGCAACTCCCCCGCTACTGTTGGAGTGAGCTCTGCAGCATCAACATCCAACTTCCTCATCACCGACGAGATGTCTCGTAGCATGGTTTCCCGATCTGCTGCAGCAAGGACTGCGCCCCTATACAAAGGGAAGAACATTTCGAAGACAGAAACATCAAAGGTCGGGGACGCAAATTGCAGGAACCTCTTGAATGTTGGGATCAATTCATCGTGCGCGAGCAATGACTGGGTCGCCGCACGGTGGGAGATACCAACTCCCTTTGGACGTCCAGTCGAACCGGACGTGTACATCACGTAGGCCAGATTCTCGGGGCCGACATCCCTCCCAGGTAAACTGGACGGTGTTTCAGTCGACTGCAGGTCATCTGTAAAGACCACTCGTACAGAATCAGAAGATGATAGCTTCGTTGCAAATCGGCTTTGCGTGACAATCACCTTGGCAGCCACATCACTTCGAATAAAGTCGATACGTTCAGGGGGGTACTCCAGACTGAGAGGGCAAAAGGCAGCACCTGCCTTCAGAATGGCGATGACTGAGACGTATAGATCTACAGATTGTGGTAATAGCACCGGGATTACCACGTCGTGGGCCTCCCCCTCCTCGACAGGGCCCAGTGCAGCTGCTAGACGAGCAGCCAGCCTCGTAGAAAGTTGATCCAAGAGATCATAAGATAAGCTTTGCACGGTCCCGTCAGAATGGAGGTAATCAAGGGCGCCGTTTGAACCACATTTTCCAGTTAGTGCAAGTTGATGGAGGAGCTGGGGTCCCGGGAGAATCTGAGGTTGAGGGTTGGTGATGGAGAGCTCCGGATCTTCAGCTGCAGGTACAACCACCTGCAGCCCGCTAGTTCGAGCCTGCTTCTGGATCACTTGCTTCAGCTGCCGGCCGATCTGATCGAGGAACGACGGCGTGATGCTAACGCCGTCCGCAGAGAGATATCCCGCACCGGTCTCCAAGTCGACCGCAATCAGCAGGGCACCAGCCAGCGAGGTAGCTCCCTGTTCATGCGCTTGAAGAGAAATATTCTGGACTCCCTCAGTGATGATCGCAGAATAAGTGCTCTCTGGCTGAGGAACCAGATCGGGGACGTCATAGATGGTCCTGGTAGACAAGTCTGCTCTAACTGGTCTCCCGTTCACGCTGAACACCGGACATTCTACACCGGTGAAGGAGCGCAGCAGGGTTGCCCACGCCAGAGCAAGCAGTTCGTTGGAGATACTATCCCCGGGAATTTTCCACTCAACCACCGTCCTTGACAAGGGGGTGTCATCACCATGGGAGTGGAACTGCGGAACAGAAGTATACCGATCCATCGTTCTCGAGGAATACAGTATGTATGCTTCTTTGATTGCTTGGTCTCTTCTGTTTCAGGACTGAATGAATGGAAGCTCCCAGGCAGCAGAGCAGGGTGTCTTTTTAACTATAAGTATGTAAAGGCACTGAGTGTAAAAGCCGACATACCAATAGTTAAGGCCAAAGGGAGAATTGAAGAGAAAGAACAACACAAGTTTGCTTTTTTCAATCGTGAGAGAACATCTCGGCACTGTCTGAAGAGAGGAGAGAGAAGAGGCAAACAGACAATGATGCCAATGCCGGGGATCCCAAAAGAAAAGACAGAGCCGTGCAAGAAAATAATAATTGCATTTGTCTGGGCATCACCAAACAGATCTAGCCACCGGAAGCGCGCTATGCGGGCAGCTCTCACGCTCTCAGCCCCTCCAGGAGCGTGAGATCGATGCGATGCGGCTTGACGGCGGGTCGGATGGTGGAGACTCTGCTTGCTGGCTTCTTGGTTATGGTGCTGGTTATCCCCGAGACAAGACTCGGGCTGTAATTAATTATTAACTAACTAGCGTTGGGGGTCACGGGCGGGCGGAGCAATACCATAGCCACTACTATGAGTACGGAGTTATTACAGTGGGATATACCATAGTTAGTTGGTTAGTTAGTTAGTCAGTTACCGGTAATTAGTTAACTAACTAGCCAGGAGAGAAATGCAGGGTCTTGACGGGAATGGAACGACAGAGTGGGAGATCATGAGATATGTAGCGGGATGGGCAAGTGATCCAAGAAAAGAAAAGAAAAGAAAAGAAAAGATCTCAAAGACAGCTTGCATACAGAATAACTGAGAATAACTTGAATATCTGATTGCACTTAATGCATCCAGATTATTCATGCTGAGTATTTAGTTACTCTGCCAATATGTAATAATGTCAAGTGACGAAGGCAACAATAATAGATACATACAACTAACTAGTTACTGTAACGGGCGTAATAGACTGCGATGGAAATCGGAGATATTTTACAGGTCTTCTTTCTGTGTCATTTGATCAGGTATGACTGTAATTTCTTTTGTTTCCCTCTTGCTTTTCCTGTCGTTTTCTTTTTCCTTTTCTTGTTTCTTTTTGCTCCTTTCCTCCGTCACAGCAGCCTCTCTTAGTCTCTGGCTTACGAGGAGACCAGAAAGAAGAAAAAAACCATGCTAGTGTGACCAAGGCATCTGACGATTTGCCGTCATCAGCTCGGACCCTGGCCATGGCCTTGAAATCCCCAATCCCAAGCACGCCAACGCCAACGCCAACGCCAAAGCCGTACCAAATCCGACATCGGGCCAGTGCGGATCTAATCTGATCTTTTCTGTGGCCCGCATGAACAAGAACAGACCGCGGCCTGGTTTACGTCGTCGAATGCGCCAGAGAATCACTAAGATTTGTTATTATTCGACCTCCGTGACATTGACGCCAAGCGCCTGCGGGGCTCTCGTCTCTCGTCGACTTTTTCGTCTTGTCTTCTCCAGCGTCTTGATCAGTAGAATACCATAGTGGATCGGCCAGAGAAAAAAAAGTCTCTCGCGCCCATTCACGCTATTCGGCGCTCTCTCCCCATCATCACCGGATTGGTGGCTGCTAGCACGGTCATGGCGATGTCCTGCAGGAGTGGAAAAGCTTCCGGGTCACTCTCACGGTGGTAATTGACTGATCCTCTGCGTCTCTCGTCTCGTCCCGCACGAGGTACCATAGTCCATACACTCCATACCATACAGGCAGCCCGGTGGCCAGCCCGTCCTGGAGTGGAAACTCGATGGTGGTTCGATCCTGTCACCCCGGTCTGCTGTCAGTTCTGCACCAACGCTGCTGCTTCTCGGGAACCGCTGTATACGGCATAATTACACCGGACGAAACTTAGCAGCAGAAGCTGGTGTATTGTCGTCAGATTCTTGTGATGCTATAAAAAGGTCGCTGTTCCTCCACGGCACACTGTCCGATTGCATTGATCATCCGCCCTCCAGTCGCCCAGTACTCCGTACATAGTACCATAGATAGCGGGGAGGCAGCATTGTGTTTTTTTTTTCTTTGTCCTTTCGTCCAAGATCGCGATACCGGTTCATTTCATATTTGGTCCTGTCAGTAGTTCACGATCTGATTGCTGCTTTTCGTTCCATGTTTTCCATTTACTGACTGATTCCATGCCCCGTTCAGGTGTACTTTGTTTGCGCTGTAGCAGTCAAATGGACCCATTAGCCCCCCAGCCATTGTCGGTTCCGAATAACAGCTCGACGGAAGCTGCGCAGATAACGACCATGGCGCCCCAAGTACCGAAGTTGAATTCTGCAGCGGATGGTGAGCTGCTCGATCTCCTCTGCGTGGGCTTTGGCCCCGCGTCTCTCTCGATAGCTGTCGCCCTCCACGATGCCCTCGATCCCCAAACAGCCAAATCGTCTTCCGGATGGCGGCCCAAGGTGTGCTTCTTGGAGAAGCAGAAACAATTCGCATGGCATCCGGGCATGCTACTCCCGGGATCGAGGATGCAGATTTCTTTCCTGAAGGACCTGGCGACTTTCCGGAACCCGCGCAGCCACTTTACCTTCCTGAACTATCTGCACCAGAAAGGACGCATTGTCAGTTTTTCCAACTTGGGAACATTCCTCCCTGCTCGAGTGGAGTTTGAGGACTACATGAAATGGTGTGCAAGCCACTTCTCCGATCTGGTGGCATACGGAGAGGAAGTGGTAGGCGTTGTTCCGGAGAAGGCTGATCCGAAAAGCCCTGTTATCGACAGCTTCACGGTCTTCTCCAAGAACACGGCCACCGGGATCGTGTCTGCCAGGAGAACGCGCAAAGTTGTCATCGCCGCTGGAGGGCGGCCAAAGATCCCGGCGCCCTTCCCGCAAGACTACCGGGTGATGCATTCTTCTGCGTACTGCACATCGCTACCAAAGCTTTTGACGGATACCAGAGCGGCTTACAATGTTGCTGTCGTCGGAAGTGGCCAGAGTGCTGCTGAGATCTTCCACGATCTGCAGGCACGATATCCCAACTGCAAGACTACTTTGATCATGAGGGACACGGCTCTCCGGCCCAGCGACGACTCCCCATTGTAGGAATCCCGTGCCCCCAGAAATACCAGTTATGTGAACGGCTGCTTACAAGTGACAGTGTCAATGAGATCTTCGACCCCGAGAGAGTAGACACCTTCTACACTCAACCAGCTGAGGAGCGCAAGCGGGCGCTCGCGACCGACAAAGCGACCAATTACAGCGTGGTGCGGCTCGAGCTGATTGAGCAGATCTATCACGACATGTATACCCAGAAAGTGCAAAACCCGAACGAGAAGGAGTGGCAGCATCGCATCCTTCCTTCGCGCCAGATCACCAAGGTCGACAATGCCAACCCCCAGGGCCGGATCCGAATCCACGTCGATTCTGCCAAGAAGAACGCTCGTCCCGAGGACAAGGAGATCCTCGAGGTCGACGCGCTCATGGTCGCCACTGGCTACTTGCGGAACGCACATGAAGCCCTCCTGGAAAAGGCCCAGCCGCTGAGACCGGCCGGACAGAACGAGTGGAAGGTCGGACGAAATTACGGTGTGGAGCTGGATCGCAGCAAAGTCAGCCCGGAGGCAGGAATCTGGCTGCAGGGCTGCAACGAGAATACCCACGGCCTGAGTGACAGCTTGCTCTCCGTGCTGGCAACCCGAGGTGGGGAGATGGTCGATTCCATCTTCGGAGATAAACTTGGCTCGGGGTCGGCGTCTTCCACGACGTATCGTGCCATGCTGTAAAAGCCGTGGATAGGACATGCTGACCCGGTTCTAATTTCTTTTTCTGGAGTTTTCCGGTTGCTTTGGTCCGAGTTGTGTCTGATGATTACCCAGGCAGATGCATTTTCCTTTCTTTTCTTTTCTCTTTAGTCTCCTAGCACATTGGTTTAGCAGCTTTCCACTCAAAAAAGTAGACGGTCCATGTATGTACTTTAGAAGCCTCGACGCAATACCACACCATGATAGGTCACCATGTGCTTTTCTATTATTAAATTTTTCGGACGTTCTTTTTAAAGTACTCCATCCTGAGCAAGGATGTCTCCGGATAGTTTGACCGGTTCCTCTTGCTTCACCTGGAAAAATATGGAAAAAGCCAAAAGCACGCGGCTTTGGCGGCGAAGCAGCTCCAGCTCGAGATCATTCGGCACTGTCCATTAGCTTCTTCGACTGACTTGCTGCAGGCACCTCTCCAATCCGATCAGTCGTGGGCTCCCATGGCTCTGGAACCCACGTAACTGTTAGTTGCTTAGTGTCGGACAGGCCCTCGAGATATTTCGACAGCGGAACTGTCCGCCTTAGGGAGACCCTTATTCGGGCTCGTGGGGATGTCGATCAACGACGAGATCAGACATACGAGCTGTATTGAGCGGTACACGAGCAAAATAACGCTCTAATGAATCATAATCCCGACCGCGACAGGCACGTAGCATTCGGACCGTCATCGCCAAGCAGCGTTAAGATGAAGCGGGTTGCGAAAAGCGGGCCGTGTTGGACAGTTCGAGAATGGTGCCATCTGATAACTCGGGCTTGGAAGAGAAAATTTTTATCTGATCAAACGCCATCTGGTTCAGGGCGGATCTGGAGATGGCTCGTCTTCCGGAGGCGCATCTTGGCCCCGTGGCAAGAGATCCATAAGTGGATTTCCCATGGAATCAGGTCAGCCACGCGTTTGAAAGGGGGAGGGAAGGGATGGCCTCATTCGGGATTGTCGTCTTTTGGCATGTTTCCCCATGGCTCCTTTGGTGTCTCAGTTACTGATCGAACTGATGATCAAATCAGATAACGATACATTGCCTCCTAGCGGCTGCACTAGGCCAACAGGTCATTGCGCTATGTCCTAAGCAGAAACTGCTAGGATCATTAGTTCACTCGTTCTCCTGCCCACACACGGTGCAATGTAAGAATTATTATTGCTCACCGTCTGAGCAATGCTGCCAGTAATCCCACCCGCTGAGTTTCTAGTCCATCTGCCAGGTCGTTTCCAGCTCCAAGCTATCGCGTCGCTCGTGTTCTGGTTCGATGGCAATATCTGCAACGTTTCGGGGTCCCGCTAAAGCTCTGATGATCTGGATAGCCGGTGCTGCAGATGGGACGGAGAACTTGCAGGAAATTGTCTGCTCCGAACGGACAATGATCTCAAGTGGAATAGACGTTCCGAATCCCTTTGCTAACGTTGTAGTATTCCATTAGACTTGACTCCTGTCACGGTCCTCGAGGTCTCTGTTGCAACCAGACCAATATCATCTGAATCAGTGACGACACTACCTTCTGGACCGAGGTGTTACATTCTTCCCGTCCTCATCACTCATGAACATTATTGAATAAACATTGAATGATGCTCAAAATGACTACAATACAATAACCTCATGGCTCACGTAGCGGTGGGTATAAATTCGTGCTTAAGGAAATCTACAACCCGAAAGTTTATCGAAAAAAGTAACTTGCCGGTTCTATCCACAGAGGATCAGATCAGTTACGATCGTCTCTTCGGTTGCTCTCTCCGTTCTCTTTTACTCTTTTCTCCGTCGGGCCTGCAGCCATACTAGACTATTTCAGCGCATCTATCTTTCCTCCGTGTCTCTCTTTCTGATCTAGGATAAATCCAGTATTTCCTTTTTTCCTTGACCGAAATTACGATTTCCATTATTGATAACGATGACCGCCTCGTTTCCCTCATATTATCATGTCTCTATTGGCTGCATGCATCGTCAAATCCCCCCTAAATCGGTTGTTGAGATTCGGCAATTGTCTGCTGCGCGCCTGGAACTCTACTCCACGGGCCCTTGCGATAATACCTACTTTAGTGTATCCGACTTGAACCTTCTGTGCTCCTTCTCGTGCATCTGCAACCCGCCTCTCGTGCATCTGCAACCCGCCTTGATCACAAAGTCCCTGACACCTTGAGTGCTCTAGCATGATGGTCTCTGTCTTTGCATGGACAACGATCAAGGAAATCCCAATCGTTGTGCGCCTCTTTCTAACTCTTCCCTTGTTATTCGTTGACTCCCACGCCCTAACGAAGCTCCCCTCACTGTTCCTCGGGCGGATTCTATCTCCCCACCCTCTCCTCTCTGCCTATCTCGAAGCAGTCGGACTAATACCCTTCCTGGCACGAGGTTGGGCCCTGAATCAACGGATCTAAAACGACGAAAAAAGGCTGCCCAACACCGAGACCTAGTTTCGAACCCCGCGTGTGTCCATATCAGGGGACAAGTCCGCACTGGATTCGCGCTCGGGCTCCTCTCGATACATCACACTTGAATTATTTAGTTCCTCTCACTGCGAACTTAGCGTTCCCCTCCATTGCACCTGCGACTATTCCACCAGTCACTATTCAGTGATTCCAAATCCGCTCACCACGTTCCCTTCTGCGCATGAACGATCTCGCATGAGATCGGCAAGAAACACAACATCTACATAATGTATCTGCCAGCTTCAGTCCCACATCTAGAACTAGAAGGTATGATATGCATGGTACCCTCGTGCTCTCTCGTTTCTTTTCTTTTTTTTAGACCTTCTCCCCTTTCGTCTTTGAAATCGGAGTGCTCTCATTGCTCGGAATGCTGCTCCTTCCCCTCTCCCTAGACCTTCATCTCATATGCCCGGTAGCATAGCGCAATCCTGGCTATGCCATGTTCACGCATTAGATATCTCCTCGGACACTAATTTCCGCAAGGAGAGTGGGTGGAGAAAATAAAAAGCACACATGACACGAGAACTAATGCCCGATGATCACTTACTGCCGTCTATACACGACGTACTATCGAGTCTAGTTCCAGCTCGCAGCAGCGTTACGAACAGCGGAGATGATGATAATGCAAGCTAGTTTTACAGTACAGATTCGGGAGTGGAGGTCGGCTTCTCCTGTTGAGCAATCAGAGAGAGGGTATTTCCAAGAAATGGAAAAAGAAAGCAAGATGAGCTGAAGCGGCGTGGTTGCGTACTCCCCCTCTTTTGGTGTGGATGTTGAAGAAATTGCATCCAAGAGATCAGTATCGTGTCTTGTAGGGAAGGTCTTCGTTGTGTAGACGAGTTCATAGTTTCCTATAATTATGTTTACTGAATAAACAACATAAAATATACTACCGAGTCACAGAATATATATATACATATACATATTTTACAGTGCAGTGGATAAGTTACGCGAATATTATTACAATGATCACCGAATCTACAAAAGATAGAGTAAAAGAATACCACATAAGATTTATCAGGAACACGACCATCTTGAATGCTTACACATCCATGATGCAGTGTGAATCTGTGTGATCAAAACAAAATAGCACATAGGACAGAAAATAAACGACAATAGTTTCTCATGGTATTGCATATGTTTACATTGTAATCTACAGATACCTCATTTGGGTTTATGTATATATATTATCATGCATATCTAATATGAAATATTCACCCTAATGGTACATAAACAGCAGACAAACAACTCCAAAATATATTTTATTTCCTCTCGCCCTCTCTATGCGTAGAAGATAAACAATACATGATCCTTATCACTATCTCTGTATACTGCTAAGTAACCAGCACTACTCAATATGAATGATCTGGACAATTCGACACTATAAACAGATGGGATGTCATCGCTATCCTTCCTAGGGCCTTGGAAGTTGGGATCGCCTGATATACATAGAAGGGAGAGGGGTAGAATAGAACTGTATATAATATGCTATTTCTGTATCGCTATATTTTATCGAGCATCGACTGTATGCCTGGAGCAGAAAGGAGAAATCCTTTGACGTCTGGGCTCAGATCTTAATATATTTCATCAGTAATGTTTGTTTTCTCCTATTCCAGATTGTCTGCTGATAGTACCTGTTAAGATGTTTATTTTAGGAGAAGAGACAAACATTGTGAAACCTCGAAAATAGGGAACTATTTGGAGATACGATGATGTCTTATCGAACGTTTTGTAGTATACAATTCATTATTATATATAATACTGTTGCTATGTTCCAAGATGATAGCAGGAGCCAAAGAAGCCCGTACATCGAGGGCGATACACTGTACATCAACACAAAAGAAGCGAAGAAAACAATCATCTCAAGAAGTGGAACGAGAAAACACATTTCCTGCGGATGAACGCCCGGAACCAATGCAGCGTCCATTCAACCATAGTGACCATGCAGTGTCTATTCCATCTATACCCACCTGATGATGTTCAAATGAACGCACATGATATCATCAGCTGTCGGGCTGTCCACCAGGGATCGCAAATAAAGGACTTGAAATGGCCATGACCCTCAGGCCAACAGAGTGGTATAATGCCGAGTTGATGCCGACTCCTCTAAAGAGCAACCGCCAGAAAGAAAGGGGATGCGTTAGTCATGAGAAGGAACGTATATACTGTTAGACTGCGTTTTCTGGATCTTCAGCTGCAAGGCTCGCATAGGCGCCCTGCGATCTATCGCCTCCACCTCTGCGCATCCGCAGTGGTACTTCGTACATTTCGTTGTAGTTGACCTTCTCGCCAGCCAGCATCGCGACCCCGGATTCTCTCTTCCCAAAGTAGGGTTCCGAATCACACCAGAAATCTCGGCAATTGGTGATGAGTCCTCGAGAGAAGGGATTTCTTGGGGCGGTGTTTCCACGGCGCTCCCTGAAACCCCCCTGGGCCGTTGCTAAAAAGCTGTCAAGACCGAGGAGCATCTTCCATTGCTGGAAGCATCCTTGTCGGTGGCGATGAGGAGCCCCGGCTGAAAGCGAGGGGTTAGGACCGTGGCCAGAAGCTGACAAGCCAGCAGCATCGAGTGACGTTGTTCCTGCAGCAATGGCGGACGTGATAGCTTGCGAGCTCGGGCGAGCATGGTCGATAGAGTGCCCTCGCATATTCTCATATGTTGTCTGGTTTCGAGAAATCTGGACTAGCTGAACGGCACATAGCATTGTCACCCAGACTAGCTGAAGACCAATCCAAAAGTTGAGCACCAGGGTGTAAGTATCCCGCAGGGCGATATTGCAGAGGCTGTCCTTGATGACGTTGCACTCGACAACCTCAGGGCTAGGCAGCAGGCCGATATCTGCAGGCATAATCAGTATCTTCTTGAGTATAATATCACGTTTGACAGGTACATACAGGCAATGGTCAACTGTATAAACAGGATTATTCCTACTTCCAAAGTGAGAATGTAGAGGACAAAATGGCGTAGATTGTTCGCTCCCACGCAGTTGTCGATCCAGGGGCAGTGGCTGTTTTGTGTTAGTGCTTCCCAAAATGAGAGGAAAGTGGAACTCACTGATCATGTTTTGAGACACAGCGCGCACAACGTCTGCAGTGTTTGCTTCGTAATGGCTTCCTACTCATGCAAAAGACACAGAAATTCTCCTCATCGAACTTCCAGGTATCGAACAATTCAGTAATTATAGATCTTTGCTGATTCCTGCTGCTGAGCTTTGGCACGTAACCAGGATCCGAGATCATAGAGAAGATGTAGAAATAAGTCGTCAGACTGTAGAAAACCACGAATAGGAGGTTGAGAATTGGATGTGATGAGTAAGTTGCTACCCAATGTTAGACTCTTCATTACAACGCCAGATGGAATCATCTTACTTGGGAGAATATGTGTCACATATCGTACCCCCACCCAGAAAAGGGACCCTGCAAAGACACCCGCCAAGTAAGGCTGGTACCCGTGTTAGCAATGACGGAGATCAAATATCTTGTAATCAGTATTCTGAAGATAGACATTTCACGTACTGTTCTCTGTAGGATTCTGTATTCCGAAGGGGCCTGATTGGCAACTTGCTGTGCCACCCACTGCAGTGAGAATACGGCGACCAACATGATTGGCACCGCCGCATATATTGGCATATGACTTAGGATATAGACTGCCACGAATACAGTCAAGAATGGCCAAAGGAAGAAGAATTTCGACACAGAACTCTTGTTTTGTGCAAATGCAGCCCAACCCGCGGCATTCTTCGTATTTCCGTCAATGTCGTAACCGCATTCATTCAGCGCCCGATGCCACGCGCGGATGGTATTCATCTCTTGCGCCACGACCAAGGGTGACTTTCCGTCCCTCGTTTTCGCAAACCTATCCGCACCGTACTCGAGGATTTTCTGTATACAAGGAGCTGATCCTTTGACCAGGGCCCAATGAAGCGGCGTCAATCCACCTTCGTCCACTGCATTCACATTGGCGCCCCATCGCAAAAATAGGTCGACGCAGGCAGGAAACCCCTTGTATGCTGCCCACATAAGACCCGTGTGTCCCTGAGCATCTGTCACGTCGACTGGTATTTCCTGATGGAGGAGCAGAATGAGCAAGAAGGCATTCCCATCAATTGTAGCCAGGTGCAGGATGTTGTATCCCTGAACATCGGTAAGGAGAGGATCGGCTCCTCGTTGGAGTAGGAGGTTGACGACATAGTAATGGCACCGCTGAGCAGCCCACATAGCTGGTGTAGCGACTGATTCGCCGCCCTTCGCGTTCACATCCGCACCAGAGTCGAGGAGGAACCTACACATGGCATATTGATTGTTAATTGCAGCCCACTGTAGTGGATCACACAAAAATCAGCTATACAGTCCTAAAAGGTGTCAAAGCACATTGGTTATGAGAACGTACATGCAAAGGCGTGATCCCTTCCTCATCTTGATATTTGGCATCAAATTGCTTGCTCTCAAATAGCTTCTGCATTGCACCAATTTCTCCCAGTCGCGCCAGCTGCATGATATCTTGCTCGATCGGTAGAGGAGTCTTGACGGTTTCTGCCCCAGATTCCATATTCTTCAGCTCAACGGCATCATCTTGCTGTGTGAGTCTCGGAGGGGCTGCGGTTGCCTTTCCATTAGGCGCTGACAGGGAGCCCCGACCGGCGGCGCTATTATTGTGAGATTCCGAAGACGACATATCGGTAATTATAGAGCGCTGATCTTGCGAGAGGAGATAAATCGGTTCTAGGATAGACTCTCTATGAGAGCCGTGATATGGCGGACAGTGAGAACGGTGGTTTGGTCGACAATTAGGGGAGCATGAGCGCAGGAATACTCATGTCCGCATCCGAATGCGATGGGTACCGAATGTAAAACGAACAGCACAATAAAGCTGATGTTAAATGAGAGACTGAGAAACAATAAGAGAAATGGTCCACGGACTTTGCGTACACGTTGAGAATTCCAGTTAGCCGCAGCTTGGGAGAACTCGCGGCGCGCAGCTGAAGTCGGAGTTAGCTTCGAAACTGCCGATGGATATGCTAACGTGAGTGGTCACCGCAGGGCGGCTGAGCACAAATGTAAAGTGTTATTATTAAAGCAGAAGAGAATACACAGCCACTATTTGTTCCATTAATACTTATCACATAGAGTACTGATTCAGGCATGCTGGAAACCCAGGGGATATTATACTGTCCGATTTTGTGACTGACCATCGATCTCTCCGTAGTTTCCACGGTCAAGGCAGCCAAGGCTCCGGTCGAGGCCAAAAAGAATTCGGAGATTTGCAGAATTTTGGATAGGCAGAAACGTGCCAAACTCATGACAGATCAACTAAGCATGGTGAATAATATGATGAGACTGACAAGTCTCGAGATGTGGAGAGCCACATCTGTACAATCGAAGCTGGAAATCTGACCAGCAGAAAATGATCACGGACTTACTACGAGTACTGTACAATGTCATGATCAATAACCATGGCCAATCACTCCAAAAACAGTTCCCAAATGAGAATTATTGAACTGTCTCTGTAACAAGTATTAACTTAAGATGGAGCAGTCACTGCTGGCACTGACTGTTCGTCCTTGTTGTGGTTTGATGTCCCTGTACTTCTACCAGGTACGCTTCCAACTAAAATACCACCCTTCTGCATGGACCTTGCTTCATTCATTAGCATGTGAGGGTCGACTTTCAGCTCAAAATCCGCTAAAAAGCAGAAACTGATTTCAAGACGAGAAAGCTCCCGTTCACTGACTCCACCGACTCTCGCAAAGCGGCTGTGGGGATAGCTCAGATCTTCGAGAGCCTTCATCGCGACGCGCAGGCTAGCCAATACCAGCCGGTGCACATTACGCGGAGTTAGAAAAATTATTTTCTCGACCGTTGCGAGCCTGGTGATGTACAAACTGGCCGCAAGGTACACTGCCGCCGACATGGGGCAATATCGCTGCAAGCGAGATATGTACTCCTCCAAAGAGATTGGCGGTGCCTTTTTAGAAAAGAACTTCTTAGCTAGCGCGTTCTGCTGGATTGTCTCCAGTACAGCACCTTCGACTGTAGGATCTCTCGCCTGGCTGCAGTGCAGTTCAGTGACTTTTAATGGCGTGCTCTCGATTTCTTCCGGCTCTACCGCTTTCGAGTGAAAGGCAGCCTTCATTAAAGGGGTCGGAGGTACATCGCCAGTTAACCGCACAATGTCGCCGATATGCGCGCAGAACATAGAAAGCGCCGTACTAGGTGATATGCTGAACAGTTCGTCTTGGTCTCCAGCTGTCCCTATCGTCCCCGACGACAAAGACTGGGCGGATGACGCCGTTGGAGAACCAGCGTCCCCTTGCTGGGAAGACGCAGCAGGAGAGCTCATTCTGATAGACCGTTCCAAGCAAAAGGTCTTCAGCTATATCCACGAGACCTCGCGATGGGTTGTCCAGACCAGAAACCGGACACACAATGTGCACGCCTGACGCTACAGCTGTAGGACGATATTTGAGGTGAAAATTGCATTGTAGAACCAAGCGCAGCAGGATCTTGATGCTATCCACCCTATAATTTCGTAGATAGACAACAATTCGCGACCGACGAAGGAAGGTGTGAAAGAGCTATTACTCCAACCAGCGAGTGCGGATGACGATCAGGTACGACGAAAACCGGCGACAGGGCTATTTCTCGATTCTGTGACGCTACTTATCAGCAATGGCTTAGAGAATGCGCATGAGAATTAATGCGGAAATAACCCAAGACCATGTCCAATACTAACATTGTTGCCCAATGCCCAAGCCCCCTCCAAGATGTCCAAATGAGTGATAAAAAGCCCAGCGGCCTCAGTCAAGCCTGGATATCGAGGGCGACCAGCAGCAATGTTGAATCAACGAGAGTTTCCCCGCGCCAAAGAAGGAGACGTGGCAGCATCCATTGATCTGTAAGTCGAGAAGAGGGAGCATCCTCGGCTTTATTGGTACCGTGATCTGCTTTGTCGCGCGCGCCAGAATCGGATTCTGCCCTGAAAAGCACACCGGGATGATCCACCGCCTTTCAACTACGTCAACACTTGATATCATAACGCGGCACACAGTATGCCTGTGTTGTTTCGTTCCTTATTCCTGTTTTATCTCTGTGCATTAAGCATATGTGCTTGTGCTTGCTGTATGGTAGGTTGACTAATAGATGATTTACAGATGTTCCGCCACAATCCCCTAGTGTCACTGTATCTTAGACAGTCGTCTTTTCCTCCTGTACCCCGACAGAACGATAAGAATTGAGATGTTCGGGGCCTGTGATCAATCTATTGCGTATAGAAACCAACTTTATGACCATCTGTCCATGAATCTATCCCGATGTTTGTTTCGCTGGTGTAGGTCTTCGGGGTTTATTCGCTCAATGCTCTTCTGAACGTGGACGAGTTGGCTTTCCAATTCAGCGAGGTCCTTCTCTTGGAGAGCATCCGAAAGTGATGGCGACGAGGTCGACTCCGCATGTAACGCAGACGAGAGTAGCTGTCCTGACTGATCTGCCTGACTGAGGTGGACCCATAATGGAGTGTCAGCAGCGACAACAAGATTATGTAGACGTTCTACCATCGAGATCTTCTTTTCATAGAGAGAATCCAGACCGCCACCCTCTTCAGACGGTCTAAGCACTGTATCAACGGAAGTCCCAAGCCGGCGTAAGACAGACTCGAGCGACGGCGACTCCGGGATGGGCAAAGTGGATTTCCTTCTTTCGGAATCTCGCGAGCGCGGTGAACCCAGTGAGCTTCTAAGGGTATCTTTCAACAATGATTCTCGTCTGGATGTAGGCTCGGTGGATTTAATGTCTAATTCTGTTTTATAGACGCCTATGAGACCTTCTAGGCATTCACGGTAAGACTGTCGATCTTGCAAGCGTTCTCTGATATCTTGTGTGGACAGCGTCATCTCACTCAAAATATCCAAGATCTATAATTTTGTCAGACATAACCCATTTTGAATGGTCCTGAAGACTTACATGGCTCAGCTTCTTTTCAGAAGCAGAATACATATTACCATGGTGGTTCTCTAGCTCACGCTGTATCGGGTCGCTGAACTGCTGCTTTGCAGATATGTCGGACAGCACAGTAATTTCGGGGTATAAGGACGCCAACTCCTCCTGTAGTGCGAACACGACTTCGTCTTCAACTCCTGCTCCGTTAAGAGCGGGTGCTTCCGCCGTAGAGTTTATTGCTTCCATGTATAATCGATCTAGGCGACACTGGATCTCTTCAGAGACATACCCTGAAAGTCGGCTGGTAAGAGCTGTTGCTCGCTCCCCTGCCGCTCTATCTTCGTCATCAGACCCAAGCCGTGAAAGCAATGCTTCGAGCTTCTGCATAGCCCTATCATCATCTTTTAGCTTAGCAGTTACTAGAGAAAACAGTTTTCTGCTTTCCATAACTGTCGACTCTGTTCCAGTTCTCATTTGCGCCTCAAGGGATTGTGCGAGATCATCAGCCTGCGTTATATTAGTGACTATCTCTTTTGATAACACACCTTGAGGGAAACGTACCGTGGCACTGACGTGCTGTCTTTCCAATTGATGTCTCCTCTGGACATCGGCGAACGCTTTACCGCGGTTCTTATAATACTCATTATTCTCGCGTATCTTTTTCTTCGCAAATTCACATTGCGCAGTGAGCACTTCAGTGCGTTTCTTGATAGATGCCGTCGACTCCTTCAAGGAACCAATAGCGTTGCGCATATCATCCTCAAGCAAAGGTCGCGTTGCACTGAGGTCTGCAGTTTGAAGAAGGCCCTGTAGGGCACCAGAACTCTCTATCTTGGCATATCTACAATTTCAGTTAGTCATTTGTACATTAATGGATGGGATTCAGTCTGTATACAGATTGATCTCCTCCTTGGACAACAATGTGTCAGGACGGAGATGGTTGGACACCCAGGCCGAATTTGCAGGTCCATCGGACTCATTCGCAAACGCCGATTCTATAATCTCCTTCCTGAAAGGAATATCGCGCTCACGAAAGGCAGCGATGACCTGTTCGGCCGGGCTCTTTGAACATTCCATGGCGCGGTAAACTTGATGGCAACAATCTATCGGCCGAACGCGCACGGAGAACGGGAAAGCCAGGTCTTCTCGGCGCGCTTTGGGCCCAATGACACTTTCGGCTCGGGATCCGCTATCAGTCCTCCCAAGTAGATAGACTATGACTACCAGACCTTAAATATGCCACCACGGTGGAATACCCCTCTGCGATGACAGAGTAAGAGAATTTTTACGTTCCAATGCCACCGAAGGACGAAGTAAAGAGCGGTTTGTATGACGCCGTTACTGCGATAATCTTGGTGAGTCTCTAGCGTTATTTTCTCTCATTCTACATGCTAACTGATATCGGATTCCAGGTCGTTCGTCTATCGTGGCGCAGATTATTGCGATCATGGATTCAAGTCCCGATTGGGACCTTGCTGGTCCTTTTGACTTGCTTTGGCGTTGATTCTTTGCTTGGTCTCAGTGGAGTCCCGTTCCCTGCATCGGTCGCCTGTATGATCGTGCTATTCCTGGCGCTGCTTCTGTCTCAGTGGCTGCTGGGCGACAAGTGGACGAGGACGATAGTTAAATTTATTGATATACCTGTATGTTGATCCTTCAAGTTTATGTTCCGTTTTTGATATTGACCTTTGCGGTCTCAGTGTGGATTTTCTCTGCGGTATATCAACGTCTTCTTTACTCCATCATTCATACTTCTGCCTCTGAGCCAGTCCACCGGTGGCATCGAAATTGGCAAAATAATCGCAGTTTTCTGTAAGACGCCCACATGAATGAATTTATGGCTGAAATAAGCTCACAGTGGATTAGTGATCGGATATTTCGCCGTCTTTATCTTCACGGCCTTCTCCGTTAGATTGCTGCAGATGCTCCTTGGCACGTCCAAACGAGCCATGACTGAAGACGAAGACCAAACTATTCCATTGGAAGAGACCCAGAACACGCAGGGTAGTATTTCTGAGACTACCCTGAAATCTACCTCGACAGATCCCGAAGTTAGTGATTCCAAGTTCGAATCTGCTATGGATAGCATCGAGAGGCCTCGTCCAGCTCAGGACCCATTCTTGGTTCGAGGGACCCTAGGTCCGCCTACCCAGAGCGTTGTCGAAGCAAGCTTCACACCTCCCATCGCTCAGGAGCCGCGTCCATTGACCCGTCCTCAACAGTGGGCGCCTCACTTGACAGCTAACTTTGATACCCTGGTATACACACTGCTTTTTGTATTCATCGGACTACCCGTATACTATGCGACTGGATACGCCATGCCTGCACAATTGTGCCTCACTGTCGTCGCCTTCTTCGCGGCTCTTTCTCTTCCTACTCACTGGAGGAGGTTCCTTCATCCTGTTCTAGTCTCCTCTGCGATCAGCATCCTAGCTATCTGGATCCTGGCTCTGACCAGGCGGGAGTCCCTGGATGATGGACTGCATGCATTCAAAACAGGGACCCGCTATATAGAGCTGTGGCACGGCCATAAAGATCTGCCTTATCCAGGGGCTGGTGATATGTTCAGCACTTTACTGGACGTTAGCATTGTTGCGCTAGCACTGCCCATGTTCCAATATCGTAAAGAATTGAAACGCCATGTGAGTACCTATCACTATTTTACTGAAATGCAAAGTCTTGCAGAAGAATTCTAATGTCTATTAGCTTTTGATAATCGTCCTGCCTCTCATTCCACTAATCGCACTATCTACGTTCGCTTATCCGGCCGTCTGTGCGGCGATCTCGCTCTCGCCCTCGCATTCGCTAGCTTTCACAGCTCGATCCTTGACTCTAGCCCTTGCAACTCCGACAAGCACGAATTTTGGAGGTGATAGCTCACTTGTGGCAATTCTCTGCATCATGAGCGGGATCCTCGGAGTCCTCGTCGGCCAGTCTTTACTGAAATGGCTAGGCGTACGAGAAGACGACTACGTGACAAGAGGAGTAACACTGGGAGCCAATAGCTCTGCAATCGCAACGGCATCTTTGTTAACGACGGACCCACGTGCGGCAGCATTGTCGAGCTTGGTGATGGGCCTTTTTGGAGCAGTTATGGTTGGGTTTAGTTCTGTGCCAGAAATAGTTGAGATAGTTAAGAAATTAGCTCAAGGGTGATATATAAACAGTAGTCACAAACCAAAATATGAATCAGACTGTTAAATCATATCAAACTCCATGAAAGCAATATTGCTATTGCATCCCAAAATAATATAATCCTAGACCTAGAACCTAGCGACGCTGTGCACGCATAACCACGATGTCTACAAGAAAAGACAGATATCCAACAAGTCGAATTCAACGAACCTGGGTGTTGGTAGTTCCCTCTTCCGGGTTGGGATAGTACCATGTGGTAACAGCAATAATGACATAGACCAGGACAAGAAGCGCCCCTTCGAGATAGTTCGATTTCCCGTCCCGAAGAAAATTTCCCACCACGAGAATGGAGAGAACGAGTAGGACAATCATGAAGATTTCAAAGTTCAAGTCCATATCCTTATCGAGACCCCATCCAACTATCACAACTAGTGGTGCGTTCATCAGGGCAGTTTGGATGGACGGCCCGAGGCAGTGGAACAGCGCAAAGTTTATTTGGTTATCCCTATATGAAGTCAGTTACTTAGCGGGAGCTAGTAAAGACATGTAGTAATTCTTACCAGGCTTCGTCGATGGCTGTCAGGTGCTCCGCAGCTTTTTCTACCAAAGGAACCAGGATCAAACCCATAAAGTTATCCGGCACTCCCAACTCAACAATGTGAGGAATCTCCTCAACCATGAAGACGGCGTGCATACAGACGCAGGTGAGAGCGATTGTAATCGCCACGAGAGACTCGGTCAAGGTGAGTTTAGGCCTTAACAGCTCCTTGGCTCGATCCTTGTCCGCAGACTCATCAAGCTCGAGGACCTCATCGAACATGCTGTGGTTTTTCCTGAGGTTAAACCACATATACCTAATCACGATTATTATTTCCTGCGGGTGCTTTTGTCGAAACAGGTTGTACTCACGTCAGGAAAGCTATCAAAAGAATGACGGAAGTTGCCCTGCTGATCGTACGAGTATTCGCAAGCAATTGATCTAACGTAAAAGTATTTCCGTTTGTACTTCCAGAGAGAGCAGAGTAATAAGCGCTGGGAATCAACAATCCGAAGCCAGCAACCAGTAGCAACCCCGAACCAACTTCGCTCACCGCTGCGTGGAAGACTTGTTCATCTCGTCGCATACCACCGGCGTAGAAGCACATTCCCAGACAGAACAACAAGTTAGCAAGAATCGAGCCCAGAATCGCGGCCTGTATGACAGGCACTAAGTTGTTACTCGGGGAGCTATTAGTGATGAGTGTCATCATAAGCACGATTTCGACAACGGAGCTGAGAGTCGTCTCTAGCAGGATCCCAGGTACCTTGGGCAGCTTTTTGGATAATTCCCCTCCAGCGAATCCGAGCAGGTTAGCTGTCGGAACCATAGCGATATAATTAAGGGCAAATGTCCAGACATGGAGATCCGGCCTTGCAAAGTGAATCACGATTGCAGGGATCACAAACGGCCATAGTATATTGACTACCATGGATACAACGCATGTACTTCGGACACAGATTTTCAGGAACGGGATCAGGTCAACCCCAGAACGCCCGCTTTCACCAGCTGGGTTTACATGGAACACGGGCGGTAGCTTTTGCTTCTCACTCCCTTCCTTATGTGTCGGTAGAGTCTCACTCTGGCGACTAGATACCGCGAGCTCTTCTTCCCCAGCATCAACGGCAGATTGCCTAGAGGACGAGCGATTATTTAGAGATGCCATTTTGATAAATCGGGAAACCAGCAGATAGTTTAGACCGCAGAGTCTTTAAACCAATCGCGCAGTCACTGTCTGAGGACCGGCGTACGGTTAGCGTTGCGCGAGGATCAAGGATGCGAGCTTTGGCCCAAGAGGGAAGATATAGACAAAAACCATGAAATCAAGATATGGCCGGAAGAGGAGAAGAAGACGTTCGCGAGGAAACAAGAAGACAGCAGCAGTAGAGAACTGCATACGGAGTACTCCGTACAGTCAGGAAAAAATAACAGCGCTGGCGTGGGGAGGCGGTGACTTGGCAGGGGAGCGTGCCCGTGATGAAGTTACTCCTACGGTTTACACGAACACCTCTACTAATGGGTGAATTCAGACTATGATTGGCAGTCAAACATAAGCTGAAGTCACGATTTACGGTGTATATTTCTGTCATTCCGTTGAGCCAAAAGCTATTTTCTGGAAAGCTCTTCAGCCAGCCTATGGTCTCTCTCGTTGGGATATCAGCTGGGGGCTAGTTCAGATACCAAGAGCCCAAGACCAGATAGTGTATCTTTGATGGTGGATCTGAGAGGAAAACTAATAACACTTACTGGGGCGGACGGCAGAGTGACACAGCCACATCCACGAGCAAGCATAGGGAGCCTGAAGTGGTTTCAAGTTGAAGCAGAATAAGAAGCCAAGAGAGGTCCACTGAAGTCAGGGGTTGCTTGAGAATACTCGTATCTATTAACTACACGGCATGGTACAACTGTGACCAGAGCGGTCAACATATCAAAGTTTCCTTATTATTTGTATCTTAACCATAAGCGTTCCCGATCTTCGCTACTGAAAGTTGGAATTTTATCAGCTGGACAGACTTTACAACGACGCATTGTCGTGTGATACTGTCTGGTGGCCTTGCAGCAAGAAGATGATTGCGATGCCTCATCAGGCACCACGGCTTGCTTGAAATAGTTACACGTGGTCATCATCAATATCTCCTTCGTACATTGCACATTAAGTATTGATAAGATCGAGATGAACGAGGGTATTCTTGCGTCGTGATAATTATGTGTAAACAATAGCTAGGCAATGCTAGTTACAAGAGATTTTTTATTTAGTTGTTCAGTATGCCGATTCTACAAAGCAAAAAGTTACCTCATTGCTTACAGAAGCGTCAAAGATTATATGTACATATTAAATTTTCAATAGTTATGCGTATATGTGTACTGCAATTAATTTTTTGATGTACCAGATAATCAACAATCGCGATCGAAATAACCTATTCGGAAGTATATTTGTGCGGTTTCTTACCCAGAGACGGACTTGGTTAGCAGAAGTAAGCTTACTGGATCTCACCGGTCGAGCCCGCCTCCGGAAGCGGCTATCATCGGAGTAGGTATTTTATCGCGCCATGCCTTTGCATCACTCGATCACGCCATGAAAGAACTTCGTTTTATCCATCTTGCTTGATTTTTACTCTTCTATGGTCTAACTCTGGCATTTTCTTCCTCGTTTCTACTTGACATTTCTTTTTCTGGCCCTGGTTTCTCTTTTCTCCCCCGATCAGGGAATTATAATCAGGATGTCATCGATCACTAGCCCCGCCAACCCATCGGTGGTGATAGATTCAGTCATCCAGCAGATAGGCAATACGCCTCTCGTCCGGTTGAACAAGGTCCCAAAGAGCCTAGGAATCGAAGCGACTGTATATGGAAAGCTAGAGTTATTCAATGCAGGTGGCAGTGTCAAGGACAGGATTGCATTGCGTATGATCGAAGAGGCCGAACGGACGGGGAGGATAAAGCCTGGAGATACTTTGATTGAACCCACCAGTGGTAACACGTACGCATTGGCATTCCTCTATCCTGTTTTATGTACTTGAACGAACATGTATGCTAACTATCTATTTAGAGGTATCGGATTGGCACTCGTTGCAGCTGTGAAAGGTTGGTGTTCGCACCAAGGTCTCTTCATAGGACAGATACTGACCATTCCAAAAAGGCTACAAGACAATAATCACACTTCCCGAAAAGATGTCCGCGGAAAAGGTATCTGTCTTGCGTGCGCTGGGTGCCACCATCATCCGTACTCCCACTCAAGCAGCATATGACTCGCCTGAATCGCACATCGGTGTCGCAAAACGCCTCGAAAAAGAGCTGCCGAACGCACATATCTTGGATCAATATAACAATGAGAACAACCCTCTGGCGCATGAATTCGGGACCGCGGAGGAGATATGGACTCAGACAAGTGGAAACATCACAGCTGTCGTGGCAGGCGCCGGTACTGGAGGCACCATTACCGGTCTGGCGAAAGGGCTGAGGAAGCACAACCCCAACGTCAAGGTCATCGCTGCGGATCCATTCGGATCAATTCTGGCCTGTCCAGCCTCGCTGAATGAAGAGCATGCCAACGAGCCCTACAAAGTTGAGGGTATCGGCTATGATTTCGTTCCTAAAGTGCTGGACCAGGACATAGTGGATAAATGGTACAAGACAGGTGACAAGGAGTCTTTCCAATTGGCTAGACGTTTGATAGCCGAAGAAGGTTTGCTCGTGGGTGGCAGCAGTGGAAGTGCCATGGCGGCGCTCGCAAAGGCCGCGAAGGACAAGCAATTTGGAAAGGACGATGTCGTGGTTGTCATTCTACCTGACAGCATTCGTAGTTATCTCACCAAGGTACGGCTACTGTCACTATGCTCTTGCAGTTTTGTCTTTTGATCTGTCTGTATAACTTTACTAACGAAGCTCAGTTTGCGGATGACGACTGGCTTGCCGCAAATGGCCTTCTTCCCTCTCCCCCTTCGGAACCTGCAGAAGGTGTCCCCGAATCGCTATCTCAGAAGAAGGACATTTTGACTGGAACTACAGTTAGATCTCTCAGACTGAAACCGGTGACAACAGTCACAGCTGATACTCCATGCGAGACGGCCATCGAGACAATGCGTGAGAAGGGCTTCGACCAGCTTCCTGTGTTGGCACCTTCCAGCACGAAACTTGTGGGTCTCGTTACCTTGGGCAATATCCTTAGTCGGTTGACCCATGGACGAGCTACTCACAAGAGCCCCGTCTCAGAGGCCATGTTTGATTTCGCAAAGCTCACTGAAGTGGTTACGGATCCGAGAGATATTAGCGATATTGACGCGAAAGAGTCTTCCAAGCCAAAGGGCAAGCGCCGCAGGTTCGTTGAGATCACAGTGGACACCCCTCTCAGTGTTCTCAACCGATTTTTCGAGTGGAACAGTGCTGCCGTGGTCACCGAAAAGGATGGAAACGGGACAGTTAAGCCAGTGGCCGTGGCGACCAAAGTCGACCTGCTCACCTGGATGCTGCACCGGACCAAATAGACGTTCTAATTCTTGTCACTAGACTTTTTCGCTTATAGTTTCCATTGACCAAGTAATTGGTTATGATTGACGAGTTCTGGGAATTCAACTCGAGCAGAACGGTGGGGCGTATTGATAGAATCTGTGGTATTAGATTCGGATAGGATTACAGTCTCAACACTTGGCGTGGGGGGAAAGCAAGCCAGTATAATTGCATTTTGATTCTGTTCGCATCCTACAATATTGGTTGAAGTAATTCACATATTACTACTAGTGGACTCCAATCTTTCTCCTTGACCCAGACTCCTAAGGAAGTTACACTACTGCGTAAACGAATAATTACACGGGAGCCGTCCATCTTCCCTCAGACCACCAGGATTGAAGTCCATGAGGACCTTTGAAGCGGGGACTCCCTATATCAGTAGAAAATATGCAAAGCACGATTGCAAGTGGAGAGAAATCTGAAACACACCATCGTATTGCTTGACACGCAATCTACAGCGGGATCTAACGAATAACAGCGGCCTCTTTTAGAGCCAGGGTAGCAGCTTACCTTTGCGAATATCCTAACTGGCCATAAGGCAGAATTGCAAGGATCTAACGATGACTAAAGCTGGGGGAAAGGGAAAGGAAAATTTCTGCAGAGAGGAGGTGTAATAACTTTTTTCTTTTGAGAGTCCCGCCATTGTCTCTAAGAATAGACGCTTTGCGTGAACGTGAACCTGGTGAACTTTGGTACCGTAAACATACCTAGTATAATATCTATTCCATCATTCGAATGCTTGACCGCCAACATTAGAGGGTATCATGGTGCATCAGACATGGGAAGTAGCTCATCAACAGAACTACAGGCACATTCCCACCCATTCTTCCCATTTTCGGACTCCAGACTCGGTGTCTGCCTCGCTACCACTCTGGACCGCACCGCCAATAACTTCAACTTTCAAACCCACCTCTTCTTGTAGCAGTTGGAAAGTGAACACTCCCTGTCCTTCATCACCCCCAAGAACCTCATCGTCCTCACCGGTCGAAGAGTCGGCGCTCGCATCCATGAGGCCCTTGCTTCTTGTTTTCCGGATATTCTCAATCTCGGCTTCTAGCTTGTTACGGACGGAGCTCGGGGGAAGAGCAGTGAACAGGTCCTGCTTGTTCGCTGCCACGAGAACCGGGATCTCAGTCGCGAGCTTAGAAGAGGACTTGCCTTTGTTCAAGGCTCGCTTCTGGAGATATAGAAGAACATCGTGCAGGTAGGTGGCCGCCTCTCTCAGTGCTTCGTTGTCCGACAGAGCAGCAGAGTCGACGACGAAGATGACACCTCGAGCTCTGGATTTCGGATTCTTGGCGTTAGCCATCGACACGAGTCGGCCAATGCCTTCGGTCTGTCGGAGCTTGCCATGTCCAGGAGTATCTCTCAGTTGGTATTTGATCGGATTCCTCGAGATGTCAGACAATGACGGGTCATTGATGGAACGATAACGGTTGGAAGCGGTTGGAACAGTGGGTGGAAGAGCAACAGTCGTGAAGGTAGAGGTTTGAGAAGTATGGGTGGACCTGACGGGCTGTCCTAGGCGTTGAGACTTTCCCTCGAGCTGTTCCGTTGTTAGCAACAGCTCCTAACCGATCAAGGTATCTTATAAAGACTGATGGTAAGTCATATGGCAACGTACTAGTGAAAAGAGAGCTGTCTTGCCAGAGCCACTCGGGCCAAGTAGCAAGAAAGATGTTGACGGCGGAGAGGCTGCGCTTCGATAAAGCAGATAGTGTAATAGGATGGGAAATCCGAAGGCAATGATGGCTGTTATCAGAATAGCTATCGGACTGCCATCCAGCAAATTGGTTGCAATGCCTCTCAAGGAGGTCCAGTCGGCGTCTCTGGTCATCCTCCAGGTAGGATTATCTATCTGCACCATATGCAGATCACCCCCAGCTAGCCGGTATCGCACGGCAAGCCAAATGAAACAAAAAAACAGGACTAGAAAAATCACAGAAGAAGACAATTGAGCAGAGATGAAGCAAACCTGCAAGAAAGGAAAAAATACGAGTATAGTCTCCCGGGAGCAAAGATGGAAGAAGTGTGCAAGCAGCAAGAAGCATAGCACCAGCAGACTAAATCAACTAACGACGGTCTTCCCTTATCCGAGCGGGACGATGCGTGCAAGTGCCAAAGCAGTTTAGCGGCCAGTTGGTGTGGAGAGTCCGTTGGTCGTCCCGCTTCGCGCATTCATTCATTTATGTTTCATACTACATAACAGCTCATGCGCTCTATCGTCCATCCCATTGTTCCTTGCTCGTTTCCCCTCCTCTCCTTGTCTGGCCTGGTGCTCTAACCCTTCCGTACTTCCTGCAACTGGCCATTATCTGCCACCATGAAGCTAATCCGCACCCTGTCCTTGCTCGTCGCTCTCACTTCTGCCGCGTTGGCCGATGTTGAATTTCTTGAGCCAGACGCCGGAGCCACTGCGAAAGGAGGAGACACAATAACGGTTCGATGGAGGGATTCTGGGAAGGAACCGAAGCTGTCGCAGCTTACACGATATGATCTATATCTGTGTGCTGGCGGAGATACAGCGGATTCTTATGTGGGTTCATCCTCCCCCTTTGCGGCCCTTGAATGGTGACACAAGGCGCCATATCAAAGTTATCAGTACTGACTTAATCCATATCGCAGGAGGAGCTGTCTCACCTCATCACGGAAGGGACATTCGCACGAGGGAATTCAGTGTCGTTCAAGATTGAGCCAGAAGTTGGAGACGGTGATGAGAACGCATAGTACGGACCATTATCTGCTTCTTTCTTCAAGTCGCTTACAATCTCCAGTTTTCTCAAGATGGTCTCTAAGGGCCCTGATACGGAAATTGTCAATTACTCCAAGCGGTTCACTCTCACTCAGATGACGGGCACGTTTCCATCCAACGTGCGTGATGGGCTTGCCTCTGTCTCTGATCTGGGCGGCCCCGGCTTCAAGGTTGATGAGGAACAGTCGACGTTAGAGCGCGAAGAATTGCGGAAGAGACAGGCCGCTGGGGAATATACAATACCGTATCAGGATCAATTGACCGGCTTGACCAAGTATGCGCCAGCTGCGCAGCAGCCCGGTACAACAATAACGGCGAAGAGCAGGAAGCGCCAATTCCCTACCAGTGCCTACGATGTGGCGACCACTTTCTTGCCAGAGCCCACGGTCGAAACAACATTAACAGCTAGTGCTACGTTTTCCACTTCCAGCATTGAGAATACTGTATGACATCTCATACCTGCCCTTCAAATCCCTCAAATGCGCCTGCTAACATTTTCTAGGCTTCGCCTGCTCCGCAACCTGACAGTGACCTGAAGCGCTTCCTGAGGAGATGGCAAGACGAATAAACATTTTCGAAGCGGACTTCTTTACATCTGAACCGAATAATAGAACGAGTTAACTTTGAGCGCAGCCTGTCCTCCGGTTGGGGTCATATATCATGCATCTACTGAAACTTTTACTTGGTGGCGTTATACGGGCAGGTCCATGAGATAATATCCTAATTTTGAAGTAATGCTGCTGCTATTGACGATCATGGGATATCTATTTAGCTGAGCCTATTTTGTTGGCACTACACTATTTGTTTGGAGATAGAATCTGTGAACTCCATATACACTTTTGTTTACGTTATATACCGTCTAAGAGCATTTCTATGCCGACTTCCGTAAGATACTTGCAAGACAGACAATACACCAACAGTGGCATGCTCAACTTCAGGCCTGCTGAGTCGTGCATCGCACTCCTTACATAGAGGACAGGCGATCTTCCAAGAATTCCAGTGTGGCCTCCATGGTCGGCCTCTCATCATGGGTATCAATTATTATCGGTGCGCTAGCCTCTCTAATGATGATGGCGTGGCAGATCGGCTTGGTGCCTGGAAGAACGATATGTTTTCCCGCAGAGCAACATACTCGCTATCGGCGTAACCCAGGATAGACTGGATCTGCGTGCTCCGCACCCCCTTGATCCGAAGGATCTCTGCACTTCCATAATTGACTAGCGCTCTCCCCACCTCTTTCGGCTCTTCTCCGTGGTGGACAAAATCACCATCAATTGCTGATGAACTGCGTTTCTCCACGACAGCTAGCTTGACTGATTCTTGCTGGCCAAAGTGACCCTCCACGCCTACGACACCGGCCGGGAGAAGACCCGCTTTGTTTTGTAATGCGCTGTACGCTCCCTGGTCTATGTAGACTGTCCCGTGAGGTTTAAGTCCATGGAGCAGCCAGAAAGAGCGAGACTGGACCGGTGTGGCGGAGGGTAGGAAACGAGTGTGGAGAGGTGCTCTTGGTATGTCGGATACATCTTCAGACTTGGCATCTGAACCTCTGTCGAGCTGCGGCGAGCTTATCAGTGTATCTTTAAGTCGTTGGAGGTATCGAACAATTTCGTGAACATTGCCGGGTTTTGAACTTCGAGTAATGACCGTTGTCACACCCGCACTCGTTGCCAATTTGGCAGCGACAATCTTCGTACTCATGCCGCCAGTCCCCAAAGCAGAGCCGGCTGTTGAGACATCGGCTTGCAGCGCAGATATATCAGAGACCACCTCTATGGCCTTGGCATGAGGATTATTCCGGGGGTTTTCCGTGTACAGGCAGTCAACATCCGTCATGAGGAAAAGGTAGTCTGCTTTCACCATGGCTGCAGTAATTGCAGAGAGGGTATCATTATCTCCGAATTTGATTTCCTACTGAAGCTTTAGTATTTCTCCCAAATCAACTGACATCTAGGGTTATTTCGTACTGCAACTGCCAGAGTATCGTTCTCGTTCACGATTGGGATTACACCCATGTTGAGAAGTTCAGCAAATGTATTTTGGGCATTGAGATATTGGGTCCTCTGTTCTCATCGTTAATCGCCATGGAGTCCAATGTTTGTTAAGATTTGGTAACTCACATCAGCTATGTCATTTCGCGTTAAGAGAATTTGCGCCACGGGCTGTCTAAGATGTCCAAATAGACTATCCCACAGACTCATGAGCCTACATTGGCCAACAGCGGCCAGAGCCTATGAAATCAATTTAGCCGACAATGGACTTGACAAGTACATGGCCGTCCTAGAATGCCTTGCTCCCTTACCTGTATTCGAGGAAGATGTTTCGGTCTTTTCTCGACATCCATCCGCCGCAACCCTACACCAATGGCACCGGACGAAACGAGAATGACTCTATGGCCATCCCGACGTAATTTAACGGCCGTCTCGACAATTAAGGTCAATATGGAAAGGATTGGTTCATGGCTTTTCTCATCAACGATAGAGCTTGTACCTGCGACAATCTAAAATGTTAGAACTTCTGACTCATAGAAAGACTTGTACTGTAGATTGGAACATGTACTCCGCACCCAATTTTATGACAATCGTGAGACCTGAAGAGTCTCTTGTGGCGTGTTCCTCCATCGCAACGAACTAGTATATGAAAACAATTCGCGAGAGAAAAGAAAAAGGAAAAGGAAATATATCGGGTTTCAAGTTAACATCGCATGAATCCTGAATCGGAGAGTCATTCGGAGATCTTACGACTTCCTCCGGTTCGGAGCTGCGGGGAGCAGCATAGTTATTCTGCCGAATCTTACCGCCTAAAGCGCGACGACTCTTTCGGCGTTGAGTGGTTTACTTACCAGTAGCTTAGCCCGAGCTCAGTTTTATCCTTCGTCTAGACAAACCGCATATCGCGGAAGAATTTCGTTTTGTGATAATCATGGATTCTTCCGATAAGACGAAAAATGATACGGGGTATATCCCTGGTGATGATTCGTGGACGCAATGGCGAAATATCTTTTCTATCCTGACCGGAAAGATGACCGACGAAGGAAAGGAACAGTTCCGTGTAGCACGGGATATACGCAATGAAGCTGCTGATTGTAAACGGTGTGAGGAACAGCGGGATTATCTTCTACAATACAGTGAGTGTTTACGTGCACCAGTTGGGAGAAATGCTTGAAAGACGTGAGCTAACACCATCCCATATAGGCCCGATCATCCGATTTCTTAGTGACAACATCCGCCAACTCGGGGGTGATATCTCGAGTCACAACATCTACTGCCGCCGTTGTACGAATCGGAAAGCAGGTGGTTTCGATCCCGACTACGGTATTCAGATTTGCGCGAATGAGATGAGGGATCAAGGTCATCTGGAGGATACTATGGCACACGAGATGGTCCACGCATACGACCACTTGAGATTCAAGCTGAACTGGACAGACAATCTCAGACATGCAGCATGTACAGAGGTATTATTCCATGGAGATATATGCTGTCAATGACAACCTATAATAACCTTCACATAGATACGAGCAAGCTCACTCAGCGGTGAGTGCAGGTGGGCTAGGGAGTTCTTTCGAAGAGGTCAGTGGAAATTGACGCGACAACATCAAGAATGCGTACGGCGAAGAGCTATTTTGTCCGTCCGGGCTCGGCCTGCCTGCAGAGATGAGGCACACGCCGAGCAGGTGGTGAATGAGGTGTGGGATAGCTGCTTCAGAGACACACGACCGTTTGACGAAATCTACCGGTGACATGTGATATCCAGCTTAGATGGGTTGTTTATGATATCATTACATTAAATAGGGTTCTCTGTGGCTAGCGGAGTTAGGGATCAAATGGTCGTCATCATTTGTACGAACCGCCTGTATAGTAGATTATCACCAATAATGCAAAGACTCCTGCCATAAGTTTCAAACACCATTAACGCTCAGCCATCTGTCTGTGATCCTGACCCGAGCCCGAACTCCATGCAAATGTATTAATCAAGCAAATTAGGACGTTCTCAACCACGTCTATGACCTGCCCTCTTTAGATGGTTTCTCTGTAGTCTTGTCATTCTTCAAGCAGTGCTTCAAGATCCACGGGTGTTTTTGGATTTCGTCCAGCGGAATCCTCTTTTCCGGATCAAGTACCAGCAACTAGATAACTCAAGTCAGAAAACGGAAGACAAACGACAGCTAACAAATGCACATACCCTCTTTATTAGGTCTCTTGCCTCAGGGCTCACGAATGATGGGATGGACATATCACCCCTGGCTATTCTTCTCTGTGTCATGACGGGAGTGTCTTCGAAAGGCGCCTCGCCGACCAAGAACTCATATGTGAGCACACCCAAACTCCACAAGTCAACCTTCTCGCTATAGTAATTATCCTGAGAGCCAGGCTTCAGCATCTCCGGAGGGAGGTAGTCGAGCGTGCCGCACATAGTTTGCCTTCTGTTGTTTGGGGCATGGACACTCCATCCGAAGTCGCTGATCTTGATTTCTCCATGGATTCCAACCAGAATATTCTCTGGCTTGATATCACGGTGCATTACGTGCTTCTTGTGCAAGTACTTCAGAGCTGCTGCCATCTGTGCGATGTACTGAGCGGCCTTCCATTCCGGAAACCGATTCTCCTTCCGCAGATGCTTGTAGAGTTCTCCCTTACCAGCGAATTCGAGGATGAGGAATATGCGCTTGCTGTCATGGAAATGACCGTAGAGACGTAGAACATTGGGGTGCCGTAGGTTACTTTGGATCTCGATCTCTCTTCTGACTTGTTTCTGGACACCTCCTTGCTGCAGTTCGGATTTGTGAAGCACCTTGAGAGCGCAGACGAAGCCAGACGATCGCTCCTTCGCTAGGTATACTCTTCCAAATTTTCCCTTTCCGAGAGGCTTGCCGATTTCAAACATGCCCAGATGCAGCTTCTTCGGCTCAGCCGGCTGCTGGTAAAGAGGCGCTGATAGGCTCTGTCCGTCTTCATCGCCATTGGCATGCGACCTGCGAGGTGAAGCAGGGTCTCTTGAATTTGTTCTTGCTTCATTGGTATTCTGCAGTGCAAGCTTCAAGAGATTGGATCGAGCACTTTGCTGCCCTGACGATCCAAGTCCGGAGATAGAGACGGCTGTTGACACCGATCCCTAAGTACACAATTAACAAGGGCGCCTTCGAGTACCATACAAAGACGTGCTTACCTTCTGTTTGCTGTATGCGTTAGCGGTTCTTGTCGAGGCATTCTCATCATTGATGGACAGATGCTCTAAGCGAGCCTCCAAAGTCTTGGTCGCCATGATAGTAGTGGAGGAAAGGATAGGAGGGATGTGAATGAAGCGGTCAGAAGAGGCTATTTCGAACAACAAAGATGCTCTATTCAGACCTAGACCATCTCTAAAATGTTGGAGAAGGTAGACTGACTGGGTTGCCAGATGGTAGAGAATATCTAGAACCAGAGACGAAGGAAGCAGGCATGTTTATCTGTATCCAGGAGCTGCGCGTTACCGGGACAACGCACCGGATTCTCTGTTGTCCCGAACCACCGAAGCCAGAGCTCCGCGTCTCGGCCCGCAACAGATGCCCCGCGATGAAGGGACAGTCACCGCATGGAATCTCCTACAATGAATAGATCATTTAATGGAGAGTCTGCTCCAGTCAGATTTCAGTCTCTATCACGGGCGCATTGCTACTTGCGCTGAAGTCGCCTCTTGATTAGAAGGACTATCGCCAGTCGAATTCAAAACGACTGAGCTTTTACCCCACGGAGGTATACGTGCGTACATACCATATACCTCTCCATCATTACAACATCGTTTCTCTCGTCTAGCTGAAACAAAGCTGCTAGTATGTCAACAGCAGGGGCTAGGACGGTACGCCCCGGGGGAACTAATCCCACGGGGACTCCAGTTCCCTCTGCTGACGTTCAATCACCAAACACATTCTCCATCCATGGATTCAAAGTTACCACTCAAAAGCTACCTATTCTGAAAGCTGGGCCAATAGAGGAGATGACCGAAAAGCTTGGAATCACGCCGCCGGAGATGATATTTGGTGACAATTTTGTTGCGATTGATCACGAACCTAGTGGCTGGGGAATTATCTTCAACACATTTGATGCGTTGGACCGTGTGGATAAGACGGGCCAGAAAATGTTGAAAGTCGCATATTCACATGAGTGGCAAAAGAGCAGGTATGCTTTTCCTAGGTTAAAGATGCACCTAATGCTTAGACTCTGACTGACCGCTATCAGAGAAACCACCCATGAGGGAATAAAGGAAGTCGTGAAACCCTTTGACTGGTCCTACAGTACAGATTACCAAGGCACCCTGCGTCCTACGGCTCCGCCATTCGAGAAGTCCGAGGAACCGATTCCTATTGAACTACTGAAGCGACCAGATCCTATCCTGTTCTTCGACGACGTGGTGCTATACGAGGACGAACTTGCGGACAATGGAATCGCCATGTTTTCCTGTAAGATTCGGGTGATGCCTGCGAGGCTCCTATTGCTTGCAAGGTTCTTCATGAGACTCGACAACGTGATCTTCAGGATACGAGATACAAGAGTGTACATTGACTTCGACACAAAGACAGTCACCAAAGAGCACCAGTTCAGAGAATGTGAATATGAAAAGGTTCGAAAGGTACGTAGGAATGGTCTTGTTGCACATAATCATCAATCTATGCTGACAAATTCAAGTCTCTAGCAAGTGTAAGAGAGGATGCTCCTGCTGTCATGCGGGACGCGAACAGGCTTTCTCAGATCATCCCGCTCGTCGATAAGAGCCTAGAAAAGGTGACACTCGGGCCTTGATTGAATTACTTATGGCCGTGATCCACCATCCACAAATAACACTGCATTGGGTGTTTCCCTCTGCCAGATGAACATCAATGACATACAGCTATTCCTGATCAGTTTGGCAGGATTAGCTTGCGACGTAACCTGCGGTCGCAAACTAGCCAGGCTCAAGGAGAGAAGTCGACCCATGTCAGTTGTAGCTAGATAACACGGCAGCGTTAGACGACGACGAGCATATGGTATCCCAATGTTCAGATATGCCAACATGAGTCTGTGGCAAAAGGCAATATTACTTTGCAGAAAGAGCTGGTCTTGCGTCGGCATTTCTAGTCGAGGAATAGATATAATAATCCGCGAGCAATTGGGTCCGGAGGTATTAATCTTCGCGGGCCGCGAAACCGCGTTAATAGTTTTTTTCAAACAATGCAAACACAAATAGTTAAGAACAACTTAAGTTCATGTAGTTAATAATTTCAAATAGCTTTGGACAAGGCAAATTTGCAACATTCGGGCGATCATCAAGTGCTTTCGAGATGATCTGCAGAGGCGCCTGTTCCTCAGGTCTACGAGGATTGAGGGACTATTCACAAAAGACTATCCAGGTATGGGCTGGCTACGTTGCGTCGTCCGAAAGAAAGTCGAAATTGAATGAACCCCAAGTACCTTGAGCTGACCTGGTCGCATAGTCTCTAGATGCGCAAACTCCACATGCAATCTCTCGAGCGCCATACAGCTCTCAATCGGGCTTATCGACTGGTCGTTCCGCAAGAAATCTCGATACCAGATTCTCTACTCTGCCATTCATCCGAAACCCGAGTCGGGATCAGAACAAGCTCCAGCGTTCACATCTCCCTAGGAGGTCATTTCACCAGAGCTCTCAGCAGCATGGAATCGCAAACAGTCTCCTGCCACGTCCCGGAACGACAGTTGAAACGTACGTTGCATACGGCTTGACGCAGAAACTTTTCGAGGTCTGCTCCGCGCAGGCAGATTATAAGATCCCTCAAATATCGCAGAAGGGCACAGAGGTTCCAAAGACAGCACAGGGCGAAGATATCGGTGTCGGGGAGGGATGGTGGTATACAGGTTCGTGATGTCACCTTATCTAGCTTTCTACAAAGTCAACCCTGTTCTAACATGTATGAACGACGTGCTCAGATCTTGGCCTCCTCCCAACATTCTCGTCCTGGTCACAGGTTACATTTCTCCACATGTACCTCCTTACTGTCCGACTACGAGCATTGCCGTCGCCTGAGAGTCTGAATACGTATTCGCGCCATCTCATTGATCATTTCTCGCACAATGCAGAGCAGCGCATGGACGTTCTACATGGCATATACAGCCGCGGTATCCGCAATAAGTATCTCAAAGATCTGTTCATCCAGTGGCGTGGCATTCTCGCTGCCTACGACGAGGGTCTCGCCAAGGGTGATGCGGTTTTAGGGGCTGCGGTGTGGAGAAATCTGTGGAAGGCCAGCCATACTGATGTCAATGGGCAAGATATTGACTGGGCGAAGGTCGCCCGAGTCGTCGCATATATGAGACGCGTTCTCAATGATTTGGCACAGGTGGATGAGGCGGATCTTGTCTTGGTGCTGGGACGCGGCAATGCTGGGAAGCCTCCCATTTTCGGCTACAGTGAACTGGACAAGATGTTGGTGGAAGGGAAGAGGTCGCCTGCTGCTGCTACAAAGACCAACTAAAGACCGAATTTGGAGAGCGTCGGAAAGAAAGTGTAAAACATAACTAATGTTCTCGAAGAGCCGGTATCTGATGATGTCTTGACCTACGGGCTTATACCGGATGCTGTTGTATGTTTATTCTCACCTGTGATGTACTATGTATTATTTGCCAGTGCGGTTTAGAAACGAATAGTCGAGACCAATATGAACGCAAGAGGGCGCCAGTCCGTCGGGAATTCTTGGGGCATTTGTATTTGGTATTTCTTCAGTTCTACAGCCTCTACTATTCTAGTTACTCTTCTGCCCGAAGAGATCTTTCTCCACCATGCCGCGGCAAATAGGGTGGTAGAAATCCTTAAGTTCCTCAAAAGTCTGGACAGCAATTTCACGGTTGAATTTCACCAGGTTTCGGTACCTTGAGACTTGGTCAGCTCGGAAAGATCCTGGAAGGGAAGTAATATCTGTACTCGGGGGTTCACGTACAGTGGCCGCACGAACTTCATTCGTCCAATTCTGCCCAGAAGTGATCTTGTCGGCTCGACGACGCTTTCATCTCCTGCCTTGAGACCGACCTGGAAGTACAGGTTGGTGACCTCAATGTTTTCGCTCTTAGCAAAACCGTACACCTCGCCCATCCGTTTCGATTGGCTAGGCGACAGCGGCTTCTCGAACTGCAGAATCTGGTCAAGGAACACGACGACCTGATTGGCCAGCAGGTCCTTGACATCTGATTCCTTTGGTTCAAATGATTCGTCTTTCCAATTCTCAGCCAGCTTATAGGCAACATCGACGAGGGTTGTGTCGAAGTCCGGCTTAGGCGGAAGTCCAGGTGAGTAGAACCAGCTGTCCCAGTCCAGCTCATTCAGGAGCTTGGATGCTTCTGCATCGTTGGCAAAGAATTCTAGGATAGTAGCCTTGAATTCATAGGAGTCCAGTGATTTCTCCTTGAAAACCGTGAAGTACTAGCAAAAGCGTTAGTTGCATTCCAACGCTGTCAACTAAGCATGAAGTACTTACATGGGGGATGAACTTGTCGAATTTGGGCTTCCCAACCAGGTTCTCGAGGTAGAACAAGAAGTTAAATCCCTTTTCGTACGGGATGCTGGAGAATGCATCATCGGGGTCCTTGCCCTTGAGATCGACGACGAGCCGGGTAAATTCGTGGTCAGAGCCGAAGTGGTTGACAGCGTCTGACAGCGCTTTCCACCCGATAATGGCTGAGAAGTGTCGGTACTGTTCACCGTGCCTATGATCTTCAGTCAGCAGGATCATAGAATGCCTTAGTAACGTATGCTCACAGTGCAGCCAAGATCTGATCACATCAGTCAGTAAGATACCATCTTCAACTGCCACAGGGTTCCCAATACATACTCGTCGTTCAAGATAGACCGTCCATCCCTCATTTAGCCAGAAATGTTCCCATGAAGCACTAGTAACTAGGTTACCACTCCAGCTATGCGCGAGTTCGTGAGCGATGACATCAATGTTTTCCCGATCCTTAAACATCTCAGGTCAGCGGTTGTCGAGTCATGATGCCATAAAATGCACGGCTAGTGGAGGTCGCTGTCTTCTAATCGACATACCTTGGAGATAATGCTGGGCGTTGCGAACGTGAAGATCGGGTTTTCCATGCCACCATACGGGAAGCTTGGTGGAAGCACAAGCACGTTGTACTCTCCCCAAGCATACGGATACACGATTTTCTGGAAGAAAATTAGCAAGGATTATGCGGGTTTGGGTCTGGGATCAGAATCTGACCTCGATAGCATTGATGAATTTCTCCGTGTCTGCCTCCAGCTCCCATTTGCATTCATCCAATTTGTCCGGGCTGGTCGCCACCACACTTCTGGGCCCAATTCGAGCCTCAGCGATATCCCTTCATTTGGTGTCAGTTATTGTAATCTGAATTGCCTATGCCAATACAGGACATTACTCACCCACTCGCCAAAGCGAAGAGATAGATTGGAATCGGCACATTTTGTTTGAATTGGTACTTCTGATGACCAGCCTTGCCGGCAGCAACAGGTTTCCCAACAGGTAAGCCACTGGCAATTACGGGATAGGGCGACGTGATGTTGAAATCAACCGTAGACTTGACATCTGGCGTATCCTGACAAGGGAAGATGGACCGGGCATGGATCGCCTGGCATTGAGAGACTGGCGAAGAGATCAATATCAATAACGGTAGTAAGTCTAATAAGATATTAATCAAGCAGTGTTACTAACACATATAAGGATAGCGTCCATTGGATGTCTGCGCTGGCGTCAACCACTGAAGTGCAGTACATTTGTCCGTCGTTTTGACAGAGATCTAGATATTATTAGCTCCAACTTGTAATTTCCCAGGTGCAGGATCACGCACGTCAACCTCGACGCTCTTGTTCAGCTCGACACCCCTGACAAGCTCAATCTTCAGGCCATTCCCAAATGGTCCCAAGGCGGGGAGCAGCTCCCATTTTGCCTGTTTCCCATCCACCTTGACGTCGCCGATATCCAGATAACTAGTGTCGAAGATGACCTCTCTAGACTCGGAATTGGTCTTGGACTTGAGCTGGTGAACAACATTTCCAGCCACTTTCTGTTCATCAAATAAGATATCAAAATTGGCAGTGATATGAGTAGAAACCCAGTTGTTATAATTGCTGAGCGTGTTAGGATCACGCGGGGGGTTGATCGTGGTCGCCATCTTACGTATATGGACTCCTGGCAGAGTCACGATGACCTGGTCGCGGCGAAATCGGGATCGCCAAACAGAAGTAAAGCCTCGGGAAAAACTAACTTGGCAGAATCGACTCGGAATGGCGAGCATATAGGCTCGTTTGTGAGTCACGACCGTCGATGTTGTAAAATTCGGGTTGGAGCGGGGAATTGTTGATGTTGCACTTGAAGTGACGCTATTTTTTTTCCTCCAGCGGCTATCAACGGCGCAATTTGTTCTAGACAGGACCATCAACGTCAAACTTTGCTAGATATCCTTAATCAGACTATATTCATGCCAGGTATGTACACATTCTTGTAAGTTCCAAAGGGTCAAGTAAAAAGCACTGGCTGTCAGTCGCGTATGTCACGTGATGTTACACGAAATGCAATATCCCATTACCATATATCTATATCTGATAATGCCCGATATTAACCAATTACTACATCGAAACACACCACTCATATCATGTGTAGAAGACTGCTTGATCTGGATGAGTGACAGGCATATTCGTTGAGGACCAGGTATCGCCCACGATTGCGTGCTTCGAGAGAGATGAGCGAACGGCGATGATCAGGGACGTAAGCACCTAATACAACTACTCTTATCAGAGAAGACGCCTTGTCATAATAGAGAGCAGGCAGGATTAAATGTCAAGGTGATCCGGAAATATATAGCAGTCATCGCTGAAGCCTTGTTCATTTGTAGACCAGCGGCCAGTACAAGACTGACGTTCACATGGCGACTGTGGACAATTTGAAGTGAACATTTCAGGCGAGACAATCAAAGTTGGTTAAGCTTGCTTGTGGATCGACAGACAGATCGATTGATTTGGAGCCGGAATGCAGACAATCATCGTATAAGAGTTAAGGCAGTATCGGTGCGAACACCCTCCGAACCACCGATGTCAGGCTGATCTACTCTATGAAGGGCACCATTAAAATTCAAACCAAACATCGGATCCCTTGGTAACAACTGGTAACTAAAATGCTTCAGAAGTTCAGCAGCGCATCGTTTAGCCCTACCACATTGAAGATCACGGACGCAGTCCGTTATTGTTTATTATTACTCGAGTGGCCCGGCTCTCAAGCCATTGGGGCCCTTTTTGATTCCAGGGCTCAGCCATAACCGCTAGCGTGCTTTTTTAATGACGATCCTGCCGGGTGTCGCGTGCCTGGGCACCAATTGTCGATTCAAGATAGCGACAAGTTGCCAACTACCATCGCTAACCGGTGTCTGAGGTTGAGACGGGTCAGGGTAGCAAACGGCGGCGGCTAATGATGACAGGGAGCCAACTCGACGTGGAGTTTGTAGGATAAGTACTCTGTAGACTTGCAGAGAGAGCAGTATAGAGTACGGAATAGATGCGTTATGAGGATATCTTATCGCAACCGATCGTAGATCTCAGTGTCGAGCGGAACCGTCTTGATGAATCTGAGTCAGGAGGTCAGTAGAAAGCAGCAGAAAGTGAGATCTGGATGCATAACTCGGGCATTATTATCCCTTTACTTTGTCATTAGGTATTAGTTTTCCATGCGGTACGGGTACGAGCAGGTAGTGTCGTGGACTATTAGCCCGTCAGTTGGTTAGAGCATCTTGTATCTCCCCACCACTGCTTCAGCTTGCGCTGCTTAATGCCAACTAAAGTGTGCTAAAGGCGGAATCAGGATCCAAGTGCCCCATGCACTCGTCACCGTCCAGGTTGCGGAGGCAAATCAGCGTAGCAGACGAATTCCCGCCACGGAGTCTCGAAGCCCCTTGGGAGATCGATTTTCGGAAACGGATACGACGGTTCCGACTCCCGAGCTGGAGCCAGAGAAAAGAATGTACCGTACCATAGTATTCTTGGAGGATTCTTGTATGGCACATGCGGCAGCCTGCCAAAGAAGGATTCTGCGGCTATCTTGGCAAGTTGGAGGATTCGCACCGGTCCTGTTCCCTGTTCCACATCCCGTTGATGTTGTCTTGTTGCCCCTAAAAAAAACAGAAAACACAGCTTTCCTTCTTCTGCATGCTCGTGGCTCTATCCTTCTCCTGGTAGGCCTCATAAGGCCGTCTCCTCTACTGAGATCGTTCAGACGCGCGGCGCTGCCGGTTCTTTAGTCTACGGTGAAGTCAACTTCGGGCCTGGCCCTCTCATAGCTATCGATCTGTGGATGGTAGATAGTTGAAATGAAAATTCATTTCATGGTCTAGCTACATCTCTCTGAGCTGCTGCGCGTCGTTTGATATTTGTTCTTGTTTACGATCATGGCTTCCAACGATTCAAATCCCATCCAAGACTCTCCGCAATGGAACAGCGAGCCCATGTTCCAGCTCCCATCATGGGGCGAGCCACTGGTGAGTGTCGCATTATCTCCTCATTCTAAGGACTATGGTTTCTTTGTGATGTAGCTGACATGGTTTCATTTGTTCCCAAACAGATTGTGTTCTCCATCCTCGTGGCATCTATGATTATTACACGACGAAAAGGATTCCGGATTCTTAGCAAGAAAAAGACGTCATATGACTCCCTCCTTGACGAGCCCAGTTCACCTCACTCGCCGGATGAGCTGCTATGGTGCGATGCGGACAGCGACGAAGGCCTGCTGGGAATCTCCAAGCACTATCGGAAGCGAAGACGCTGTTGCGGAACAGTCGTTCGGACTCCCAATACGTCACGCTTCGCCAATAATATTCATAGTCGCATCTTGATGAAATTCCCTTTTCTGATCGAGATGTTCTACTGGATCATTACCTATATTTTCTATCGCCTCACCAAGGTCGTATCAACCAAGATCTTCTCCAAGATCGGGATATGGGATGTGGCTCTGGAGAATGGCGTGCGATTACTGGAGATCGAGCAAGAGAGCTGGTTGAGGATTTTCTTTCCTTTCAGAGAGCATGATGTGCAGGCCTGGTTCATGAATGGTCATCAGGGCCTGCTGACCGTCCTAAACCGCTTCTACGCTCTCGTCCATATCCCTGGGACCGTTGGGTTAGTATCGATGCATACACCATGCAAGCTATATCAAGAGCTAACTTTTATCCAGGTTCATCGCATGGTATTACTATGTAGCTCCGTCTCATAATACTTTCACCATAGCACGCCGAACACTGACCCTGACGAATCTGTTGGCCTTCGTCACATTTACATTTTACCCTTGTATGCCACCCAGGCTTCTCCCAAAGGAATATGGATTCTTGGATACTGTACGCCATGACAATGCGCAGAGCATATGGATGAGCGGCGACTATGTGAACTCTTTGGCTGCCATGCCCAGCATGCATTTCGGCTACAGTTTTGTGATCGGCTGCGTTCTCCTCTATCACTCTGGCATATTCCGCCGCACTTTAGAGAAGGGAGAGGCCAGGATGTCTCGAGCTTGGCAGATATGGTATCTGTTCCTTGCGATCGTATATCCGCTGTCCATCCTCATCACGATCGTTGCTACCGCGAACCACTACTGGCTAGATGCAGTTGTCGCAATCTTCGTTGCACTTTTGGCGTTTGTCACTAATAAGATATTCATTGCATTGCTACCGCTGGAAGACCTTTTGCTGTGGGCACTCAGGCTCGAGAAGCCAATCCCTTCCACGGGCGAACGTTACCGGAATGAACGAATGTAAATAGAATAGTTAATCATTTTATACACGATCCGATACCTATATATTTTTGTGGTTTATTTAATGGAAAGAGAGAACATCCAGCCATATCCTTTACATCAATCGATTTCTATGTTTGCAAATAGGACCAGTGCACCTATTCGCAGTTGAATTGAGCAGCTCTGAGCTTTGGTTGCCACTATCATCAGCCTCGGACTGATCAGGTACCGATATGGCCCATGTTACGTGTCCTATGTAGCCCGAATCTATCTTAACGCTAATTTGAGTGGATGTTTCATTCATCTATGCTCCATTTTGCGAGATTTAGCTTGACATAGCGTTGGCCATTATATAGAGAAGAAACCGCAGGTTGTACAGAGGTAACGGCTCTGTACAAAATGCGTTCGCAAATATATCGATTTCTGGAAAGATATTATGAGCTTCTGGTTGATATTCTAGTAACGAAATATCTGCTGTCTCCTTAACGAAATACCAGAGACTTCATTCAGTGTATAGAGCAGGTGTGAGCTATGTGCTCCACATACGGACCACAGGTACTTTCAGTTAAAAAAAGGTACGCCAGTAATTTCTTGTATGGTCACTTGAAATTGTGATCTATAGAAAACAGAAAAATCTGTGTTTATTTCTGAATTGCTCATCGTCGATAGACAGCTAGCTGCACTCCGCAGTTCGTGCTCTAGTTGCAGAGCTTCGATCTGCAGTAGCTTACTATGTCTTATATGAACTGGTCCGTGCGCTAAGCTACTCTTGCGACTGCGGACGAGTTGATGATATCGCATATTCCTAACTCGGAATTGGTCGTTCCTTTGTCCCTTTTGCGCACCCAAATTGAAAGCACCTTGGTCCAGATACGCTCTTTATCCTTTCACCTGGAATTGAATTTACTTTGTAGTCTCAAGTCCACTCGCAATCGTTGCTTGTTCCCATTGCTCCATCTTCTCACCGTCGACATACAGCTCCTCTTTGCGAACTCGCTCGCGATCGTCGATATTTTTCGGAGGGAATATCAATTCATCAGCTGATATGGATAATCCAGAGGTCCAGATCCCATCAGCCGATAATGCGGATGTGGAGATGGAGGGGACCCGCGAACCTGTCGAGCAGAACAAAGATGATGCTACGGCAGAGACTGTCGAACAGCAGAAGGGAAACGAGAAGGACGCAGAGAGCACCCAGGACACTACAGTTGTCGCCAGTGAGGGTGATAGTGTCGCAGTGCCCGAGAAAAACCAGGGACTCAAGTTCATCGAGTACGGCTATCCATTTCTTTCATCTATGGAGCTCTTCAAGAGCTGTGTATATTGCTTAAACACAGGTTCTTAATGGCATCTGCGTAGACTTGCTAACAACTCCTCGCGATTTCTTTCAGCCACTTGAAGTCGCCCGTTGTAGAGCTCGTGGTAGGCCAGGGAGATGATCAGACTATCCTCACTGCACACGAGGGGTTCTTGAGGGAATCGCCCTTCTTTTCTGACGCCATTGCTGCATTCAAAGATGGTGAAGCTGTAAGATGATCTTTCACCTCCCTCGCTACTTAATCTGTAACTGTCGTAGCTCTCTGCTAACTTGGATTGACCTTTTTCTCGTCACGCAGCGGAAAATCAATCTACCTGACGAATCTATAGATGCTGTCGGATCTTTCTTACAATTCCAGTATACCGGAGATTACTTCCCACGACGAGTGCAGACCCCTGGGGGCGGGTTGGAGCATGATCCCACAGCTCCCGACGTCGACGATACTGGAGATCAACTTCTCAAGCACGCGCGCGTGTACACCTTAGCGGAGAAACTGGGGTCCCCCGCGCTGAAGACTTTGGCACACTCCAAGATCCATCGTATCAGCAGCACAGCCCGTGGTGAGATCGCATACGCCCGCTACGTCTATGCCAATACCTCGCCAGATGATGTCGTGATTCGTAGGCCTATTGCAGCTTTCTGGGCTACGAGGAGTCACGTTCTACGTCACGAAGCCGAGATGGAGTTCCGGACCATGTGTCTCGAATTCCCTCAGTTCGGATTCGATGTGCTCAGTTTGGTCCTCGATCAGAAAGAGAAGCGTTCACACGGGCCTGATCCCGATTCCGCGGTTAAAGGTAGCGCTAGGAAGAGACAGAGGGCCGGGCTATGAACATGGGCATGAACATGAACATTCCCAATCATCAACCTCTCATATTATCTCTCGAGCCTGCTAATCTCTTCAGGCTCGATTAGCAAAGATCACTTCGTCTTCTTGATCGCTGAAACGAGCGATAGATCATTCGTCGACCATGCAATCTGCTCTCTCCCAGAAAGCATGGCCCATTGACAATGTCTTTCGTATGTGACTATCACTTACAGGAAAGGTCCATTCTGTCACAATCCCATTGCAAGCCCCTGGCACAGTCTAATGTATATTATCTTCCTACGTCCTGCATCATATAGCATCTGGGAATAGGGCCTGGCAGGAAAAATGGTAGGAACGAAGGATGTGAGGACATAACGAGTCATTTTACCTCGTTCAAGCATAACATTGATAAATCCTCATTGTAAATAAAGCGTTCTTTCTTTCCTTGAACGGCTACGTCTACGCTAAATATGGCCTGAAAACGCGCTATGTAGATCCCAAATATAGTATCGTAAGTTTGTATGGCTTTTGAGAACAGCTGAGCTGATGGCCTACAACTGTTTCTTTTTTATATCAGCTTTTCGCTAGTGGAAGAGCGCAGAATACTGTACTCTCATATAAATATTAATTGTCAAATGGAGTAGATATCCTCGGTTCTGCATTAGCGAGAACCCTCCGAAGAGAGGCTTTCCATCTCCGCAGCAGCCTTCGGAGCGGTGGTGAGGTTCTCATAGCCATCACGCGTGATGACAACATTGTCCTCAATTCGGACTCCTCCGACCGCCCAATATCGGTCGAGTACATCGGCATCGATGTATTTGCTGAGTTCTGCAGACTTGAGGAACGGATCAATGATGAAACGACAGAAATAGACCTGTAGAAATTTTCATTAGTCTGGTCAAGGAACTAGGCTAAAAGTAGTGTTCTGTCCAATGTAAAAAGAATAGAAACTTACACCAGGCTCGACAGTTATCACACTACCGGCGGGAAGGCGGCCTCTCACACGAAGGTATCTGAACATGGTGTCTGTGTCGTTGTAGTTCGGATTTCCTCCGGTATCATGTGTGTCCATTCCGAGATAGTGACCAAGACCATGAGGAAAGAAAGCCACGCTGACTCTCTTGTCAAACAATTCATCCTCTGAACCGCGCAGAATACCAAGTTTGAGCAGGCCTTTGATTGCAGTGCGATGAGCGACTGAGTGCACATCTTCCCACTGAACGCCCTCTTTCAGCTGCTCAAATGATTTGTTCTGCATATCAAGAACGATGTCATAGATCTGACGAGATTCAGGCGTAAACTTCCCCGACAACGGAAAGGCGCGAGTGATATCCGCACAGTATGTACGATATTCACCACCGGCATCGAGAAGAAGATTGGATTTCTTCGTCCCGGTAACAGGGTCGATCAGGTTCTCGTCATTCTTCTGGTAATGCAGAGTCGCACTGCTCGTGCCGCTAGCGACGATGGGATGGTACGACTGCTCCCGACAACCATTGGCAATACACGTAGCGATAAATGCTCCTTCGATCTCGCGCTCGTTCTGAGCGCTCCCAGCTGCTTTTATGGCGGCAATATGTGCCTTGGCGGAGATATCGTTTGCCTTCCGCAGTAGCGCAATCTCGTACTCGTCTTTCACGACACGGCTGTCCTCAATGGCCTTTTTCAGAATAGAGAAATTGGTTTCAGTAAATGGCTTGAATGAGATATCTTCTGACACTTGCTCTGGGATCGCGAAGATAGTCGCCTTGTCACCCGACGAAGACGCAATACTCGCCAGAGCTGAGTTGACTTTATTGGTGGTTGAGACTTTGTCCACATCATATATCTGAAGAGCTTCTTCGGGAGAAAGAGGGAGGCCGGACCAGATCACAGAATCCGGGTCGATGCCGGGGATAAAAAGGGTCAATTCATCGCTTTTGATGTTGTACGCCAGGTACGAGTCCGGTAGCTCACAGCCAGAAAGATAGAAGAAAGGTCGACGCTGCCTAGCGAATCGTTAACCCAACGAGCTCGAAGAATAGGGGGCATTGAATTCCTAGAAAAAGTCTTCATACCTGAAGGGAACTGGCTCGTCATTATCTTCAATCATGCGTGTCTTCTGCGCTTCAAGGTAGATAACTCCGTCCTGGGTATTATGTCCATTGCGACGGAGATACTCCGCGACTTTGCGCGCATGAGCTTTAGCGGGATATTTTCCAGCGAGGATACTATCCGTGGATGCCATTGTGCCTCTTCCAACTGGCTGATACTGCGATGCTCTGTAGAGAGTCGCCTGCGTGCAGAAGCTGACCGAGCTTAGTGGAATTGAGGGGCTTGGAGAAGCGCTTATCGACCCGAGAAGAGGGGCTGGCTCCAGAAGGAATTGAGGGCGCCTTGGCAGCAATCGCGGAACTAAAGACGTGAGATATCGATTTACTGGGCTTGTCCGTGTGACAGGGCGCCTAAACAAACAAGCCATGGCTATACGTCTGTCATGACCTCGACGATCTGCATCAGATGGTCTTGGAACCTTGGCTCAGCAGATGCTCCCATCAAGGTTAGTATATGTCCATCTCCACTCCAGACCGGAGCAAGGCGGAGATCGCGAATAAGCTATCTTATAGTAATACACTCACAGTAATTATATCTTATATCCTGAGACATCTAGTTATGCACCAAATCCGCTTAAATGCTTGTATACCTCGACCATTATGAAGTGGTTTGTCTTGGATTTAAGGATGTCATCAACACATTACATGGTATACTAGAATAAACCGGACAGACAACGCTCAGAAATTATGTGCACCACGATTCCACCTGGAAAACAGCTCGCAAACATAAAACGGAAAAGACACAATCCTAATGAAAAAACCGCCCCCTTTGACGCCGTCGCGAACCAAAATTTCGGTTATCACTGGTGTGTATCAAGTTGGTTGACTGCTAGGCTCAACGACATCCTCGAAATCCATCTGCCACTCATCTATTTCGGCAAATTTCTTTGCCTGTTGTTCTAGCTCCTGGCTGCGGGTCGATACTGCCGGCTTCGGATTGCCTCGTTGAGAGTCGGATACAGGTGAAGATGGTGTGGAAGCATCCGCGTCGTTCTCCTTTTCCACGTCCCGACGCTGACGGGAATACGTGGCACTGTCACGCTGCTGTGCCTTTGCGGCTGATGATGTTCTGGCCGAGGATTTAGATCGACTAGCATTGGTAGCAGCTTGTCGTTTCCGACCACGCTGATTCGTCGTCTTCTTTGTTGTTCCTGAGTTTGTTGCATTCTCAGATTCAGCCAACAGCTTCCGTCGTGATTTCGCCATCTTTTTTGGATGCACACGATTCAATTCATCGTCATCCTGATCGTATTCTTGTTCGCTATCATCGCTCAATATGTCTATATTTGCACCTTTCTTGGCAGCTCTACGCGGCCGACGTCGACGAGGAAGAAAGTTCTCCTGGAGAGCCGCGGTTGACATCTGTCGTTGCGCGCTGCTTGTATTGTCTCCTTTCCGGGGGCGAGCACTGGACATCACGTTTGTCTCTTGCTGAGTATTGGCGGGACTACTACTCAGGGGTAATTCCATGGTCTGGCTGAATTTCTCCAGGTGGGCAGAGAAAGCGGGAGCCGGCCTGTCTGCCGGGCCAGTCTCGTTATCGTAATTGCTAGATCCGATCGAGGGAGTAGGGGACGAAGGAGCGCTTGGTAGTTCAGGTTCGTCATCTTCTATTAGTGAGTGTTTTCTTTTCCCTCCCGATGAGTTTAAGGAACGCGCCGAGGGCGAGACAGATGGTCGAGGTAGCGATAGCTCTCTTTTTGCAAGTCCCAATGGAGTCGACTCGTCCTGTGGGCTCAAATCGCCGAGAAAGTCATCATCGTCAAGGTCTGAAGATCCATCAGCCTGCATCATCTGCAGGATGCTGGGTTGCCGGGGTCTCCTTCTGAAGTTGCTCAGCATTGAGCTCTCGAAGGCTGGCGTGCCAGGAACTTTCACGCCTGCGTCACCTTTCCTCCCTGCAAGCGACAAAGTAGAGGAATATCCGCGCGATCTTGAGGCGGGCCTGTTTCCTGTCTGTGGACGGTCTGTCGCGGGCGATGATCGAATGGCGGGCCCCTGAGACTTCGCGACAGGCGTCTGCTGTACCGGCAGTTTCGATGTGCGCGTCTCTGAAGCATCTTCTAATGGTGCAACTGCTTCGTCGAGAGTCCTATCTGCATCGCTTTCTCTGCCATTATTGTCTTCCTTTTCTTTGAGCCCGCCGCGATGTCTGCGACTGCTGGTCACATCACCATTATCGGCAGTATTGTTCTGCGATGCGGCCCTCCTTGTAGATACTCTGCCTTTTGCCGGTGCGGTCGTCTGTGGCAACCGGTTCCTCTTTGCTGGAGGTCGTGGCATGGCCGTAAAGTCTTCGAGATATACCGGCTGGAAGTAGTTAAGACGCGACACGTATTGTGGAATGAGGATATCGATCTGTGTAGTCTCTTGCTGGTGAAGAAGTGATAGGTGATATGGTCGGCAAAAGCAGCGTGCGATCTGGATAATGGTCTTGGCTATTTGTCTGTGAATCGTGGAGCAAATCCATACAATCCAGATATCGAGTAACTAGTAATTATTATCCGTCGCGTCGAGTTGTTTGGGGAAGAAACCACGCGCCGCGGTGGGGCGACGTGCCTCGATTAGACGGATCTGCACTAGCATCAAGTACTATGAAATAGATTCCCTACGACAACTAATAACTAATTGCATCCTACGTTGTTACAAAACATTTGCTTCTTGTGATGCGGTTTCTCAACAATCAAATTTTAATGTTTGTCCCAAGTGAGACCGTAAAGGTAGTGCTGGCAAGGGTATATAGAGATCGCTGTCAAGACAGGGATGCACATCCTCTGCCGACAGGAAACTCGGACGATCATATTCAACGACAGCGACGATAGCAGTGACATCTTGTTATTGGCATGGCAAGAACATATGCTGGAATAAAGTTTATTTACCGATATAATCGAAAGAGGAAGATGAAGGAAGAGAAAAAGAAATAGAAAAAGATTACAACCCCCTCCCGACCAAGCATGGGAAGAAGGACAGATCAAACCGTGGTATCTTGAGAACAACATCAGGAATAGCAAATCTTTCAGATGACATATCATGGGTATCGTCCGAGCACGTCACCTCGTTTATACTAGGCAAGTGATCCAGGGTTCACATCCCTTTAGATCAGGACCCATTCACTGCCCCGTTTGATAAATTTATCCAGCATCATGCCCACGTCGTTCAAGGCAAATCGGCATACGTAGAAGCCAAAGAATTCGGCCGCATGTCGCGTGCTAAGCTCCAGGCCCACGTGGGTTGGCGACGAATGTTTCAGTCCCGGATCCTCGACCTGGCGGGCAATTTGATCTATACGAGTTAGCAGTTGTTTTACCAGGCCATCGTTACGAGAAGCTGCAATGTCTGCATCGACTTACCTAGCACTTGCACGGCATCAAATAACCTTGCCAGTGCCCCCATGTAGTTTGCGTTGGGTCCCGTAAACTCGAGTTGCGTCACGTCTCTTTTCGCCGTTCGCTCGCTCGGCGTGGAAGTCATCGGGAGAGACGACATCGTCAGGTTTTCTTTTCCTGCCTCTTTTCCATTGGAAACCGGTGTCGCGACGTTCATTGCGGAATTCTTAGATCTCAGCTTCCGCCAGGATGAGAGATATGACTTGCTTGATCCGCTCGACGTCTTGGAAGAAGACGTCATATCTGCAGGAGCGCTTGTATCGTCCATGGAAGCGGACCTGAAAAGTGACATGGACCCCTGAACTCCGACCTCGTTGCCTAGCTTCTTTGCCAAAGACGTTTGCACCTGGTCGAGAACATTCTCCAAAGTCTGCATTTCCTCCAAGATTGCATCGGCATCGTAGACGTCGACTTGGGCAAGTTTGAGTAGAGCCGCCGTTAATAGGTCGCAGTTGGAGACTTTCTCTTCGACCGCCTTGATTTTGACATTCTTGACGCGCCATACATCCCTTGGGATAAACAACTTTGTCGAGAGATAGCCACCGCGAGGGTGTGCAATAGTCTGGTACAGACATCTCATAAGCCAGAAAGGTCGCAAGAGGAACGAGTCGGGACAAGGTTCGAGAGGGATTGGGGCATTGCTGGCGGCTGGATTCGGAGACCCTGGACTAGTTGGGGAGTGAATATTGCTGTCGAAAAGATAGAGGCCGCCCGTTGGTAGTCCGTTCAGGGTGAAATGTGCCCCTGTCGGCGTTGGGAGAGTGAGAGGGACACCATTTGCTATCGTTTTTTGATAGTCAAATGTTGGGAAAGTGCTGCTTGAAGGAGTGCCCGGAGAATCTGTTGGCAGATCGGGCGTCGCAGCCGAGACATTCCTCATTCTCATGCCTCTCAAACTCGTCGACGAATCGTTCTTCCTCAGCTTACCCGGCAAAGAAGGCAGCTTACTGAAAGAACGAGAGGGCGACGGTGCGCCTGAGCGGACCCAATCTTCACTGTCGTGAGTGGTCACTTTTGCAAGCGTCGCTGCGGTGATACCCTCGCCGGCTAGTGAATCCATTGAGCCGCTCCGGCTATTCAGTGTCCCCCTGCGGACCCTGCCAGGCAGAGTCTCCGTGTTGATGTTGAGAGCATTAACTGGCATGCTGGTTTTAGGTTCATCACGCAAAACATCGAGAGCCTGGGTGCTCAGAGGGACTGGAGCAGGCTCTGTTCTAGGGCCTTGTGGTCCAGATGGGCCAATTGCATTGGTATCAATCTTCAGCTGTTTCATGTTCTGTCCTGATAATCGCCGCCGGGCCTTTACGCTCGTGCCGGAGGGGGAGTTGTTAAAGGTAGGTGATGACGCCCCCGGCACCGCCGAGGATGGGATGTCAGGACCAGTAGTAGGAAGAGCTGGGGCCGAATTCGAAGTCGGAAGTGGTGGCGGCGGTGGGAGACTTTTAGAGAGCTTCGAGTCTAGAGACGGCAAAACGACCCCTTCAGCAAGAGTGGAGAGTGATGTTCCAGCAGTGGTCGGGTTAGAAGTAACAGAGCTGCCCCAGGTGCGGCCAGAAAAGCTGCTTGAATTCGATTCTCGAGGAAGTGCCGACTTGGACTGAAGATCGAATCGAAAGTCGTCCATAACATAGCCTTTTGTCATCTCCTCCAGAAGTCGTTCTTCTTCCTCGGCCTCTTCATCCATAAAATCGACGTCGTCAAAACGATCCGAGTGCGGGAGTAATATATCATCTTGGAATTTTTCACGTCGCCCTGCTGTGGCTGCCGCTGCTGCTTCTCTCTCAGCCTCTCTCACTCTCTGCTTCGCCAGTTCGACATTTCTGCGAGCGTTGGATATGACGCTATCATCCACAAAGCGGTCATTGATATCTGCAGCCGGTTCCAGGCCTTCATCGTAAGCAGCCTCAACAGCCGCATCTAGGGCGGCGTCGAATTCAGCCTCGGTCCCATGGCTATCACGGCGGCTGCGTCTCTGACGGAGGTAAATAGATGACATTCCAGAGCGTGTTGAAGCGGGTGAGGAGGCGCCCGATTCGTCGATAGTATCTAACCATGACGTTGATTCATTGCTGATATGGCCGACATAGTCGCCATTCAGAGAATACTGAGATTGACTAGTAGGAGCCCGGGAGTTATTCTCGGTAGAACCGTTTTCTGGGAGATGTGTCTCGTTCGAAGAGAAGCCGGAGCGGCTCTCAGTTCTATACCAATCAGACCGGGAATGGTCCCGCGACCTACTTCGTTGCGGTGATGATCGGGAAGACTGAATTTCATCGTCAAGCGCTGATGGAAGTAATGATTGGCGCCGGGGGGGAACCTGCGAGGAGCTCGCATTATGAGATTCGCTTGCAGAGACCGGGTATTCAGCATCACGCATGGCCATGGCAGTGTCAATGCTTGTAGAATTTTTGCCATCATAATTGACTGGCCGGAAAAGCGCTCCAGAAAATGAATCACCGCTTAATGGTCTCTCCGGGAGGGCCTTTTCATCTTTTTTATCGGTTCCTAGTCGTCGTAACTCGTTGATACGAGCCGTATATGTATTGTGCTAGGTAACTCGTTACTAAAAACTCCGCTAAATCAAAAGTAAATGAAGGGAAGAGGGTTGCTTCTGGGTCGGAAAATGGATGTGCAAGATATAGTTTACTTACAATCTCCTGGAGTTTCAACTTCTCTTCGACACTGCCATTAGAACGAAGCATGACCATCTGCAACAGCTGGCAAGCATCGTCGTAGGCTTCGATGGCACCTTCAAAGTTTGCTGCATTATCCAACAACACAGCCGTGTTGGCCTTTTGGAGCGCTTTCGACAACATCTTCAGTCAGATTGATCTCGATTTCGCTTCCTTCACCGTTCCTGCTAGCCCAACACAATCCTGTATCCGGACGAGACGAGAAAATATTCTATTATATGCTGATTGAGACTATATCATGCAAGATATGTTCAACACCGTCGTCGAAATGAGATAATGTGTGTAAGATATAATATTTATAGACCCTGAGTGTATGTCGTATTTTGATAGCCGCCGCAGGTCGAACAATATAGCATTGCCGTCAAGGCTCAAGAAATGGATATGGAGAAGTCACGGAGACTTGGCGCGCGGACCGGGACGGTGCTTATATCGACATTAAGTGCCCTTTCAATGAGCTCGAGCCAGTTGTAGTCGCGCTGGGTTCAGCATTCGCATGAGCGGTGTAGTGTGGAGAGAAAAGGGCAATTCCTAGGTGATCGGCTAAATCAACCGAAAAGGCACTGTACAACACACTGTGCCCAGTCAAGAACCCGAAATCTAATATCGAAAAAAAGGAGGACTGGATAGCACCCGATGCCTGCGCCGAGGCTTTCTATATAGCGGAAGCGCAGTTTAAGAAAGATTGGAAGTCGGATATACAAATCGAAGGATGGTCATCAGAGCTCGAGAAGTCGCAACCATTCTCTGTCGGTCATGAGCTATATCTCAAAATGCCTGGATGTTGGGAAGTCCGCAAGGTCCCGGTCTTCTGCTAACACTTTCGTCTTTTTATGTAGTCATATAGTCGGTTTCTGGCGAAGTCGACGTGTTGCCTTTCGGTGTGCTCAATTCATGCCTCTTCGACACGATCAATCAGATCAATTGGCCCTCTTCCCGTGAAGTCCAGCTGTTCATTACAAGAACATGCGGCCTAGTATGGATACCGACAATCTAGACACCACGTAAGTAGTCGTCTCGTTGCGAAGCCGCACCGATTTCGGCAGCTAACGACTGAGGAAGGGCAACGAGGACGGCAAGGTATGAAGTTGTTCAGGAATATGATGCGCGAGGTAGAATCGATATGGCGGACAATGCAGGGGGAGAAAGTTCGCTCGTCCTTCGAGGTTTCAGGAGTCGGAATTGGTGGTACCGATGATTCAGGGGATATCAATGACAAGCGCAACGGGGAGGGGCGCCCAAGAAGACTGCTTGCGCAGTGAGGAAAAGAAGGGGGAAGATAGGACCAGCAATGGCGACGATATTGGACCGCCTGTGAAGAAGGTTGAGGCCCAAGTACTCGCATTGAAGGGAAAGGGGGGTTGCGAAGGAGTTCCAAATTCGAGATGGGGTTTCGCGGGAGAGGCGTGTGGATTTCGCGCCGTCGTCTGGCCCGCTCGATCTGGCCCCGGCTCAAGCGCAGGTCCCGACGGTAAATGTTACTGTGGTAGTGACTAGGGTAATAATAAGTGATATCAGTTCATCAGTTCAGAGCGAACTACATGTTCTGCTGTATCTGATAATGATTTAATTTTGGCTGCAGACTCCAGGACTGTCAGGTCCCCAGAGTGTGAACAGTGCATGGAAAAGAAAGCACCAGTGGATCAAGTATTATTTAAACACTGTGGAGAGAGAAATACAATCCAACAACTGCTGTCTGTTGCTGTCTTCCATGGTCGCTCATGCTTCGCTGCCCTGTTTCTGTGTCCATAGCGGGCCCGGGAGCATCTATAAAGTTGCGCAAGTATTACGGAGGACTCCCAATGGACGATTACTTACGGAGTATGTACATCGCCTCCGTGATAGTTACTGATAAGCTGCTTAGATTAAGTAACTTAGCGGGGAACCCCTCATTCAAACTACCCCAACCTTGGAGAGCAGACATTGAGACAAGCCCTGGTAGGCTATATAACATACATGATTCTGCGTATGATCTGCCTCTGCGTGACTGGGCATAATATTTTGCATTCAAGCCAGGACCAATCCGTCGCTCTGTAAGCGGGATCCTGTTCCTTCAATCTCATTGCACGCATTCTACCTGCACTAGCCATGGGCCCCTCTGAGAAACGAGGCATTCGGATTGCCATCGATGTACAGTATCCCTCTCACGATTCCGGTTCCATTTGGCAGCCTAAGAGCTTCGAGGACGCTGACAGATCAATAGCGCGGTGGTACATTCACCGATTGTATAGGAAACCCGGGAACCGGAAAGCTCGAAGATGATGTGGTCATTAAACTCCTCTCTGAAGACCCTTCGAATTATGAAGATGCTCCACTCGAGGGGATCCGACGTTTGTTGTCGAAATTCACAGGCCGCGAAATACCTCGTGGGGAACCTCTAGACACGTCGCTCATTGAAAGCATTCGCATGGGTACGACGGTGGCCACCAATGCTCTACTCGAACGGAAGGGTGAGAGGATAGCCCTCGTTGTCACGAAAGGGTTCAGGGACTGTCTTGAGATCGGGAACCAATCTCGTCCCAAAATCTTTGACCTGGCTATCAGACGACCTGACGTCCTCTATGACAGAGTGATCGAGATCGACGAGAGAGTGACACTGGAAGACTATGCTGAAGACCCAACTCGACACACGACCAAAACAGCACCGCGGGAAGAAACACCTTCGGATACAGATCTCGTCCGTGGTCTGTCCTCAGAAGCTGTCCGTATCCTGCAGAGACCATCTGAGAACAAGATAAGGTCTCAGTTACAGGCCCTCTATGACGACGGAATCCAGAGCATCGCCGTTTGCTTGATGCACAGCTATACCTTCCCCGATCATGAGGCATTGCTGGGGCGATTGGCGAGCGAGATCGGATTCAAGCATGTCAGCCTCAGTCACGAGTTGATGCCTATGATCAAACTTGTGTCTCGAGCAACCTCTGCCTGTGCAGATGCCTACCTGACTCCCGCCATTAAGAAATATATCGCGAGCTTCCAGGTCGGCTTCAAAGGCGGCTTGGGCACAGAAAGTGTCAAAAATGAGGGTGGCAACAGAGCAGCTCGGTGCGAGTTCATGCAGTCTGACGGTGGCCTTGTCGACGTTGATCGGTTCTCTGGCCTACGAGCAATCCTATCGGGCCCGGCAGGAGGGGTCGTTGGGTACGCATTGACTTCATACGACCCGGAGACAAAGACCCCAGTTATCGGATTTGACATGGGAGGCACCAGCACTGATGTTAGTCGGTATGGCTCTGGGCGCTATGAGCACGTGTTTGAGACGACTACTGCAGGAGTGACGATTCAATCTCCTCAGCTTGATATAAACACTGTCGCTGCGGGAGGAGGCTCGAGGCTGTTCTTCCGCAATGGCCTCTTCGTTGTCGGTCCTGAATCCGCCGGTGCTCATCCTGGTCCGGCCTGTTACCGGAAAGGCGGTCCACTGACGGTGACTGATGCCAATCTCTTTCTGGGCAGGTTACTTCCTGATTTTTTCCCAAAGATTTTTGGACCAAAGGAAAATGAGGAACTAGACGTCCAGGCCAGCAGAAAGCTCTTTGAAGATCTAACGACAACAATCAACGATGAGGTGGCAAAGGGGGATAAGTCGAAGGAGATGACCCCCGATGAAGTCGCTTATGGGTTTATCAAGATTGCAAATGAGACGATGACAAGGCCTATACGGTCCCTCACCGAAGCAAAAGGTCACGATACATCTAAACACAGACTCGCAACATTCGGTGGAGCAGGAGGTCAGCATGCCGTTGCGATTGCCGAAAACCTGGGTATTCGACAGATACTGGTGCACAAATACTCCTCTGTCCTCTCAGCATACGGAATGGCATTGGCAGATGTCGTTGATGAGAGCCAGGAGCCAGAATCGAAAGTCTGGTCTGATGAAGGCAACGTCAGAGAAGATCTGAAAGAGAAGATGGATGAACTGAAAAAGAAGTCTACAACGAAGCTACAGGAACAGGGCTTTGGGGATGACTCTATTGTATTCGAGGAGTATCTCAACATGCGATATCGTGGAACGGAGTCTGCATTGATGGTTGCTAAGCCAACCCCAGAAGAAGCAAAGGATTACTACAATGGGGACCAGTGGGCATTTGGAAAGGCCTTTGTGAGACAGCATGAGCAAGAATTCGGTTTCACACTTCCTGACCGGGACATCATTGTTGACGACGTTCGAGTGAGGGGTATAGGGAAGAGTTTCCAGGATTTGGGGAAGACAGTTGACCAGCAATTGAAGGAGGCGAAGCCAAAAGATGTAAGCAGCGACAAGAGATATAATGTACGCGAAGTATATTTTGAAGGTGGACGTCGCCACACGCCTGTTTACCGACTACAAGATCTGGTAGTCAACGATCATGTCAAAGGACCAGCAATCTTGGCCGATGACACTCAAACATTGGTTATACCTCCAGGCGCTGCGGCACTTATAATTGACACCCATGTCGTTATCAACATCGGAGAATCCGAGATTCAAGACGCTAAACCAAGTGCTAGTAGCGTTGATCCGATTATGCTCAGTATCTTCGCGCACAGGTTCATGGCTATTGCAGAACAGATGGGACGGGCCCTGCAAAAGACGAGTGTCAGCACGAATGTGAAGGAGAGACTGGATTATTCATGTGCTCTCTTTGATGCGCAGGGCGGACTCGTTGCCAATGCTCCTCATCTTCCTGTTCACTTGGGCAGCATGTCAACTTGCGTCTCAATGCAGGCTCGTATATGGGAAGGCAAACTTAAGCCTGGAGACGTCATCGTTTCCAATCATCCTGAATTCGGCGGAACTCATCTTCCAGATATCACCGTCATAACCCCAGCATTCAGTGGGAAGGAAATCATCTTCTACGTGGCCTCGCGTGCTCACCATGGCAAGTGAATAACTTGGATATATACCTAGTTCTAGCGCTAACTTTTGAACAGCTGACATCGGCGGTATCCTGCCAGGCTCGATGCCTCCTCACTCTAAAGAACTCTTTCAGGAGGGTGCCGCAATCCAATCCGAGAAGCTTGTGTCAGAGGGCCAATTCAATGAAAAACGGATTACGGAACTGCTCTACGAAGAACCAGCCCAGTATCCCGAATGCAGTGGCACGAGGTGCCTCGCGGATAACCTGAATGACCTCAAAGCTCAGATTGCTGCCAACCAGAAGGGAATCAATCTCATATCAGCTCTGATTGGTGATTACGGCGAAGACGTAGTCCAATTCTACATGAGGAAGATCCAGGAAAATGCAGAGTTAAGTGTCAGGAACCTTCTGAAAGAAGTTAGCGCCAAATTCGCCAATCGAGATCTCAGCGCTATCGATTATATGGATGATGGTAGTCCAATTCAGTTGAGAATATCCATCAATGCAGAAAAGGGAGAAGCCGTCTTCGACTTTGAGGGTACAGGGCCAGAAGTCTACGGTGAGAAGATCTTCGGGATTACGTTCTTGCTTCGCGGTCTAACTTGTCCCAGGGAACATCAATGCTCCAGAAGCTGTTACTTACTCTGCAATCATCTACTGTCTAAGATGTCTAATATCGGAAGATATCCCGCTGAACCAAGGATGTCTAAAACCAATCGACGTCCGCATACCAAAAAATTCTTTCCTCTCGCCTTCAGCCAAAGCCGCCGTAGTCGGTGGAAATGTTCTAACAGTAAGTAACATGGGCACTTGATACAACACGATGATCAACACCGAATGCTAACCGACATCAGAGTCAAAGAGTGACAGATGTTATTCTCAAGTGCTTTAAGGCTTGCGCAGCTTCGCAGGGAGACACCAACAACTTAACCTTTGGTTTCGGCGGGAATGTGTCTGGCGAAGCTGAGACAAGGGGCTTTGGCTACTATGAGACGATAGCTGGAGGAAGCGGTGCTGGTCCAGATTGGGAGGGAACATCAGGAGTCCATACTCATATGACAAATACTCGAATCACTGATGCAGAGATTTTCGAGAGGAGATATCCCGTGCTACTTCGGGAGTTCAGCATCAGAAGCGGCTCAGGGGGCGACGGCCAGCACCGTGGCGGTGATGGTGTCGTGCGTGATATCGAATTCCGCATCCCTGTCCAGGTCTCTATACTCTCCGAACGCAGGGTGTACAGACCCTATGGCCTTGAAGGAGGCGAAGACGCCCAGTGCGGAGAGAATATCTGGGTGCGCAAGATACCGAAGAAAGGTGGCGCGGAAGGGGAGTGGGAAGAACGCCATATCAACCTCGGCGCGAAAAATACGTCCAAAATGCAACCGGGGGAACGCATCATAGTGAGAACTCCCGGCGGCGGTGGATGGGGTGTTTCTGGTGCCAAGAGCAAAGCCCGCGCTGAGCAGGACGCTCGTCATGCTTGGAGAGGTGGATCGGTGGCTAATCGAGTGTCAATGCAAGAAACGAGTATTTGAGTCTTGCGCTGAGCTCTTCTATGGGACAAGCAATATGCCGGGAGTACGTGGGCGCCCCCCCCCCCCACATATATCCCGCTTCATGGCTCAGTTACGTCCAGATCCAGTGGACAATGAAGTAATGTCAGAATTCCATATCTCGAACCTCTATCTAGAAATGAAGTAACAGCCGTAGCAAAGTCATTGAAATAATAATGTGCCGCCCTTCGCCCAAATAAATCAACGCCAGACTCCCTTTTTGCCCGCCACCATCCTATTTCAATATTTACTCTTCTTCCTCTTCTTCGCTAGTTTCCTCGATATTGCTCCGTCCCGTAGCTGCCGCTTCTTTAGACGAGGTGTCTTTATCTGCTTCGACCTCTTCCCCAGATTCGTCGTATTCGGGGCGGGGCACGACGATTCCTTTTTCATGCAGCACTGATTCTATCTGCGGGAGCACGGATACGAAAGCAGAAAACTGATCGATTGGCATTGAGATGCCCTGCAATAAGTAATTTCAGTCAGCCGGGAGACAATTCAGTAGGGCTTATCCAGTGTAAGAAACACAATACGGATGTCGGAGAGAGACAGGGGGAGATCAGACCTTCTTTCCAGGTAGCTCTTGTCCCTCCTTCTCATAATACTCTCTGATATTGACCATAGTCTTTCCTCTGAATGTAGAGATGGTGACGCGGCGGAGCCTGGATATCTCCCAGTATATGTCGCCGTTGGAATCGACCTTGGCACTTCCATTCCCGCCAGTGGATGTCTGACTCTGCTTTTTGTTTGTCTCTCTTTTGGCCTTTTTAGACCGGCCAGGGCCTTCATTGTCGCTGACGATGAAGTCGTCTCCTTCATCGTAGCTGTCTTCGCGGGCCTGGCGTTTGTTAGACTTTGGTGCCATTGCGGAGAAAGTGACCACGGAAGTGGTATTGGTTGAGACGGGAATTAATATAAGGTAGAGAAGCAGTGGTATTTCTATGGATGGGAGTCTTCAAGTTCGGAACTGAGCTGTAATTGCCTTGGATGAAGCTTCGCTTTGATGTTGCTAACATTAAGATGCGATGTGATGAGCTCATGGAGCTAAGATCGGATATTTATCTAACCGCTTTGATTGCAATCAGATGGCCGCGACACGACACCGCGTCAAGACGCGACTTTCCTTTCTTCTGCTCTAAGCCTTCCATGCTAGACCCTTGAGATTGGAGGATCTGCCACCGCACACGATATTATATGGTTAATTTTTATGCCGCTTAATTATCAAAGATTGCTTAGTTATTCAACTTGGAACTAGATATAGTTAGATAGCAATATGAAATTAAGCGTATGCCAACCTAAGTGGAAATTGGAACTAGATACAGGCTATTCCTATATGATTTTTGCCCATCCTAGATGACCTCGGGATTTCTATAAATGCGACTATATCATGGCAACTGGCCGAGTGAAAGTCAACTGGTGTCGTTTATGTTGGAAGCTGATATATTATCTCACCTCCCCCGTCTTCGTTCTCTCCTCTGCATGACAGATAGGTTCTTAGTCCATGCTCCAAAGTCCGCTTAGGAACGACCTAGGTCACTCAGTCTGAAATGTGTATCTGGTCATAGGGGCAGGCGATAGAATCCCGTACAATTGGTTAGGCATAGCTCATAATAGCCATAACGATAATAACCTCCGCTCCTGAGCAACTCCTAGGTTGCGATCGGCCCAAGTATATGTATATATATGAGGATGTATGTTATGTATATACATGATGTAGGTAGAGTATATAATAGCGCCTCTAGCGCCTAAGCACACTGTCCCGAAGATAACTAGAAGTTACATATCACAAAGACGTAAGATACATATGAAACGCCTTTCCCATCGTCTATAGCGCAAGTCATTCAAAGTCCGAAGCCCATAATTGACAAGGAATTTGAGGCATCAAGCTTTCTTCACAGCGTCTCATAGAGTAGCAGTCTTCAGTGCCTGAAGCAAGACAGCAAACACGAAGCCGCGAGCAACTACTTCGATCTGGAGACAGTCAAAAACCTTTCCAAGTGCTTCTCCGGTCGCAGCTGCACCCATGACACTGACGAGGGCTTGAGGCATTCCTCTTTCAACAAGCAGTCTGCGTGCCTTGTTCCTTAGTTTCTCCTGCTCATTATCATCAGGCGGCGGTGGCCACGCCTTCAGTTCATCTTCCGTAGGAAGACAATTTTCCCGCAGCTTTTTGATTTGATCTGCAAGTATATCGTCCTTGGTGTATGTTTCGATTACTGACTCTTGAAGTAATGCACGGATCGCCTCTAGATTCGGGTTCCCGGGTCGTAGAATATATGATTTAGCGGCATTCAAGAGGGTCTTCCTGAAGTTCCACGCCGAGGACAAGGTATATAATTCATTGATGACAGCAAAGATGAGCTCGACAGCCATCTGAGCCTCTTCAGACGACAGGGAGCTGGCTGTCGCCTGTGCTCTGTCGCCTTTAATTGCGCCTTGCGACAGACTCGGTCCTGCAGCAGCTGAAGAAGGATTCTTCGGTTGTGTGGAAACGCTATCACTGGAATTATGTGCCTCGGACTGTGGAGTTTCCGTAGGGCTCCGAGAAAGAGAAGTAGCCTGCGCCTCCTTCCCTGACTCACTTCTATCTGATACACAGACAGTATCGTGGCTAGCGTCGTCATGTTTCCCATCCGACCCCAGAAGCGTATCCGGATCACTGCTGCGTTCGGGGCTTGAAAGGAGAGGGCTTTTGAGCGAGCTTCTTTTGCTATCAACGGACGTCCTTGACCCAGTGTCCCCATTTGACCGGGAAGGAAGATTTGGTGTGCTGAGGTGTCTGTCGTTTTTCAAGTTCTTGTCCACGTCTCCATCCGTAGATCGCGCAACGGCTTCGCTATTCAAGGAAGCAGGCGGGGACTGCCTTCCAATACTCAAGCTGCTGGACCTTTTGTTACCACCAGTACCCCCAAAGACCCCTGTCATTCCACCAAATACGGCTTTGCTACCACCAGCCACGCCCTTTGGGGCGTTGGTGAGGGCATCCAAAACGCCTTTTCCTACGCCTTCAAATGCAGTTTGTCCAGGGAAAGAGAAACCGCTTTTCAAAGGGGTTTTGGGTGCAGAATCTAGATTTCGGTCCTTCCCGAGAAAGCGCCTCATGCGTTCGCTTTCGGCGAGGGTTTCATGTCGAAGGGCATCTCTGAGATATTGCTCCAAGCCCTGTCTGAAGGTTTGTTTGGAACTCCCCTTCCAGGCAGGCAGCGTGGGATGGTGCTCGGCGAAGTCATTGAGATGGTTGAGCCTAGAAATTGGCCCCAGAACCTCATGCAGAGACTCAAAGTCACTGTATTTTCTGAAGACTATCCATCCTGGATAACGTGATGAGGCTGGTTCAATCTGCAGTGCGTAGTCCCCAGTCGGTTTGGCGCGCATCACCCCCTTCTCTCCAGACTCAGAGAGGTCATCTATCGACACTGAAGCGCAGTGAAGCGTCAATGGGGGGTTCTGTTCAGCTTGAGGAGCCGCTGGCTGATGGGGAGAAACGGGCAGCTTTGGTGGAAGAATCTGGTCAAAGTCTGTGAAAGCTTGCTTATTCGAAGCCAGTTCGGAGCTATTGTTCTGGCCCTCAATAGGGATAGTATTCTCTTTGCTGTCCCCGGCCCCGCGCTCCGTTGGACCACCATCGGCAGAATTTCGAGAAATAGGCTCGTTATTATTCGTATAATGTGTATCTCGTCCGTTATTGAGAAGGTCTTTTTTGGTGCTTTCCGCAATGCCTTCAATTGCCATAGACTTGCTCTTGTATGCTCTGCCATTCGTTGTCTGTGGGGCTGCGTTATCACCCTTGTCAGTCTCCAGGCTGAAGCTGGAAGGGGGGAGTGATTCAGAGCGAAGTCGTCCCTCGGGAGCCGTAGCTCGGACACTCTCGTCAACAGGGGTCGGGCTAGTGGTTACATTTCCATCTTTGCGCGCCCCCTCCACACCGGCGTCAATGGCATTCATTAGCTCCGGTTCACCCTCCTCGAGAAGGTACACTATCCAGCCATTGATGAAGTGAGGACTCGAACAGGATTTTATAACCGCTTCCAGGACAAGACCAGCGAAGATCTCCCGAAGGAAATTCCTTACAGGCTCGCATCTGTATGCGGTGGCATCAAGAAAGCTTGCCAGTATATCATCAGCAACCATGTTGAGTTTCTTCTGTTGTTGTTCCGCAGCCAAAACATTGGCTAAGCTGCTATCCGGGTTTTGTTGGAGATAGCTCGAAATCGCCTCTTCGGGCGTAGATGATATAGATAATCCGGTAGCTAGCGCTGTGCATAGTTCACTGAGAAACACGATGATCATGGATGATGAATTTATAAGGAACTGTAGGAAAGTGTCCGTGGCTCGTTTTCGTGAAAGGTGCGACGACATTGATGAAAGAAAGGAAGTCAATGTTCTCTGACAAGAGTCTGGAAACGATGCTTCCGAGGGGAGAAGCGGAGTATACCAATACCTGTGTTATTCTGTGAGTTGACTGCATTTCTATGAGAGTGTTTGAGCTTACTTCACATAGTCTCTGATTATCGCGTCCGTGAGTAAATTCAAAGCCGCAGCTGTCGCTGGTGGAAGACTGGAGTAGTCCGCTACGACCCGTGAACTCCGCCGCGATATTATCGTTGTATCCTTCGCAGTATCATCGTCCTCGGGTTCCTTCTTCGGCCAGTCAAGCAGCTTGCGAGTCAGCTCACTTCTCGGTATTCCGCCATGAGATTGCAGAGAAGCATTTCCCCAAGAGGCATGCAATACGATTCCCGTGACAATTCCAATTAGAAGCAGTCCGAGTCTTCCAAAGAATATTACTGTCACTGCTGCTAGGCCAACTCCGACAGCAATGACGGCTTCATTGCTCGCGGTGGAACAAAAATGGAGAACATGGTCAGTCAGAGACCGTTGTGACGGAGATGGCATAGAGTCTTTATCTCGATAAGTAGCACTCTGATCTATTGACTCGGAATCACAGTGAGTGCTTTTCGCGTCTTGGACTGGAGAGGAGGAGCAGAGTGCGGGAACGGTGTCAACAGAGCGATCCATGGCCCTCGCATTGAACAGCAGCGAGATTCACAGACGCTAGAGCCATAAGATGTATTTAGCAGTCCGATAAGGAGAGATCTGGGAGATGGTGTAATGGTGCGCTGTGTTGGCGAACAGCGTCAAGTAGCAAAGGACGTGTTCGCTCTGAGCTGGAGGGATGGATGATATAACCCGGAGGCCGGATAACTGAACAACTAAGGTCTATTTTTACCAATTGTATGGAGTGTTCCCCAGATGGGAAGATCACTTGCCTTTACTGGAAAAGCCGCCAACGCTGTCATTTCGCCCGGAACCTCGGCCGTAGATTAACGGTAATAATGTCTAGCAGCAAAGAAACATAAGAACAGAGAAATACTGTTCATACATGTCAATTTAATCTCCTTTATTTCTTCTGTTTCTCTCTTTTTACTATTATTCAGTTGACCTACAGCCAATGTATTTTCCGATCATACCTGAGTAATAACTACAGAAAGCTCGCTTGCCCTGGGGCAACATATGAAAAGTTAAAACAGCAGGATTTCATTTTTGCCTATCTCCTTATTTGATTCCATTCTCGGGATAGATGGGACATGGCAAGAGCGCATAACACGGTGACTATCCCGGCTACCTTGAGGCATTTGCCACTTACATCTTCTCATAGGTGGCCATGAGGGATCCTGCCAATGATCGTCAGCACCAAATAATATCAGAAGTTAGACAGGATAGGATGCAGACACATCGACTGCATCTTCGCAGTACTTACCGATGAACGTTGTCACCAGACGCGAACGGACCTGGCAGATATCTTCCGGCACCAACCAGATAGTGGCCCCCATCTTTCTTGCTATACTGATACTCAGCTTCGCGTTCGCATACGCTTCCTCATCAGTCCGTCCAGGAGTCACAAGGTCGTAGTCCACATAACTACTCTTCATGCCGTTGAGCACGTCGAGAAGGAACAGACCAGATCCAATGGATGGATCCTTGAAGCTACGGATTGCAGAATTCCGGCCCCCTTTGCGTGACATGTCGTTTGCCCAACGGATCATTTCAGCATCCGTGATTTCCCGCTTTCCCATGCGCTGTGCCAGCGATGACAGGGTGTTGGTGATATCCCTCCGCATCAACTGCCACACCAGACCAAGGGTCAAGGTACGTTGTCCATCAGTAATGTCGGCTCCCTGTATGCCGACAAGAGAGAAACCATTATGCTTGCCGAGCTCAATGGCATAATTCGTATTCTCCACGGCCTTGAATCGCATCATTTCTCCACCCGAGGCAGGTGGGCGGTTTACGTGTCTCCAATTGACGCTACCGGGAATGACTTTATCGTAGGCTTGCAACAATACAGACCCATCTCTCAGGTCGTCAAAGAGAGAATTGACAGCCGGCTGTACATCCAACGAATTCAGCCAGAGCGTAAACACTCTAGCCTCTCTCTCACCCTCGGCATCGAAATCCTCAACTTCGAGCTTGTCCTCTTCGGTAATAGGGTCTAGTCCTGGGTGGGTATTGAACAGATTGGCAACGAAGGCAAGGTTAAGTTTTGGGTTTCCTGCAACAAGCGAAGAAGGTGTCAAGAATTTGCGACAGTCCAGCTTTTCGGCATTCGAGAGGACCTGCTCAGCGCGCTGGAGCAAGTCCCGTGTCTGAAGAGGTGCGCGCGAGCAAACATCAGGCGCAAGTTGATTGAGTAGAACCGTGTAGTTTTCTCCATCCTTGACATCGGTTGAAAAGTTCGTGACTCTGTGGCACAGGTATCATTTAGCAACTGAACGTCCCAGGAGTGAACTGGGCCTACTTACCTCCTGTCCCACTTCGCATTCTTCAGATGGTAGTTAAACCAACGCAGCAGAATCTGTTCCGGTGGCAACCGTAGGAACTGATCTAGCGTCTCGTCCTCCTCCAGCAGCCGATAAAGTTCGGGATGGAGCTTGATATCGATCTTTCCTAAGAGACCGCGACGGATGATCTGCCAGATCAAACCAAGAATGAGATGTTCTCGTACTTCGATGATGTCCTGACTTCCAATGTTGACGACAGAGCAACCGATACCTTTGGCTGAGTTGATGACGATATTGTTGTTCTCCGTCATGTGGAACGCATTTAGTTGCTTGATCTTCTTGCCTGGTCTATTCAGGACACGCTCATCGATAGTATCCGGTACACTATCATTGATAAGCTTGGCGAGCACCAATCCGTCTTTGCATTCGTCAAACATCTGGAAAGTATCTGTCGGGAATGGAAGAAGATGGCCGATGTCCGGGTCACCGGCAAGGACTGCATTGATGTGCCTTGTGAATTCTGTTCGTTCATCTTCATTGATTGTATGCGTCACATTCGCAGATGAACCCTGCACATGGATTTTACCACCAATGCTTCCCTTTGAAACATGTCGAGGAGAGGGGGCACCGTTTCCGGGGATGGGGGCAGCAGCTCGAACCGGTCCACCGGGGAGTTTGTTCTGAGCAGAGGCTGGGCCACCTGCACGGAGCTTTGAGATAAGCTGCGATCACATATTAGCGACCAGAAAACAGAGTCCGCTGAATCACCCTACATCGACATAGTCTTCCAGTTCCACACGTCGGGAGCTGTCCAGTTCCACCTCCTTCAGCGTTTGACGCACGACATCGTACGGCTGACGTTCTGACTGCTGCGTCGCCTTTATAACAGTTGCTTCATCGAGGTAGCCATTGTCATCGACATCTAGTTTCCTGAATGCATCCTGGAGGGCGAATATCTCATCTTGCTGGAATTGGGGGTATTTCCTGCAATATTAGGCACCGGTAAGCCCAGGGTATCTCACATAAACCGTTCTAATGTAACGATCACCCAGTGTTACACAAATATGGGAGGCAACGCACTTTTGAAGTTTTATGACGTTCATTATCACGAACGGAATTGGCCAGGTGAGGGGTAGTATCAAGCCTGGTTCTCGACGAAGGCGGGGTCTTTCAGGTGCAGACGGGGTCTAAATCATCCGCACATCAAAGTGCAAACTGAGGATGTCAGTGTCTCCTAATCAACGGTGGCCAGACCAGACAGCACGAAGAGTGTCTCTGACTATATTGGAGGGGAATGGAGATATTGCGGTGGTGAGAGAGGGAAAGGGGGGTTGCCGCGTCTACTGACCAGCACGGAGAGCTGACACAAACAGAAGTGGGGTCAGGATAGTTAGAGATAGGCATGTACTTACAGAGGTAGCAGGCTCCAAGGTCGGTCTCTAGGAGAAAGAGGAGCAGACTATCGCTGGTTGTTCCTGACTAGAGATACCGTTCAGTGTGTCGGTATAGCTTGTATGGCATAAGCGGATGGAGACAGGCTGCGCAAGACTGCAGATAGCTTTTGTTCTGCTCTTCGTGTCGAGTGTGGCTTGGTCGGTTGCGATGACACCAGCCGCTAGCTAGCCGATGATGTCGATGGTTCCTCCGGATTCTGGTGTTGCCTAGTCTATGGCACAGTAGTTCGGGCACAGTAAGTCCAGTCTGGACGTTTACAATGGATCTAGGGGATATTTATTTTCTTGATCTTATATGACTTTGACAAGTAAATAATAAGCAATATGCTCGTAGGTATCTAGTTAACTAATATATTGCTCATTAAGGGCGATAATAGATGTCCTCAAATGGAAGTGATTGATCTAGTAAATAAGTGGAAGGTTTAACCAATAAGGCAAGGTGGCCGAGTGGTCTAAGGCGCACGGTTCAGGTTTCACCTGATCCATCACATTCCGTGTCATGAAAATGGCGTGGGTTCGAATCCCACCCTTGTCATTTCTTTTTTCTTTTTTGTTTAAATCTTACATTAGATCTAATAATTGCTTTGTTTATTGTTACTATATACATGCATGTAATAATGTTCAATTAGCAAATTAATTCCCTAGTTAACTAGTAACTGCCTGTTTTATATTACTACATAATATAATATTGGTGTTGCCTGTGTGTACATATTCTCCAGACTAGCTTGCAGCAGCATGCATGCAGTAGCTGCATGCTATCTGATAGCCTCCTGGCGCCAAACAAGGGAGATTGGTGCATCCGAGCATAGCCAACACCTGCAATGGACCAATGTAATCTTAGCCCTGGCAGGGGAATTCAGGTGCATTAACGAATACCTATTATTATCATTCATTGGGGGCCAGCCTTGATAGTCTAGATCGTGACAATCGGCCGGTCCTCCGACGTCACTCTTCTAGGCGGTGACTGAATCGCCCTACTGGTCAGGTCTCAGCAGAGACAAAAAGAGCGTGCAATGCGGTTTGTCTGTGGATCCTTAACCTGCAGCCATATTATTCAATCTCCCTTGCACCCTCTGTTACTCGTGATTCTGAGTGTTAGACCTCCCTTGCTCGTCCACTCCGCCCTCGTCCCTCGGATGCAGCGGAGGACCATGCCCGGCGCGGAACAGAGAAGTTCATTCCTGGGGGTTATCTCGCCATGGAGCGGTTCCAGAAGCACGACACCTCATCCAGGTGGAGATCAGCTCGATAAGAAAGATGGTCTGCGTCGCTCCAAGGGAGAAGACCATACGATCTCGCATCGGCACAGGCTGAGCCTACGGCGTTATCCCAAAGATTGTCCACCGCTGCGAACTAGGTGGTTCTATGCTGTCGATACGCCTAAATCGAAACCACACCTCGGCGACCAGATAAAGGAAAACACCAAGCCCCTCCCTCCTCCGAAGAAGTTCGTGCCGTTCTCCGTCAAAGACTCTCAGGCAATCGAAACCGCCTTTCAACAGCTGGCAGAGGAAGAGGATACGAGCAGTGCATCCGAGGCCCGTCGCGAACCTCCCCAGAGTCGAGACTCGGTCAAAGTCCCGGTGAACGAAGATTATCTTTTTGATGTGGATATTGAGCGCAGGGAGCTTAGCCCTGCCTACTGGCTGGGACCGGTCTATGAAGTCCGTAGGGGCACTTGGTTCTTTCAGGAAGGCTCCACGCTCAAGCCCTGCGATGAGAACCTTGCTACGCAGCTCGAAGAAGGCTACCTGAAGATTAGACCGTGGCAATTCCAGGAGCGACAGCGGCCCAAGTCTCGACCTACGTCTACATTCGATGAAGCTGGGAAGGTCCATAACAGCCCGGATTCTATCCCCAGCACTCCTCGCCCCGCAGCCGAGAACCCTTCGCGGAATCCTACAGAGCCTGCGGTCCGAGAGAGGTCATTGACAAATGTAAACGAGCCCCAGAATTATCGTCTTTTCGGTGCATATATGAATAGCACTGTTTCGTATCAGGATTCATCTACTGCGTGGTTGATGTACGATGATTTCGTATCACGTATGAGCAGCACTGTATACCAAAGATTTGGGGGTGTTCCTGGTACGAAGGTTATTCGCGGATTCACTGAGTTAAAACGACCAAAGGAGACGGCGGCCGATGTGAAGGGTGTGGACACCAAGCCTTCACGGCAGGAACCAGCAGATAAAGCGACATCTAAAGCCTCCCACAGAGAACACTTAGGCCTGCCAACAAATTCCTACCCTGAACAACTAGCCGATATCGTAGCTCATGGCGATGAGTTGTCCAGCGATGGCACAATCCAGGGGAGTCATGGTTCGACGTTGCAGCGGCATATGTCGTCCCTCGCGGGACGTACAGAAGACGACGCAGAGCTAGAGGAAGAGGCCCGTAAACGGGAACAACAAGAGATGGAAGATTCGAGGGATGCTGATGATGAAGAAAGAGACAGGGAGATTGATCATCTAGTACTCGTTACACATGGCATCGGTCAGCGATTAGGACTTCGTCTTGAAAGCATCAATTTTGTCCACGACGTAAATGTTTTACGAAAGACGCTGAAGACTGTTTACACAGCTTCTCCAGATCTCCAAACTCTCAACTCCTCCTTTCCTGACGGCAAAAGGAACTGCCGAGTGCAAGTCCTCCCTGTGTAAGGAACCCTGACTTCTCTAATCAGTGGTGTGATATTCATTCTGCTTGCTAACTATGACGCCGTATTTAGGTGCTGGCGTCATCTTCTGGATTTTCCAAAGCGAGGACTGAGAGAAAACCGCAAGGAACTTGACCTGGCTGACGGTGATGAGCTTTCTGCTGAAGACGAACAGTACCCAAGCTTAGCCGATATCACTCTCGAAGGAGTACCAGCTGTCCGAAACTTGATTTCCGACTTAGCGATGGATGTTCTTCTCTATCAGAGTGTGTACCGTGAGCACATTGCTACTATAGTCCAGCAAGAATGCAATCGGATCTATAAGCTCTTTAAGGAACGCAACCCGAAATTCAAAGGCTCTGTGAGCCTCTGTGGGCATTCGCTTGGGAGTGCTATCCTATTTGATATTCTTTGTTATCAGAGTGATGATCCCCCCTCTGATAAACAGAGAAGCTCAGCAAATCTCCCCGGTACCTCCGGCCTGGCGAGGCGGCCCACAGCATTTCCTCTCGATTTTGAATGTGAGGAGTTCTTTTGCCTCGGATCACCCATTGCACTCTTTCAGATGCTGAAAGGGAAGACTGTTGCCGGACGCAACCCCGCAACGAGCCTTGAAAAGATACCCATCAGCCTCGGCGGAGATCGGAAATCTTTCAATGTCAACTCGGCTTCTACAGAACGTCATGGAAGCATTCCTGGGGATGGATCATTGAGCAATGTATCACCCACTGTGTCCTCGCCCAAGTGTGAGCAATTGTACAATATTTTCCATCCTTCAGATCCAGTGAGTTATCGCCTCGAGCCATTGATATCCCCTGCGATGGCTGCCCTCAAACCACAGCCATTGCCATCAGTGAAGAAGAGTATATGGAGTGCCTCGGGGCAGAGTCTCTCGAACATTAGCAGTCGAGTGGGCCAGAGTGTCGGCTCACTCTGGACGAATTTCACCTCGGGGGTAGCAAGCACCCTCCTCAACCGCAGTTTGGGGCTGAGCGCAGATGGTACACATTCACAACCTATGCCCAACTCCGGAGTCACACAGCCCCAACAACATGCAGCAGGATCACAGGAAGAAGGAATTCCATCTCCTCTAGACGGCGATCTAGGTGAAAGGGGAGAGAAACCCCAGACCCTTATCGAACCTGAATTGGAGACACTTTATGAGGGCTTCCGCAAAACACGGGATGAGAAGAGCAAGACTTCCGATTTCCTCGAAAACGAAGAACGTGCGAGGAAGCTGAAGATCGAGGAGGCCAAGGTCCGGTCATTGAACTCTAATGGGCGAGTAGATTACAGCGTGCAGGAGTAAGTATTCGTGTTGTGCCTATAGCCATGACTAGCCCATCTTCTGCGTTTTTTTCTTTTTACTTTTTGGTCCTAAGAAGCAACGCTAACCTATTTAACTTGCAGAGGGGTCTTTGATATATCGTTGATCGCTAGCATTGCGAGTCACCTTTCATACTGGGCTGATGAGGATGTGAATCATTTTGTCTTATCACAGATTCTATCGCGCAACCACAGACATAGGCGTCCGGTAGATTTCTAATTTAACCAGACAAAGGAAGTTTTTAGATCACATATAGAGATTTTCTATATCAAGGTATATATAGTTGCAAATTCTGCCGAAGGCGCGCAAAGGGAATAGGAGACAGGTAGCAACTGTTCTAGGAGTGGAAGATTGACAAGGTCAATCGAAAATTCCCGCCTTAATAAAATAAATGGTGGTAGAATTGCACAAGACTGAGGGAGAGCGATAACCGCACAATGGCAATAATAATAAAACCGCAAAAATACCAAGCAAAAAGGAAAAAGAGTGAAGCCTCATAATACTTCTGGCATTGCTATTTGAAGGCATAATCAATACTCTAGTAGTGAAATTACATCTGTGATTATACAGTGTACGTTTGAATAATATCAGCTAAGCGCGAAGCTTCCTCCGAATAATTCAACGCCTTAGCAGACGAGACCTGGTACCGAACGCTAGAAAAAGATTTCAAGTCAGCAAAGATCTTTGTCAGTTGCAGAAATACGTACCGCTGCTGGTCGCCAAAATTGTCCGTTTTAGCCTTGCACCTGAAATTCCATGTTCGGCAATTCGCATCCTGGAATATTTCTCCGGCTGCCTTGTCATCATTTTGCCGGAGATCCATCAGCTGGTCAGCGGAAGTACCCATGAGAGCTCTTCCCACTTCATCAAAGCAACTCAGCCAAAGCTGGCCTGTGTGGTCGCTAACGTTGATAAGCATTATGTAACGATATTCCGGTCTAGGGTGTGTCTTCTCGCAGCGCTCACAACGCCACTGGCCGGGGTCGAGCTCTGTCACCTTCTTGTTGCAGCCCTCAGAGATACAGGCTGGATAGGCCACATTGTCCTGCTTTATGTAGATAACAGTGGCCTTCAGAGAAAAGAAGTCTGGAGTTTCGGACATTCCCAGCTGCTCCTCCCGGATCTGTGCCACGGTCTTGAACTGCTCGCGTCGTCCAGGAGTAGTGCCTGAGGCACCGGATAGTGAAGCATGCGAAGTGAAAGTATCAGATCGGCCTTGGGCATCATACCAACCTTTAAGCTTATGAGCTTCCTCAATATCCGGGTCGATAGTCATGGACCCAGAGCTTAGCAAGCTCAGGCTTCTACCCCCGAAATCCGACACTTTCACTCCTTTGAACGCAATGACTGACTCTGGCGCAGCATTGAACTCCATTGCAGTAGAACCCCACACTGTCAAACGAACAGAAAATCCAGTGTTGTCAACAAGAGTCAATTCACGTTTATCGTAGGGTTTACTGGTCGTCTTAGATATGATCTGGGACGTCTCTCCTGCGTCCTTTAAGACACCAATTACGTCAATTGTGGTGTCTTTCTCGACTGCCTGCAAATCACCGATGCTAGTGAAATTGAACCGAACTTGTGGCACATCGTTTTGATCTTCCGCCTAATAAACCGCATTTAGTATGAATCGTACAGGGCTTAGCAATTCGACCCTCACCTTTTCAACCACAGTATCTCGTTCAAAGGTCAATTCATAGTCATTGTTCAGGTTGGTGAATTGTTTCTTTGCGATCTGGACTCTGCATGGACTGGATATGTAGTAGACATTGCCTTCCTGGAAAACATCATACAGCATATCACATTGGTCGTTAAAACCAGTAGCTCGAATCTCGCCGCTATCGTCGAGGAGATTGACGCTGAATAGTTTCCCTTCTCCATTTCTGTTGTGCCAAGTCTTGATCGGCGACTTGTTCGTACATCGTGCCTTAATCGTCCACTTGTTTGAGTAAGGCGAAATAGCCTCTATCGGATAAATTGTAGCATGAGCCGAAGCTGCTGAATGGCCGTGTGTCTGTGCACGCCGAGCCTGGGGCTGGGGCTGGGGCTGATGCTGCGGTTTTGCGCCGTAAAAGCCGTTACTAGAAATGGCTGTCGACTGTGCTTTCTCATCATCCTCGGGCTTAATTTCGAGGGGCTTAGGCTCGCCAATCTTTTCACATTCCCCAAGTTCTTGCAGGACCTCTAGATCCAGAATTATTAAGATCCTATATCGAGTCAGCATCGCGTTGGTCCATTTCCTGCATGTATAACATACTTCTTGCCCTTGACAGCATTTGCCTGGAATGACTTGAGGCGGACGAAGCATCCTTTACGAAGAAGCCCGCTTGTAACAAGGTGATTCGCTTCTGAGACAACGCGATTGATCAGCCGGGGACATTCTCTTGAGACCACGTGAAGATGTGAGTCAGGGCGTACGAGTTGCAAGCATAGTCTGTACATAGTTTGAGATGTCACTAAAGACGGCGCGAAAACGCTCTTGGTTGTTTTGCTGCGGAGGTAGGGGTTTGATCTGGACACATTGGACAATGGGCTCTGGTTCCGCGACTTTTGAATCGTCGAATATGGCACTTCGAAAAAGGATAGTCAACACCTAGCTGTGAGATGAGAAGGACACGCGGAGACGAAAAGTACCTTAAGGCCCCAACAGAGATGTGCGAGGCCGCGTTCGAAGCCATAACGGCGGTTGACGGCTCCCAACGAGCACGGATAGAGAGAATGACAGATACCTAGAACGATGGCGGTGTTTCCGATGGCTATCTATGAGAAGGGTGTACGAATCAGTCCAGAGTGGGAGGGGTTGTCATGAGAAGGCTAGGTTGACTTCTAGAGGCAAAAAAAGGGCATGGAAACGCGTTGTTTCAATGAGGGGGGGCGCGATAAAAGAACTCCGGACGCGTTCTACGGTCCCCGAAGTCCCGATCTCGCGAACGTGGCTATTATTCCCCTTGCAGTTTAGTGACATTTCTGCCTATCAGACTCAAAGTTAGTTAATAAATAATAACTAATGTAGTCAGTTAGTTATGTAGATTCAGTCATGATCATGGCCATTTGTCTTCTTACTGCAAGCTGTAAGGCTAGCATCATCTGCTGCTGGATTTGTATGCTAGGACCTGTATTCAACATTATTATTAGCTGAGCTACCCTTTGTTACGGTATCTATGGTAAATGATAAAGCTGTTACGGAGTACATATAGCCAAGTAGTATGGTATGTATGTATGTATGGTACTGTATGGTATGGTACTTTACTTGAAGGTACTGCCCCACTTGCCTGTGCACGCTTACAACATAATAATATGATGCGGGCAAGCTTCACACTTCTAACCTGCAGGCCATTTTACGATCTTGCCTCATCCACTACAACTATCTCTGGTTTTGGGTCTGATCCTCTCAGCCATAGAAGATCACCTTGCTCTCCTCATCCCATACTCAGTTCGCCATGGGGAGCTGCCCTCATATCAGTGCACCAGGTCCGCTCAACGTTACCCCGCGTCTTATCCCTGCATCATTGACTGATATTGAACTCCTCCCTTTAGGACTACAACCTCCCCAACCATCACAGCCCGTCTATCGAGAGGAATGCACCCAATGCTTCGATTCAGTTGTACGTATGCTGGTTCCATACAGCTGCGCCGGTTCATAGGAGCCTTGAGTGTTTACTTGTGTAACAGGATGACCCTTCGGGTCTTAACGTCTGCCTCCACTGTTTCAACGGCGGCTGCTCTGGTGACCGAAACCATGCCTCTCTTCATTACACACGGTCAAGGCACCCTCTAGCCCTGAATATAAAGAGAATACAGAAGAAGCTCCAGGTTTGTTTGCACTGCATACCAAGAAACTTCGACAGCTAACAAGTCTAGCGCGACGAACCTCCACATAAGATTTCCAAGCTCGCCATTTCTGCAGAGACAGAGGAAGACAGGTATGAGACTATTACTAGGGTTCTTTGCTATGAATGCAAGGAGGAAGACATCGACAGGAGTTCTGGGCAGCTTCCCAGTGTCATAGACGGCATCATGAAAGCTCTATCCTTCACCGAACGCGAGGAGATCAAAGCATGGGAGCAGGAATTTGTGCCTTGTGAGCACACTTTGTTACTGCAGCAGCAGGAGAGCAGGAAAATCGAATCTACAGGTAATGAGGAGTGCTCCGGATTTATGCTCCCAAGTTACTTACGTGGTACTTAGATCTCACCCACTGCTCCATGTGTGAATTGAAGGAAAATCTCTGGCTCTGTCTCGAATGCGGCAACCTTGGCTGCGGTAGGAGTCAGTTCGGTGGTGTAGGAGGAAATTCACATGGTCTTGCACACGCGGATGCTAGCTCGCATGCTGTAGCCGTCAAACTTGGTTCTATTACAGCGGATGGCTCAGCAGATATTTATTGCTACAAGTGCAATGAAGAGCGAACGGATCCAGAACTCGCCTCTCATCTCGCTCACTGGGGAATAAACATAGCAGAACGAGAGAAGACAGAGAAGAGCCTCATGGAAATGCAAATTGAGCACAACATGAAATGGGAATTCTCGATGACAACGGAGGATGGACAGGAGCTGGAACCAATCTTCGGTCCAGGATTTACCGGGCTCAAGAACCTCGGGAATAGCTGTTATCTGTCAAGTATCGTTCAATGTTTACTGTCTTTGCCGGAGTTCCAGGGCAGGTATTATCATCCTCAGACAGATCCGCCTGATTGCTCTTTTCCAGCAGAGGATATTGAGACACAGATGCGGAAACTAGCGGATGGAATACTTTCTGGCAGATATTCGCGTCCTGATACAAATATAAACGCCACACCAGATACTCCAGAAGTTCCTCATCAAAAAGGTCTACCACCGGCAATGTTCAAGCACCTAGTTGGTCGAGGCCACGAAGAGTTCTCTACAATGCGGCAGCAAGATGCTTTCGAATTCCTGCTGCACCTCTTCAAGATCGTCAGCTTATCAAGACATCCAGAACACCTTACAGATCCCGTGCACTCTTTTCGCTTTGTTGCCGAGCAGCGTCTTCAATGCCTGTCCTGCAAGCGAGTACGTTATAGGCTTGATGAGCAGGATAACATCTCCGTTCCTGTACCTGCACGTCGCTTGCCTCCCAATTGCACCGAGGGCGCCGAAACTGACCAATTCGAACCCGTCACCCTAAAGGAGTGTCTAGACATCTTCACGGCTGAAGAGACGGTCGAGTTAAAATGCCCCGCTTGTGGAAGCAATGATGGCTTCCGCAAGCGCTCTTTGTTCAAGACTTTACCCCAGGAACTGGTCATCAATGCGAGGCGTTTCGAACTAGTAAACTGGGTTCCTACGAAGCTCAACATTCCAGTTCAGGTCGACGAAGACCCGTTGGATTTCAGCAGCTACCTGTCCCGTGGCCTCCAGGACGACGAGGAACTTTTACCAGATGAAGAAAGCGAATCATTTACTGCAAATCAGGAAGCGCTCGATCAGCTCATGAGCATGGGCTTCCCCCGTGCGCGAGCCGAAAAAGCACTTCACGCAACTGGAAATACCGATGCGGAGACTGCTATGAACTGGCTGTTTGCTCATATGGAGGACCCTGATATTGATGAACCATTAGTTCTTGATCAGGCTAGGACCGACAGTCGTGGTTTCCAAGACCCGGAGAAGGTTTCTCAGCTAGGTGAAATGGGAATAGATGCGCCTCGCGCTAGGAAGGCTCTTGCAGCCACAGATGGTGATATTAACAGGGCAATAGACTGGGTCTTCAGTCATCCCGACGACTCAGGTGATGAAAATAATGGCGCTGCTAACCCTGCGTCCGGTTCTGGGAGACCTCGAGAAACACCCGGGTCTGATAATACTCCGGCTCGATATCAACTCCGCTCTATAGTCTGCCACAAAGGGAGATCGGTCCATGCTGGGTAAGTCGGGTATCCTTATATACATTCTGAGATCTGCTGCTTACTCGTCCTAGACACTATGTTGCCTTTGTCCGAAAAGCTATTCTCGGGCAGAGTGACTTATCCTGGGTACTTTTTAACGACGAAAAGGTCGTCAAAGCACATGACATTGAGGAGATGAAAAAGTTTGCATACTTGTATTTTTTTAGTCGTGTCTAGAGTCTAGCTAGTATACACTACAATAATAAAGTTTCTATTATTATATATTATTCTTCTACTAACTAGCTAGTTGTTTTACATAGTATTATAGCAATATAATATGTTATAGTACTAGAAAACAAGGCGAGGAATGAATTTAGAGGCAGGAAAGTAAAAAGTAACAGCGAAAGCCCCTGAACAAAAAAGAAAAATGTATGACAAGGGTGGGATTCGAACCCACGCCATTTTCATGACACGGAATGTGATGGATCAGGTGAAACCTGAACCGTGCGCCTTAGACCACTCGGCCACCTTGCCTTCTTGTTGAGAAGAAGGATTTTTAAGCAAATTATATAGAGTATATAATAGGGTAGGCAATGGGTTAGGTTTAAGCTTAACTCGGCTTAGCTTAGCTTGCTAAGATCTCTAAGTTAAGTTAAGAGTACTAGCTTAGCTTATTGAGTTAAGTTAAAAGACTTAGCTTAGCTTAACTTATAAGCTTATAAGCTTAGTTTAAACCTTAATTTTTCTAGAGCTTACTCTAGTACTAGATTTAATATAGTAGATTAGTAGATAATTTTATTAATATACTAGTTTTAATTAGAGAACTAGATTATATATTAGACTTATAAGCTTAGCTTATAAACTAGATTAAGTTTAAACTCTTAGCTTAACTTAATAAGCTAAGTTTAATTTTCTAGCTTAACTTAATCTAATACTAATACTAGTATATAAGAAGAAGTCTTAAAATTAAAATTAAATTAATAATTATATATTAAAGAATAAATATTCTAAAATTTTTATTATTAAATAATATAATAGAAAGATAGAAAAGTAATATATATAATAATAAAAAACTTAAATTATATTTATAATATTCTTTAGAATATTTTCTAAATTCTTCTATATTTAAAAGCTAAAACTATAGAGTTTCTCTATAGTAATCTTTCTAGATACTATAGAATATTATTATAAGACTACTAAAGTATAAATAGAAAAAGAATAAATTCTTTAAATTATATAAAGATAAAAATTTATCTAGCTATTTATCTAGTAAAACTAAAGTAATTATAAATTTTAAACTAGTTAAAACTATTAAATAGATATATTAAGTAATAAAATAAGTAATAGATTAAGTTAAGACTTAACTTAGCTTAGCTTAGCTTACTAAAACTTCTAAATTAAATTTAAAATACTAGCTTAACTTATTAAGTTAAGTTAAAAAGCTTAGCTTAGCTTAATTTTATAAGAAAAGTATAGAATAATATAGTATTAGTTAAATTATAATAAAACTAATTACTAAAGAGAGAAACTCTCTAGTATAAGTATATCTTAGAAAGTATACTATCTAGATATTATATAATATAGAGCTAATATTATAAAGCTTATTATAAAGCTATTAAGTATTTTAATATTAAGAAGTAGAAAAGTAGTACTTAGAGTAAAAGCTTAGTATAAAGGTAAAAAATAGACTTAGCCTATAATAAAGTATTCTAATTAATAATTAAAGAAAATATCTTACTATTCTATATAGAAGTTAAACTAAACTAAATATATATTATTATTTAATTATCTAAGTTTTATCTCTATTCTAGTAAAAGACCTTTTGAAGATTTTTTATCTTATATATATAACTACTTTTTTCTTAGTTTTTACTTTTTCTAGTATATAGCTTTCTCTTTTTTAAAAACAGATATTCTTATCTATATTCTAGATTATTACTCTTTTATTATTATTTTTTATATATTTAATAATACTACAAATTCTTACTATAATAGAATCTCTCTAGATTCTAATATATAATATAATAAGATATTTTTATATAGAAAATCTTATATATTTTCTTTTATAAAAATTCTTATATCTTTATAAAGAAAAATTTTATCTAAATCTCTATAATATTCTAATTTATTTACTTAAGAAGTATTTTATTAATTGTAAAAATTCCTTTAACTAAAAAATTAAAAAGTCTAGAATCTTTTTAATTATTATATATCTTATTAAGAAATTAGTAGTTTAAATAGATAATACTAGTAAGTCTAAAGTTATTTTTTTTAGTAATATAATATAGTTATTACTAATAAATATTAATTCTTTTTTTTCTAGAACTATTTTTTTTAGCTTTATAGTTTCTGATAAGAAATTAATAATAAATAATCTAGTCTTTATAACTAAAAAACTCTATCTATTTGTTTTTTAAGAAATTAGAATCTAATTATTTATTCTCTATACTATATATCTTTATTTAAATTAGATTTATAACTAATATTTTCTATTTTTATATAATACTAACTATATTAAATAATAATAGATATTTTAAAAAATAAGCTTCTAAAGAATATTTTGGGTATATAGCTAAGCCTACTCTAGGACAAGCTTAGCCTACTCCAGAAGCTAAATATACCCTAGTAATTTTGTAATTTCTGGGATAAGCTTAGCTTTTGTGCAAAAAACTTCAAACATTTATTAAAAATCGAAATATAGAAATATTCAAATAGGGATTAAATAATTATATCTCTAATAGTCTATATTTTATATAAAAAATATAAAAAAAAATTATACCCAAAAGGGTTAGTTCGAGAAAATTCAAAAACCTTTAAACTTCGGTAATTTTGCAATTTGTTTTACTACTTTCATTTATAGCGCAGTCAGTTTAACTTCGAAAATTCTGAGTTTTATATATATTATGTAATCAAATATATATTATTTTATAGTATTTATTATATAATTTTAATATGCCTAATTAAGGTAGGAAAAATCAAAAACCCTTAGGGTACGTTGAGGTTTTAAATACTTGAGTATTTCAGCCCCTGGGGTAGGCTAAGCTCGTCCTGGAGTAGGCTAAGCTACAGCCCGGGGAAAGATTTTATTAAAACTAGCTAGAAATCCTTTATTTTACTTATCTTATTTATAAAAAAAGCAGATAAAAAACTTTATTTCTATATTAATTATAGAAAACTAAATTCTATTATTAAAAAAGAAATATTCTTTTCTTTTAGTTAACAAGATTCTTATTTAAATAGAGTAAGCTAAGATCTTTATAAAACTAGATATATAATAAGTTTTTTACTAAATCTAAATATATTCTAATTCTAAGACCTTAACTACTTTTAGAATCTAATATAGAATATATAAATACTATTGTAATACTCTAGTTAATAAAAGAATAATATTAAGTTCTAATATATAGGCAGCTTCAGATAAAGACTTCAAATTAAGAAAGAAAGAAGAAAAATCTATCTGTAGCTAAGCTCTCTAGTATTTATATATATAAGAGCTTTCTTTATTCTCTACTACTTCTCCTTTAGAGAATAGAAAATACTATAGTTTTAGCAGAATTAAGAATATTAAATAATTCTATTATATTACTCTCTTTTTTAAATTAGTTTATTCTTAAATTAATAATAAAATTATTATCTTTTTTTTAGAGTTTTTATTCTTCTTCTAGTAATTAATCTAATATTTAAGATTTTATAAGAGTCTAGATTTATTAAAAAACTTATTATAAAACTCTTTTAATTTTATAGGCAAGTTTTAAAAGTTTAAAGTAGAATACTATATTAAGTTCTTATTATATCTTTTCCAGGCAATATAATATTATAGATATTTATAGTATTATTAGACTATTATAATCTTATTAATTTTCTATTTTAATTTACTATTAATCTTTTTTAGCAGAGGTTTATTATTTAATTAATATAGAACTAGATTATTAGAGGTCTTTTAGAGTCTATTTAATAGAAATATTAGATAAATCTAGACTTGTTTTTGAAAACCTAAGCTAAACCTAAATAATCTAGGTTCGACCTACTTTAGGCCTAATAGGTTTTGGCCTACTTTTATTTTCTAAAATCTTTAAATCTTCAAAATGAAATAACTTTACTAAATTAAAGGGTATTTTAATTCTAATTGAAATAATATAAATCTAAAAGCCTAATTTACTATAATATTAAATAAAAAAATTAAAAAATTAAATATTAAATAAGTTATATAAAAAAGTAGATTTTCCCTACTTTTCTTGAGCTGAGTCGAGTTCAGGGTTCGAGCCTACCCAACCCGGGTTTTTTACAAGTCTAGATAAATCTTTATAATATCTGGAAGTTTAAGCTTTTAAGCATTTTCTATCTATTAGAAAATCTTAAATAATTCTTTTATCTAATTGCTAAGTTTCTTTAATAGGTATTCTAATATCTAATTTATTAGTTTTATAAAAATCTAATTATTAATTCCAAAATTAACTTTCTAATAATATCTATTAGCTTACTTTTTCTGTTTGTTTTAGACTTGTTATATTGAAAATTAAATACTTTTTCAGATATCTTTTAGTTACTATATCTATTATTAAGTATTTTTATAATTTGCTTATTCTAATATAATTAGATTCTAATAAAGAGATTTCTAATCAAATAATATTTAGGGTTTGTATCTATTTTCAACTACAAAGAAGAAGAATCTAATAGATTTCTATATTAGAATTATTATAGTAAAATCTATTATAAATAAGAATTCTAATTAGTTATTTTAATAATAATTTATATAAAATTAGAATTTCTATACTATATATTAATTCTATATTTTAATCTATTTATCTATCTAAAAATAGATAGCTAAGAATAGTTTTAATTATATATCTAAGGTTAAACAGAATTTATTCTAGAAATTAGAGATAAACTAGAGATTTTAATTAGAAATAATAATATCTAGAGATTCTTTATAATAATAAATATATTTTAAGAAGATTCTTATTATAATCTTTGCTATAGTAATACTATAATAGGAAATAAAAATAAGATATTTATTAAAATAGTCTATAATTATAAATACTATATTATATCTATATTTATCTTTTAGAAAAGATTAAAAATCTATTATAATATATTGCTAGAGTTATTCTAGAATAGGTAAAGATTATAATAATCTTAAAGAAAAATCGCTAGAATTCTTAGTTTAATAATATATCTAGTAGTTTAAAATATATTATTTAATAAAATTCTATATCTAAAGCTAGTAATAACAGAACTTTAAAAGGGCTAAAATCTTTCTTCTTTTAGAATAAATAATAGAGGCCTAGTAATAAACTTTATTAAGAAGTTAAATATATAGATTATCTATATTAAATATTATTAATTATTTATTAAAATAATAATCTATATTTTATTTTCTAAAGAAATCTTTTTTTATTTACTTCTTTTTAAAAAGGATTTAGCTTTAAATTCTTATAATTCTTTTTAAGAATTTAGTTTACTAACTAGAGCTTCTTAATAAAGATTAAAAATAATATAGCTTTCTTTTCTACTAATTCTTACTAAATTTATTTATTTAATATCTCTAGATCTAATAAATATTAAATCTAGTACTTCTGTATCTATTAATATTATTAAGAGATTTTATTCTTTCTATAGAATAGTATATCTACTAAAATATTTAGTTTTCCAGATTAGTATTAGATTAAAAACTAGTAATAGAAAAGAAACTCTATCTAACTAATTTATTAAAAATTAAAAATCTTTATAGTTATAAAGTATTCTAAGGATTAATAATTAATTAGAATATTAAAGGGTTTATCTATTTATAGGCTAATTGTAAGATTCGTAGTAGTAAAGAAGGATAAATTCTCTAAGTTCTGCAGGGCAGAAGGAAAGCTATCTAGTCTAGTGCTGGAAGGCTAAACCTTCAATCTAATGCCGAAGCCTCCGATCTAAAGCTGACCATCTTATAACACGTGCCCCCTTCGGAAAAACAAAAAGCAGTATTCGCGCTGCTGCTAGCAGTCTCTGTCTAAAATATATAGTATTCTAAAATATATAGTATTCTAAAATATATAGTATTTTAAAATATATAAGATTATCTAGAATATATATTGTTATACTTATTAATACTATTTATTATATTTATCTATAAGTTCTTTAGTATCTTATAAATTGTTAATATTATACTAGATATTATATTTAAGGTTATATTCTTTCTAGTAGATAAGGTATTATATAATATACTTTCTACTATACTGTATAGTATATTTGTCTAATAGTATCTCTATCTTATAATTTGCTACTCTATTTGTATCTATATTAATTAGCTTAGATTAGAATATTTTATAATTAAATAGATTTATACTATACTTTACTAGCTTAAGATATATAATTAATATAATATTATAAATACACTAATAAGCAGAGAAATTAAGTTAGTAAGCTAGCTTTCTAATGTATTTCTTAACTATAAAAGGTTCTATATATTATTATAATAACTTCTGTTCTAAAATTACTATAGAAAGAATAGAATAGCTATAATATAATTAAAGATATATTTTATTACTAGAGATAAAATAGATAGAATAGTATTAATAGTTATAGTAGTATTTAATAGATATAACTATAATATTAATTACTTTTCTTATATCTATATAATAGGCAAAACTCTATACTAGAATCTCTAGAATAAGTAGACTAACTGAAATAGGGAGTTTAATATTATATGCAAGTTTATGCAGTAAGTACTATATTACTATACTACAGATAATATTTATAGCTTCTTATAAAAGAAAAAGAGCTTTTAGCTAATTTTTTAGATAGTCTATACCTATTAGTAAGTATTACAGAGTAATCTCTATTTGCTAATTAGTATACTTAGACTATCTATTTAACTAAAGATAATATACTATAGAATATAGCAGTTTAATTTCTAATCTTTAAAAAAGAGTATATTATAGATTAGAAAGAAACTTATAGTTTCTATTAGAAATAATATAATATAATATTTTCTAATTGCCTAATCAAAGTTATTTAAGAAAAGCATTAGCCTATTATATTATAATCTATATAGTAAATCCTGGAATAAATATTATTTATTTTGTAAACTTATATATAACTAATATATAGTAATCTTAATTCTTATATTAATAATATTCTTTAAGTAAGCTAAGGATAAAATTAATTATTATTATATAAAATAAAATTAGAAATACTAGAATTAATTATATAGAACTATAAGATCTATATTATCTAATATAATTAATAGTGTATTTAGAATAATAGTTAATATATTAATAAAATAGCTTAATCTCCTTATAGATAGTAAGACTATTAAGCCTATTAAATATTCTATTAAATTCAGAATAAGCAGTATTATTATAAACTATATAGAAAATATCTTCTGCTAGCAAAATTAGAATATAAAGGTATATATATCTATTATAATAATTAATTAAGTAAAGTAGTCTATTAACTATCTTATAAAATAATATAGTATTATTATCTATTTATATTATTTCTATAATCTATAACTATTTATAGTTCTTAGTATATCTATTAAGAAGCTTTTTTTTAAAGTTCTTATTAACCTTTATAAGTAATATTACAAATTTAGTATTATTGCTAAGTATTATAATATTAAAGCTAGATATAACTAAATATTATAGTATATTATTAGTATTATATTTCTAGTCTCTGGAATTATTAATAAATTTATCTCTATAATTTATCTAATAGATTATTAGCCTATAGCTAGTAATTACTATTATTCTAAAATTAAAAATAGTTTAGTCTCTATATATAGTATTTATCTTACTATCTAGATAATTTGTCTCTAGATTTAGACCTATTATAAGAGGTTTATCTATTATATTAGAAGGGAATATATAACTATTATAGTCTTTTATTGTTATATTACTACAGAAGATATTTAGATTATTAATATCTTTAAGTAATAGTATATATAACTTCTTAATAGTAGAGAATAGATATAATAATATATCAGTATTATAGACTAACAAAAGATAACTTTACAAGAAATATAAGGGCAAGCTGAAACAATCTATATGTAATATAATAATTCCAGGAATAGCTGCAAGAACCTCAGGATACAGAATAATCCCAGTAAGTATATTAACAATTCCAGAAACAAAAAAATGAATTATAAGAATAAAATAGCCTTAGAACTAATAATTATATATAATTACTATCTATATAGGCCTAGATAGTAGATATATATAAAACAGCAAGATATATAATAAGAATATATAAAAAATTACTGAATATATTATATAATAATATACAGGATAGAGACTGGTATACTAGTAGATAATATATCAGAATAGAAAGATATACCAGTATATTAGAATAAGGAATATATCAAGAAAGAACTAGATATATAAAGATACTTATTTATATTTAATAGATATATTTAGTTCTTTATACTTAATAATATTATTTTATTTACTATCTATTATAGGTTAGTAAAAATAGTATTAAAAAGATTATAATCTAACTAGACTTTACTTCTAATTTAACTATTATTATTTAGTTTATTAGTTAGATCTAATAAGTTATACTAGAGAAGCCTTACCTAAAGGATTATAATAAATAGATTATATTAACTATTTACAAAAGATTTAGAAGAACTTAAATTATTAAGAAGAAATTAAATAAGAGTTCTGCTTAAGCTTTCCCTAATAATAGTATAATAGAATAGCTAGAAAGAATTCTGGAATAGTAATATATTAAATATCTTTAATTCTATTACTAAAGGCTTAAGTATCTAAAGATCTAAATATATCAAGTAATAATTATTAAGCTATAACAAGGCTTACTGTACCTCTAGTTAATTAAAATAATAGAATAAATATAGATAAATTAACTATAGCAGAGTTATATAAATTAATTAATTAATTTCAAAAATAGCTTTATAAAGTATCTTAAGTATAAGTAAATATAAATATTAATAATAGAACTAATAATAATAATGCAATAAAGATTAAACTATTAAAGTCTAAACTATTTAATAATAACTAATATAAGCTATAGGTATTTATTATTTAATTAGACTTATATTTCTAAATAATAAATATAACTAATAATAGAGATAAGATACTTTTTGTAATATTCTATATAAGAGAATTTATATTTGATTAGATTAATCTAATAATAGTTAATTAAAATATAAATAATAAAGAAGATTAAGATAAAATTACTAAATGAATTTATAGAAGTTATATAAGTTTTCAGATAGAACTAAATAAGGTATTTAGTATTAGAGATAAGATTAAGATTATAGAATAGAAGCTTAGATATCTATACTAGATTTAATTAGTAGTAGATTATATAATATAGTTTAGATAGATTATATCTTATCTAAGATAGAGATTATTAGTATAGATAGTAGTCTATAAGCAAGGATTTAAGGAAGAAATATAAAACAAAATAGTACAAGTTAATAGACTAGATAATATTAATAATCTTATTAAAATATTAATTAGAATTAATAATAGAATATTTAAAAGAAAACAAGTAAAAAGATATACTAAATAATAGAAAAATAATAATTACCAAGAATTAAATTAGTATAGACTAAATAAGAAATAACTAATAAAAAACAAAAATTCTTATAGACTATAGCTAATAGAGCTAGATACTATAGTATCAAGACAGAATAATAAAACTAATCAGAATTAGAAATAATAAAAGTTTAAATATTTTAATTATAATAAAAAAGACTACTATATAAAGAATTATAAGGTACTAAAGAAACTAAAATAGTAATTAAAAATAATAAATAAAGAAATAACAGAAAATAACTATAATAAAGTTCTATAGAATTAGAAATAGATATAATATAAATAGATAACTTGGAATAATAGAAACAAAAATATAGATCTTTTAAATATTAAATAGATTAGATAAGTATTAGTATTATTAGAATCTATATAAGAGGTATAGGATAAAATTAATAAATATTTATAGGAAATCTAGAAGATACCTAAGGTAGTAAAATAACTTATAAAATAATAGATAATACTATTAGATAATAAAATCAAAAAAATAGTAATAGTAGTTCTATAAAAGAATCTAATTAAATAATTAAAAGAATAGTATAAGATTAATAAGATATTTAAAAAGCTAGAAGGTATAAATAATAAAAGATTATTTAAAATTAATAGAAAACCAAATTACAAGATAACTAAGACTAAGATATAAGTAATAGATTCTACTTTACTAAACTTAAATAAGTATAGCCAAGAGCAAGAGGCTCAACAGGCTAGAATTCAAGAGAATTTCCTATAGAAAAAAATATTAGTTTATTATAATAAATTAGAATATATATATATAGAGTATTAGAGATATCTATAATATAAGATTATATATTAGACAGTATATTATAAAAACTACTACTTAATATATTATAGTACAAAGATTAATAATAAATATTTTTTATAGGAAAATAGAAATAGAAAATACTAATAAAAAAAGTAATACTAATTAATAATAATAGTTAGAGAATAATATATTAAGATAAAAATTAAGATTATAGGCTAACTAACCAAAGTACTTATTAATTTAGAAGCTACAAAAAACTTTATAAATCTAGAATTTATAAAGAAATTATAGATTCTAGAAAAGATTAAAAAATAGTTAGTATTAATTTTAGAATTTAATAGAAAAGATTTAAAACAGTTTTTAACTATAGAGATAGAAATTATATTAATATTAATATAGAATTATTTGGAATTATTTAATTTTAATATAATTAAGGTTAGAGAATATAATATAGTACTTGAAGTATTATAGTTAAGATAATATAATTTAGAAATTAACTAGATATAAAATAAAATATAATTTATAAAATATATATATAGAATAAGGTCTAATTAAAACTACTTCTAGGCCTTCAAGAGTTAGATAAGTAAGGTAGAATTAGCTATAAGAGAGATTAAGTTAAGGGAAATAACTAATAATCCTAAGTTAAAGAAACAGGAAGATTCTAAGAAACCTATAGAAAGTAAATTAATAAATAAGACTATATAAAAAGATATATAAATCAAGAAATAGTAGTATAGTTAGATACTATATAGTACTATAATAAGAATAAAAAAGTTAAAAGAAATAATAGAACTAAAGATATTAAAGAAGTATAAATAATTCTAGAATTTCTTTAATTTAAGTATTAATAAGAGATTATTAAACTATAGACTATATAATTATAAGATATCTTTAATTAATAGAAAATTACTAATATGCAAACTGATTTACCAGCTATTAGAGAAAGAGTCAAAGATGCTAAAGATATATATTAAAGAAAACCTATAAAAAGATTATATATAACTATTAATATTATTAATAGAATATCTAGTATTATTTATACTAAAGAAAGATAGAAGTTTATAATTATATATAAATTACAGATAGCTTAATATAATTATAGTTAAAGACAGATATCTATTATTATTAATTATAGAGATACAGGATATAGTATAAGAAATAAAAATTTTTATAAAATTCAATATTGCAGATGCCTATAATTAATTATATATAGAAGAAGATAAAGAATAGAAAATAATATTTAGAATAAAGTTTAAATACTATAAGTATAAGATTATATCTTTTAGATTAATTAATATACTAGCAATATTTTAATAATTTATTAATAAAGTATTAGAAGATTATATATATAACTTTATAATTATATATTTAAATAATATTTTGATATTCTCCAGAAATTATAAGGAATATATCAGATATATAAAGATAGTATTATAATAATTATAAATAGCAAATCTATAATTTAAACTAAAGAAATACAAATTTTATATACAGAAAATAGATTTCCTAAAATATAGAATTACCCAGGAAGAGATATAGATAGATAAACAAAAGATTCAGGTAATTAGAGATTAGCTAATATTAATAAATCTATAAGAATTATAAGTATTTATTAGAATAGTAAACTATTACTAACAATATATTAAATAATATACAAATATTATAAAACTACTATTTAATCTATTTAAGAAGGAGAAGAAGTATTAGTAAATAGAAGTATAATAGAAAATATTCAAAAAAATTAAAATAAGATTTATTATAGTATTAGTACTTAGATAGTATAATCCAGAAAAAGAAATAATTATTAAAACTAATGTATTAGACTATATAATTAGAGCAGTTATATTATAATCAGATAATAATAGAAAGTTACATTTAGTAATATATTATTTAAGAAAGATAATACTAGCAAAATTAAATTATAAGATTTATAATAAGGAATTACTAGCTATAATAATAATATTCTAATAATAGAAAGTTTATTTTAAAGAAGTAAAGTATATAATTAGAGTAATTATAGATTATAAGAATCTTACTTACTTTATAATAACTAAAGTATTAATACAAAGATAAGCAAGATAAGTAGAAATATTAGCTAACTATAATTTTATAATTAAATACTATAATAGAGAATAGAATAAATAAGCAGATATATTTAATAAATAATTAGATTATAAAAAAGGAATTTAAAAACTAGAACTAATATTATTAAAGAAAAGAAAAGATAAAATAATTATATATAATTATTAGATAGCAAGACTAGTAACTATAATAACTATTAAGAGTTAGAATAACAAATTAATATAATATATATAGCAAAAAATAGCTAAAGATAAAAACCTCAAATTAATTAAGGAAAAAATTAATAAAATAATTAAAGAAAACAGATTGATTTACTATAATAAACTAATATATATATTATTTATAGTAAGAAACAAAGTAATTAGAAAATACTATAAACTACCAATAAAGGGATATTTTAGATTAGAAAAGACAGAAGAATTAATATTAAAAAACTTCTATTTTCCAAATATAAGATAAATAATCTACTAATATTTCAAGGAATATAATATCTGTTAAAGGAACAAGATAGCAAGATATTTATTATATAGAGAACTATAATTACTAGCAATACCTATTTGCCTATAAGAATAGATTACTATAGATTTCATTATATAATTGCCAGAATTATAGATAAATAGAATTATATATAATATTATCCTTACAGTAGTAGATAGATTAATAAAATATATATATATTATATTAATAAGAATAGATGCAACAGTAATTAATATAGTATACCTATTATTAAGATATATATTTAGTAAATATAGTATATTAAGGAAAATAACAATAGATAGAGATCTATAGTTTATATTAAAGTTATAGAAAATACTAATAGATATAATTAATATTAAATATAGATTTAGTATAGCTTATTATCTATAGATAGATAGATAAATAGAATAAATAAATTAAATAATTAAGTAATACCTACAGAACTATATAAATTATAACCAAAATAATTAGATAGAGTTATTATTAGTAGTATAATTTATATATAATAATTTAATCAGTATAACTACTAAAGAAATATTGTTTTATATTAATTTTAGATATAATCCCAAGTTTAGTAGCAAACTAAGAAAAATCAAAGAAATAAACTATAAGGCAGAAATAAAAGTAATATAACTATAGAAAATTTATAAATAACTATATAAAGATATTAAATTTATAAATCTTAGAATAGCAGTCTACTTTAATAAGATATATTAAAAGAAACCTAACCTTGAAAAGGAAGAGAAAATATACTTATTATATAGAAATATTAAAATAAAATAATTAAGTAGTAAACTTAATAGTAAGAAAATTAGACTATTTATTATTAAAAAAAGAATTAGACTAGTAAATTACAAATTGAAATTTCCAGATAATATAAAGATATATCTAATTTTTTATATTTTATTATTGGAACTAGCACTACAAAATACTTAAATATAATATAAAGAAATTAAAATTACAGAAGAAGAATATAAAATTAAAAAGATTTTAAATAAAAAAAAATTAATAGATAAATCCAATATCTTATAAAATGGAAAGAATATAGTATCTTAAAGAATACTTAGAAACTAGTTAAGAATTTAATAAACTATTAATACTTAATAAAGGAATATTAAAACCAGCAGAAATCTAGAAACCAAGACTTAGATTATAAAGAATCTGATTTATTAATAGATTATTAAGAATAATAGATAACTATTAATACTAATAATTATATTTATTAATAAGATAATTAAATTTAGTAATATCTTTAATTAAAGAAGAATTCTCTTTATCTATTTATTCTAGAACTATTTAGTTATAATCTAATATTTTAAGATTATATTTTTTGAGAAATTACTATTAACAATAGAGATAAGTATATTTAGTAAAAACAAAAAGAAGTTAAGACTAGAGATATTATAGTTCTAGATCTGCAATATTTAATTTCTCTTAAAATTTAGCTTTAATATATTTTAATTTATTCTATTCTTTATTATTATAAAATTTGTATTTATATTTATAACTATACTTAATATATTTAGTATACTTTTTATTCTTTAGAATTATAATATAATCAAGACTAATAGAAAAATAATAATTATAAGGAAAAGATAAAAAAAAACTATTCTTTATTATATAATTATACTAATAGAGATAATTAGTCTTAGAAATAGAAACAAAAGATATTATAAATCTAAAGACATTATTTATAGAAGAAATCAGAATTCTAATAGTAATATAGATAAGTACTCTATTTATATCTTTGAGGGCAAAGACCTTTAAGAGAGAGAATAATATTATAGATTAATAAAAGATAATTCTGTAAGAAATATAAGAATAAGCTAAAATAACTTATATATAATATAATAATCCTAGAAACGGCTACAAGAGCCTCAGAATATAAAATAATCCTGGCAAGCATATTAATAGTTTCAGAAATAGAAAAATAGATTATAAAAACAAAATAGTTTTAGAATTAATAATTATATATAATTACTATCTATATAGGTCTAAGTAATAAATATATATAGAATAGCAAGATATATAGCAAAAATATACAAAGAATTACTGAGTATATTATATAATAATATATAGGGTAGAGACTAGTATACTAGTAAATAGTATATTAGAATAGAAAAATATACTAGTATACCAGAATAAGAGATATACCAAGGAAGAACTAGATATATAAGAATGCTTATTTATACCTAATAGATATATTTAGTTCTTTATATTTAATAATATTATTTTATCTATTATCTATTATAGATTAGTAAAAATAGTACTAGAAGAATTATAATCTAACTAGACTTTATTTCTAACTTAGTTATTATTATTTAGTTTATTAATTAGACTTAATAAGTTATACCAGAAAAGCCTTACCCAAAGAATTATAATAAACAGGCTATATTAATTGCCTACAGAAGATCTAGAAGAACTTAAATTATTAAAAAGGAATCAGGTAAGAATTCTGCTTAAGCTTTCCCTAATAACAGTATAATAGAATAGCTAGAAAGAATTCTAGGGTAGTAATAATCAGGAACTGTATTTAACTTTCCAGGTTTATGCAGAATATGCAAATTAAACTACTAGATATACTAACTAGCTAAAACCAGTTGCAGATTAATATATTTAATAATATTTAATTTTAGTAATATCTGCTTTATTATAGCTAATATTATACTATAATCTATAAATACTATTATTGCTATTTTAGATATTTTAACCAAATATTAAATCTTTTTAAATATTTATACAAAATATATAACTTCTAATTCTATTAATTAATAATATATTTCTACAGTATTTAGCTACCTTAATAAAAATATAACTAGCTAGATATATAGTCTATTTATTATAGCCTTTGCCAGCAGACTACTTATAAAAAGATATTATCTATTCTTTCTTATATTATTATAGAGGTAATATATTATAACAATAAGTCTATATTAAGAATTAATATCTAATTCTTCTATTATATTAAAATTAATATATAATAGTCTATTATCTAAAAAATATACTAGAAAGGAGAGGTTTCTAAAATATTGCTTAATTATCTAGAATATAAAGAGTTTGTATTCTAATAACTTATTTAATTTTATAATTAATATAAACTTCTTATATACCTTTCTTTTTATTAAGCCTAGTTTGAAAAGTAGTATCTTCTAATTTTATAAAGATCTTATAATAATAATATAGCTAGAAATATACTATTAAAACTATCTTATAAGAGTAAGGAAATATTTTAAGTCTTTTAGAATAGCTAGAAATAATAGATTAATAATTATTTTAATCTTCTTATCTAAAAAAGCTATATTAAAGGTATTTATATATTATTCTAGCAGTATAACTAAGGGAAAGCTAACAAATAATTTCTTAGAATTAAGTATAATATTAAGTTCTTATAGTATTAAAAAGAGAATATATAAATATTCTTTATATTCTTCTAAGGTATAGAATAATATTACTAAATTATTAATATATATATAAATAAAACTATAGTATTTCTGTAAATAGAAATCTATAATCCTTTATATATAAGCTGGTATATTGCAAAATCTTATAATAATAATATTAAAAACTTTTTATTTTCTGTAACTAATAATAGCTAGATATAGTTTATATCTAGAGAATATATACTATTAATAAAAGAATAAGATAGTATTAAAGATAAAAATAAATAGATATTCTTTAATTATTACTAAAATATCCTTCTATAATAGAATTAGATAGATATCTAATTCTATCTTTTAATTAAAAGGATATATATTAATAACTATATAATTTTTGCAAATTTATTATCTATTCTTTTCTATAATCTTTCAGATAATAAATATAGAATATCTATTAAATATATAATTATTAGTCTAGTCTATATATTCTTGCTTATATAATTTATTAAAAGTTTTATTAATAATTTTTCTATCTATAAAATCTAATAAATATATTTTATATTATTATAGAAGTTATAATTTTTAATCTTTTTTAAAGGGAATTTTTATTTATTATAATTTAGAGATATTAGTAAATCTCTTGTTCTGCTAGATATTATAGCCCTTAACTATAGTTTATAAATATATTTATAAGCCTGCTTTATTATTATAGATTATTATTCTATAAGGTATTTAATATTTATAGTTAGACTACTAGATTATCTTTAATATAGGCTTAGTATTATAATATTTAATATATTGCTTAAGATTTATATTAATTTCTATCTATAGAAACAAAATAGATAGATTAAAGAATTATTTAATTCTATTCTTTTATTTTATTTCTAATCTATTCTATAGTAACTGTATTAACAATTTAACTATTAATTCAAGAAATAGAGCTTTTGTATTATAAAGCTTACTAAGCATTTCTAGTTATATCTTTTTAGAAATAGTCTAAGACTATAAAGATAGATTTAAGGCCTATATAAAACTTATATTAGTATTTATTATATATATAAATAGAGTAACTTAATTATAAAAAGGCTTAAAGAGATAATCTCTATTATTAGTTAAGTTATTTTTAACTTAAACTGGAAGGTATACTATTAATCTTAAAAATACTACTATATATTTTTTAAAATAAAATACTCTCAGAATATAATATCTAAACTTAATAATAACTTTAATTAAAAAAATAGCTTTCCTATATATTATAATAATAATTATATCTATATTTATATTTAGAATAAAACTATATAGACCTAGAATATTGTTTTCTAAAAGAATATTAGCCTTAAAATTATTAATTAAATATACTTCTATATCTAATTTAGTTCTAATAGTATATTTATTAATTATTACTAGTAGTTCCAGAGATAATTATATAAACTATATTAATATAAATATAATATCTCTAATATCCTGTATTATAATCTCTATTGTATTCTATAGTAGAATATAAAATATATACTTCTGCAAAAACTGTTTATTAATAACTATTATAGAATATTTACTATCTAGATAGATTATATTTAGCTCTAATTCTGTAATATAGATATTTATTTTAATATAATATTATTCCCAAAAGAAATAGTTAGCTTTTATATAAGAATTACTAGTAACTATTAATTAGATAATTTAAGGCAATTTATTTATTTTAAGATTAAAGCTATTTATTATAAGGCTATTATTATCTATACCTATAGCTATTATAGTTATAATATTTCTATTAGAAATAGTTACTATAATCTTGTAATTAATATCCTGCTAGATAGTCTATTTTATATTAATTATACCTTATTCTATTATAGGATATTATTCTAGAGTAGTTAGAGCTTATTATTTAATAATATTAGCTTATTACTCTATTAAGATAACTTGTAGAAATATTTATAGAGCTTATACTATTGTTTCAGAAGACTATCTGGAAGACTATTTAGAATAGATATCTGTCAGTATAGTTTATTAATCTATCTGGCACTAAATCTGGTTAAATATAGAATATTTATATTGGGTTATTCTAAAATAACAATAAAAATTATTGCCTAATATAAAAGAATATAAGCAGATATAATACTCTTGCCTTTAAAGCTCTATCTATATATAATATATAAAGTATCTAGTACTATTATAGAAGTAATTAGTCTTATTAAATTCTTCTTTAATATATTTTAATACTTCTTTAATTAAATACTTAGCCTTATATTTACCTTCTCTATACTATATATAGTATATTCTATAATAGAATTCCTTATAGTAGTTATTCTATATAGCTTCAGAATACTATTTAGAAGACTTATCTTTTAATTTCTTGATATAAATATTATATATATATTAAGGCTATATATTCTAGTTTATAGGCTGAAATAGCTATTATAGAAAAGGCTAATATAGTATTATTAGAAAGTAACTATCTTATCCTTATCTATTCTTTTAATTAAATTATTTTATTAGTTCCTGTATAGTATTATTAGCTAGTTTTTGTTTAGGGATTTATTATTATTATAGGATTATAAGCTATCTAAAAATACTATAATAATTCTGCTAGTAGTTACTATATAACTAATTACTATAAACTGGGTTTCTATAAATTAGCTAATAAGACTAGTATAACTAGTAGTTCTGCTAACTATTATAATAATTCTTTTAATTAATCTAGTTCTATTAGATTATATATATATTACTAATTAATTCTATAAATTATATTAATATTATATCCTGCTATAAGAAGATAATATTCTTATATAGATTTAATAGAAATTTATTCTATACTAACAGTAGCTAATTGTAGATAATACTTAGTTCTATAGCCTTATATAGGTATATAACTATCTATATAAAGACTTAAGGAATAATACTATTCCTTACCTTAGTCTAGATATATCTGAGTTACTTAAACTTATAATATTCTTCGGAATATTACTTATAGTTAGAGCTGCAAGTAGTATAGTTCTGGAGATTCTCTGGAGAAGATTTATTTAATCTCTTAATCTCCTGCTCTTAGCTAGAGATTAGAGGAATCAATCTTCTGATCTGGTCAGAAGAACAGTAGACTATATAAGAATATACAAACTATTAGAGAGTTTAGTTAGTTAATTTAAGAATATAGCCTTTAGATTAGTTAACTATAGCTTCTAATAAAAGTATATAAAATAGTTTATCTATTTAGATAGAGAACTATATAATCTTTTATAAATAAAATTATATCTGGTAGTATATTATACTAAGACTGCCTTAGAATAAGCTAATAGTAAGTAAAGTTTATAAAAACTATATCCTATTATATTAATCCTGGAAATATAGTAACTGTATATATCTTATATAATTATTTAAGAATTAGTATTCTAATCTATAAGGACAGAATTTATCAGATCCCCTATAAATAAGATAATAGAAATATTATATAAAAAGGCTAAATAGCTAATTTCTAAATTAATAACTAATTAAGCTTACTAAACTAAGAGTTTTAAAATAGAAATTTTGGTAAAGCTAAACTAAGTTGCCTCTACTTTAAATAATTCAGATAGAAATAAATTATAAGCTATTCTTATCTATATAGCTGTTTAATATAAAGACTTATAAAAGATAGAATAAGGAATAGAGGTATCTCTATAGAATATTTAAGAAGAGATAAAAATATAAACTACTATTATTAAGGCCTTTTATACAGAACTAGAGGTAAAAAAAAAAAAGACAATATTATATCAAATACTAAATCTGGACCAGACAATATTAATAATAAAACTTAGATAGAAAGCAGTATTATCTATAAAAAAATCTCTAACCTACTATACTTACAAATGTATAATAGACAGATTAGAGATAATATAGTATTTAGATAGATTATTAAAATAAAAAGATACTTTCAGAATAAGAAGACTCTAACAGAAAGAAAAATAATTAAATATTAAAAAATTACCTTCTGTTATAACTATTTTAATAGTAATATAGAAATTTAGTAGAATAATTTCTAGTTATATATTAAGTAAAATATAGTAGTAGAAATCAGAATTCTATAAGATTTTTATAAATAATTATTAAATAATTTTAAAGATTATAATAGCTATACAAAGTACTAGAAGTAATTTAAGAAATATAAATAAGATATATTATTATTCTAAGATTATACTTTTTATTTAATAAAAGCTATTCTAATACTGGATTTAAGAGATTTAATAAATATTATTATACTATAAAAGTTAGTAATAGGTATTAAGCAAAAACTCCAAATAGAATAATATAAATATAAATATAAACTAATAATAATATATAAGGCTATTCCCTATTTTATATAATAGAAACAAAATTAAAATACTGTTTAATACTTATTAAATACTACAAAGAATAATAAAAATATTATTAATATAAAAAATCTAATAGATCTTAATATAATTATTGCTAATCTGAATTATTTTAAAAAATTATTACTAGTATAGATATTATAATATAAATAATAGAAAGCTTGCTTTAGATATAGAAAAATAGATTATTTATATTATAAATATTCTAAGTCTATATAGAATTAATTAACTAATAATAAATTAATCAAGTTAAAAAAAAGACAGAATTAGTAAATTTAGAAGCTCTTATTAATTATTTATACTATACTTTCTAGTTAAAACCAAAATTAATAGTACTGGATAATCTTAATCCTATTAAGGTTAGTAAAAAGCAGAAGCAAAAGAGAGAGAAAGGAATAGTTAGTAAATCTAAACAAACTGGCTATCTATTTATAATAAATAATATAATAATACTATTTAAAGAACTAATTAGTTTACTAAACTAGAGCTAGAAGATATATATTTTAGTTAATTTAAAAGCAAGCTATATTTTTATAATAAAGAAGCTACTTACTAAAAAACTATAGATTAATTAAAAAAGACAGAAAAATCCCTTTAGTATATAACTATTAAATAAATAATTAATAGAGATATTAATATACAGTTAATTACTAATATAAATAGGAAGTTAAACAGGTATAATATATATATAGAAGATTAAAATATATAATTATAATCTGATATTAGATAGAGAGTAGTTAAAAGAAGCTAATTCTTAGATTAACTAGAGAATATTATAGATATAAATTAAGGATAGATAGGAAAAAACTTATATTATAAAACTAATAGATATAAGATATATATTATAAGAAATTCTTCTACTAGTTTTAAATATATTATCTGCTGTATAGATACTAAGAATACTTTAAAAAAGATTAATAGAAGTAGTATTATAGTTAATCTATCTAACTAAGTTAGATATAGAAGTTAAATCAGTAGAAATAAAAGATTCTAAATTAAAAATCTTATTAAAATAGTTCTGTAAGATATTCTAATTAAAGTTACTATCTATTCTACTGCTAGATAGAAAGTTCAAGTATAATATAGAGATAGAAGATACTAATCCTATTAATATTAACTCCTATTTTCTATTATATATATATATAAAAGAGTTAAAATAGCAAATTAAAGAGTTACTTAAAAAGAGGCTTATATAACTCTTAGCAAGCCTATAAGGCTTTCTGGTATTATTTATTAAGAAATCCAAAGGAAAATAGAGAATATATATTAACTACCAAGCGCTTAATAAGGCTTAGCTTAGTATCTCTCCAAAATTAACCTACTGTTAGAATACTAGCAAATCCAGATAGGTATATTATCTATTCCAAAAACTACTTTTAATACTATCTTTAGAAAGTTTAAATAGCTAGTAATACTATTTAATCTTATAAATACCTCTATAACCTTCTAGATTATAATAAATTTAGTATTATAAAAATACACCAGCTAATTCTATATAATATACTTAGATAATATTCTAATCTTCTTGCAAATACAAGAAGAATACTATTAATATATTAAAACTATCCTACAAGTACTAGAAAATAACTAATTATATACAAAATCTAATAAATATATTTTTCTAGTACAAGAGCTAAAGTTCTATAGTTATATTATTAGAAATAGATAAATAAGATTAATACTAGATAAGATTAATATAATCCGGAATTAACTAAGACCTAAGAATATATATAAAGTATAGCAGTTCTTAGAATTAGTAATATATTATTGCTATTTTATTTGGGATTTCTTCTAAATAATTATACCTCTATCGGAATTACTAAAGGAGTTAGATAAAATATTATATAAAAAGAAATTTTATTTAATTATATAAAATATAGTCTATAAAACTATCTTTATATATATTTAAGAAGTATTAGTAACCAAGCTAATATTAATATAACTAACCAGGGAAAAGCTATTTATTATTAAAACAGATATCTCTAAGTAGATAATTAGATATATTCTAATATAAAAGAATATAAATAATATTATATATTCTATTATTTTTAATAGAAGGAAACTAAATAATATAAAACTTAACTATTCTATATATAAAAAAGAACTATTAGTTATTAAGTATATACTAAGGCTATAGAACAGATATATTAATAATAAAATAATAACTATAATATTTATAGACTATAAGAATATTTAGTACCTGTAATTAATCAAAATATATTTAAAGAGATTAGTAAGATAGATATTAGAATTCTAAAAATATATACTAGATATTTACTACTAAAAGAGCTTAGAGGTAATAGTTCTTAATACTATTAGTTATTAGTTAAACTTTATAAAGGATTAGCTGGCAAATATTATAAAGTTAGATATTTAATTAGTAGTAATATATAGAATATTTAAATAGAAATAGATTATTGCTATAATTATATATTATAAGAATAGAATTATCTCTAAAGAGAAATAACTTACCTAATTAATATAGAATAAGATTTCTAGATTCAGAATAATAACCTCAGAGTCTAATAATATTCTTGTAAGAAAATACAATAATAAAGATAAGATATTTTACTTAAAACTGCTATTTAGATACAATCTAGTATATTAAATATATAATAAATTTAGCTATCTGTAGTTTTCAGAGTTAAAAGGTATCCTCTATATAAGAATATGGTAGCCTGGAATACAGAAGAATATCTAGAACTATATAGTAACTTGTCTAAATTACCAAATTATCTAATACCTACAACTATTACTGGAGAGGGAAAAGACTTAATATTAGATAAAAGAAGGTATACTACTATTTAAGTAATAGGGAATTAACCTAATTAGATAGCTGCCGATAATACTAAATAGGAATTGCTGGATTATTACAGCAATCAACTATGCTATAGAATGGCTGGTCGCGATCTAGTATACTAAATGCACAATACAAAAGCTATACCAGAGGTAACTAAGGAAGTAATTACACAATTCCTCTATAACAAAATCTATATCAACTATAGTGCCCCGTGCAAGATACTTACAGATAATAGATATAATCTGTTTACAGGAGCAGTATATTATTATTTTAAGATACTAGAAACTAGGTATAAAATTATAATACTATAGTATCTGCAAATAAATAGTAAGGTAGAGAATCTAAATAGTATATTAGATTAGATTCTTACCAAATACCTATTAGATAAATTAATAAGATTATAAAATAAATACTTCCTATAAACTATATTTACAACCAGAATATATAGATATATAATATTTAAAGTCAGCCCCTTCTATCTAATATATAGTATAAATCTACAGATTTCTAATAATAAGGTTAGATTAAGCAAAGTAGATTATTTAATAAAAGACAATAATAAATATTTATAAAAAATAAACTATATATAATTATTAGTTAATAAATGCTTATTAAATAAAACTATATAAATATAAAAAATCCAAGATAAAGTTATTATAAAAATAAGATTTATAGTTAGAATATAGATTCTGATTTATAACAAATTCTATTAGAAGTTATAGTATAACTAATTTAGATTATATTATATTCTAAAGATATATCTATTAGAGATATATATTCTAAAGGAATTAGATAAATAAATCCTATATAATCTAATTAATAGATTAAGGCTAATAGAGATAAAGATTAATAATTCAAAAAAGCTATAGATATTATTAGTCTATAATTATATTTTAGCAAGAAGAGAATAGTAGATTAAGTAACTAATTAAAATATATAATATTATAGATAGTAATAAATCTATCTCTATAATCTATTTAGAATTATTATTAATAACTTAAATTAAATAAAAGAAATATAAATACACAGATATATATTTAGATAAGGTAGAGAAGAAAGATAAAATAGTTAATTATATACTACAGAAGTTATAATATATCAAAAAAAGAGATAAAAATATATATAATTAACTTTGTCTAGAACTTCGATATATAGAATATTATATATTAGAAAAAGATTTATTAGATAAAAAGTCTATTACTTCTTTAGAAATATCTAGCTAATTAGAAAATATAGAATATAGTAGAATAATAGATATATTAAAAAGAAAGACCTTAACTAAATAAAATACTAAAAAGTTAATAAAGATTATTTCCTCTAATTAGATATTTATAGTAGTTATTAATTACTCTAAACAGCAAAGTAGAGATTATTAATATAGTAATATATAATAATAAAGGAATCTAGTAATATAATATAGAAGAAGATATTATTAATAAATATAATAATAGGCTATATAATAATAAATAAAATATAGAGTATCTATAGAAGATTTTATAAAAAAACTAAAGAAAAAAAGAATAGAAATTAATTTATCTATCTAAAAATAATAGAATAGGCCTAGCTATTATAAAAAACAATATCTACTAGTTATTAATTCTTATAGTAGAGAGAGGCAGTTAGCTATATCTAGAGCAATTTTATTTGAATTTTTAAATACTAAGAATTCTTCTTATTATTCTAAGCTTTTAATTTAAGATATAAAAGGTTTAGTAAATTTTGATAAGTAAATCTGTAATATAGAATAAGAAAGGCTTGCTGTTATTATTTAAAAGGATAAATAGATTTAATAAAAGACTAAAATTAATATTAGCTAAAAAGAAAGAGAAGAAAAATATTTACTAGCAGAGAATCTAAGGGAAGTATTATTAATATTAGAGAAACCAGCCTTAATAGAAATTTTAATAGATACAGAGAATATTATTTTGCTGGAAATTATATTTCTCTTAAATTAATAAAAATACTTTAATCAGAAAGAGGTTTAACTTATTAGATACTATAATAGCAATATAGGGAGGGAATATAAATAAATAAACACAGAATATAGAGAGCAAATAGAGCATTTAGCCTATATTAGAAATTATCTTTATCTTAATATTAAAAAGAGAGACTTACTAAAGCTTAAACTAATATAGATATTATATTTATTAGCAATAATTATATCTCTAAAAAGAAAGGAAAGGAGACTTATTAGAATATAAAAGTAATATAGCCTAGAGAAGAAAAGAAAAGAGAATTAGAATAAAAAAAAGAAGATATTTATATTCTTATCTTTAATTTTATTTTACTATTAAGATTATTTAGGTAATTTATTTATTCTTACTTCTGCCTAGCCTATACATTATATTAGGTAAATAAGATATTAGAATTATTTACTATAATAATCAAAATATATATTTAGAATAGTTTTATATTCTTATAATTATATTTGTTAAAATAAAAAAACCAGTTTTGCTTAATCTTTAAAGAGATAAATAAGATTAGAATCTAATAAATCTATAATCTATTTCTGGAATAGGAAAAAATCTATAACTAAATTATTAATACTTAAGACTAGATTTTTAAAGAATAATTAAGAAAACAAAATATCTATTAAAAATATAGAGTATTATAGAATTTATAGATTATTAAAAGTTATAAATATTATAATAATAAGTATCTTCTATAGCTCTAGGCTTAAGCTAATACTAGGCTTATATTTTTAAATTGAAATCAGCTATAGAATCAGAATAGATTCTAATATATAAGAGGCTATAGAAGATTAATCTAATAGGTTAATTCCTATAAGGAAAGCTATAATTAATTAGACTAGATAGCTATATTTAATATCTAAGATTAGATAACAGATAGAAGAAGACTTAGCATATATTTAAATTTATATTAAAATTAAACTCTAGTTAGAAATAATTAGATTTCCTTTTAGTAAGAGAGAATATAATATTCTTTAAAATATTATTTATAGTTAAAGCTATAAATAGTATAATTCTAAAGATTTTTTAAAAGAAATCTATTTAATCTTCTAATCTCTTACTTTTAGCTAGAGATTAAAGGAATTAATCTTCCAGTCTGGCTAGAAGAATAGTAGGCTCTATAAGAATATATAAATTATTAGAAAACTTAATTAGCTAGTTTAAGAGTATAGTCTTTAGATTAGCTAACTATAGCTTCTAATAGAAATATATAGAATAGCTTATCTACTTAGATAGAGAACTATATAATCTTTTATAGATAAAATTACAAACTTACTTACTGCTACTATAGTATTTATTTTAAACTATTTAAGCAAAAGAAAGATCTAGGTCTCTTCTATTTATTATTTTCTGAGACTTTCTCTTTTAAAATCTAAGAGTTCTATACTATACTATTGTAGCGCCTGTTCTTTAAGTAATATATAGATACAGAAGTATACATTTTTCTTTTCTTTAATAGATATTAGATTATATATATATTTAATAAAAAAAATGTTTTTATAATATATCTGCCTATTTATTATAATAATAAGTTTTAAACTAATATATTTATAATTCTTTAAGTTAGATTAAAAGTATTCTAACTTTTTTTGTTTTTATAATTCTAAAGAGCTCTATATTAATATATTTTAAATATTATTGTTTTGGCCAGTTTATTATTTATTATTTATACTACTACTATCTGGAATACTATACTTGTTTAACTAATATAGTATTCCCTGGTTTTATTATACTAGATTAGTTATAATTTTAAGCATTTATATCAGAATTATATTTATATTAAGGTTTAATGCAATATTATTACTTATAGAGCCAGAGTTTAAGGCTATATTATTAGCTTCTATCTCTATTAATAGTAGAACTATATTATTTTTAATAGGTTATATAAATTAAGTAAATAACTCTAATAAAGATAGCCTATCTAATATAAAGAGAAAGAAATAATTTATACTAACTTATAACTAACTTTCTGCAGGGAATTAAAGGAGCTATAATATTAACAATACTTCTATTTATAAATCAAAGAGATTATTAAACAATTCTAATAGATTTAAATTCTTAAAATAGTTCTGTTTTAAAAATACTATAGAATAAGCTATATTAGAGAAGTAAGGAATTAAATTAGAAAGGTAAAGTAATAATAAAGAACTATAAATATATAATAATATAATATAATTATCTAACAATAAAGTCTAACTACTTATTTTTAAGAATAATACCTGCAACTACAGAAATCTAAAAAGATTTATTAATTTTTATATATTTTTTTATTTAAGCTTATTCTCTTACTCTTCTTTCTATATTTGGAAGGTAAGGTTTTTAATTAATTTCTGGATTATCTTATAAAAACTACTTACTATCTAGTTTAAATAGTTCTGGTTAAGTATTTATTTTGCAGAATAGAAGAATTTTTCTATTTATAGTTTGTTATCTCTAAAAGTAACTATCTTAATACTGAAATATACCAATATTAATAGAGTCTTTAATAAGGGATAAAATAAAATAATAAAGTTAATAATATATAGAATAACTTAGAGAAACTATTCCTTAAAAATGAAATTATTTAACAAGAAAGCTATTAGCTAAAATACAGTATTAATTATAGATAATTAGATTATAAAAAGATACTAGATAATAGAACTAAATATTAATATAATAATACTATTATATTTTCTGTTAAAATATAGAGACTTGTATAAGATAGTATTATATAAACTGAGGCTTTTGCTGGTATCCTGAAACTTAGAAGAGATAGTAGAGGTACCCTAATTAATAGATATACTACCAAATTGTAAGATTTATAGTAGTAAAGAAGGATAAATTCTCTAAGTCCTATAGGGCGGGAGAAAAGCTATCTAGTCTAGTGCTAGAAGGCTGAACCTCCGATCTAATACTAAAGCCTCTAATCTAAAGCCGACTATCTTATAATACTAATAAATTCTACTTACTACTCTTCTAGAGCTTAAATAATAGCTAGCAGTTTCTTATTATAGATTAGATAGTTATATTTAATAAATACTATAGTTTTTAAAAAATATATAATTAGATACTATAGATTCTATTTAATATTCTATTAAGCAAATATAATAGTTATTACTCTATTAAAAGTATTAGTTTTTATATAGATTGCTTTTGCTAGATTATAATAATATAATATTAGTATAAACTATAGATATTACTTTAGAATCTTAAAAACTTCCTTATATATCTAATTAAAATTAAAGGGCTAATACTTCTTAATAAGATTAATTAATAGATAGATAATCTAACTATATTTCTTAATAAATCTCTAATAGAAATTATAGAATTTTAAAAAGAAGTATACTATATAAATAGTCTTAAACTCTTTCTAATTATAAATAATAGTAATCTTTTATAAATTAATTTATATACCTTTAGTTTCTATAATAAATTCTAGATACTTAATTTAAGTAATATAGAATTTATACTTCTTAATATCTGTCTAGAATTCTATTTTTTAAAATCTAGAGAGAATCTCTTTAATTTATAGTTTATATTCTTGTTTATTATTAGAATAAATTAATATATTATCTAGATATATATTAATATAATTATTTAGTAAATTAAAGAAAAGGTTATTTATATATTACTAGAATATAGCAGATTTATTAATAAATTTAAATAGAAGAATATAATATTTATATATTTTATATTAGATTCTAAAAGTAGTTAAGGCCTTAGAGTTAGAATATATCTAGATCTAATAGAAAGTTTGTTATATATCTAATTTTATAAAGATTTTAGCTTATTCTATTTAAACAAAAAATTAAAATCTTATTAATTAAAAGAAGAAAATATTAGTTTTTTTTAATAATAGAATTTAGTTTCCTATAATTAATATAGAAACAAAATTCTTTATCTATCTTCTTTATAAATAAGATAGATAAGGTAAAGGATTCTTAATTAATCTTAATAAAATCTTTCCTAAGATTATCTATTAGATATACTTTTAGAGCCTATAGTTCTTCCAAAAATTATTTATAAAAAAATCAATATTTAAAAGAAACTTTTCCTTTAAACTAGATCTTGTAATTATATAGTTAATAAAATAATAATTTATTTAAAACTTCTTTAAAAAAGATATTAATATATTTTTAATAAATAGAAAAAAGTTATTTTTGAATTAATTTTAGTAATTTGGATTTTTTAATTCTAATAAATATCTTTTACTTAATTAATTTATTAATTTTATATATATTAATAGCAAATACTTCTATTTCTTTCTTAAAAGATAATAAAATCCAGTAGCTTTAATTATAGTAATATTAAGATTTTAAATATAGTTTAATAGAGGAAAAAAGGATTTTTAAGAGGTTTTCTTTAGTAATTCAAGTTCTTTCTTTAGTTTATACTATATCTTAATAAGAACTATTTAGATATCTATCTATTCTTTCTAAAAAAATTAATATTATAATAGCTCTTCTTATTATAAAATATAAATCTATCTTTTTATTAATTAGTTTTAGTAGGTTATATTCTATTAATATATAGAATTAGAAGATAGTTAAATTAAATCTTTCTTTAAAACTACTAATTTCTAGCAGAAATAGTTACTTTTAGAATTATTTCTTAGCTAAATTAGCTATTAATTTTTTGTATCTAAGAAGATAGATTCTTCCTTTATTTATTTCCTTTCAAGAATTAAATTATAATAACTAAGATTAGCAATAATTATTAGAAGATCTTAATAATATTATCTATTAATCTTTAAATATACAATTAAAATATAAGTTATTTATTTTTTTATTTTTCTATTATAACTATTAATAGTATAGAAAGTATTTATAAATTCTAAAAAGATATTAAAATATTAAATAATTAAGAGAACTAAAATATAATTTATAAAATATAGTCTATTTACTCTAGAATCTAAAAAAATAGAAAGTTTTATATTATATCTATTCTTATATATTATACTAATCTTTATAAGATAATTATCTCTAAAAAAATAGTTTAAATTAATTTCTACTAATTTTAAGTTATTCTCTAGATAGAAAACTTAATTTAGAGATTAACTTTTTCTAATTCTTATCTATTATTTTTTTATTCTAAATTTATAATATATATCTCTATAATAGACTTTTTTAAAAGATAGTTAGCTATTAAATATTTCTTTATCTTATAATAGAAATACTTACCTTCTTTTATAAAAATCTTATAGTTAAAAGTTATAGTTTCTTTTTCCTTAAGAATTTAGTTACTAATAACAGATTTTAAAAAAGTATTCTAGAAAATAATTTTAATTATCGAGATTTTATTTTAATTAGATATATAAATCTTTTTATTATTTATCTATATTATATAGAAGGCTTAATAATATATAATAATATAATTATTAAAGATACTAATCTTATAATATTTATTAATAATTATAATTCTAAAGATAGAAATAATTTTATTATATATCTTAAACTTATAGTTATTAGAGTTAATACTAGCTTTACCAGCTAATCTTATAAACTCTGCCAAAAAATTATAATATTTCTAATAAGGTTTTATTTATAGTAGTATAAACTATTATTTTATATTCTATTAATAATTTAGATTATAGAATATAGTCTAAAAATAGCTAAAGATCTTTTTAATTATCTTATAAAAATATTTAGATTCTTTATAGAATCTAGATATAATATAGATTATAGCCTTTCTATTTAATTAGCTCTAGATATAAATAATATAAAAAAATTTACTTCTATAATAATTAGTATTAGTTTTTAACTTATTTTTAATCTAAATAAGCTAGTCTTTAAACTTTGAATTCTTTTTATTAATAAAAAGAAATAGATTAGATAATTTAATTAATTATTTTGCCTATTTATTTATTAGTTCTGGGGTTTCTCTATAATAATAAAAGGTATATTTAGCTATTATATTTTTATATTTATTATATTTAAGTAAGAGATCTTAAATCTATATCTTTAACTTTTAGTACTAGATTTTTAATTTATTATTCTGGATTTTAAATTTTTTGAATTCCTAAGTAAGTTCTAGATTATATTTATATTTATTAGAGTTCTAAAGCTTATTCTATTCTAATTCTTGGATTCTTTTTTTAAGGTATTTTATAGTAGTACTAAAACTTTTCTATATCTAGATAGGTTTCTTATAATATAATAATATAAATTTAGAGAATAAAATAAAATAGAAAATATTTTCTATTTTAGAAATAAAAAAGTAGTAATATCTATTATTCTTATATTTCTAGAGATTATTTTCTTCTTTCTAAAATCTACTAGAGATTTCAGGTTTTTTAATAGTTTTTATTATCTTAATAATAACTTTAGATTCTAGGTTAGAAAAGATTTAATACTCTAAATAATATATAATAATATATTTAAACTAGAGGAAAAAGAATAATAAAGATAATAAAATTAAATTTAAAATAATATAATACTCTAGCTAACAAAAAAATAATATTAAGTCTTAATATATAGATAGCTTTAAATAAAGACTTTAAATTAAGAAAAAAAAAATCTATCTATAACTAAGCTTTCTAATATTTATAATTTTATATATACAAGAACTTTCTTTATTCTCTATTGCTTTCCTTTTAAAGAGTAGAGAATACTATAGTTTTAGCAGAATTAAGAGTATTAGATAATTCTATTATAACTATATTCTTCTATTTAAACTTACTAATAGACTTATTATATTCTAATAATATATAAATAATCTCTTCTTTAATCTATTAGATAACTATATTAGTATTTATCTAAATAATATACTTATCTATTCTAATAATAAATAAAAATACAAGTTATAAGTTAAAGAGATTCTCTTTAGACTTTAAAAAGTAAAACTCTAGATAAATATTAAAAAATATAAATTCTATATTACTTAAACTAAATATCTAGAATTTATTATAGAAACTAAAAATATATAAGTTAATCTATAAAAGATTATTATTATTTATAATTAGAAAAAGTCTAAGACTATTTATATATTATAATATATTTCTTTTTAAAATTCTATAATTTCTATTAGAGATTTATTAAGAAATATAATTAGATTATTTATTTACTAATTAATTTTACTAAGAAAAATTAGCTCTTTAATTTTAATTATATATATAAAAAAGTCTTTAAGACTCTAAAATAATATTTATAATCTATACTAATATTATACTACTATAATCTAGCAAAAGTAATTTATATAAAAACTAATATCTTTAATAAAATAATAGCTACTATATTTACTTAATAAAATAATAAATAGAATCTAGAGTATCTAGACTTGTGAAAAACCCGGGTCGGGTAGGCTCAAACCCTGAACCCAACCCAGCCCAAGAAAAGTAGGGAAAATCTACTTTTTTATATAACTTATTTAATATTTAATTTTTTAATTTTTTTATTTAATATTATAGTAAATTAGGCTTTTAGATTTATATTATTTCAATTAGAATTAAAATATCCTTTAATTTAGTAAAGTTATTTCATTTTAAAGATTTAAAGATTTTAGAAAATAAAAGTAGGCTAAAACCCATTAGGCTCAAAGTAGGTTAAACCTAGATTATTTAGGTTTAGCTTAGGTTTTCAAAAACAAGTCTAAGAGTATCTAATAGTATATTTTTTAAAAATTATAGTATCTGCTAAGTATAATTATCTAATCTATAATAAGAAGCTATTAGCTATTATTTAAGTTCTAAAAAAAATAATAAGTAAAACTTATTAATTTATAAATAAATAAATTCTTTAATATTTTAACTAATTATTAATTCTTAAAATACTTTATAATTATAAAGATTCTTAATTCTTAATAAACTAGTTAAATAGAATTTCTTTTCTACTACTAGTTCTTAATTTAATACTAATATAAAAAATTAAATATTCTAATAAATATACTATTCTATAAAAAGAATAAAATCTTTTAATAATACTAATAGATATAGAAATACTAGATAAATAGATTTAATAAGAGTTAGTAGAAAAAAAATTATACTATCTCTAATCTCTACTAAAGAGCTTTAGTTAGTAGACTAAATTCTTAAAAAGAATTATAAAAATCTAGAATTAGATTTTCTTTAAAAAAAGCTAATAAAGAAGAATTCTCTTGAAAAAATAGAAAATAGATTATTATTTTACTATAAATAGTTAATAATATCTAATATAAATAATCTATATACTTAACTTTTTAATAAAGCTTATTATTAGATTTCTACTATTTATATTAAAAGAAGAAAAATTCTAACTCTTTTAAAATTCTATTACTACTAGTTCTAAATATAGAGTTTTATTAAATAATATATCTTAAACTAAAAATTCTAAAGATTTTTCTTTAGAATTACTATAATCTTTACTAATTCTATAATAATTCTAGTAGTATATTATAATAGATTTCTAATCTTTCTTAAAGAATAAATATAGATATAATATAATATTTATAATTATATATTATTTTAGTAAATATTCTATTTCTATATTTTACTATAGTATTATTATAATAAGAATTATAATTAAAATCTTTCTAAAATATATTTATTATTATAAAGAACTTCTAGATACTATTATCTTAAATTATAGACTCTAGTTTATATTAGATTTCTAGAATAAATTCTATTTAGCCTTAGATATATAATTAAAGCTATCTTTAGCTATTTATTTCTAGATAAATAAATAGACTAAAATATAGAACTAATATATAGTATAAAAACTCTAATCTTATATAAACTATTATTAAAATAACTAATTAGAATTTCTATCTATAGTAGATTTTGCAGTAATAACTCTAATACAGAAATCTATTAAACTTAGACTTGTTTTTAAAAACCTAAGCTAAACCTAAATAATCTAGATTCGACCTACTTTGGGCCTAATAGGTTTTAGCTTACTTTTATTTTCTAAAATCTTTAAATCTTTAAAATAAAATAACTTTACTAAATTAAAGGATATTTTAATTCTAATTAAAATAATATAAATCTAAAAGCCTAATTTACTATAATATTAAATAAAAAAATTAAAAAATTAAATATTAAATAAGTTATATAAAAAAGTAGATTTTCCCTACTTTTCTTAAACTAGGTCAGGTTCAGGGTTCGAGCCTACCCGACCTGGGTTTTTTACAAGTCTAGCAAAAACTATTAAAAGACTATTAAATTATCTAAAAATAAATATATAGTAATATTTACTAAGATTAATACAATTATCTAATATTAGATTATAAAGTATCTATCTAAAAATAATTAAAACTAATTTATAAATACTACTAATACAAAAGTATTATAGAAGATATTATAGAAAAATACTAAAAAATTCTTTTTATTTAAAAATACTAATTTATCTAAATCTATATATATTTTTAAATAACTCTAGAATAGATAATTATAGATACTTAGAAACAATTATAATAAATAGAAAAGAGAATTATTATATTTAATAAAATAATATTTTCTTTAGTTAAATTAGAGATTAAAATCTGTAATTTTATTTGTAAAAGATTATATAGTTCTCTATCTAAGTAGATAAGCTATTCTATATATTTCTATTAGAAGCTGTAGTTAGTTAATTTAAGAGTTATACCTTTAAGCTAACTAACTAAGCTTTCTAATAATTTATATATTTTTATATAGTCTACTATCCTTCTAGCTAGACTAGAAGATTAGTTTTTCTAATTTCTAGCCAAGAACTAGAGATTAGAAGATTAAATAAATCTTTTTTAGAAAACCTCCAGAATTATATTACTTATAGTTTTAATTATAAATAATATTTTAAAGAATATTATATTCTCTTCTATTAAAAGGAAATCTAGTTATTTTTAATTAGAGTTTAATTCTAGTATAAGCTTAAATATATACTAAGTCTTCTTTTATCTATTGCCTGATTTTGGATATTAAATATAGCTATCTAGTCTAACTAATTATAGCTTTTCTTATAGAAATTAATTTATTAGATTAATCTTCTATAGTCTCTTATATATTAGAATCTATTCTAATCCTATAGCTAATTTTAACTTAAAAATATAAGTCTAATATTAGTTTAAGTCTAAAGCAGTAGAAGATACTTATTATTATAATATTTGTAATTTTTAATAATCTATAAGTTCTATAATATTCTATATTTTTAATAGATACTTTATTTTTTTAATTATCCCTTAGAAACCTAGTCTTAAGGATTAATAACTTAATTATAGATTTCTTTCTGTTTTAGAAATAGATTATAGATTTATTAGATTCTAATTTTATTTATCTTTCTAAAGATTAGATAAAACTGGTTTTTTATTTTAATAGATATAGTTATAAGAATATAAAATTATTCTAAGTATATATTTTAATTATTATAGTAAATAATCCTAGTATCTTATTTATCTAATATAATATATAGGCCAGACAAAAATAAAGATAAATAAATTATCTAAATAATCTTAATAGTAAAGTAAAATCAAAGATAAGAATATAAATATTTTCTTTTTTTTGTTTTAATTTTCTTTTCTTTTTTTTTCTAGGCTATATTACTTTTATATTCTGGTAAGTCTCCTTTTCTCCCTTTTTAGAGATATAATTATTACTAATAAATATAGTATTTATATTAATTTAAGTTCTAATAAGTTTTTCCTTTTAATATTAAGATAAAGATAATTTTTAATATAGATTAAATATTCTATCTATTCTCTATATTCTGTATTTATCTATTTATATTTTTTCTTCTATATTACTATTATAGTATCCAGTAAGTTAAACCCTCTTTTTATTAAGATATTTTTATTAATTTAAAGGAGATATAATCTCTAGCAAAATAGCTCCTTTTATATTTATTAAAATCTCTATTAAGGCTAGTTCTTTTAATATTAATAATATTCCTTTTAAATCTCTTATTAGTAAATATTTTTCTTTTCTTTTCTTTTAGCTAATATTAATTTTAATCTTTTATTAAATCTATTTATCTTTCTAGATAATAGTAGTAAGCCTTTCTTATCTTATATTATAGATTTACTTATTAAAGTTTACTAAGCCTTTTGTATTTTAAATTGAAAGATTAAAATAATAAAAAAAACTTTTAGTATTTAAGGATTTAAATAAAATTATTCTAGGTATAGCTAATTATCTCCCTCTATTATAAGAATTAATAATTAGTAAGTATTATTTTTTATAATAGCTAGTTCTATTTTATTATTTTTAAATAAATAAATTAATTTTTGTCTCTTTTTTTTTAGCTTCTTTATAAATTCTTCTATAAATATTCTGTATTTTATTTACTACTATATAGTCTATTATTATATTTATTAATAATATCTCCTTTTATATTATATTACTAGGTTTTTTTATTATTATATACTGCTATATTAATAATTTTTATTTTATTATTTAGAGTAATTAATAACTACTATAAATATTTAGTTAAAGGAAATAATCTTTGTTAATTTTTTAGTATCTTATTTAGTTAAGGTTTTTTTTTAATATATTTATTATCCTGCTATATTCTGTGTTTCCTGATTGGTTAAATACCTCTAAAAAAGTAGTAGATTTTTTATTTAATAAATCTTCTTTTAATATATAATATTTTATATATTAAAGTTCTAGATAAAGTTAATTATATATATTTTTATCTTTTTTTTTAGTATATTATAACTTCTATAATATATAATTAATTATTTTGTCTCCCTTTTTTATTTTATTTAAATATATATCTGTATATTTATATTCCTTCTATTTAGTTTAAGTTATTAATAATAATTCTAAATAGATTATAAAAGTAGATTTATTATTATTTATAATATTATATATTTTAATTAGTTATTTAATTTACTACTCTCTTCTTATTAGAGTATAGTTATAGATAAATAATATCTATAGTTTTTTTATATTATTAATTTTTGTTTCTATTAGTCTTAATCTATTAATTAGATTATATAGGATTTGTTTATTTAATTTCTCCAGAATATATATTTCTAATAAGTATATTTTTAGAATATAATATAGTCTAAACTAGTTATATTATAATTTCTAATAGAGTTTATTATAAATTAGAATTTATATTCTAATTATAAATTCTATCTTTATAATAGCTTTATTTTGAATTTTCTATATTTATATAGCTCTATTTAATAAGTATTTATTAATTAATAATTATATATAGTTTACTTTTTGTAAATATTTATTATTATCTTTTATTAGGTAATCTATTTTATTTAATCTAATCTTGTTGCTAGAAATCTATAGGTTTATATTATATATTAGATAGAAGAGGCTGATTTTGAATATTATATATTTATATATTCTAATTGTAAATATAGTTTATAGAAAGTATTTATTTTATAATCTTATTAGCTTATTTAGCAGATATTTGATAAGAATTTAATTTAATATATTATTTAGATTCTTTATTTTACTATTTATTTATAGATACTATAGTATTATAGTCTTATATCTAATCTCTAGTATTTTAAGATAATAATATATTGCTTTTATAAGTAGATTATATTTATTATTTATAAATATTTTATATAGAATACTATAGTTAATATAGATCTTATTATAAAGGAATTATATTATTATTTCCTTAATTATTTTTAATATAATTTTTATAACTAGCTATTTTGTAGTATAGTTAATTATTATAATAATCTAATAATTTCTATTTAGTATTATTAGTAGTTATTTAATTAAATTAATTCTCTATTGTTTAAATAGCAGTATACTCTTTTTTATCTAATATTAAGTTTTCTCCCTTTCTAGTAATAGTTATAAATATTAGATAATTTAATAATTTAGGTAAATTATTATATAGTTCTAGATATTCTTCTGTATTCTAGGCTATTATATTTTTATATAGAGAATACCTTCTAATTCTAAAAATTCCAGATAGCTAAATTTATTATATATTTAATATATTAAATTATATTTAAATAGCAGTTCTAAATAGAATGCCTTATCTTTATTATTATATTTTCTTATAAAAATATTATTAAACTCTAAGGTTATTATTCTAAATCTAGAAGCCTTATTCTATATTAACTAGACAAGTTATTTCTTCTTAAAAATAACTCTATTCTTGTAATATATAATTATAGTAGTAATTTATTCCTATTTAAATACTTTATATATTATTATTAATTAAATATTTAGCTTTATAATATTTATTAGTTGGTTTTTTATAAAATCTAGCTAATAACTAATAATATTAGAAATTATTGTTTTTAAACCCTTTTAGTAATAGATATTTAATATATATTCTTGAAATTCTAATATCTATCTTGCTAATCTCTTTAAGTATATTTTAATTAATTATAGATATTAGAGATTTTTATAATCTATAAATACTATAATTATTATTTTATTATTAATATATCTATTCTATAGCCTTAATATATACTTAATAGCTAACAGTTTCTTCTTATATATAGAATAGTTAAGTTCTATATTATTTAGTTTCTTTCTATTAAAAATAATAGAATATATAATATTATTTATATTTTTTTATATTAGAATATATTTAATTACCTATTTAAAGGTATCTATTTACTAATAAATAGCTTTTTTTCTAGCTAGTTATATTAGTACTAGCTTAATTACTAGTACTTTTTAAATATATATAAGAATAGTCTTATAGGCTATATTTTATATAATTAAATAAAATTTCTTCTTATATAATATTTTGTCTAATTTCTTTAGTAATTCTGACAGAGATATAGTTATTTAGAAGAAATCTTAAATAAAATAGTAATAATATATTATTAATTTTAAAAATTATTATACTTTATATATATTTTTAGATCTTAACTAGTTTTAAATTATATTAATCTTATCTAATATTAGTCTTATCTATCTATTTCTAATAATATAATTATAGAACTCTAGTTTTTATACTAAAAAAATATATTTACTAGATTTTATATATAATTAGTTATTCTCTAATACTTATAGAATAGCTTTAATATATTAATAATACTCTTCTTGTATTTATAAGAAGATTAAAATATTATTTAAATATACTATATAGAACTAGCTAGTATATTTCTATAATATTAAATTTATTATAGTCTAGAAGGTTATAAGAGTATTTATAAGACTAAATAGTATTATTAGCTATTTAAACTTTCTAAAGATAGTATTAAAAGCAGTTTTTAGAATAGATAATATATTTATCTAGATTTGCTAGTACTCTAACAGTAGGTTAATTTTAAAGAGATATTAGATTAAATTAATTATATTTAATAGCTTTTAAATCTACAGCAATAAGTATTTATTTTTAATAAATATCTTGTTAAGTATTTAATAATTAATATATATTCTCTATTTCTCTTTGGATTTTTTAATAAATAATATTAGAAAATCCTATAGGCTTACTAAAAGTTATATAAGTCTTTTTTTGAATAATTCTTTAATTTGCTGTTTTAACTCCTCTATATATATATATAATAGAGGGTAGAAGTTAATATTAATAGAATTAGTATCTTCTATTTCTATATTGTATTTAAACTCTCTATCTAATAGTAAAATAGACAGTAATTCTAATTAGAATATTTTGTAGAATTATTTTGTAATTTTATCTATAAAAGATTGCATAGTTCTCTATCTAAGTAGATAAACTATTCTATATACTTCTATTAGAAGCTGTAGTTAGCTAATTCAAAAACTATATCCTTAAGCTAACTAACTAAGCTTTCTAATAGTTTATATATTCTTGCATAGCCTATTATTCTTTAAACTAGATTAGAAGATTAGTTTCTCTAATCTCTAACTAAGAATAGAAGATTAGAAGATTAAATAAATCTTTTCTAAAAAATCTCCAAAACTATACTATTTATAACTCTGATTATAAATAATATTCTAAAAAATATTATATTCTCCTCTACTAAAAGGGAATCCAGTTATCTCTAACTAGAGTTTAGTTTAAATATAAAATTAAATATATACTAAGTCTTTTTCTATCTATTACTTAACCTTAGATATTAATTATAGCTATCTAATCTAACTAATTATAGCTTTTTCTATAGAAATTAATCTATTAGATTAATCTTCTATAGTTTTTTATATATTAGAATCTATTCTAATTCTATAGCTAATTTTAGTTTAAAAATATAAATTTAATATTAGTTTAAGTTTAGAGCTATAGAAAATACTTATTATTATAATATTTATAATTCTTAATAATCTATAGATTCTATAATATCCTGTATTTTTAATAAGTATCTTATTCTTTTAATTATCTCTTAGAGACTTAATCTTAAGAATTAATAATTTAGTTATAAATTCTTCTCTATTCCAAAAGCAGATTATAGATTTATTAGATTCTAATCTTATCTATCTCCTTAAAGATTAGGCAAAACTGGTTTTTTATTTCAATAGATATAGTTATAAAGATATAGAATTATTCTAAATATATATTTTAATTATTATAGTAAATAATCTTAATATCTTATTTATCTAATGTAATATATAGGCCAGACAGAAGCAAAGATAAATGAATTATTTAGATAATCTTAATAGTAAAGCAAAGTTAAAGGTAGAAATATAAATATCCTTTTTTTTTATTCTAATTCTTTTTTTTTTCTTCTCTAGGCTATATTACTTTTATATTCTAGTAAGTCTCCTTTCTTCTCTTTTCAGAGATATAATTATTACTAATAAATATAGCATTTATATTAATTTAAATTCTAGTAAATCTCCCTTTAATATTATAATAAAGATAATTTCTAATATAGACTAAATATTCTATCTGCCTCCTATATTCTATATTTATCTGTTTGTATCTCTCTTTCTGTATTACTATTATAGTATTTAATAAGTCAAATCCCTTTCTAATTAAGACATTTTTATTAATTTAAAAGAGATATAATCTCTAGCAAGATAATATTCTTTATATCTATTAAAACCCTTATTAAGGCTAGTCTTTCTAATACTAATAGTATTTTCCTTAGGTTTTCTACTAGTAAATATCTTTCTTTTCTTTTCTCTTAGCTAATATTAACTTTGGTTTTTTATTAGATCTATTTGTCTTTCCAGATAATAGTAATAAGCCCCTTTTATTTTATATTATAGATTTATTTATTAAAGTTTACTAAGCCTTCTATATTTTAGATTAGAAGATTAGAATAATAAAAAGAGTTTTTGGTATTTAAAGATTTAAGTAAAATTATCCTAGATATAACTAACTGCCCCTCTTTATTATAAGGATTAATAATTAGTAAATACTGTTTTTTGTAATAGCTAGACTTATTCTATTACTTTTAGATAAACAAATTAACTTTTATTTCTTTTTTCTTTAATTTTTTTATAAATTCTTTTATAAATACTCTATATTTTATTTATTATTATATAGCCTATTATTATATTTATTAATAATATCTTCTTCTATATTATATTACTAGATTTTTTTATTATTATATACTATTATATTAATAATCTTTATTTTATTATTTAGAGTAATTAATAACTATTATAAATATTTAATTAGAGAAAATAATCTTTATTAACTCTTTAATATTCTATTTAATTAAGATTTTTTCCTTTAATATATTTATTGTCCTGCTATATTCTATATTTTCTAATTAGCTAGATACTTTTAAAAAAATAGTAGATTCTCTATCTAATAAATCTTCTTTTAATATATAATATCTTCTGTATTAAAGTTCTGGATAAAATTAATTATATATATTTTTATTTTTCTTCTTAATATATTATAATTTTTACAGTATATAATTAATTACTTTATCTCTCTCTCTTATTTTGCCTAAATATATATTTATATATTTGTATTCCTTCTATTTAGCTTGAGTTATTAATAATAATTTTAAATAGATTATAAGAATAGATTTATTATTATCTATAATACTATATATTTTAATTAATTATTTAATCTACTATTCTCTTCTTGCTAGAATATAGTTATAGACTAATAATATTTATAGTTTTTCTAGATTATTAATCTTTACCTCTACCAGCCTTAATCTATTAATTAGATTATATAGAATTTATCTATCTAATTTTTTTAAAATATATATTTCCAGTAGATATACCTTTAGAATATAATATAGTTTAAACTAGTTATACTATAATTTCTAGTAGAATTTATTATAAATCAAAATCTATATTTTAATTATAAATCCTATTTTTGTAATAGCTTTATTTTGGATTTTCTATATTTATATAGCTCTATTTAACAAATATTTATTAGTTAATAATTATATATAGTTTATTTTCTATAAGTATTTATTATTATCTTTTATTAGATAATTTACTTTATTTAATCTAATCTTATTGCTAGGAATCTGTAGGTTTATACTATATATCAGATAGAAGAGGCTAATTTTAGATATTATATATATATATATTCTGATTATAAATATAGTTTATAGGAAGTACTTATTTTATAATCTTATTAGTTTACCTAGCAGGTATTTAATAAAAATCTGATTTAGTATACTATTTAGATTCTCTACCTTATTATTTATTTGTAGATATTATAATATTATAGTCTTATACCTAGTTTCTAATATTTTAAGATAATAATATATTGCTTTTATAAATAGATTATATTTATTATCTATAAGTATCTTGTATAGAGTACTATAGTTAATATAGATTTTATTATAAAGAAATTATATAATTACTTTTTTAGTTGCTTTTAATATAGCTTTTATAATTAGCTATCTTATAATATAGTTAATTGCTGTAATAATCTAGTAATTTCTATTTAGTATTATTAATAGCTGTCTAATTAGATTAATTTCCTATTACTTAAATAGTAATATATTCTTTTTTATTTAATATTAAGCCTTTTCTCTCTCTAATAATAATTATAAGTATTAGATAATTTAGTAATTTAAATAAATTATTATATAGTCCTGGATATTCTTCTATATTCCAGGCTACTATATTCTTATATAGAGGATACCTTCTAGCTCTAGAAACTCTAGATAGCTAAATTTATTATATATTTAGTATATTAGATTATATCTAAATAATAATTCTAAATAGAATACTTTATCTTTATTATTATATTTTTTTATAAGAATATTATTAGACTTCAAGATTATTACTCTAAACCTAAAAGCTTTATTCTATATTAATCAGGCAAGTTATTTCTTCTTAGAGATAACTTTGTTTTTGTAGTATATAATTATAGTAGTAATCTATTTCTATTTAAATATTCTATATATTACTATTAATTAAATATCTAGCTTTATAATATTTACTAGTTAGTTCTTTATAAAATCCAGTTAATAATTAATAGTATTAGAAACTATTATCTCTAAACCTTTTTAGTAATAGATATTTAGTATATATTTCTGGAATTCTGATATTTATCTTGCTAACTTCTTTGAATATACTTTAGTTAATTATAGATATTAAAAACTTTTATAATTTATAAATACTATAGTTATTATTTTATTATTAATATATCTATTTTATAGTCTTAGTATATACTTAATAGCTAACAGTTTCTTTTTATATATAGAATAGTTAAGTTCTATATTATTTAGTTTCCTTTTATTAAAGATAATAAGGTATATAATATTATCTATATTCTTTTGCATTAGAATATATCTAATTATTTATTTAGAGGCATTTATTTTAATAATAAATAGCTTTTCTCTAGCTAGCTATATTAATACTAGCTTAATTACTAATACTTCTTAGATATATATAAAAATAGTCTTATAGACTATATTCTATATAATTAGATAAAATTTTTTTTATATAATATTTTGTCTAATTCCTTTAATAATTCCAATAGAGGTATAACTATTTAAGAGAAATCCCAAATAAAATAGTAATAATATATTATTAATTCTAAGAATTATTATACTTTATATATATTTTTGAATCTTAGCTAGTTCTAGATTATATTAATCTTATTTAGTATTAGTTTTATCTATTTATTTCTAATAATATAATTGTAGAACTCTAGTTCTTATATTAAAAGAATATATTTATTAGATTTTATATATAATTAGTTATTCTCTAGTACTTGTAAAATAGTCTTAATATATTAGTAATACTCCTTTTATATTTATAAGAAGATTAGAATATTGTCTAAATATATTATATAGAACTAGTTAGTATATTTCTATAATACTAAGTTTATTATAGTCTAGAAGATTATAGAGGCATTTATAAGGCTAAATAGTATTATTAATTACTTAAACTTTCTAAAAATAATATTAAAAATAGTTTTCAGGATAGATAATATATCTATCCAGATTTACTAATATTCTAATAGTAAATTAATTTTAAAGAAATACTAGATTAAATTAATTATATTTAATAATTTCTAGATCTATAATAGCAGATATCTATTTTTAATAAATACCTTATTAAATATTTGATAATTAATATATATTCTCTATTTCCCTTTAGGTTTCTTAATAAATAATATCAGAAAGCCTTATAGATTTACTAAGAATTATATAAATCTCTTTTTAAGTAACTCTTTAAATTTGCTATTTTAATTCCTTTATATATATATATAATAGAGAGTAGAAATTAATATTAACAAAATTAATATTTTCTATCTCTATATTATATTTAAACTCTCTATCTAATAGTAAAGTAAGCAGTAACTCTAATTAGAATATTTTATAAAACTATTTTAATAAGATCTTTAGTTTAGAATTTTTTATCTCTATTAGTTTAACTTCTATATTTAATCTAGTTAAATAAATTAACTATAATATTACTTCTATTAACTTTTTTTAAAGTATTCTTAGTATCTGTATAGTAAATAATATATTTAAGGCTAGTAAAAGAGTTTTTTATAATATATATCTTATATCTATTAGTTTTATAATATAAGTTCTTTTCTATTTATTCTTAATTTATATTTATAATATTCTCTAGTTAATCTAAAGATTAGTTTTTTTTAGTTATTCTCTATCTAATATTAGATTATAATTATATATTTTAATTTTTTATATATATATTATATCTGTTTAACTTTCTATTTGTATTAGTAACTAGCTATATACTAATATCTCTATTAATTGCCTGTTTGATAGTTATATATTAAAAGAATTTTTCTATTTCTTTTAATTAATTTATAGTTTTCTGGTAAATAGCTTCTTTATTATAAAAGTATAGTTTACTTCTAAATTAATTAGAATATATATTTTCTAACTCTAGTCTAGTAGATTAATTAGTTTTTTAAATAATATTATTGCATTACCTATTATAAATAGATAATTAGTTTATTTAGATTTATTAATTATTTTTTTTTCTTTCTTTTACTTCTGCTTTTTACTAATCTTAATAGAATTAAGATTATTTAATACTATTAATTTTGGTTTTGATTAGAAAGTATAGTATAATACTATAAATAATTAGTAAAGGCTTTTAGTCTTATTAATTTTGTCTTTTTTCTAATTTAGTTAATTTATTACTAATTAATTAGTTCTGTATAAACTTAGAATATTTATAATATAAATAATCTATTTTTTTATATCTAAAGTAGACTTTTTGTTATTTATATTATAGTATCTATACTAGTAATAACTTTTTAGAATAATTTAGATTAGTAATAATTATATTAAGATCTATTAGATTTTCTATATTAATAGTACTTTTATTATCCTTTGTAATATTTAATAAATATTAGATAATACTTTAATTCTACTTCTATTATATAAAACAGAGAATAGCCTTATATATTATTATTAGCTTATATTTATATTTATACTACTCTGTCTAGAGCTTTTGTTTAGTATTTGTTATTAATTTTTATAGTATAATAATATCTATTAGATTTTTTAAATCTAGTATTAGAATAGCTTCTATTAGGCAAGAAGTATAATTTTAGAATAATAATATACCTTATTTATACTTTTTAAATTACTTCTAGTACTTTATATAACTATTATAATCTTTAAAATTATCTAATAATTATTTATAGAAGTCCTGTAAAATTCTAATTTCTACTACTATATCTTATTTAATATATAATTAAAGATTATTCTATTAAATCTCTATATTGCTACTAAGATAATTATAATAAAAAATAATCTTTTAATATTTAATTACTTTCTTTTCTATTAAAGCCTTTTTATTCTAAAAATACCTCTTTATCTTAATAATCTATTTGAATATTATATTGTCTCTAATCTACCTATTATATATTAGTAAGTATAATAGATTAGAAACTTTTTTATAAATAGTACTATCTTTTATCTAAGTTTTATTACTAATATTATCTAGTCTAAATTTAGTATTTAGTATAATATTACTTTTTCTTTCTATTTCTAATTCTATATAAAAGACTTTAATAGTAGTAGTTTATATTTTTATTTCTTTTTAAATATTCTATAGAGATATTTCTATTCTCTATTCTATTTTTTATAAGCCTTTATACTAAGCAATTATATAGATAAGGATAATTTATAGCTTATCTCTATCCAAATTACTTAAGGCAAAGATAACTTAGTCTAGTTTTACTAGAATTTCTATTTTAAAGCTTTTAGTCTAGTAAGTTTAGTTAACTATTAATTTAGAAATTAATTATTTAGCTTTTTTATATAATATCTCTACTATTTTATTTATAGAGAATCTGATAAATTCTATTCTTATAGATTAAAATATTAATTTTTAAATAATTATATAAGGTATATACTATATTTCTAGAATTAATATAGTAGAGTATAGCTTTTATAAATTTTATCTACTATTAGCTTACTCTAAGGTAGTTTTAGTATAATATACTACCAGATATAATTTTATTTATAAAAGATTATATAGTTCTTTATCTAAATAGATAAACTATTTTATATATTTTTATTAGAAGCTATAATTAGCTAATTTAAGAGTTATACTCTTAAGCTAGCTAACTAAGCTTTCTAATAGTTTATATATTTTTGTATAGCTTATTATTTTTTTAGCTAGATTAGAAGATTAGTTTTTCTAATCTTTAGCTAAAAGCTAGAGATTAAGAGATTAAATAGATTTTCTCTAAAGAATCTCTAGAGCTATACTACTTATAATTCTAACTACAAGTAATATCTTAAAGAATATTACAAATCTAATAATTACTTTTTAAATTGCCTAAAGAGTATATTATAATTAGACTTATTATTAATATTTAGAAGTATCTAGAAATAGATAATATTCTAGCTTTTTTAAAGAAGATAAAAATTTAATTTTAGACTAAACTAGCTATTGTATTTTTTTTAAAGAATAAATAGACTATTATTAAATATTATATCTATAATAAAAGGTACTATATTAAAGAATATCTATTTCTATTAATTATTTAAAAGGCTACTAAAAATATTAAAAAATAATAAAGAAAATCTTTTAAGAAAATTACTAATAATTTATCTAATTAAAATAAAAAGATATTAAATATAATCTCTGAATTTTATAAAGAGATTTAAATAATAAAGAATAAAAGATTACAGAATAGAAAATATAAAATCTACTAAATAAAAGAAACTTTAAATATTAGAACTACTAAATCTTATTTAAAATCTTTAACTTTAGTTATTTTTAATAACTAAATCTTATATAAGATTACCTATTTTTAAATAATATTACTAGTAAGAATCTATAATAATAGTATATAAATAGTAATACTAGTTTTTATATAACTAATAAAATATACTATTTTAGAAAACTATTAATTAAAATTTAAAGAAGATATATTTAAATAAGAGAAGGAATTCTATATTTAGAATATATAGATATAGCTATTTTATAAGATAAGAATAAGAGAATTATATATTTAAAAAATATATTACTTATATTAAATCTTAAGGTAAATCTTTTATTAACTAAGATACTTTATTAGTAAATAAATTTATATAAATACTTTAATAATAGATTAATATTTATATTAGATAAATTAAACAATATAGTAATTCAAGAGATTATTAAATATAGAGTTTATATTATTAAGAAGATTTATCTAGATCTAATACTAAAATTACTATATATATTAATAATATTATTAATTAATAATATTAATATATAATATATACTATAGCTAATATTAGAAACAAATAGAGTATAATAAATAAATAAAAGAAAAGTATTTTAAAACTTATCTATATTAATATATATAGTTAAATATTAGAATCTAAGAATAGATATATTTATTTTTTAATAATAGTAAATAACTATTTAAAGAAAATATAGATATTTCTAATAAAAGCTAAATCTAATACTATCTCTATTCTAAATTAATAGAAAAGGGAAATAGAAATAGCTATAGATCTTAAAATATTTAATATATAATTAGATAATATACTAGAACTTAAAAATATCTTTAAAATCTAGAGAAAAGAGTTTAGTATTTATTATAAACTAATAATTCTATATATATTAATCTAAAATAAAATTATTAAATAAGTATATTAAACTATTAAAAGAAGAATAAAAACTTTATTTAAAAATTTAAAAATTTAAATTAAACTATAGATAGAAGTAATAGAGACTAATATATATTAAAAATAGAATATTAAATAGACTAATAATTAATAAAATTTAGATAATTCTAGAAGAAGCTTTTACTAGAGTTAAGCTATTAATTAATTATCTCAGAATATAGAAATATTAAGTAGTATTATATATAAATCTAGAGTTACTATTATAAGATATAAGAAGAAATAAATTAATAGATTAAAATAGAATCTGTATTTTTATTAAATATATTAAAAGGATAAATAAATAATAAAGAGTTTAAATACTAGATATAAAAAAGATTATTAAAACTTATTAAACTAAATTCTTTAAAAAATAACTAGAAAAAGATCTAAATCTTAGAATTTCTTAGAAATTAGTACTAATATAATATTAATAAAAAACTTAAAAGAGTAACTAGTTTATTAATTAAATATCTTATTTAAATTAATAATAAGATTTAATAAGTTTTTAAAAGAAAAGAAGAATAATATTAATAATTAAAAAGAGATTAATAATTCTAAGAAAATCTTTTCTAAGACTATTAATCTTTAGAATATATATAAAATTCTAATAGAATCTCTATTTAAATTAAGCAGATAAGAATTATTTTATATAGAAATATCTCTAATAATAAAATAAAAAAAGAAAGAATATAAATTACTAAAAGAAAAATAGAGTATAAAATTTTATAAAATTATATTTATACTAAATCTCTTAAGTTTAGAAATTAATATAGATAAGAAGAAATATATAGAATAAATATTTAATACTATAATAGCTATATATATAGCTAGAGAATAAATTCTAATTCTAGTCTTATATTATATTATAGTTAATAATTTTATATAGAATAAATTATAGAAAAATATCTTTAAATCTAAAACTAATATATTCTAAACTAATAGTATTTTTAAAGTTATTATTCTATTATCTAGAGCTAATATTATTATAAGCTAATAGATACTTACTATTAAGTATAATCTAAATAACTCTCTTTAAAAGCTTAAAATATATCTTGTTATTTATAGATTTATCTAAAAATATAGTATTAATTTTAAATATATCTTTATAAAGTAAAGTATTAAAAGTTCTTGCTTATACTAGTAAGTTAAAATATAATATACTAATATTATAAAGTACTAATTATTTTCTTTTATAGATTAAATAAAGCTATTTCTATTTAATTAATCTTCTTATTAGTATTCTTATACTTCTTTTACTAAGCTATTAAGCTAACTATACTATTCTTATTAAGATTCTTATATCTATTAAACTAGCTTTTTATTCTATATTCTTTCTAGCTTTTTTTTAAGCTCTTTTTACTCTCTTTATATTTATTTTCTCTCTTGTAGTTAATAATAGTTTAAATATAGTCTAGTATTCTAATAATCTACTTCTAAATCTTTTCTATAGAAGCTCTTTCTATACCTAAATCTAGAGTTCTTTTTCTGTTTTTTTAGTACTAGAAGCTTCTTGTATAGTAGTTCTTTTCTTTATCTAGAACTATCAAGGTTTAATTATATTTAAATTAGGTAAATTCGATAGCTAGAGTATATAGGAAATCTTATAGAAATTATATACCTTCTGCTAGATATAGTAGATATATAAGAGAGTATTATCTTTTTAAATAATAGTATTTAAGTATTTTTTCTAGTATTTCTTTATAAAAGAGATAATCTTTATAATAATAATAATATATTATAATATAATTAATCTAGTTAGTTTTTATTATTAAAGAAATAATCTATTTATCTTTTAATAGTAATATTAATTAACTCTTTTTTTTTCTCTATATATAAGTAGACTAGTCTTTTCTATAAATTTCTATACTGGTTTTTTTCCTTTTTAATTATAAAGGCTTATATAGCTTATTCTACTAGTAATCTTCTATTATTTTTAGTAGAGTTCTTTATATTTATAGTTTATAATTACTAATTTATTTTTAGCTTATTTTTTTTCTAGATAGTCTTTAGTTTCTATATATAGTAAGATTTCTTTTTATTATATATAAAGTAGCTCTAAAATATAAAATTAAATACTCTAGTCTAGTACTATTATATATATATAGAATTATAAGCTTTATTTACTTTATACTAGACTTTAGTTACTTTATAGTATTATTCTAAAATAATAGAGATTTTATTATATTATATTTTTCTAATTTTTAAGTTTCTAGTATTAATAGTTTAATATAAATTTATATCTATAGAACTTTGCTTTATTAGTAAAACTAGATTTCTAGGTAAATTTATATTTTGTAAATCTATACTTGCAAAGAATTTAACAGGTAGATATATAAAAAATACTAGTTTTATATATAAGAATTTTAGCAGATTTTTTATATCTAGTTTAATTCTTTTAAACTAAATTAATAATAGATTATTTTATAGCCTTTATAATAATTTTAGATTATCTAGAATAAGAAATATTAATTATATATTTATTTTTAATAAAAGAATTCTTCTTAAGCTAATAACTATACTAAATAGTTTATTTTTTAATATCTCTCTATATAGTAGAAGGTATTCTAGTAATCTTATAAATATCTTTAGGTTTATATTCTATTAGAATTAAGATAAGAGCTTAAACTTAAGTAGTAGTTTAATAAATAAGTATTTTAATAAAATTAGTATTATTAATATAGTTATTAGTATAGTTACTAGTAGAATATTTTTTGTAGTTAAAAATATCTAATATATAAAATAATAATTCAAATAGCTTTATAATTAATAAAATAAATAAAAATAGTAGTTAAAAGTAATTATTAATAGTATAGTAAACTAGTAGTTAAAATAGCTAGTTAAAAGTTATAATTAAAATATAATATTAATAATACTAATTAGCAAGAACTTTTAATACTTTACTTTATATCTCTATTCTTTATTATAATATATTAAGAATTTTTATAATTATTATTATTATTATAAAAGATTATAAATATTATATTATAGATATTAATAATATCTTTACTAAATTAATATTAAAGAAAGAAATATATATAATAATTTTTTCTAGAATAGAAGTTCTACTAGAAATAATACTTAAAATCTGTTACAATATAGTAGTCAGGACTAGTATATTAAGGGCTAGTAATAGATAATTATTCTAGAATACCTTACTATTTAGAAGTTTCCTAATTTCTCTATAAGAGAACTAGATTAGATATAGATTAACTATTATTCTAGTAGAAGTAGAAACTCTTTAAGGATTTTACTATAGTTAAAAAACAATAATAATATTGTTTATTCTGCTGTAATATATAGATTCCTTTAGTCTCTAGCTAGATCTTTCTATCTCTAGTTATATTTAACTACCTTCTAGAATATATATTCTTAACTAAATCCTTAAATCTTTATATAGTCTAAAATAAGTAGTATAGAACTAGAACTAGATCTATATTAAAATACTTTAAAAAATAAATTTTATATAAATTAATATAGATTTATATCTTCTATAATATTTAGAGAAAAGGATTTTAATTTTAATATATATTAATAATATTCTAGTTAGTATTTAGTAAATAGAGAATATTAACTAGTTTAAATAATAATTTAGAATAGTTTACAAGATTAAAAATCTAAAAGAAGTAAAAAAGATTTTAGATATTTAAATTATCTATAATAGAAAAAATAGAATATTAATAATAAACTAATCTTATTATATCTAGAAACTCTTATTAAAATATAGAATAAATAAAAAAATATATCTAATTAGTATTTTATTAAATAAATATAATTAGTTAAAATTCTCTAGTTTTTAAGATAAATAAGTAGACTAGAAAGAATACTAGAAGATTATTAGTAGTCTTATCTATTTAGCAATTTTAATAAGACTAGATATTATATTTGCAGTAGATAGACTTAGTTAATATCTATTAGATTTATTTAAAAAGTATTTTAGATTATTAAAATCTTTAATAAAATATCTTTATTTAATTATATATCTTAATCTTTAATTTAATATAAATAAAGATTAATAATTTATTAGATACTTAAACTTAGATTATATAATAAATAAAACTAATTAGATATTAATTTTTAGAAATATTTTTATTCTAACTAATTACTCTATTAGCTAATTAAATAAGAAATAGAAATTTATTATAACTTTAATAATAGAAACTAAGTATATAATTATATATTAGACTATAAAATAATTTTAATAACTAGCTTTACTTTTAAAAAATATAAATTATAGAAATTATATTAGTTCTAATTAATATAAACTAATAGTAAAAAAAGAATAAGCTTTTATTATTAGGTTTTTAGTAAAATTCTTTAGAAATAATTAAGTATTTTTATCTTTAATAAGAAATATATATACTTATAAAAGGTTAAAGTATATTAATATTATATATTATTATATAAAAGATCTATATTAAAGAAATAGAATTAGAATAGAATTTATTAGTATTAGAGATATAGTAATAGATAGCTTTATTAAACTACTTTCTAGAATAAATTTTATAAGATTCTTTAGATAGCTAGAATTTACTAATCTAGTAAATTTAGATTAAAAAGAAATATTATAATATAATAGTTAAAACTAGTATATTTTTATAAAATATTATATAATCTAATTATATAATTTAATTAGTAGAAGATAATTATTATATTAAATCTCTTAATTAGTATAATTAATATAAATAGTATTATTATTTTATTCTTACTAATTCTTTTATTCTAAGTTAATCTTTCTATTACTAGTAGTATATCTCTTTATTAAATAAGCTATATTAATTTAACTAAGTAATTTTAACTCTTATATTAATATAGAGAATATTTAATAAGAATATAATTTATATTTTAAATTCTTAAACTATAATAGTACTAATTAGTATTTATAATATTAATTAAGACTAGATATTTTTTTAGAATAACTTTTTCTATTTAGAATTAAATTATAATAGAGCTTACTATCTACTAGCTTATATATTATTTTAATTTTGTAAAATCTATAGAATCTATAGAATCTATAGAATCTATAGAATCTATATTAGAAAAAATCTATTTTTATTTTAATTTTATCTTTATATCTATTTCTATATTAGTTAATTTAGATTCTTTATTTTTAATAACTAGTAGTAATAGCTTACTAGTAAAATAGTATTTTTAATAATTTAATTAGCTACTTTATTTTCTAGAATTTCTATATAGTCTAAGAGCTATTAGATTTAAAGCTACTACTATTTTCTTTTTAGACTATTTATCTGACTAATTATCTTCTTTAATATATACTAATCTAATATTACTACTACTATAAAGTCTTATAAAGTTAAAATAGCTATCTAATTATTAAAAAAAATAGTAGTAAAGCCTCTAGAATCTTTAGATAGCTAAGATAATTATTTTAGTATAATATTAATTTTTTAAACTTAGTTATATATATTATATAAGTATTTATATAGCTTACTAATAGCTATTATATCTCTAGATTTCTAAAAAAGAAAAATATATAATAATTTTTATTTCTCTTTTAAAGAAACTATTATTAATATAAATTACTAATTATTTTTTTAGCCTTTAATTATAAGTTTTAATAGTAGCTTTCTTACTATTATAAATCTATATATCTAGAAATATCTATTAGAATATAATAATAAAAGAGAAAATCTACTTTATTTAAAAAATAGAATCTAGTTCTAGTTTTATAAAAACTATATATTTAAACTATTAAAAAGAGATTATATATATCTTTAATATAGAGACTACTTTAATACTTTATAATTAGTATAGTATATTTCTAAATAATAATACTATAAGATAAATGCAGGGATTTTTTATAGTATAGGCTAAAGTAATTAATAGTAGAGATATATATAGATAGATTTCTAATATAATATAATTTATAATATAAAAGATTTCTATTATTTAATATAGAATATAATATTAATTTTTTTCTAGAATTTAATAGGCTTTATTTTTAACTTATTTAAATTCTTAGTTATTCTAAATATACTAGACTAAGCAAATATAGATTAGCTAAAGTAGTAGAATTATAATATATATATATTAAAGCTAAAGAATATTTATTCTTTAAATAAAACTAGTAATAGAAGCAAGAATTACTTAAAGCTTAGCTACTTTAATATTTATATTATAGATTTATTCTAATCTATCTAGATATTTATTTAGACTAATTTTAAGATATTTTATAGTTATCTTTAATTTAATTTAAATATCTTAAATCTATATAGTAACTCTAATAGACTCTATTAGATAGATAAATTTAGAATACTTTAGAATAAAGTAAATTAGCTTATATTTATTAGAGAAAAACTAGATTATATAAATCTACTTCTATTTCTCTATTAGTTAATATACCTGTATAAGTATTTAGTAATTCCGGACTATAAAAGTACTCTAAATAAAGAAATAGAAATTATTAATATAATCTATAACTATAATAATAATAGAAAACTACTTTTAAATATTATTAATTAAATTAATATTAAAGAAAAGAAATAGAATTAGAAATAATAGAGATTTCTAAAAAATACTTATTTATAGATTAAACTTTTCTATAATACTTTCTAATAATATAATAATTATCTTGCAGATCTTTAGAAAGCTAATAATCTAATCTACTATCTCTATTAAAATCTAATAATTATAGAGATTATATAATATTTATAATTAATATTATTAAATATTCTCTCTTTATCTAAAATAAGTAGAAAAGTAATTAGCTTTTATAATCTCTAGATTATATAGATATTTTTAAACAAAAGATATAATATATATTTATAAAAATACTTTCTATAGCCTTCTATATAGTTCTATAGAAAAATCTTATATTTCTTTATTAAATAACTAATCTAGATAGTAATAATAGTTTTTAAAGCTTTTTTTAGAATACTTAGTAATACTATAAAATAATATATTTTAGAAATAATATAGTTTAGCTTTTTTACCTTTTTTAGAATAATAATATTAGATCTATAGAAATACCTTAGGCAATAGCTATAGTAAAAATACTTATTAAATAAATATATTAGAAAAAGACTAAAAATAGAAAGAATTTTCTTCTATACTAGATTTAATATTCTGTTTAAACTAAGAGCTTTTATTAAGATAGTATTCTTAATAACTCTAATAATTTTATAAATTATAATTAGAAGAATTTGCAGTAGCTAAGAATAATAATAATTTTTAATATTTTAAAAATTTACTAATAGAGATTCTAAATATAGAATTTCTTAAAAAACTCTAACTTTTATTTTAGAGATTTTATATTAGTATTCTTTATAGTATAAAATAGTAGTAATAGTAGTAGTAGAATTTATTTCTGCATTTATTAGCTCTATTAGCTAAGTAGTAGTAGATTGCAGTTAGATAGTAGACTAGTTCTACTAGTTTATCTTTTACTATTCTTATTACTATCTGCTAGCTACTAGATCTTGCCTAGCTAGCTAACTCTAATTTAACTATTTATTTACCTATCTAATATCTATATTATTAATTAATATATAGGCAGATTCTATTACTATATATAGAGGCAGAAATTATATAGTCTAGGAAAAAATAATAGAGCTTTCTGATTCAAGAGAAAAGAAAAGAGTAGAAAAAGATTATACAATTAGTATATATATAAAGAGAAGATAAGAGATAGAAGATCTATAGTTAGTTCTAGATAGCTTTATAAATAAACTACCTTTAGAAACTATATATATATATATAAGCTTTTTATATAGAATAGCTAGTTTACAGATAGTCTCTTATAAATTTAATAGTTCTAGAAATATATTAATCTAATAATTAGAGAGTAATCTAAAGTTATAGAAAGATAATAAAACTACTATAAATAATCTAATAAATTATAAAGAGATAGTAAAACTATCTAAGAATATAGATATTAATAATAAACTATATAATATATTTTAGAAGAAATATCTAGCTAAGAATTCTATAATAGTTAATTTTCTATAAAAGAGCTATTTAAAGTATTTTATATTTTTAGTCTTAATATATTAGATATTTAGTAAGAATATAATCTATATTTTAAATCTCTAGACTATAATAGTACTAATTAATATCTATAATACTAATTAAAACTAGATATTTCTCTAGAATAATCTTTTCTATCTAAAGCTAAATTATAGTAGAGCTTATTTATAGTAAAGCTTATTATTTATTAGAGATCTATATAAAACTCTAAAAGCTTTTTATTAAAGAAAGTAGATATCTTTTATAATAGAAATCTATAGGAATTTAAAGTCTATTACTAGATTTAGTTACCTTAATATAGTATCTAGAATTATTGCTAGTAGTTAGTAATAAAAATCTGAAAAAATCTAGCTAATATTACTTACTAGTCTATCTATTATTATAATTTTATAAGATTTATAGAGTTTATAATAGTAGTAGTAGTAGAATTTATTTCTATATCTATTAGCTCTATTAGCTAACTCTAATCTAACTATCTATTTACCTATTTATCTTTTTAATTAAAATATAGGCAGTTCTACTACTATATATAGAGGCAGAGAATATATAATAGAAGAATAATAACTAAATAGTCTAATTAAAGAGAGTAATATTAAAAAGATAAAACAAGGTTTAATAACTAGTATATATACTAGAAAAGAAAAGTAAAAGATAGAAAATCTATAATTAGTTTTAGATAGCTTTTAGAATATAATAGTTTCTAAAAATTATATATATATAAGCTCTTTATACAAGGTAGCTAGTTTATAAATAATCTCTTATAGATCTAGTAGTTTTAGAAGTAGACTAATTATATATATTAATTAGTAAATAATAGAATAAGTAATAGATTAGATTAAAGCTTAACTTAGCTTAGTTTAACTTGCTAAAATATCTAAGTTAAGTTAAGAATACTAGCTTAGCTTATTAAGTTAAGTTAAGAGGCTTAGCTTAGTTTAGCTTATAAGCCTATAAACTTAGCTTAAACTTTAATTTTTCTAGAGCTTACTCTAGTACTAGATTTAATATAGTAAATTAGTAAGTAATTTTATTAATATACTAGTTCTAATTAGAGAATTAGATTATATATTAGACTTATAAGCTAAGCTTGCAAGCTAGATTAAGTTTAAATTCTTAGTTTAACTTAATAAGCTAAGCTTAATTTTCTAGCTTAACTTAATTTAATACTAATACTAGTAGATAATCTAGTAGATTACAGAAAGATAACAGAACTATTTAAAAATATAGATATTAAGAATAAACTATATAATATACTTTAAAAAAAGTATCTAATTAAGAATTTTATAGTAGTTAGTTTTCTATAGAGAGACTATTTAAAATATCTTGTATTATTTATATTAATATAGAGAATATCTAGTAAGAATATAATTTATATCTTATATTTCTAGACTATATTAGTACTAATTAATATTTATAATACTAATTAAAATTAGATATTCTTTTAAAATAATCTTTTCTATCTAAAGCTAAATTATAGTAAAGCTTACTACTTATTAGAAATCTATATAAAGTTTTAGATATCTCTTATTAAAGAAGTTAAAAATCTTCTATAATAGAAATTTATAGAGATTTAAGACTTATTACTAAATCTATTCTAATTAATATAGTATTTAAAGCTACTATTAGTAGTTAGTAATTAGAATTTAAAGAAATCTAGCTAGTATTATTTACTAATCTATATATTATTTTAATTTTGCAAGATTTATAGAATCTATATTAAAGAAGGTTTATTTTTAATCTTATTTCTGCCTCTATTTCTATACTAGTTAATTTAGGTCTTTTGCTTCTAATAGTTAGTAGTAGTAACTTATTAATAGAATAATATCTTTAATAATCTAATTAGCTATTTTATTTTCTAAGATTTCTATATAGTCTAGAAGCTATTAGATTTAAAATTATTACTATCTCTATTTCTTCTGCAGATTATCTATCTGGCTAATTATATCTCTTAATATATATTAATCTAATACTATTATTACTATTAAGTCTTATAGAATTAATATAACTATCTAGTTATTAATAAAGATAATAGTAGAATCTTTAGAATTTTTAGATAGTTAAGCTAATTACTTTAATATAGTATTAATTTTCTTAAATTTAGCTATATATACTATATAGGTATCTGTATAGCCTATTAGTAATTATTATATCTCTAGAGAGAAAGAGTATATAATAGTCTTTATTTCTTCTTTAAAGAGACTACTATTAGTATAAATTACTAGTTATAAGCTTTAATAACAATTTTCTTACTATTATAAATCTGTATTTCTGGAAATATCTACTAGAGTATAGTAGTAAAGAAGAGGATTTACTCTATTTAAAAAATAAAGTCTAGTTCTAATTTTATATAAACTATATATTTAAACTATTAGAAAGAGATTATATATACTTTTAATATAGAAACTATTTTAATATTTTATAGTTAATATAATATATTTCTAAATAATAATACTATAAGATAAAAATAGATATTCTCTATAGTCTAGACTAGAATAATTTCTAGTAGAGATATATATAAATAGATTTCTAATATAATATAGTTTATAATATAAAAGACTTCTACTATTTAATATAGAATTTAATATTAAATCTTCTTTAGAATTTAGTAAATCTTATTTTTAAGTTTTTTAAATCTCTGCCTCTCTTATATATACTATACTAAGCAGGTATAGATTAGTTAAGATAAAAGAACTATAATATATATATAGCAGAATTAAAGAATATTTATTCTCTAGATAAAGCTAATAATAAAAAAAAGAGCTACTTATAGCTTTACTATCTTAATATTTATATTAGAAATCTGTTTAAAACTATCTAAATATTTATTTAGATAGACTCTAAGATATTTAATTATTTTTTTAGATTAATTTAAATATCTTTAATCTATATAGTAGCTCTAATAGATCTTATTAAATAAATAAACTTTAGATACTTTAGAATAAAGTATATTAGTTTATATTTATTAGAGAAGAATTAGATAATATAGATCTATTTCTATCTCTTTATTAATTAATATATCTATATAAAGATATAGTAGTTCTAAACTGCAGAACTACTTTATATTAAAAAACAGAGATTATTAATATAGTCTATAATTATTATAAAGATTAAATATAGTCTTTAAATATTATTAATTAGATTAGTATTAAAGAAGAGGTAAAGAATTAGTAATAATAGAAATCTCTAGAAAATACTAGTCTATAGATTAGACTTCTCTATAATACCTTCTAATAGTATAATAATTATCTTGTAATCTTTTAAAAAGCTAATAATCTAATTTATTATTTCTGCTAGAATTTAGTACTTGCGGAGATTATATAGTATTTACTTATAGTTAATATTATTAAATACCTTATTCTTATCTAGAATAAATAGAGATATAATTAATTTTTATAATCTCTAGACTATATAGACTCTTTTAAGTAAAAGATATAAGATATATTTACAGAAGTACTTCTAGTAATCTTCTATATAATTCTATAGAAAGAGTTTATACTTTTTTATTAAATAGCTAATCTAGATAATAATAATAGCTTTTAAAGCTTTTTCTAAAATATTAAGTAATACTATAGAGTAATATACTTTAGAGACTATATAATTTAGCTTTTTTATCTTTTTTAAAATAATAATATTAGATCTATAGAAGTATTATAAATAGTAGTTATAGTAGAGATATTTATTAAATAGATATATTAAGAAGAGACTAAGAATAGAAAGAGATTTTTTCTATATTAGATTTAATATTCTATCTAGATTAGAAGCTTTTATTAATATAGTATTCTTAATAGCTCTAGTAATTTTATAAATTATAATTAAAAGAGTTTGCAGTAGCTAAAAATAATAAAAATTATTAATATTTTAAAGATCTACTAGTAGAAATATTAGATATAGTATTTTTTATAAAATATAAGTCTTCTTCTTAGAGATTTTATATCTATATCTTTTATAGTATAGAATAGGTATAAATATTATCTATAGAGTCTTTTACTATCTTATCTATTAGACTAGTTTCTAGAATCTCTTTAATATTTATAGTTTTTCCTTTATATAATCTTAGTATAAATTTCTTACTATTTTAATACTTTTATAATTTAAGTAATACTGGATTTATTTAAACTACTTCTAGTCTTTATTAGATTCTATCTAATAAGCTTATTATTAAGCTTATTAGACCTATTTCTTTAGTTATCTTATTTCTAGTATATAACTAAAATATAAAAAACTTATAATTCTAATCTTTAATATAGCCTTAGCTATAGTACTATTAATTAGAATTATTAAATATTTAATAGTATTATTAAACTTCTTCTTATTAGTATATAGAGTCTAATCTAGAGTCTAGATATTCTCTTAAAATTCTTTAAAAAAGATATTCTAATTAATAGTAATCTATTTCTTTCTATAAATCTCTTAAGCTTATATTATTAATAAATTAAACTTTATTAAAATTAGAATATAGTTTACTATATAAAGCTACTAAGACTAATTCTTATAGTAGATAAAATACTTAATTATTAACTAGTTTTTCCAGATAAGATTAATTATAATCTATAGAATCTATCTATTTTTACTTTGTTTTTTATATATAATAGTATTCTATAGAATTAACTATATTAATCTATAATTAGCTTTTATACTAATAAGCTTATTAGCCTTCTAATAAATATAGGTATACTCTAGCTAGAATTAAAGTAGATAATATAGATTAAAATCTCTAAGAATAATATATTTATCCTTTTTAATATTTTTAAATACCTAATATAGTATATCTAGAATACCTTAGCTACTCTAACTACTAATTAGTTTAGTTTCTAGACTAGAGTTATATATATTATAAATATAGATCTATTCTAAAAATATCTTTAAAATAAATATACTAAAATTCTTAATATAATATTTAATTAACTAGCTTCTAGAGTTAATTTTCTTTAAGATAAATAGGTAAATCTAGAAAACCTCTCTATCTGCTAATATTAGTTTTAGTAATATATAAAATTTTTCCTCTAGTATCTATAAGTAAGTAATTATTTTCTTTCTATAATAGTTAATACTAGATTTCTAAATTACTAATATCTTATATTTATATAGTTTCTTCTTACTAAAAAGATATATAGTAATTTGCTTCTATAATTTCTAGTAGTTAGTCTATAGAATTTAGATTTAGTTATATTTCTTTATATAATAATATTATTATTTTTATTAATAATTTTATCTTTATCTTTAGAATTATTACTTTAGAAAGCTTAAAAAGATTAAATAAATTTAAATAAGCTTTCTATATTAATATTAATTTTATCTTCTAATTTATTATTTATTTATACTAACTACTTCTTCTTTAGACTATCTATTCTAGCTAGAATTACTAATAATAGAGTATTTAGTAATAAATCTAACTAGGAGTTTATTTACTTTTTTAAAGAACTTTTACTATAGAACTTCTATCTAGATTTCTATAGAATAAAGATAATATTAATATCTATAACTTTACCTCTCTTTTTCTAAGATTTCTTATTAGATTACTCTATTAATACTAGAGTATTAATATTAGTATTAATATTACTCTAGCTTTAATTTTAAGATATAAAGGCTTTTAATTTTAATTAATTCTTCTATAAAGTAGATTCTAGAATTTAATCTTTAGATTATCTAATCTTCTAACTAATTTCTATTAGAGTAAAATCTTTATTACTATTAATTAATAATATTATCTGCTTATTTAATTAAGATTAGATAACTAGTATATAATAAGAAAACCTGTAGATATAAATATTCTAGATAATAATAATCTTTATCTGCTATATAGAATAGTTCTAAAAAAAGATAAAATGCTTTAGCTTTTTTAACTACTTTGCTTACTCTTTTTTATTAAGAAAATTCTTACAAATAGTATATTTAACTATTTATTTATTCTTGAAGTTTTTATATATTTAAATTCTATATTTTCTAGTATAATAGATATATTAGAGATTCTATCTATAATATCTAGTAATATATCTATATATCTAATATTTAAAATATTATTAAACCTGCTAATCTTTATAATATATTATAGTACTATATAGTTTATCTAGAAAAATAACTCTCTAATCTACTACTATATATATAGTATAATTATTATCAAATTTAATATTTAGTATAAAAGTCTACTAATCTTAATTTTTTAGTTTCTTAATTTTCTTTAGTCTTAGAAGCTAGCTAGCCTATATAATAGAGCTAGAAACCTTAGCTAGCTAGCCTATATTATTAGTATAGAGCTAGTTCTTTAATATTAATAGAATTAGTAAATATATCTAATTAATTTTAATCTAATATATAGTAATAAGAAATATTTATTTTTTAATCTCTATATAACTACTAAGTACTTTTATTTATATATTATACTATATTAACTACTCTATTGTAAGAAACTAGAGTTTCAGAAAAGCTAGCAGGTAATTAGATTAACTAGCTAATATAGTAAGAGTCTTAGTATCTTCTATATAGAACTCTTCTAGCTTCTAGCTACTTCTATTAAAAGGGTTTAGTATAAGAATTCTAGTATAGAATACTATTTAGAAGATAGATATAATATTATATTAAAATAGATTACTAGTTCTTTTAAGATAATAATCTAAAATCTTAATATAAACTATTTAAAACCTCTAGAATCTTAATATTTAAGAATTCTGTATTATTATTCTGTTTTATACTTATATACTATATTCTTATATATAAGTTCTTTTGGAAATTTAGGAATTTTAGAATACTAAAATTAGATTATCTATTTAGAATCTAATAGAGAATTAGAATTCTAATATTATCTCTTTTTTTAATAAGGTTTATTTTTAAGCTATTAGTTAAAATATTATATAGAGCTTTAATATTACTATAAATAATAATAATAAATAATAGCTAATTCTTTAAGCTATAAGAGTAGTTTCTAGATAATTAGAGATTTATATAGAGAATAGTATTACTAGAGAGTTAATACTATATAATAAAAATAGTAAAGTTTATTATTATAATTTTATTAAAAATAATAATTTTTTTTATTCTGTATATAATTTCTATTTCTAAATATATCTAATAGTTATATTAGATATATTTTTAAATAAGAATAAATATTAATAATATAGTAATAGGTTTAGAAAGTTTTTTTTTAGTTATTTTCTATATTTATTTAAAGCTTTAGCTCTATAGATATATTAATCTAGAAAGTAATAAAGGTAAATATTAATATATATAATAGTTAAAATACCTCTCAAGAAAGATTAAAGTAATATATAATATAGCTATAGCAAGAATATTACTTATAGATTAATTTTTCTAGTAAGTTTTCTAATATTAATATTAAAATAGAGATTAAAATTAATATAATATTACTTAATCTAGTAATACATTATTTCTATCTAAAGATATTATCTCTATTTCTATATCTTTTCCTTTATAAAATAAAATTAGAGCTAAGTTTTAAGAAAAAGCAGTTACTATTATAAGATTACTAAAATAAAATATTATTATAATTCCTGCTTTCTTTTTTTTTTAGCTATTATTAAAATATTAGAAATTCTAGCTACTATTATAATACTAGAAAAATAATATTTTTTATAAAATAATATTATTTCTTTTATAACTATTAATTAGATAATTAATTTTTTTCTTTCTTTATAGTTTCCTTTAAAAGATATATTAGTAGAGCTAGAGATACTTCTAGAGTTATATTATAATTAATTTATACTTTTATTATTAACTTTCTTTTTATTAGTTTTAATAAGAGTATAAATAGCTTTTTCTAGTATAGTTAGATTAGAATCTTTAACTATATATAAAAGAAATTATTTTTCTATTACTAAGTCTATTAGCTCTACTAAGTTTAAGATAGCTTCTATTTATATAATAAAAAAGATATAGAAAGAGATAATAATAGTAAAGAAGATTATTAATATAAAGATCTAGACTAAACTAGCTACTATTAAGATATTAAAATAGATTATTATTACTACTATTATTAATATAATAATAGAAAATAGTTCTGCTATCTTTAAGACTATATTAGAGTTATTTTTTTCTTAAGACTTTTCCTTTATATTTAAGATAATATATTTCTGCTATACTAAGTAAATAGAGAAAAGGTTAATAATTTATTATATATATCTTTATATTATAGTAAAATATAATTAGTACTATATTAAATATAAGGCTTATATAATAATTCTAGATTATTTTAAAGATAAGTTAACTTATCTATAGAAGCTTAGCTAAGAAGTCTATTTTTTAAAGAATTTAAAGTCTTTTATAAAGTTTTTAAAGAAGTATACTTTTTATATAGATTTATACTAGTAGAAAACTATATTTAAATAGGTTATAGATTAGCTTATAGCTATTATTCTATTAGCTCTATTTATATTTAAATAGAAGATATTCTAACTATAAAAGCAGTTATTTAATCTTTTTAATATAATAGTAAAAGATATATATTAAGTATAAGAAATTATATATAAAGTTAAGAATATATATTCTAGAAGATAGTTAAATATAACTAGAGGTAAAAAGATCTAGCTAGAGACTAATATATACTAGAAAGGAAAAATAGAAGATAGAAGATCTATAATTATTCTAAATAGTTTTAGAAGTATAATAATTTCTAGAGGCTATATATATATAAACTCTTTATATAAGATAGCTAGTTTACAGACAGTCTTTTATAAGCCTGGTAGTTTTAGAAGTAGACTAATCTAATAATTAGTAGGTAACCTTATAGATTATAGAAAGATAGTAGAACTATTCTAATATATAGATATTAAAAATAAACTATATAATACACTTTAGAAGAAATATCTAATTAAGAATTTTATAATAGTTAGTCTTCTATAGAAAAACTACCTAGAATATCTTATATTACTTGTATTAATATAGAAAATATTTAATAAGAATATAATTAATATTCTAAATCTCTAGATTATAATAATACTAATTAGTATCTATAATACTAATTAAAGTTAGATATTCTCTTAGAATAACTTTTTCTATCTAAAGTTAAATTATAGCAGAGCTTACTACTTATTAAAGATCTATATAAAGCTCTAAAAGTCTCTTATTAAGAGAGGTAAAAATCTAATATAATAGAAATCTATAGAGATTTAAAACCTATTACTAAATCTATTTTAATTAATATAATATTTAAAGTTATTGCTAGTAATTAATAATTAAAATCTAAAGAGACCTAGCTAGCATTACCTGCTAGCCTATATATTACCTTAACTCTATAAGGTCTATAGAATCTGCAGAATCTGTATTAAAGGAAATCTATTTTTAATCTTATTTTTATCTCTATCTCTATACTAGTTAGCTTAGATCTCTTATTTCTAATAGCTAGTAGTAATAGCTTATTAATAGAATAGTATTCTTAATAGTCTAATTAGTTACTTTATTTCCTAAGATTTCTATATAATCTGGAAGCTATTAGATTTGAATATATTACTGTCTCTGCCTTAGGCTATCTATCTGACTAATTATCTTTTTTAATATATACTAGCCTAATACTGCTGCTACTATTAGATCTTGTAGAGTTAAAATAGCTGTTTAATTATTAATAAAGATAATAGCAGAACTATTAGATAGCTAAGCTAATTATTTTAATATAATATTAATCTCTTTAAGCTTAGCTGTATATATTATATAGATATTAACTTAGCCTATTAGAAGCTATTGCATTCTTAGAAAAAAGAAGAATATAATAATTCTTATCCCTTTTTCAAAAAGGCTTCTATTAATATAGATTGCTAGTTATCTGTTTTGCTAATTATAGGCTTTAATAGCAACTTCTTTGTTATTATAGATCTGTGTTTCTGGAGATATCTATTAGAGTACAGTAGCAAAGAAAAGGATTTATTCTATTTAAAAGATAGAATCTAGTTCTAATTTTATATAGATTATATATTCTAGCTATTAAAAAGGGGTTATATATACCTCTAATATAGAGACTATTTTAATACTTTATAATTAGTATAGTATATTTCTAAATAGTAATATTATAAAATAAAGACAGATGCTTTCTATGGCCTGGGCCAGGATAATCTCTGGTAGAGGTATATATAAGTAAATCTCTAGTATAGTATAATTTATAGTATAAAAGACCTTTATTATTTAGTATAGGATTTAATATTAAATTTTCTCTAGAATTTAGCAGGTCTTATTTTTGAATTTTTTAAACTTCTATCTCTCTTATATATACTATACTGAGCAGGTATAGATTAGCTGGGATAGGAGAACTATAGTATATATATAGCAGAGTTAGAAGGTATTTATCCTTTAAATAGAGCTAGTAATAGAAGAGAGAGCTACTTATAGTTTGGCTATTTTAGTATTTATATTAAGAACCTGCTTAGAACTATCTAGATACTTATCTAGGTAGATTCTTAGATATTTTACAGTTATCTTTAGTTTAATTTAAATATCTCTAATCTATATAATAGTTCTAACAGGCCTTATTAAATAGATAAACTTTAGATACTTTAGAATAAAGTAAATTAGTTTATATTTATTAGGAGAGAATTAGATAATATAGGTCTGTTTCTATTTCTCTACCAATTAATATATCTATATAAAAATATAACAGTTCTGGACTACAGAACTACTCTAAATCAGAAAATAAAGATTATTAATATAGCCTATAACTATTATAGAGATAGAAAACTATCTTTAAATATTATTAATCAGATTAATATTAAAAAAGAGAGAAAATAAAAAATAATAAGAATCTCTGGGAAATACTAATTAGTAAATTAAATTCTTTTATAGTATCTTCTAATAATATAATAATTATCTTATAATCTTTTAAAAAACTAATAATCTAATCTACTATTTCTGCTAGAATTTAGTACTTACAGAGATTATATAATATTTATTTATAATTAATATTGTCAAATGCCTCTTTTCTATCCAGAATAAGTAGAAAGATAATTAATTTCTATAATTTCTAGACTATATAAACCCTTTCAAGCAGAAGATATAATATATACTTATAAAAATACTTTTTGTAATCTTCTATATAATTCTATAAAAGGAGTTTATACTTTTCTATTAAATAATTAATTTAGATAATAATAATAGCTTCTAAAGCTTTTTTTTAGAATACTTAGTAATACTATAAAATAATATACCTTAGAGATTATATAATTTAGCTTCTCTATCTTTCTTAGAATAATACTATTAGACCTATAGAAGTACTCTAAACAATATCTATAGTAGAGGTATTTATTAAAAAGATATATCAAAAAAAAGCCTAGAATAGAAAGAGTCTTCTTCTATACTAGATTTAGAATCCTATCTAAGCTAGAAGCTTTTATTAAAACAGTATTTTTAATTATTCTAATAATTTTATAAATTATAATTAAAAGAGTCTATAGTAGCTAGAAATAGTAATAGTTTTTAATATCTTAGAGATTAGTTAATAGAGATACTAGATATAGGATTTTTTAAAGGATTCTAGCTTTTGCTTTAGAGATTTCATATTAATATTCTTTATAGTATAGGATAGGTATAAATATTACCTATAAGATCTCTTATTGCCTTATCTACTGGGCTAGTTTCCAGAATCCCTTTAATATTTATATTTCTTCTTTTATATAATTTCTGTATAAATTTCTTGCTATTTTAGTATTCTTATAGCCTAGGCAATACTAGATCTATTTAAACTATTTCTAGTCTTTATTAGATTCTATCTGATAGACTTTTTATTAGACCCTTTATACCTATTTCTTTAGTTATTCTATCTCTAATATATACTCTGATTTAGAATAGCTTATAATTCTAACCTCTAATATAGCTTTAATAATAGTACTATTAATTAGAATTATCAGATATTTAATAGCATTATTAATATTTTCTCTATTAGTATAGGAGATCTAATCTAAAATCCAGGTATTCTCTTAAAGCTTTTGAAGAAGATATTTTAATTAATAATAGTCTATTTCTTCTTGCAGATTTCTTGGGCCTATATTACTAACAGGTTAAACTCTGTTAGTATTAGAATATAATTAGCTGTATAAAGCTACTGAGATTAATTCTTATAGCAGATAAGATATTTAATTATTAGCTAGCTTCTTTAAATAAGATTAATTATAGTTTATAGAATCTATCTATTTTTATTCTACTTTTTATATATAATAGTTTCCTATAGAACTAGCTATATTAATCTATAATTAGCTTCTATACTAATAAGCTTATTAACTTCCTAGTAAATATAGGTATACTCTAACTAGAACTAAAATAGATAATAAAGATTAAAGTCTCCAAGAATAATATATTTCTTCTTCTTAGCCTCCTTAAATACCTGATATAGTATACCTAAAATGCCCTAACTATTAGTTAGTTTAATCCCTAAGCCTAGACTGAGGTTATATATATTATAGATATAAATCTATTCTAAAGATATTTTTAAAATAAATATACTGAAGTTTTTAATATAGTATTTAATTAATTAACTTTTAGAATCAATTTTCTTCAAAACAAATAGGTAGATTTAGAGGGGCTTTCTATCTGCTGGTATTAGCTTAAATAATATATAAAATTTCTCCTTTAGTATCTATAAATAGGTAATTATCTTATCTCTATATTAATTAATACTAGATTCCTAAATTGCTAATATTTCATATTTATACAGCTCCTTTTTACTAAAAAGATATATAATAATCTATTTCTGTAATTTCCAGCAACTAGCCTATAGGATTTAAATTTGCTGATTATATTCTTTTATATAATAATATTATTTTTATTAATAACTTTACCTTTATCTTTAGAATCCTTACTCTAGGAGACCTAAGAGAATTAAATAAGCTTAAATAAGCTTTCTATATCTATACTAATTTTGTCTTCTAATTTATTATTAACCTATACAGACTGCTTCTTTTTTAAACTACCTATCCTAATTAGAATTACTAGAAACAGAGTATTTAACAATAGGTCTGATTAGGAGTTTATCTATTTTTTTAAAGGATTTTTACTATAAGACTTATATCTAGGCTTCTGTGGGGCAAAAATAATATTAGTATCTATAATTTTACTTCCTTTATTGTAGGACTTCTTATTAGATTATTCTGTTAGTACTGGGATATTAATATTAGTATTAATATTACTCTAGCTTTAATTTCAAAATATAAGAGCCCTTGATTTTAATTAATTCTTCTATAAAATAGGTTCTAAAGTTTAATTTCTAGACTATTTAGTTCTCTGGCTAGCTTCTGTTAGAGTAGAATCTTTATTACTAATAACTGGTAATATTATTTATTTATCTAATCAAAATCAGGTAATTAGCATATAGTAAAAGAACCTGTAGATATAAATATTCCAGATAATAGTAATCTTTATCTATTATATAGAATAGTCCCTGGAAAAGGTAAAATATTTTAGCTTCTCTAACTGCTTTGCTTATTCTTTTTTACTTAAAAAGTTCTTATAGACAATATATTTAGCTATCTGCTTATTCTTAGAATCCTTATATATTTAGATATTATATTCTTTAATATAATAAATATACTGGGAATTCTGCCTATAATATCTAACAATATATCTATATATCTAATACTTAAAACACTGCTAAATCTACTGATTTTTGTAATATATTATAGTACTATATAGCTTGCCCAGAAAGATAATTCCCTAGTCTACTGTTATATATATAGTACAGTTATTATTAAATTCAATATTTAGCATAGAGATCTATTAACTTTAATCCTTTAGCTTCTTAACCTTCTTTAATTCTAGAAGCCAGCCAGCCTAAATAATAGTACTGGAAACCTTAGCTAGCCAGCCTATATTATTAGTATAGAACTAATCCTTTAATACTAATAAGGCTATTAAATATATCTAGTTGATTTTAATCTAATATAAGATAATAGAAAACATTTGTTTTTTAATCTCTGCATAGTTGCTAAATACCTTTGCCTATATATTATATTATATTAACTATTCTATATCCTCCAGATTATTTATCTAAAGGATTATATTACTGCTAGAAAGGATTCTATCTGATAATACTATATAATATATTATTATCTGTTCTCCAGTTTAAGCAATAGTATAGTTTATTCAATCTATAAGTTTCTTCTCTTTTTAATACAGGGAATTAACTATAGAGGCTATAATATTTTTTATATAGATCTATAGGTCTATTTTCAGTAACAAGAGACTTGCAGCCAGATTTGATATATTAAATAACCTATTACTATCTATAAGAGACAGAATACTAGGTATTTAATTATTCTATTCTATTATAAAGGATTCAGACAAGGTTATATAATTATATAGAACTGTATTATAATATAATAATCTTCGGGAGAAGATAGCAGTAGCTATACAGTTAGTTTATATAGCAAGAGTATTAAACTACTTGAAGACCTAATCTTTATAGGCCAGATAGTAATTCAGCTATTCTTTAATATTATAGATCTCCTATTTAATAATATTCAATATAGGCTTATTCTTGATATATTATACAAACTGGCAGACCATATCAACCAATTCTATAAATAGATCCAGGAAAGAAGAAGATTCCTTTTTCCTAATAGTATTTTTAAGCTTTGTAATTTATTTAAGAAGCTTCTATACTTAGACTTATAATCTGGGAGGTTTATTATTAATATTTAGATTAAGCTGCAGCTACAGTAGTAATTATGCCGACCCCTTTAGCTTTATATCTATCGCGGCAGTATATAAAGAGAGATAAAGTTAAAAGAGATATTAATTAAATAAGAAATATCAGGAGAATAAGGTTTAAATACCCGCGAAGCTTAATTGCTACATAGAAGGGAGTTCACCGATTCTACAGAGTTTTTCTGTCCTATAAGGCCTATAGAACCTGCAGAATCTACAAAATCTATATTAAAAAAGACCTATTTCTAGTCTTATCTCTATCTCTATCTCTATACTAGTTATCTTAGGTTTCTTATTTCTAATAGCTAGTAATAATAATTTATTAATAAAACAGCATTCTTAATAATCTAATTAGCTATTTTATTTTTTGAAATTTCTATATAGTCTGGAAACTACTAGATTTAGAGCTATTACTATCTCTATCTCTTCTACAGATTATCTATCTAACTAATTATATTTTTTAATATATACTGATCTAACACTATTATTATTATTATTAGATCTTACAGAATTAAGATAGCTATCTAGTTATTAATAAAGATAGTAGCAGAACCTTTAGAATCTTCAGATAATTAAACTAATTGCTTTAATATAATATTAATTCCCTTAAATTTAGTTATATATATTATATAAATATCTATATAACCTACTAGTAACTATTATATCTCTAGAAAGAGAAAATATATAACTGCCTCTATCTCTTCTTTAAAGACTACTATTAGTATAGATTATTAATTACCGAATTTGCCTAATTTACTAATTATAAACTTTAATAACAATTTCCTTGCTGTTATAAATCTATATATCCAAGAATATCTACCAGAATACTACAGCAAAGGGTAGAATCTATTTACTCTAAAAAACTAAATCTACCTGCTCTAGTCTCTAAATACTAGCATATTTAAGCTACTGGAAAGATATTACATATATATCTAATATAGAAACTACTTCAGTACTATATAATTAATATAGTATAACTCTAAATAATAATACTATAAGATAGAGACAAATACTCTCTATAGTCTAAACCAGAATAATTACTAAAAAAGATATATATAGACAGATCTCTAATATAATATAATTTATAATATAAAAGGCCTCTATTATTTAATATAGGACTTAATATTAAATCTTCTTTATAATTTAGTAGGCTTTATTTTTAGCCTCTTTAAACCCTTAGCTACTCTAAATAAAAAGGTATTTACTCTCTAAATAAAACCAGTAATAAAAATAAAAGCTACTTATAGCTTTACTGCTTTAGTATTTATATTAAAGACCTACTTAGAACTATCTAAATATTTATCTAAATAAATCTCTAAGTATTTTATAGTTATTTTTAACTTAATTTAAATACCTCTAATCTATATAGTAGTTCTAGTAGACTCTGTTAGACAGATAAACTTTAGATATTTTAGAATAAAATATATTAACTTATACTTATCAGGGGAAAACCAGATAATATAGATCTATTTCTATTTCTCTACTAATTAATATATTTATATAAAGATATAATAGTTCTAGACTATAAAACTACTTTAAATTAAAAAATAGAGATTATTAATATATTCTATAATTATTATAGTAATAAGAAACTGGTTTTAAATATTATTAATCAGATTAGTATTAAAAAAAGGTATAGAATTAATAATAATAAAAATCCTTAGAAAATACTAGTTTGCAAATTAAATTCTCTTATAGTACCTTTAAATAATACAATAATTATTTTATAGTTCTTTAGAAAGCTTATAATCTAATTTACTTTATAAAAATATAATATTTATAGAAATTATATAATACTTATTTATAATTAATATTATGAAAAAACTCTGTAGAATTAGCGAACTTCTCTCTATATAGCAATTAAGCTTTCTAGGTATCTAAACCTTATTCTTCTAAAGTTTCTTATTCGATTAACATCTCTTTTAACTTTATATTTCTTTATATATACTTACTGCAATAGATACAAAATTAAAGGAATTAATATAATTATTACTATAGCTGCAGCTTAATTTAAATATTAATAATAAATCTTCTAAACTATAAGTTTAAGCACAAAAGCTATTTAAATAGATTATAAAACTTAAAGATATTACAGAGAAGAAGAAATCCTTTTCTTTTCTAAATCTGTTTATGGAACTAGCAGATATAGTCTGTTAGTTTATATAATATATTCAGAATAAATCTATAGTAAATATTATTAAATAGGAGATCTATAATATCAAGAAATAGCTAAATTATTAATTAGTCTATAAGAACCAGATCTTTAAATAGCTTGATATCCTTATTATATAGATTAATTATATAGCTACTGCTGTTTTCTTCTATAAATTAGTATTATATTATAATAGTAATAGTAGTAGTAGTAGTAGAATTTATTTCTGTATCTGTCAGCTCTATCAGCTGAGTAGCAATAGATTGTAATCAGACAATAGGCCAGTTCTGCCGGCCTACCTTCTACTACTTCCATTACTGCCTGCTAACTACTAGACCTCACCTAGCTAGCTAATTCTAATCTAACTATCTATCTATTTATTTGATGTTTATATTGTTAACTAATATACAGGCAGATCCCATTACTATATGTAGAGATAAAAATTATATAGTCTAGAAAAGAATAATAGAGCTTTCTGATTAAAAAAAAGAGAAAAGGATAAAAAGAGATTATATAATTAGTATATATATAAGAAAAAGATAAAAGATAGAGAATCTATAATTAGTTCTAAATAACTTTGCAAATAAGCTATTTCTAGAGACTACATATATATAAGCTCTTTATATAGGATAGTTAGTTTGCAAGTAGTCTTTTATAAATCTAGTAGTTCTAAAAGCATATTAATCTAATAATTAGAGGATAATCTAAAATTATAGGAAGATAACAAAACTACTATAGATAATCTAATAAATTATAGAGAGGCAGTAGAACTATCTAAGAATACAAATATTAATAATAAACTATATAGTATATTTTAGGAAAAGTATCTGACTAAAAATTCTATAATAGTTAGTCTCCTACAGGAAAGCTGCCTAGAATATCTTATATCTCTTATCTTAATATATTAGGTATTTAGTAAGAATATAATCTATATCTTAAATCTCTAGACTGCAGTAATACTGATTAATATCTATAATACTAATTAAAGCTAGGTATTTCCCTAGAATAACCTTTTCTATCTAAAGCTGAATTGCAGTAGAGCTTTCTATTTATTAAAGATTTATATAAAGTTCTAGAAACTTTTTATTAGAAAAAATAAATATCTTCTATAATAGAGATTTATAGGGATTTAAAGTCTACTACTAGACCTAGTTACCTTAATATAGTATTTGGAATTATTACTGGCAATTAGTAGTAAGAATCTGAAGGGGTAGTAGTAGTAGTAGTAGTAGAATTCATTCATGCATCTGTCAGCCTATTCGGCCGAGTGGCGGCAGGTCGCGGCTAGGCAGCAGGCCGGTTCTGCCAGTCTAATACCCCTACCATCTGTCTGACTGCCTACTGTTAGCTACTAATTAGTCTAACTAAGCTAACTCTAATCCAACTATCTAAAATCTATTTATATAACTGCAGAGAAATAAGTATTTTAGACTCTATACTACAAAGGAAAGAATAAAAGAGAAGATTTATAATATAGAAAGAAAATAAGAATAATTAGTAATTAACAGAATAGTAAATAAGGAGAAGATATAGTAACTTATAATTATAGAAAGGGAGAGGTATAAATACAGGCAATCTTTTAGAAGACTGCCTGTTCAGAAGACTATATATAGAAATACTAGTTTATAGATAAATATTCTGTAATTTAGTAATTTATAGAGCCTGCTATTAAATTAAGATTTAATAGATAATCTAATAAATTAGAAAAAAATAGCAGAACTGTTTCAATATATATATATAGAGGAGAAACTATATAATATATTTGATAAATACTATATAATTTAGGATTTGCCAATAATTAGTCTTTTGTAAAAATTCTTTTTAAAAGATTTTATTCTACTGATTACTATAGATAGAATAGGTAATAAATATATAGTTAATAGTTTATATATCAGTATTATAAAGATATTAAACTAAATCTATAGTTCTAAAGGTACTAAGATAGCTGGCTAGTCTAATCTTATTAGTTTGTATTTAGATAATTACAGAGCTTACTATATGGTAAAGTCTAGTATAGAGTTCTAATATTTGCTTATTTAGAATAGAAAGGATTTAATAGAGATAAGTATTATAGATATTAGTATATTAGTTATTATATTAGTTTTGGTATACTATAGCTCGGAATTACTGGCAATAGATTATAGTTAGTATATAGTAGATTATTCTAGCTGTTTAGATAAGCTATATAATAGATGCCTATATAAGAGACTATTATATAAATAATGTCTCTCTCCAGAAGAAAGGATAGGATTCTAATAGTATTAGTTAGATTAGAATAAGAATAATAACTTTTTTAATAGCTTAATCTACAAGCTTATTTCCTGTAATATCTATATAATCTAAGAGCTATTGGAGGCAGAAATATTAATTTATTTAATAAAGCTAGTTAATATAGTTAATAATTTTAAATAGTATATACTATTTAAATACAATAGCTTCTATAGGATCCTAGAGTATTTATATAATAATCTGATTATTAGTAAGAATTATAATTTCTTTAGAAATAGGAATTTTTATAATTAATAATTGCTTTAAAGCTATATTAATCTCCTTAAATTTTATAGTATAGACTATGTATATTTTCTTAGTATCTATAATAAATTATTATATATCTAAAAGGGATACTATAGCAGTACTAATTTCTTTCTTAATAAGATTTTTATCTATATAGATTAGTAGTTGGTTTAATTCCTATACTAGTATAGTATAGATATCTATAATAATTTTCTTATTATTATTAATTCTTATTTCTAGTAGCTTCTACCAGAATAGTACTATAAAAAAAAGAATTAGTTTAATTTAGATTCTAAGTTCTAAATAATTTATTAGAATTCCTTTAAGGCATATTAATAGTATAATATAGAAATATTAACCTTTTATATTATTGTCTTTATCTTTCCAGATCTTCTCTATCTTAGCCCAGAGTAATAATATTTAGATTTTAAGATATATGGTTTTTACTGCTAAGCCCATTACAATTTCCGAGAATAATATATATAGGCAGATCTTTAGAATAGTCTAATTAATAATATAAAAGATACTAGCTATCTAATAAAAGATCTAATATTAGATAATATTAATAATCTTTTTAACTTTCTATTAGGCTCTTTTATAGCTATAATATCCCTAGATATATTATATAAAATATCTGTAAAAGATCTGCAGCAGGAGAACTACAATATATATATAATAAAGGTATAGAATATTAATCCTTTAAATAAAACTAATAATAAAGGCTAATACTATCTTTAAATAGACTGCTTTTTCTTTTATCTTTTATATTTATTTGATACTAGTAAGGTATTTATCAAGCTAGATACCAAGATATTTAACAGGGTCTTTAGAAATAATCTTAATATTTTAAATCTATAGAAATCCTGTTATTAGTCCTGTAAGCTAGAGAAATACTTAATATTTAGAGATAAAATAAATAATCTTATATTTATATAAACTAAACTATAAGATATAAATCTATTTCTATTTCTCTGTTAATTAATATATTTCTATTAGTTATTGGCAGTTTTTGACTACTAAATTATTTTATACTAAAATATAGATATTATTAATATAATCTATAACTATAATCTTACCTAGATAGAAAGTTTAAATCTCTTTAATTAAATCAGTATTAAAGAATAAAAATAGAATTAGAAATAGCAAAAATTCCTATAGAATATTAATATAGAATTTAAATATATTTATAGAACTCTCTTATAATATAATTATAATATAGTAGTTCCAGAAAAAGCTTACTATCCAATTAATTAATATTAAGAGAATCCTGTATTTCTGGAGATTATAAAGGAGATATAATTAATATTATTAAAAGCACTCTTGCTGTCTAGGATTAGTAGTATAGCTATAGGCTTTCCTATCTACTAGATAGTATAGATCTATTCAAGCAATAGGTATAGTATATATTTATAGAAGTATTTATAATATCCTCCTATATAATTCTATAGGAATAGAAAATACTATTCTATTAAATAATTAAGCTATATAGCAAATATTATTTCTAATACTTTACTATACTAAGTAAGGTAATTAGCTAGTATAATTTTGGATCTGTATAATTTCCTTTTCCTAGTTTGCAGAGAATAACTATAATAAATATATAGAAATATTTAAAACAATATTTTTATTCTAGATAGATATTAAATAGTTCTATCAGAAATAGGCTAAGAATCAGAAGAGACTATTATAGAATCAGGTTTGGAATACTATTAAAACTAAAAGCCTTACCTGGAGCTATATTCTTAATAGCTTAGGTTATCTTATAAATTATAATAGCAAGTATTAGAATAGAATCCAGATAAATATAATTAAACAGATCTATTAAATTAGCTAGCAAAGATTACAAATATAAAACCTTATAGAATAACTAGACCTTAGTCTTTAAAATATTATATTTAATATTTCTATACTTTAGGATTAGAATAAATATAGACTAGGCAGCTCTGTACTAATATATCTAATAAATAAGTTTTTAGAATCTATTAACTAATTATATATCTTTTTTTATTTAGTCCCGGTATAGATTATCGGCTAGCTTAGTATTATTCCTTTCTAATTTATATTATAACTAGCAAAAAGCCTTTTAATCTTCTTTAGAACTAGTTTATTAAATCTTTTATTAGATTTAACTGGTATAGTATTATAATTATTTTATCTGTAAAATATAGCTAAATTAAGAATATATAATAGATATAGTAATTAGAATTATTTTTATTATTATTTATTTAATAAGTTCTGTAAACTATACTATTACCTGATTAATCTTCTTTGTATTTTCTAATAACAGCTATTCTAGAGAGCTTAGATTAGCTTAGGTCTTATAGAGAAAGATCTCTTAGTCTATTTATATTTACTATTAATAGATTACCTTTGGTATCTAAAATATATTAAAATTAAGTTCTATTAGAATTAATATATAGTTAGTTATATAAAATTACTACTACTAAGTTTAATAATAGATTAAATAATCTATAATTAGAAGAGTTTTTTAGATTAGATTAATAGTAATCTTTGTTAACTACCTATTTTTTATATATTTTTTATAAATAGTAGTTCCTTGGGAAAGTATTTGATTAAGCTAGTAGATAACTATAAATTTAATAAGCTTGTCTGCTTTAGTATATATATAAATATAATCTGGCCAGAACTATAGAGAATAATATCGATTAAAATTTCTAATAATTAAATATTTCTTCTTGTAACTATTTACTAATATCTTTTATAGTACTAGTAGTATTAATTAATTAGATTCTGTATCTAAGTTTAAGCTTAGACTAGAATTATAAATATTATAGATATAGATCTAACTCCCTTTAGTTTATAGGATTAGTATATCTAGATTTCTGGTATAGTATTTTATAGTCTAGCTCTATAGATTAATCTACTTATTAATAAATAAACAGATTTATAGGATATTTTTATCTAAAAATATTAATTTTAGTAATATATAAAACTATTTTTAAAATATCTAAATATAGGTTATAATCTGCTTTCTATAGCAGTTAATATTTAGCTTCTGGATTATTAGGATTTTAAAGCTATAGAATTCCTCTTTTGACTTTGTTAAATAAATATATAAAGACCTGCTTTTATAATTTCTAGCAATTAGCTTGTAATATATAAATCTATATAGATTTTCTTATAATTCTTCTAAAGAAGAATTATAATTATTATTTTTATTCTTCTTTTTATTATTATTTTTATTATTCTAGTATTTTGTAATAGCAGAGTCTCTGTTAATAATAATTTCTTTCCTTTAGAAAAACTTATTCTTAGATTTATTATCTCTAGGCTAGAATTGCTAGAATAGGTATAATAGAAGGAAAATCTAATTTAATAATCTAATATAAAGTAGAGTATCTAGAATTCTTTTATTTAGAAAACTTATATATAATTTAATTTTAAGGATTAATAAAGGTCCCTATTAGTATATCAATTAATTTTTAGAATTTTTAGAAATAGAATCCTTCTATTATAGCTAGATCTAGATTTTAATAATTATATTTTTTTATATAGGTCTTTTTATTTTAATATACTTTTTTCTTTTTATCTGAGTAGCTCCAGTGCTTTAATTATATATATATAGATTTAGAATTTTAACTTTATATCTTCTATAATTACCTTATAATTAATTCTGCTGGCTCTTCTGGAATACCTAAGATTAGAATCTTAAAATTATATTAGTAGCTATTATAGTAACTATAATCTTTATTAGAATAAAATCTATAAATAAATCTCCAAAAAGACTCTAAGTATTCTTTATATAAATAACTAATTAAACTAATAGAACAATCTAAATTTATATTTTACAGATAGTATTTAACTTCTTTTTATATATAGAATAGTCTTTTAAATAAATATAGTATTAAATCTGTTTTGAATACTGCTTAGCATCCTATTTCCTTTAAAAAATATTAAGACAGATAATATATTATATAGTTTCTTTATTCTTTAAATATTTATAGTTATTTATATTATAGTTCCCTATATAGAAAATATAATAGAAATCTTACCTATAATATTTAATAATATAATTATAAGTCTAATAATTAAAATACTACTAGATCTAGAATTTCTTATAATATTAGACTGTCTAGTAAATATTATTAAAAAGAATAATATTATAATTAAATACTATTAGTACAGTTCAATTATTATTAAACTTAATAATTCATATTAAGGCCTGTTTTCCTTTCTTCTCTGTAGCTTCCTGTACCTTACAGAGGCCTAGAAGCTATTTAATAAAAATAGGTTTACTAAATATCTACTATAATTATTCTGTATTTTCTGTTTTAATCTTCTTAAGGAAAGCATTATAGGTTAAAGAATTTATTTAATAGATTAGAATCTTATAAATTAAGATTCTAAAAATTTATTTCTTAATATAGATATTATTTCTAAAGGCTCTTGCCCAGTTAGATTATTATATTAACTATTCCATATTCTCAGAACTGGTAGTATAGATAATTATATCTCTATTAAAAAGGACTTATCCAGTAATAATCTTATAGTAATTTATAAAGATATCTAGCAGCTATATTATTATACAGTTAGTTTAATTATAGATTCCCTTCTTATATTATTAAAGAGGGTTTACTATAAAGGGAATTATATTCTAAATATAAATTTCCAAGTCTTCTTCAGCTATATTTATAGCAGCTATCTTGCTTAAAAAAAAATTTGACAAATTATTATTAGAGACTATTAACTAATAATTAGTTAGATAATACTATTATCCTCTTATTAGGAATAATTTAATTAATATATGATTCTATAAAGCTATATTTCAATAAGATCTAGGGTATAAAGCCTAAGGATAGTAAATGGCTGCTACTATATAATTAGTTTAATTAATAATATTATTAAGCTATTTAAAGGTCTCCTTCTTGCTGCTTTTACAATAATTCAAGTATTTTTTAATAGTTTGAAATTTATACTCCAGGGAGAAAAAAATCAGCTTATTTTAAATATAATTATTAAATACTATTACTTTCTAAAGGTACTAAAGGAATAGATTCAGGGAAGAGGATTTCTCCTTTTTCTAAGCAGTTTCTTTAATTACTTATATTTACTTAGTAAGGTTTTTCACATAATATTATAGAGATTTAGTTTTTACAGAATTAAGATTAAACTCTGATTATAATAGCTGTTGTTTTAATTTCTTTAATTTCTTTTCTATAATAGGCTACTATAAGGAAATTGAAGTTAAAAATAACTTCTAGAAGGAGTTAGTTATAATTTGATAAGGTTTTGGGCCCCGGAAAGCTTATATACTGAATATAGAGGCTAATTTGCGATTCCAACAGAGTTTTTTGTCCGTGAATCTGAAGGAGTCTCAGACGACTAGTATTATTTACTAATCTATCTATTATTGTAATTCTATAAGATCTATAGAGCCTGTATTATTCTATCTCTATTTTTATTTTTGCCTCCATTTCTATACTAGTTAGCTTAGATTTCTTATTTTTAATAGCTGGTAGTAGTAGTAGTAGTAGTAGTAGAATTCATTCACGCATCTGTCAGCCTATTCGGCCGAGTAGCAGCAGGTCGTGACTGGGCAGCAGGCCAGTTCTGCCAATCTAATGCCTTTACTGTCTGCCTGACTGCCTGCTACTAACTACCAATCAGTTTAACTAAGCTAATTCTAATCTAACTATCTGATTTTTAATTATATAAATATAAAAGCAGACTCCAGGCACTATACTACAAAGGAAAAAACAGAGAAAAAGGCCTATATTATATAAAAAGAAGAAAATAAAGGGAAAATAAAATTAGCAATTAGCAGTAGCAACAGGCAGAGAAAGAAAATATAGAAGAGGCCTATAATTATAAGGAGAGAAGATATAGACATAGATAGCCTTTTAGAAGGCTATCTATTCAACAAACTATATACAGAGATATTAATTTATAAATAAATATTCTGTAGTCTAATAGTTTATAAAGCCTGCCACTAAGCTAGAACTTAACAGATAATCTAATAGGTTAGAGGAAGATAACAGAACTGTTTCAATATATATATATAGAGGAGGAACCATATAACATACTTAGTAAGCTCTATATAGCTTAAGATTTACTAATAATTAGTCTCCTATAAAGATTCTTTCCAGAGGATTTTATTTTGCTAATTACTATAAATAAGATAGATAATAAGTATATAATTAATTATCTATATATTAGTATTGCAGAGATATTAAATTAAATTTATAACTCTAAAAATACTAAGGTAGCTAGCTAGTCTAATCTTGCCAATTTATATTTAGATAATTATAGAACTTATCATATAGCAAAACTCAGTATAAAGCTCTAATATTTACTTATTTGGAATGGAAAGGATTTGGCGGAGATAAGTACTATGGATATTAGTACACCAATTATTATACTAGTCTTGGTATACTATAGCTCAGAGCTACTAACAGCAGACTATAGCTAGTATATAATAAATTATTCTAATTATTTAGATAAGCTATATAATAGGTATTTATATAGAAGATTATTATATAAATAGGGTCTCTTCCTGGAAGAAAAAATAGGATACTAATAATACCAGTCAGATTAGAATAAGAATAATAGCTTTTTTAATAGTTTGGTCTGCAAGCTTATTTCTTATAATACCTATATAGCCCAGGAGCTACTGGAGGTAGAGATATTAATTTATCTGGTAAAGCTAATTAATATAGTCAATAATTTTAAATAATATATACTGTCCAGATATAGTAGCTTCTATAAAATCCTAGAATATTTATATAATAGTCTGGTTATTAATAAGAATTACAGCTTTTCTAGGGATAGGAATTCTTATAGTTAGTAATTATTCTAGAACTATATTAACCTCTTTGAGTTCTACAATATAGATTATATATATTTTTTTAGTATCTATAATAAATCACTATATATCTAGAGGGAATATTATAATAATATTAACTCCTTTCTTAGTAAGATTTCTATTTATATAAATTAATAGTTAGTTTAATCTCTGTACCAGTATAATATAGATATTTATAGCAGCTTTCTTATTATTATTAATTTTTATCTCTAGTAGCTTCTATCAGAGTAGTATTGTAAAAAAAAGAATTAGTTTAATTTAGGCCCTAAATTCCAAATAATTTGCCAGAATCCCCTTAAGGTATATTAGTAATATAATATAGAAATATTGGCCTTCTATATTATTATTTCCATCTCTCCAGATCTTTTCTATTTTAGTCTAGAGTAATAATATTTAAATTTTAAAATACATAGCCTTTGCTGCCAAGCCCATTATAATTTCCAGGAATAGTATATATAGGCAAACCTTTAGAGTAGCCTGACTAATAGTATAAAAGATACTAGCTATCTAATAAAGAATCTAGTACTGGATAATATTAATAATCTTTTTGATTTTCTGTTAGACTTCTTTATAACTATAGTATTCCTAAATATACTATATAAAATATTTATAAAGGATTTACAATAAAAAAACTACAATATATATATAATAAAAGTATAAAATATTAATTCCCCAGATAGAACTAGTAATAAAGGCCAGTACTACCTCTAGATAGATTGCTTTCTTTTTTATTTTCTATACCTGTTTGGTACTAGTAAAGTATTTATTAAATTAGATACTAAAATATTTAATAGGGTCTTCAGAAATAATCTTAGTATTTTAAATCTATAGAAATCTTATTATTAGTCCTATAGGCCAGGGAAATACTTAATGCTTAGAAGTAAAATAGATAATCTTATATTTATATAGGCCAAATTATAAGGTATAGATCTATTCCTATTTTTCTGTTAATTAATATATTTCTATTAGTTATTAGTAGTTTTTGACTACCAAGTTATTCCATACTAAAATACAAATATTATTAATATAGCCTATAATTATAACCTTGCCCAGATAGAAAGCTTAAATCTCTTTAATTAGATTAATATTAAAGAATAAGAATAGAATTAGAAACAGCAGGAATCCTTATAGAATACTAATATAGAATTTAAATATATCTATAAAACCCTCTTATAATATAATTATGGTATAGCAGTTCCAAAGAAAGCTTATTATCCAATTAATTAATACTAGGGAAATCCTATATTTCTGGAGATTATAAAGGAGGTATTTATAGTTAATATTATCAAAAATATCTTTGCTATCTAGAATTAATAATATAGCTATAGGCTTTTCTATCTACCAGATAATATAGATCTGTTTAAATAATAAATATAATATATGCTTACAGAAGTATTTATAGTATCTTTTTATATAATTTTATAGGAATAGAAAATACTACTCTATTAAATAATTAAGCTATATAGCAAGCACTATTTCTAATATTTTACTAACTATATTAAGTAAAATAATTAGCTGGTATAATTTTAAATCTATATAATTTCCTTTTCCCAGTTTGCAGAAAATAACTATAATAGATATATAGAAGTACCTGAAACAATACCCTTGCTTTAGATAGATATTAAATAGTTCCATCAAAAATAGGCTAAGAATTAAAAGGAATTGTTATAAAATCAGATTTAAGATATTATTGGAACTAAAAATCTTATCTGGGATTATATTCTTAATAATTTGGATTACTTTATAAATTATAATGGTAGGCATTAGAATAGAGTCCAGATAAATATAATCAAATAGATCTACTAAATTAGCTAATAAAGGCTGTAAATATAAGATCTTATAGAATAGCTGGGCCTTAGTTTTTAGAATATTATATTTAATATCTCTATATTTTAAGATTGGAATAAATATAGACTAGATAATTCTATACCAGCAGGTCCAGTAAACAAGTTTTCAAAATCCATTAATTAACTGCATACCTTCTTCTATCTGGTTCTAATATAGATTATAGGCTAGCTTAGTATTATCCCTTTCTAATTAGTATTATAATTAATAAAAAGCCTCCTAATCTTTTTTAGAGCTAGTTTACTAAGCTCTTTGCTAGACCTAATTGGTATAATATTATAATTATCCTATCTCCAGGATATAGCTAGGCCAAGAATATATAGTAGATATAGTAGTTAAAATTATTTTTACTACTATTTATTTAATAAGCTTTATAAGCTATATTACTGTCTGATTAATCTCTTCTATACTTTCTAATAGTAGCTGCTCTAGGAAGCTTAGATTAGCTTAGATCTTATAAAGAAAAACCTTTTAGTCTATTTATATTTACCGCTGGTGGATTACTTTTAGTATTTGGAATATATTAAAATTGAGTTTTATTAAGATTGGTATATAGTTAACTATATAAAGCTACTGCTACTAAGCTTAGTAATAGACTAAATAATCTGTAATTAGAAGAGTCTCCTAGACTAGATTAATAGTAGTTTCTGTTAACTGCCTATTTTCCATATACTTTTTATAGATAGTAGTTCCTTAGGGAAATATCTAATTAAACTGGTAGGTAGCTATAAATTTAATAAATTTATCTATTTTAGCATGTATATAAATATAGCCCGGCCAGGACTATAAAGAATAATATAGATTAAAATCTCTAATAATTAGATATTTCTTCTTATAACTGCTTGCTAGCACCTCTTATAATATTAGTAATATTAATTAATTAGATTCTGTATCTGAGTTTAAGCTTGGACTGGAATTATAAATATTATAGATATAGATTTAACTTCCTTTAGTTTATAGGGTTAGTATATTTAGATCTCTAATATAGTATTTTATAATCCAGCTCTATAGATTAATCTGCTTATTAATAAATAAGCAGACTTATAGAATATCTTTATCTAAAAATATTGGTTTTAACAATATATAAAACCATTCTTAAAGTATTTGAATATAGATTATAATCTACTCTTTATAATAATTAATGCTTAGCTTCTGAATTACCAGAATCTTAAAACTATAGAGTTTCTCTTTACTAAATAAATATATAGAGATCTGCTTCTATAATTTCTAATAGTTAGTTTATAATATACAGATCTATATAGGCTCTTTTATAGTTCTTCTTTAGAAGAGCTATAGCTATTATCTTTATCCTTTTTATTATTATTATTTTTATTATTCTGGTATTCTACAGTAATAGAACTTCTGCTAGTAGTAGTTTCTTTCCTCTAGAAGAGTTTATTTTTAAACTTACTATCTCTGGCTGATTAGTTTTTTTTCTGCTTATCTACCCAGACTAGAATTGCTGGAATAGATATAGTAGGAAAAAGATCTAATTTAATAATCTGGTATAAAATAAAGTATCTGGAATTCTTCTGCTTAGAGGATTTATATATAATTTGATTTTGGAGATTAATAAAGATCCCTACTGGCATACCAGTTGATTCTTAGGGTTTTTAGGGATAGAATCCTTTCATTATAGTTAGATCTGGATTTTAATAATTATATCCCTCTATATAAGTTTTTTTATTTTAATATATTCTTTCTTTTTCTGTCTGGATAGCTCCAGTATTTTAACTATATATATATAGATTTAAATTTTTAATTCTATATCTTTTGTAGTTGTTTTATAATTAATTCTGTTAGCCCCTTTGAGATACCTAAGATTAGAATCTTAAAGTTATAGTAGTAGCTATTATAATAGCTATAATCTCTATCAGAATAGAATTTATAAATAAGTTTCTGAAGAGACTCTAGATATTCTCTATATAAATAACTGATTAAACTTATAAAGAAATCCAAATTTATACTTTATAGATAATATTTAACTTTTCCTTATATATAGGACAGTCTTTTAAATAAATATAATACTGAATCTATTCCAAATACTACTTAGTATCCTGTTTCCTTTAAAAAATATTAAGATAGATAATATATTATATAGTTTCTTTATTCTTTAAATATTTATAATTATTTATATTATAGTCCTCTATACAGAAGGTATAGTAAGGATTTTATCTATAATACTTAATAATATAATTATAGGCCTAATAATTAAAATACTACTAGATCTAGAGTTTCTTATAATACTAGACCATCTGGTAAGTATTATTAAAAAGGATAATACTATAATTAAGTACTGCTAGCACAGTTCAATTATTATTAAACTTAATAATTAATATTAAAGCCTATTTTCCTTCCTTCTCTATAGCTTCCTGTATCTTATAGAGGTCCAAAAGCTATCTAATAAAAATAGGTTTGCTGGATACCTACTATAATTATTCTATATTCTCTGTCTTAATCTTCTTAAGGAGAGTATTATAGATTAAGAAATTTATTTAGTAGATTGAAATTCTATAAATTAGAATTCCAAAGACTTATTTTTTAATATAGGTATTATCTCCAAAGGCTCTTATCTAGTCAGGTTATTATATTAACTATTCTATATCTTCAGGACTGGTAGTACAGATAATTATATTTTTGTTAGGAAAAACTTGTCTGGTAGTAATTTTATAATAGTTTATAAAGATATTTGGCAGCTGTACTATTACTTAGTTAGTTTAATTATAGATTCTCTCCTTGTATTATTAGAGGGGGTTTACTATAGAGGGGGTTATATTCTAAATATAGATCTCCAGGTCTTCCCTGGCCATATTTATAGTAGCTGTCTTATTTAAGAAACTCAACAAACTATTATTAGTTAGGGACTATTGATTAGTAACTAACTAAATAATATTACTATTCTATTACTAGGGATAATTTAATTAATATATAACTCTGCAGAGCCGTATTTTAATAGAATCTAGAATATAAAGTCTGGAGATAATAGATAGCTATTGTTATATAATTAGTTTAATTAATAATATTATTAAGCTATTTAAAGGTCTTTTTCTTATTATTTTTGCAACAATTCAAGTATTTTTTAATAGTTTGGAGTTTGTGCTCCAGGAAGCAAAGGATTAGCTTGTTTTGAATATAGTTATTAAATATTATTACTTTTTAAAAATACTAAAAGAATAGATTTAGAGAAGGGGTTTTCTTCTTTTCCTGAGTAGTTTTTTTAATTATTTGTATCTGCTTAGTAAGGTTTTTTACATAGTATTATAGGGATTTGGTTTTTACAGAATTAAGATTAAGCTTTGGCTATAGTAGCTACTACTTTAATCTCTTTGATTTCTTTCCTATGATAGGCTGCTACAGGGAAATTGAAGTTAAAAATAATTTCTAAGAGGAGTTAGTTATAATTTGATAAGGTTTCGGGCTCCAGAAAGCTTATATGCTGAATGTAGAAGCTGATTTGCGGTTCCAACAGAGTTTTCTTTTTAATAGCTAGTAGTAGTAGCTTACTAATAGAGTAGTATTTTTAATAATTTGATTAGCTGCTTTGTTTTCTGGAATTCCTATATAATCTGGAAATTACTGGATTTAGACCTGCTATTATCTTTTTTTTCAGGCAGTCTATCTTACCAATTATATCTCTTAATATATATTAATTTAATATTATTACTGTTATTAGGTCCTATAAAGTCAAGATAGCTGCCTGGTTATTAATAAAGATAATAGCAAGGCTTTTGGGATTTTTAGATAGCTAAACTAATTGCTTTAGTATAGTATTAATTTCTTTAAATTTAGTTATATATATTATATAGATATTTGTATAATCTATTAGTAGCTATTATATCCCTAGAAGGGAGATTATAGTAGCTTTTACTTTTCCTTTAAAAAGACTACTATTAGTATAGATTACTAGTTATCTAGTTTACTGGTTATAGGCTTTAATAATAGCTTTCTTATTATTATAAATCTATATATCTAGAGATATCTACTAGGGAGCAGCAGTAAAGGGTAGAATCTATTCTATTTAGAAGATGGAGTCTAGTTCTAATTATATATAGATTATATACTTAAGCTATTAAAAAAGGATTATATATATTTCTATTATAGGGACTGCTTTAATGCTTTTTAATTAATATAATATATATCTGAATAGTAATATTATTATAAGGCAGAGGCAGGCACTTTCTATAGCCTGAACCAGGGTAATTACTGGTAGAGACATATATAAACAGATCTCTAGTATAATATAATTAGTAATATAAAAGACTTCTACTATTTAATATAGGATTTAATATTAGATCTTTAGAATTTAATAAACTTTATTTTTAACTTCTTTAAATCCTTGTCTACTCTAAATATACCAAATAAAGCAGATATAGATTAATTAGGATAATAGAATTACAGTATATATATACTAAAACTGAAAGATATTTATCCTCTAAATAGAACCAATAATAGAGATAAGGGCTACTTATAACTTTATTGCTTTGGTATTTATATTAGAGATCTGTTTAGATCTATCTAGATACTTATCCAGATAAATCCCAAAGTATTTCATAGTTATCTTTGATTTAATTTAAATACTACAAATCTATATAGTAGTTCTAATAGCTCCTGTCCTATTAGATAGATAAATTTAAAATATTTTGGGATAAAATATACTAATTTATATTTGCTAGAAAAGAACTAGATAATATAGATCTATTTTTATTTTTCTGCCAGTTAATATACCTGTATAAGAATATAACAATTCCAGACTATAGAACTACTCCAAATCAAAAGATAAAGATTATTAATATATTCTATAATTATTATAGTAATAGAGAACTGCTTTTAAATATTATTAATCAGATTAATATTAAAAAAGAGATAGAGAATTAATAATAATAGAGATTTCTAGAAAATACTAGTTTATAGATTAAATTCTTCTATAATATCTTCAAATAGTATAATAATTATTTCATAGTCCTTTAAAAAGCTTATAATCTAGTCTATTATTTCTATAGAAATATAATACTTATAAAGATTATATAATATTTACTTATAATTAATATTATTAAATATCCCTTCTCTATCTAGAATAAGTAGAAATATAATTAATTTTTGTAATTTCTAGATTATATAAACTCTTTTAAACAGAAGATATAATATATATTTATAAAAGTATTTCCTATAATCCCCTATATAATTCTATAGGAGAAGCTTATACTTCTCTATTAAATAGTTAATTCAGATAGTAATAATAGCTTTTAGAGTCTTTCTTAGAGTACTAAACAATATTATAGAATAATATATTTTAGAAACTATATAATTTAGCTTTTCTACCTTTTTTAGAATAATAATATTGGATTTGCAAAAGTATTCTAAATAATATCTGTAATAGAGGCATTTATTAAAAAGATATATTAAAAAAGAACTTAAAATAGAAAGAGTCTTCTTCTATACTAGATTTAGAATCCTATCTAGATTAGAAGCTTTTATTAGAGTAATATTTTTAATTACTCTAATAATTTTATAGATTATAATTAATAGAATCTATAATAGCTAGAGATAATAATAGTTTTTAGTATTTTAAAGGTTAACTAACAGTAATATAGAATATAATATCTTATATAAAATATAAGCTTTCTTCTCTGAAATCTTATATTTATATCTTTTATAATACAGGATAGATATAAACATTATTTATAAAATCCCTTACTATCTTATCTACTAGACTAACTTCCAGAATCCTTTTAATATTTATATTCCTTTTTTTATATAGTTTCTATATAGATTCCTTACTATTTTAATATTTTTATAATTAAGATAGTACTAGGCCTGTCTGAACTATTTCTAGTTCTCTTCAGACTATATCTAATAGACTCTTTGTCAAGCCCTTTAGGCCTGTTTCTTTAATTATTCTATCTCTGATATATAGTCTGGCTTTAAATAGCTTGTAATCCTAATCTCTAGTATAGCTTTGGCAGTAGTACTATTAACTAGAATTATTAGATATTTAACAATATTATTAAATTCCCTTTTATTAGTATAAAATATTTAGTCTAAAATTTAAATATCCTTCTAGAATTTCTTAAAAAAGATATTCTAATTAATAGTAATCTATTTCTTTCTACAGATCTCTTAAATCTGTATTATTAATAGGTTAAACTTTATCAGTATTAGAATATAATCTGCTATATAAAGCTATTGAGGCTAATTCTTGCAATAGACAAGATACTTAATTATTGATTAATTCTCCTAGATAAAGTTAATTATAGTCTATAGAATCTATCTATTTTTATTTTACTTTTTATATATAATAGTTCTTTACAGTTCTAGCTATATTAATCTATAGTTAGTCTCTATATTAATAAGCTTATTAGCTTCCTGGTAAACATAGGTATATCCTGGCCAGGATCAGAGCAGATAGTATAGATTAAAATTCTTAAAAATAATGTGTTTGTTCTCTTTAGCATTCTTAAATACCTAATATAATATATCTAGAATATTTTAACTATTCTAACTACTAACTGGTTTAGTTTCTAGACTAGAGTTATATATATTATAGATATAAATCTATCCTAGAGATATTTTCAAAGTAAATATATTAAAATCCTTAATATAATATTTAATTAACCAGTTTCTAGAATTAATTTTCTTTAAAATAAATAGACAGACCCAGGAGGCCTCTTTATCTAATAGTATTAATTTTAATAATATATAAAACTTCCTCTCTAATATCTGCAAATAGATAGTTATTTTGTTTCTATAATAATTAATACTTGATTCTTAAATTATTAATATTTTATATTTATATAGTTTCTTTTTATTAAAAAGATATATAGTAATTTGCTTTTATAATTTCCAGTAATTAGCCTGCAGGATTTAAAATTGGTTTTGATTATATTCTTTTATATAATAATATTATTTTTATTAGTAACTTTATCTTTGTCTTTGGAGTTATTCTGGGAGGTCTAGAAGAATTAAATAGGCTTAAAGAAGTTCTCTATATCTATACTAATTTTATCTTCTGATTTATTATTAATCTATATAGATTACTTTTTCTTTAAGCTACCTACCCTAACTACAATTACTGGTAATAGAATATTTGATAGCAGATCTAATTAGGAGTTTATTTATTTTTTTAAAGGATTTTTACTGCAAGATTTGTATCTTAGTTTCTATAGGATAAATATAATATTAATATCTATAACTTTGCCTCCTTTATTATAGAATTTCTTATTAGATTATTCTATTAGTATTAAAATATTAGTATTAGTATTAATATTATTCTAGCTCTAATTTTAAAATATAGAGATTCTAGATTTTAATTAATTTTTCTGCAAGGCAAATCCTGGAGTTTAATCTTTAGACTATCTAGTTTTCTGGTTAGCTTCTGCTGGTATAAGATTCTTATTACTATTAACTAGTAACTATTTCTCTAATCAAGATTAGATAACCAGCATATAATAAGAAAATCTGTAGATACAAATATTCTATATAATAATAATCTTTATTTACTATATAGGGCAGTTTCTAAAAAAGACAAAATATTTCAGCTTCTCTAGCTATTTTATTTGTTCTTTTTTATTAAAGAAGTTCTTATAGTATATTTGATTATCTATTTATTTTTGGAGTTCTTATATACTTAGAAGATAATTCTCTAGTCTACTGCTATGTATGTAATTTAATTATTATTAAATTCAATATTTAATATAGAAGTTTGCTAATCTTAATTTTTTAGTTTCTTAATCTTCTTTAGTTCTAGAAGCTAGCTGGCCCAGATAATAGTACTAGAAATCTTAGCTAACCAGCCTATATTATCTATACAAAGTTAATCTTTTAATACTAATAGAGCTATTAAGTATATCTAGTTAATCTTAATCTAATATAAAATAATAGAAAATATTTACTTCTTAATTTCTATATAGTTATCAAATATCTTTACCTATATATTATACTATATTAACTATTCTATATTCTCCAGGCTATTTATTTGAAAAATTATATTACTATTAGAAAGAACTCTATCTAATAATATAATTTAATATATTATTATCTATTCTCTAATTTAAGTAATAGTACAGTTTATCTTCTTAATAAACTTCTTCTCTTTCTGATATAGAGGATTAACTACAGAGGCTATAATATTTTTTATATAGACCTAAAGGTCCATCCTTAATAGTAAGAGGCTTATAGTTAGGCTTAATATATTAGATAGTTTATTCCTTTCTATCAGAGATAGAATACTAGATATCTAATTATTCTATTCTGTTATAAAAGATTTAGACAAGGTTATATAGCTTTGCAAAGCTATATTATAATATAATAATTCCTAGGATAAAATAATAATAGCTATATAATTAGTCTATATAGTAAGAGTATTAAGCTACTTAAAAATCTAATTCTTATAGATTAATTAATAATTTAGCTATTTTTTAATATTATAGATTTTCTGTTTAATAGTATTCAGCATAGGCTTGTTTTTGATATATTATATAAACTGGTAGACTACATTCGCCAGCTTAACAAATAGGTCTAGGGAAAGAGAGAATTCTTTTTTTCTAGCAGTATCTTTAAATTTTATAGTTTATTTAAATAGCTTCTGTACTTGGACTTGTAATTTGGAGGGTTTATTGTTAATATTTAAATTAAGCTATAGCTATAATAGTAGTTATACTAATTCCTTTATCTTTGTCTCTATTGTAGTAGTATATAAAGGAAGATAAAGTTAAAGGAGATATTAATTAAATAAGAAACTTCAGGAGAATAAGGTTTAAATACCTGTAAAGCTTAATTGCTATATAGAGGGGAGTTTGCCAATTCTATAGAGTTTTCCCTAACTTCTAGTATAGTGTTTAATTATTATATTATAATATAGCTCTATAAAATTATATAACTTTATCTAAAGTTTTTATAATAGAATAGAATAATTAGATATCTAATATTTTATTTTTAGTAGAAAGTAATAGACTATTTAATATATTAAGTCTAGCTATAAGTCTCTTATTATTAAGGATAGATCTCTAGATCTATATAAGAAATACTATAGCCTCTGTAATTAATCCTTTATATTAGAAAGAAAAGAAACTTATTAAAAGAGTAAACTACATTATTACTTAGACTAGAAAATAATAATATATTAAATTATATTATTAAATAGGGTCTTTTCTAGTAGTAATATAATTTTTCAGATAGATAGTCTAAAGAATACAGAGCAGTTAATATAATATAATATATAAATAAAAGTATTTAGTAACTATATAGAGATTAAAAAATAAATATTCCTTATTATCTTATATTAGATTAAAATAGACTAGATATATTTACTAGCTCTATTAGTATTAAAAGACTAGCTCTATACTAATAATACAGGCTATCTAGCTAAGGTCTCTAATACTATTATCTAGGCTAATTAGTTTCTAAGACTAAAGAAAGTTAAGGAATTAAAAAATTAAGATTAATAGACTTCTATACTAAATATTAAATTTAATAATAACTGTATTATATATATAGTAGTAGACTAAAAAGTTATTTTTCTAAATAAACTATATAGTACTATAATATATTATAAGAATTAGTAGATCTAGTAGTATTTTAAATATTAGATATATAAATATATTACTAGATATTATAGATAGAATCTCTAGTATATATACTATATTAGAAAATATAATATTCAAATATATAAGGATTTTAAGAATAAGTAGATAGCTAAATGTACTATTTATAAGGACTCTTTAAATAAAAAGAAATAAGCAAAGCAGTTAGAGAAGTTAAAGTATTTTGCCTTTTTTAGAAACTATTCTATGCAACAGATAAAGGTTACTATTATTTGGAATATATATATCTATAAATCCCTCTATTATATACTAGTTGCTTAATCTTAATTAAAGGAGTAATTACTAATTAATAATAATAAAAATTCTATATTTGTAGAAGCTAGCTAGAGAACTGGATAATCTAGAGGCTAAACTTCAGAACCTGCCTTGCAGAAGAATTAATCAAAATCTAGAGTCTTTATATCTTGAAACTAAAGCTAGAGTAATACTAATACTAGTATTCCAGTGCTAACAGAATAATCTAATAAGAAGCCCCAGGGTAAAAGAGGCAAAGTTATAGATGCTAATATTATCTTTACTCTACAGAAGCTCAGATAGAAGTTTTATAATAAAAGCCCTTTAAAAAAATAGATAAATTCCTAGCTAAATCTGCTACTAAATACCCTATTGCTAGTAATCTTAGCCAGAATAGATAGTCTGAAAAAGAAATAGTTAGCAAGGGTAGATAATAAATCAGAAGATAAGATTAGTATAGATATAGAGAACTCTTTTAAGCCTATTTAATCCTTCTAGGCCTTCCAGAGTAACCCCAAAGATAAAGGCGAAGTTACTGATAAAAACAACATTATAATATAAAGGAATATAATTAAATTCAAATCCTGCAGGCCAACTGCTAGAAATTACAAAAGCAGATTATTATATATTTATTCAGTAAGAAGAAACTGTATTAATATCAAATATCAGCAATCCAGGAATCTAGCATTAATTGCTATAGAAATAAAATAACTATCTATTTATAAATACTAGAGAAGAAGTTTTATATATTACTAAAGCTAATACTAATAAATAGAAAGGCTTCCAGGGTCTGCCTATTTATATTAAAGAAAATTAATTCTAGAAGCTAGTTAATTAAATACTATATTAAGGATTTTAGTATATTTATTTTAAAGATATCTTTAGAACAGATCTATATCTACAATATATATAACCCTAGTCTAGAGATTAAATTAGCTGGCAATTAGAGTAACTAAAGTATTCTAGAGCTTCTATATTAAGTACTTAAAACTGTTAGAAAGGACAAATATATTATCCTAGAAGATTTTAATCTTTACTATCTGCTCTAGTTTTAACTAGAGTATATCTATATTTACTAAAAGGCTGACAAGCTTATCAGTATAAAAGTAGACTATGGATTAATATAATTAATCTCTCAGGGCATAATTATATATAAGAAGTAGAATAAAAATAAATAGATTTTGCAGATTATAATTAATCTTATCTAGAAGAGCTAATTAATAATAGAGTATTTTATTTATTATAAGGATTAGTTCTAATAGCTTTATATAGCAGATTATATTCTAATTTTAACTAAGTTTAACCTATTAATAATATAGATTCAAGAGACCTGTAGAAAGAAATAGATTACTATTAATTAAAATATCTTTTTTAAAAAATTCCAAAAGAATATCTTGATTTTAAACTAAATATTCTATATTAATAGAGAGGAGCTTAACAATACTGTTAAATATCTGATAATCTTAATTAATAGTACTACTGCTAAAGTTATATTAGAGATTAGAATTATAAACTATTCCAAATTAGAATATATACTACAGATAGAATAACTAAAGAAGTAAGTATAAAGAACTTAATAAAGAATCTATTAGATACAGTCTAAAAAGAATTAAAAATAGTTTAGATAGGCTAAGTATTGCCTAGATTATAAAAGTACTAAAATAGCAAGAAATCTATATTAGAATTATATAGAGAAGGAAATATAATTACTTAAGAGGTTTTGAAAGCTAATCTGGTAGATAAGGTAGTAAGAAATTCTATAAGTAATATTTATATTTATTTTATATTATAAAGAATACTAATATAAAACCTCTAAAGTAAAAGTTAGAGTTTTTTAAAAAGTTCTATATCTAGAACTTCTACTGGCAGATGTTTAAGATATTAAAAACTATTACTATTCTTAGCTACTATAAACTCCCTTAATTATAATCTATAAAGTCAGAAGAGCTATTAAGAATATTATTTCAATAAAAGTTTTTAGTAGTAGTAGTAGTAGTAGAATTTATTTCTGTATCTGTTAGCCCTATCGGCCGAGTAGCAGTAGGTTATAGTTAGACAGTAAGCTAGTTCTGCCAGTCTACCTTCTACTATTCCTATTACTGCCTGCTAGCTACTAGAATTTATTAATCTATATAGACTATTTCTTTTTCAGACTATCTATCCCGGCCAGAATTATTAGTAACAGAATATTAGATAATAGATCTAGCTAGAAATTTATTTATTTCTTTAAAAAATTCTTATTATATAATTTTCTCTTTAACTTCTATAAGACAAATACAATATTAATATCTATAACTTTACCTTCTTTATTATAAGGCTTCTTATTAGATTATTCTGTTAGTATTAGAATATTAATATTAATATTAGTATTACTTTAACTCTGGTTTCAAAATATAAAGACTCTAGATTTTAATTAATTCTTTTATAAGAATACTAGAGTATAACTACTAGACTATCTAATTCTCTGGCTAGCCTCTGCTAGTATAAGATTCTTATTATTATTAACTAGTAATATTATCTACTTTTCTAATTAAGATTAGGCAACTAGCATATAATAAAGGAATCTATAGATATAAATATTCTAGATAATAATAATCTTTATTTGCTATACAGAATAATTTCTAAAAAAGGCAAAATACTTTAATTTCTCTAGCTGCTTTGCTTATTCTTTCTTGCTTAGGAAATTTTTATAGATAGTATATTTAACTATTTATTTATTTTTGGAATCCTTCTATATTTAGATATTATATTCTCTAGTATAGTATATATATTAGAGATTCTGCCTATAATATCTAGTAATATATCTATATATCTAATATTTAAAATACTGCTAAATCTGCTAATCTTTATAATATACTATAATATTATATAGTTTGCTTAAAAAAATAATTCTCTAGTTTACTACTATATATATAGTATAATTATTATTAAATTTAATATTTAGTATAAAAGTCTACTAATCTTAATTCTTTAGCTTCTTAATTTTCTTTAGTTCTAAAAGCTAGCTAGCCCAAGTAATAAAGCTAGAGACCTTAGCTAGCTAGCCTATATTATTAGTATAAAACTAGTCTTTTAATATTAATAGAACTATTAAATATAATATATTATAATAGAGAATATTTATTTTTAAATCTCTATATAGTTACTAAATATCTTTATCTATATATTATATTATATTAACTACTCTGTATTCTCCAGACTATTTATCTAAAAAATTATATTACTACTAGAAAGAATCTTATCTAATAATACTACATAGTATATTACTATTTATTTTCTAGTCTAAGCAATAGTATAGTTTACCTGGTCTATAAATTCCTTCTCTTTCTAATACAGAGAATTAATTATAGAAGTTATAATATTCTTTATATAGATCTATAGATCTATTTTTAATAGTAATAAAGAACTTATAATTAGATTTAATATACTAGATAGTTTATTACTTTCTGCCAGAGATAAAATACTAGATACCTAATTATTCTATTCTGTTATAAAGAATTTAGATAAAATTATATAACTATATAGAGCTATATTATAATATAATAACTTCTAGAAGAAAATAGCAATAATTATACAGTTAGTCTATATAGTAAGAATATTAAGTTGCTTAAAGATCTAGCTCTTATAGATTAGTTAATAATTTAGCTATTTCTTAATATTATAGATCTTCTGTTTAATAATATTTAGTATAGGTATATTTTTAATATATTGTATAAACTAGCAGATTATATCTACTAGTTTAATAAATAAATCCAGGAAAAAAGGAGATTTCTTCTTTTTAGTAGTATCTTTAAATTTTATAATCTGTTTAAAAAGCTTCTGTACTTAGACTTATAGTTTAGAAGAGTTATTGCTAATATTTAGATTAAACTATAGCTAGAATAGTTATACTAATTCTTTTGCCTTTATCTCTATTGCAGTAATATACAAAGGGATATAAAATTAAAAGAGATATTAATTAAATAAGAAACTTTAGGAAAATAAGATTTAAATATTTACAAAGCTTAATTCCTATATAGAGGAGAAGTTTGCTAATTCTATAGAGTTTTTTTTCCAGATCTAGCTAAATAATTATCTGTTTCTTTAATAGGCTTTTGCTATAGAACTTTTATCTGTTTAATTTCTAAGAGATAAATATAATATTAGTATCTATAATATTATTTTATTTATTCTAAGACTTTTTTATTAGATTATTATATCTGTATTAGAATATTAATATTAGTATTACTCTAGCTTTAATTCTAAAAGATAAGAATTCTAGATTTTAAGTATATCTTTTGCAAGAATACTAGAATATAGCCTTTAGACTATCTAGTCTTATAGCTAGCTTCTACTAGAATAAAATCCTTATCTATATTAATTAGTAATATTATCTTTTCTAACCTTAATTAAATAATTAATATATAATAAAGGAATTATTTATTTGTTTATTTATTTGTTTGTTTTATTTCTTACTTTAATAAATATAGTCCGGAAGCTACGCCGGAGATTCTAACTATACTATTCTAGGTCTATTTTACTATATTAATCTCTAGTACTTACTAACTACTAATTGCAGAGTAGTAATACTACTCTGCTATATTATTAGTATAAATATATATAATTAAATATATTATAGATACTATATCTACTATCTGCTAGATTTCTACTATTACAATATATATATAATTAAATATACTTGTAGCTACTATACCTATCTTTCTATAATAATTCTTGTAGTATTCTCTAGAAATCTCTCTAGCTAGATTATTTTACTAGCTACTAGCCTAAATTTCCTTCTCTATAGACCTTTTCTTTTCAAACTATATAGTTAGATAGCAGATATCTATTTTGTTATAAATTAGCTATAAAATCCTAGACTACTTATATTTAGCTTTGCTAGAATAAGTATCTGGTTCTTTCTTTAGTATCCTGCAAGGATTATAGATCTTCTACTCTGGTAGATACTATCCTATACTTTTTGGAATAGGCCTTGGAATCTCTAGAAGACTCTATATTAGGCTTATATCTAATAAATATAAAAGAAATATAAATAAACTAATATATTCTTCTTATCTATAGATATTTTAAATTTATAGATTCTATTATATTCGGATATATTCTAGTTATCTAATAGTACTAGTAAGCTAGATATAATAGGCCTTATAAGATATAGAATTAGGCCTATAGTAAGCAAAAACTAAATTATCTATTTTATTTAATATTTATTTATAAGAAACTCTTCTAGTTATTATAGTTATATATTAGAGATCTATATTTTATTCTATAGGTTATTATAGAGAGTATAATTAAGAAATATATAGTATATTATTTAGAGAGTTTAGTTATATAGATAGTATCTAGAATAAAATATTTTAATATTTATTAGAAAGATATAAAGGCTAATTTTGTTTGTCTAGAGCTATACTAAAATACTTGTCTCTGCCTAGATAAGGCTACAGTGTAGTATAGATCTAGAGACTTAGATATAATAACTAAAAGCTACTACTAGAATAAAATACTATATTTGATTTATATCTAGTTCTATTTCTAGTCCTGTTTAGTAATAATCTTTATCTATTAATCTGCAATAGAATAGATAAATATAACTATAGTTAGTATATTAAATAGAAAAAGAACAGAATCTATTTAAGAACTACTATTATACTAGTTTATAGTCTATTAGATTATAAGATCTGCTACTTTATTACTAGAGATTCTGATATATACAAAAATTCAATAAAAGTAGATTTTGATATTTAGACTAGTAGCTTACTAATTATTTAATTTCTTGAAAATAGTATATAGAAAGAATTATTCTAATAACTAGTCTAGCTATTATAGAATCTAGAAAGCTTTCTAATTATCTATAAAGATATCTATAAATTATTCCTGGAATAGCAAGGAGATAGTAAGATAAAGGATAAATATAATATTAATAAACTCTATAGATAGAATCTCTAATTATTATATTATATCTATATAGACTTACTACTATATAAGAGGTTTTAAAACTAATATAACTATATTAATATAGCTATTAATATTAGAGCTATCTATATATATTTAATAATAATTTAATATTTCAAATATCTAAATCTTATAATTTACTAAAACTATTATTATAAACCTATTAATAGTAATATTAAAGGCCTACTATTATAATACTATTATAAAAGAAATCTAGAACTTAAAATACTAGATATTAATTCCTATAGCTAGCTTAAGCTCTTTTTTTATTATCTATAGAAGGATTTGCAGTAGCAGGTTATAATAATAATAATAATAATATATAAAAAGATTACAATATAATAGAATAGATATAATTTAGACTAGAACCTATAGATAAAACTTCTATAAGTACTATTTTATTAATAAAAGATATAGTTTTATATTATAAATATCTCTACTAACTAGCTAGAATTTACCTAAAATAATTTTACCTATATTCTTTTAGATTATAGTTAATATTTAAATCTGCTTATTATATAAACAGAAGTAGCTCTAGATATATAAGATATACTAGACTAATACTGCATATAGTATAATTAGTACAATATATATATATATAATATAAATTTATTAAAAATTCTAGAATAAGAGACTCTATTAGCTTTCTTCTAGAGTACTAATAGCCTACAGTTACTAGAAGATATAGATATAAATTATCTCTAGATATAGTTAAAACTAAAGATAATAATTAAGAATAATTCTAAGAAAGTAAGCTCTGTAAATTATAATAATCTATATATTATTAAAGAATTAGAGTACTATTCTACAAGAGATTTTATTATTAATTTCCGGCTTATTCTCTAGAATAGCTAGAGCCTAAATAGATAGATAGATATATTCTTTAGAAGAGTAAAAGTATACTAACTAGAATTTAGAAGAGATAAAAATTAAGATATATTAGAATATCTTTTTAAAGACTAGTTCTATAGCTTAAAAGAAGATTTAGCAATTAGTCTCTTTTATAATATTTATAGCTAGTATATTAATATTATTAATATATCTAAATTTATAAATACTGCAGATATTCTTCTTTCTAAGAAAGTCTATATTATAGAAGAAATATAGAATTAAGAAAAATAAAAATCTCTATAGAATTTTAATATAAATTAGAAAGTAAGATTTAATAAGATTAATTAGATATAGCTCTATATAATAGTTAGAGAAAAAGCTAGATATCTAATTAATAATAACTTTCAGAATATAGTATTTCAGGAGATTATACAAAAGGCAGGTATAGAATATATTATTAAAGGCTCTAGAGATATCTAATAGAAATATAAAAATAATTTTTCTATATTTCTATATTAAATAGATCTCTTTAAGTATAATATAGATTATAATATCTATATTCTATTTCTTCTATCTATTAAAGTAATTCTTTAAAAGTAGCTTAAATTATTCTATTAAATAACTAATATAATATATAAGAATTCCTTTAAGAATCTTGCTAAGAGTATTACAAAGAATAATTAGATAGTAAATCTTAGAAATTAAATAATTCTTCTTAGCAGGTTTCTATAGAATAATAATTTTAGCTTTACAGAAGTAGACTAGATAGTATCTATAATAGAGATAGTAATTAAAAATACTAATTAGTAAAGAAATTAATATTTTTATTAATATAATTCTCTACTAATCTAATTATCTGCCTAATCTAATTAGAACTATATTATATACAAGAGAGCCTTTTTTCAGACTTAAATATCTCAATAACTAACTATCTAGAGAGTATAATAAAGAATCTATATTAAATATATATTGCTTAGAATATATATACTTAATTTTATTTATTTAGATATAAGTCTTCTTAAGATATTTTAGAAATAATATATTTATTAAAATTATAATAGTAATTTATATTACCTAAGTAATTAATAATTTTTAGAATCTAAAACTTTATTATATATAAATATACTATTATAAAAAAGCTATATATTAAATATTAAATATATTAGACTTATAGTTATTAAGATATTTAAGTCTAAAAAGAGACTCTTTTGTATATAATATAGTTCTAATTAGATTATGCAAGTAATTAGATTAGTAGGAAATTATATTATAGCCTAGAATATTTAATTAATAATACTATTTAGATTAGATACTTTATTAGTCTCTAGATTATAGAATATCTATTATAATTTAGTTTTAATAATCTCTAGAGTTCTAATAGGCTTAGAATAGAAATAGCTCTAGATATTATTAAATAATACTACTAGTAGATTAAAAAAGAAGATTTTAATAAATAAATTAGCTTTTTATTTAGAAAAATAAACTATTCTATTACTTCTTTTTAATAGTAGAATATATATAAAATAGCAGGAGGTATAATTCTTAGTCTATTTAACTACTATTTAATTTACTTAAGAAGGAAAAAGAGTATTAGTAGATAGAAATATAGCAGAAAGTATTTAATAAAATTAAAATAAGACTTACTATAATACTAATATTTAGATAGTATAACTTAGAAAAAGAAATAATTATTAAAACTAATATATTAAACTATATAATTAGAGTAGTTATATTATAACTAGATAATAATAGAAAGCTATATCTAGTAGTATATTACTTAAGGAAAATAATACTAGTAGAGTTAAACTATAAGATTTATAATAAGAAATTACTAGCTATAGTAATAATATTCTAATAGTAAAAAGTTTATCTTAAAAAAGCAAAATATATAATTAAGATAATTATAGATTATAAAAATCTTATTTATTTTATAATAATTAAAGTATTAATATAAAAGTAAATAAGATAGATAAAAGTATTAGTAAATTATAATTTTATAATTAAATACTGCAGTAGAGAATAGAATAAGTAAGTAGATATATTTAATAAATAATTAGATTACAAAAAAGGAATTTAAAAACTAAAATTAGTACTATTAAAAAAAAGAATAGAATAATTATATATAATTATTAGATAATAAGATTAGTAGTTATAATAACTATTAAGAGTTAGAATAATAAATTAATATAATATATATAATAAGAAATAGCTAATAATAAAAATCTTAAATTAATTAAAGAGAAGACTAATAGAATAATTAAAAAAAATAAATTAATTTACTATAATAGACTAATATATATACTATTTATAGTAAAAAACAAAATAATTAGAAAATACTATAAACTACTAATAAAAGAATATTTTAAATTAGAAAAGATAGAAGAACTAATATTAAGAAACTTCTATTTTCTAAATATATAATAAATAATATACAGATACCTTTAAAAAATATAATATTTATTAAAGAAACAAGCGGGCTGTAGCTTAGCCCACCCCAGGACGAGCTCAGCCCACCCCAGGGGCTGAAATACTCAAGTATTCGAAACCTAAACGCACCCCAAGGGTTTTTGATTTTTCCTACCCTAATTAGGTATAGTAAAATTATATAATAAATACTATAAAATAGTATATACTTGACTATATAATATATATAAAATTCGGAATTTTCGGGGTTAAATTGACTGCGCTACAAATGAAAGTAGTAAATTACACATACAAATCACAAAATTACCGAAGTTTGAAGGTTTTTGAATTTTCTCGAACTAACCCTTTTTGGTATAAATGTTTTTATATTTTTTATATAAAATATAGACTATAAGATATATAAATATTCAATCCCTATTTGAATATTCCTATATTTCGATTTTTAATAAATGTTTGAAGTTTTTCGCGCAAAAGCTGAGCCCACTCCAGAAATTACAAAATTACTGGGGTGTGTTCAGCTCCTGGGGTGGGCTGAGCTCGTCCTGGGGTAGGCTCAGCTGTATGCCCAGAAACAAGATAGCAAAATATTTATTATATAGAGAACTATAATTATTTACAGTATCTATTTATCTATAGAAATAGATTATTATAGATTTTATTATATAACTACTAGAATTATAGATAAATAGAATTATATATAATATTATTCTTATAGTAGTAGATAGATTAATAAAATATATATATACTATATTAATAAGAATAGATATAATAGTAATTAATATAATATATCTACTATTAAAATATATATTTAATAAATATAGTATACTAAAAAGAATAATAATAAATAGAGATTTACAATTTATATTAAAATTATAAAAGATATTAATAGATATAACTAATATTAAATATAGACTTAGTATAGTCTATTATCTATAGATAGATAGATAAACAGAATAAATAAATTAGATAATTAAGCAATATTTACAGAACTATATAAATTATAACTAAAATAATTAAATAAAATTATTATTAGTAGTATAATTTATATATAATAATTTAATTAATATAACTATTAAGGAAATACTATTTTATACTAATTTTAGATATAATTCTAAGTTCGGCAGTAAACTAAGAGAAACTAAAGAAATAAACTATAAGATAGAAACAAAAGTAATATAGTTATAAGAAATTTATAAATAATTATACAAAAATATTGAATTTATAAACTTCAGAATAGCAGTCTATTTTAACAAGATATATCAGAAGAGATCTAATTTTAAAAGAGAGAAGAAAGTATACTTATTATAAAAAAATATTAAAATAAGATAATTAAGTAGTAAATTTAATAGTAAAAAAATCAAACTATTTATTATTAAAGAAAGAATTAGATTAATAAATTATAAATTAAAACTTCCAGATAGTATAAAGATATACTTAATTTTTTATATCTTATTAATAGAATTAGCACTACAGAATACTTAGATATAATATAAAAAAATTAAAATTACAAAAGGAAAATATAAAGTTAAAGAGATTCTAAACAAAAGAAAAATTAATAAATAAATCTAATATTAACCTTATAAAATAGAAGAAATATAATATTTTAAAGAATATTTAAGAACTAATTAAGAATTTAATAAACTACTAATATCTAATAAAGAAATATTAAAACTAGTAGAAATCTAGAAATTAGAACTTAGATTATAAAGAATCTAATTTATTAATAGATTATTAAAAGTAGTAAATAGCTATTAATACTAATAATTATATTTATTAATAAGATAATTAAGTTTAGTAATTTTTTTAGCTAAAGAAGAGTTTTTCTTATCTAGTTTATTAAAAATTATTTAATTATACTTTAATATTTTTAAACTATAATTTTTAAGAAACTTCTAATATTTTAATAAGTAAGTCTAAGTAGTAAAAAGATAATTAAATTCCTTATTTATATAGACTAAGTTATTTTTAACTTTCTTTTTAGATTTTTTAAATTAACTTTATTTAGCTTTATTATAGAAGAAATATTTATATTTGTAATTATAATAAATATATTTAGTATACTTTTTATCTTTTAGTAATATTAGATAATAGAAAAAAGAAAATAAGCAGAAATTATAAGCTATTTTAGCAGAAAGACTCTTATAAAATATATAATTATATTAGCAGAAATAATTAGCTTTAAAAACAGAAGATATTATAAATTTAAAAATAATACTTATAGAAAAGAGTTAGAGTCTTAATAATAATATAGATAAATACTCTATTTATATTCTTAAAACAAAGACCTTTAAAAGAGAGAATAATATTATAAACTAATAAAAGATAATTCTATAAGAAATATAAAGATAAGCTAAAATAATATATATATAATATATTACAATATAGTAGTTAGAACTAGTATATTAAGAGCTAGTAATAGATAATTATTCTAGAATACTTTACTATTTAAGAGTTTTCTAGTTTCTCTATAAGGAAACTAGATTAGATATAGATTAACTATTATTCTAATAGAGATAGAAACTCTTTAAGAATTTTATTATAGTTAGAAAATAATAATAATACTATTTTGTTTTATTATAATATATAGATTCCTTTAATTCTTAGTTAAATCTTCTTATCTCTAGTTATATTTAACTATTTTTTAAAATATATATTCTTAACTAGTTATAAGCCCAGGTTCGTAATAATTTAGATTAAAAACCTAGTAGTATAAAACTCTTTATCTTTAAATTAATTAGATTTAAAATAGTAGTAATAAGTTATTTTTATATAAAAAGATCTATAATAAGACTACTCTAATATTTAAAAGATTAAGTACTAAATCTAATAGAAATTAGATTTTATTAAAGATTAGAATATTAATCTATTATTATTATATCTTTTATAGAGAATTTTAATAATTTAAAAAGGAGATCTGTTTCTACCCTTTTAAGAGAAAACTACAAGAAGTAGTTTATCTATATAAAAAAATAGTTAATTAGTAAAAACTATTAAAAGTCTATTAAATTATTTAAAAATAAATATAAGATAATATTTATTAAAATTAATATAACTATATAATATTAGATTATAAGGTATTTATCTAAAGATAACTAAGACTAATTTATAGATACTGCTAGTATAGTAGTATTATAAAAGATATTAAAAAAATAATATTAGAAAATTCTTTCTATCTAGAGATATTAACTTATCTAAATCTATATATACTTTTAGATAGCTCTGGAACAGATAATTATAAATATTTGAAGGCAATTATAATAAATAGAAAAGAGAATTACTATATTTAATAAAATAATATTTTCTTTAATTAAGCTAGAGGCTAAAATATAATAATTATTCTTAGTATTATCTAAAGAGTATATTATAATTAGAACTATAATTAATATTTAAAAGTATTTAAAGATAGATAATATTCTAGCTATTTTAGAAGAAAGAGAGGTTTAATTCTAGATTAAATTAGTTACTGTATTTTTTTTAAAGAATAAATAGATATCTGTTAAATACTATATTTATAAAAAGAAATATTATATTAGAAATTATTTATATCTATTTACTATTTAAAAGACTATAAAAAAAATACTAAAAGATAATAAAGAGAATCTTTTAAAAGAGTTATTAATAGCTTATCTATATAAAATAAAAAGATAATAGATATAATTTCTAAACTCTATAAAGAGATTTAACTAATAAAGAATAAGAGATTATAAAGTAGAAAATATAAAGCCTACTAAATAAAAGAAACTTTAAATAATAGAATTATCTAATCTTAATTAAAATTAATAACTTTAGTTATCTTTAATAACTAAATCTTATATAAGATTACCTATTTTTCAAATAATATTATTAGTAAGAATCTATAATAATAATATATAAATAGTAATACTAATTCTTATATAATTAATAAAATATACTATTTTAAAGAACTATTAATTAAGATTTTAAGAAAATATATTTAAATAAAAAAAGAGATTTTATATTTAGAATATATAGATATAATTATTTTATAAAACAAGAATAGAAAGATTATATATCTGGAAAATATATTACTTATACTAAACCTTAAGATAAATCTTTTATTAATTAAAATACTTTACTAATAAATAAACTTATATAAATATCTTAATAATAGATTAATATTTATATTAGATAAGTTAAATAATATAGTAATTTAAGAAATTATTAAATATAGAGTTTATATTATTAAAAAGATCTATCTAAATCTAATACTAAAGTTATTATATATATTTATAATACTACTATCTAATAATTATATTTTTAATACTATAATATCTTACTATAATAAGATTTTTAATAAATATAAAAATTCTTAAAGCTATAAAACTTAGAAGAAATATTAATTATAATATAGAAAAATTAATTATTTTAAATCTAAAAAGGTTAGAAATCTGTATAAACTTACTATACTAAAAAAATCTATTAAGATAATTACTAACTATTAGTATATAATATATATTATAGCTAATATTAAAAATAAATAGAATATAATAAATAAATAAAAGAAAGGTATTCTAGAATTTATCTATATTAATATATATAGTTAAATACTAGAGTCTAAGAATAAATATATCTATTTTTTAATAATAGTAAATAACTATTTAAAAAAAATATAAATATTTCTAATAAGAGCTAAATCTAATACTGCCTCTATTCTAAATTAATAAAAAAGAAAAGTAGAGATAGCTATAGGTCTTAAAATATTTAATATATAATTAAATAATATACTAGAACTTAAGAATATCTTTAAGATCTAAAAAAAAGAATTTAGTATTTATTATAAATTAATAGTTCTATATATATTAATCTAAAACAGAATTATTAAATAAATATATTAGACTATTAAAAGAAGAATAAAAGCTTTGCTTAAAGATTTAAATATTTAAATTAAGCTATAAATAGAAGTAGCAGAGACTAATATATATATTAGAAATAAAATATTAAATAGACTAATAGTTAATAGAATTTAGATAACTTTAAAGAAAGTCTTTATTAGAATTAAACTATTAATTAATTATTTCAGAATATAGAAATATTAAGCAGTATTATATATAAACCTAGAATTACTACTATAAGGTATAAAAAGAGATAAATTAATAAACTAGAGCAGAATCTATATTTTTATTAAATATATTAAAAGGATAAATAAATAATAAAAAGTTTAGATACTAAATATAAAAAAGATTATTAAAATTTATTAAACTAAATTCTTTAAAAGATAATTAGAAGAAGACTTTAATCTTAGAATTCTTTAGAGATTAGTACTAAATATAATATTAATAAGAAACTTAAAAAGATAACTAACTTATTAATTAGATATTCTAAACTTAATAAAAGAAAAATCTTATTATAATAAGATTCTATTTAAACTAATAATAAGATCTAATAAGCTTTTAGAAAAAAAAAATATTAAAGATTAGAAAAAGATTAATAATTTTAAAAAAAATCTTTCTTAGAACTATTAATTTCTAAAATATATATAAGATTCTAGTAAAATCTCTATCTAAACTAAATAGATAAGAACTATTTTATATAAAAATATCTCTAATAATAAAGCAAAAGAAAAAAGAATATAAACTATTAAAAAAAGAGTAAAATACAAAATTTTATAAAACTATATTTATACTAAATCTATTATTCTTAAGAATTAATACAGGAAAGAAAAAGAACTCTATAAAAGCCTTTTTTAGAATCTCTAATAATTAAAAGAAATATATAAAATTAGTACTTTATACTATAATAGCTATATATATAACTAGAAAATAAATTCTAATTCTAGCCTTATATTATATTATAATTAATAATTCTATATAGAATAAATTATAGAAAAGAACTTTTAAATCTAAAACTAATATATTTTAGACTAATAGTATTTTTAAAATAATTACTCTATTATCTAAAACTAATATTATTATAAACTAGTAGATACTTATTATTAAATATAATCTGAATAGCTTTCTTTAAAAGCTTAAAATATACCTTATTACCTATAGATTTATTTAGAAATATAATATTAATTTTAAATATATCTTTACTTCTACTCTTTATTATAATATATTAAGAATCTTTATAACTATTATAGCTATAAAAAATTATAAATACTATATTATAGATATTAATAATACTTTTACTAAATTAATATTAAAAGAGAAGATATATATAATAGTCTCTTTTAGAATAGAAGTTCTATTAGAAATAATACTTAAAGTTCTTAAATCTCTATATAATCTAAAATAAGCAGTATAGAACTAGAATTAAATCTATATTAGATTATTTCAGAAGATAGGTTTTATATAAATTAATATAAATCTATATTTTCTATAATATCTAAAAAAGAGAATTTTAATCTTAGTATATATTAATAATATCTTAATTAGTACTAAGTAAATAGAGAATATTAACTGATTTAAACAATAGTTTAAAATAGTTTATAAGATTAAAAATCTAGAAGAAATAATAAAAATCCTTAATATTTAAATTATTTATAATAGAAGAAATAAGATACTAATAATAAATTAATCTTATTATATCTAGAAACTTTTATTAAGATATAGAATAGATAAAGAAAAGATATATCTAGTTAGTATTCTATTAAATAGATATAATTAATTAAAACCCTTTAATTCTTAAGATAAATAAATAGACTAAAAAAAATACCAGAAAATTATTAATAGTCTTATTTATCTAATAATCTTAACAAGACTAGATATTATATTTATAATAGATAGACTTAATTAATATCTATTAGATCTATCTGAAAAGTATTTCAGATTACTAAAATCTTTAATAAAATATCTTTATTTAACTATATATCTTAGTTTTCAGTTTAATACAAGTAAAAACTAGTAACTTATTAGATATTTAGACTTAGACTATATAATAAATAAGACTAACCAAATATTAATTCTTAGAAATATTTTTACTCTAGCTAGTTACTCTATTAGCTAATTAAATAAAAAATAAAAGTCTATTATAACTTTAATAATAAAAACTAAATATATAGCTATATATTAAGCTATAAAACAGTTCTAGTAGTTAGCTCTACTTCTAAAAAATATAGATTATAAAAATTATATTAGTCTAAACTAGTATAAACTAATAATAAAAAAAAAACAAGCCTTTACTATTAGATTTCTAGTAAAACTCTTTAGAAATAATTAAGTATCTTTATTTTTAATAAAAGATATATATACTTATAAAAGATTAAAATATATTAATATTATATATTACTATATAAAAAACCTATATTAAAGAAATAGAATTAGTATAGAATTTATTAGTATTAAAGATATAATAATAAATAACTTTACTAAGCTATTTTCTAGAATAGACTTTATAAGATTTCTTAGGTAATTAGAATTTACTAATCTAGTAAGTCTAGATTAAGAAGAAGTATTATAATATAATAGTTAAAACTAATATATTAAGAGCTAGTAATAAATAATTATTCTAAGATATCTTATTATTTAGAAATTTTCTAGTTTCTCTATAAGGAAACTAGATTAGATATAGATTAACTATTATTCTAATAGAGATAGAAATTCTTTAAGAATTTTATTATAGTTAAAAAACAATAATAATATTATTTATTCTATTATAATATATAGGTTTCTTTAGTCTCTAGCTAAATCTTTTTACCTCTAGTTATATTTAACTACCTTCTAGAATATGTATTTTCAACTGTTTATAATAATATAGCTGCAGCAGTAGACAGATAGGTAGATAGATAGGTAGGCAGATACACAGGCAGACAGACAGATATATAGATATACAGGCAGGCATATAGACAGATAGGCATATAGACAGACAGATATACAAACAGACAGGTATATAGGCAGGTATACAGGCATGCAGACAGACAGATATATAGATAGATAAGTAGCAAATTTCTAAAAGTATAATATTATAGAGATAAGGTAAGAGTTTAAATATACTATATAGAGGCTTAGCTAGTAGAATAAATAAAAGGTTAATAAATCTAATAGAAAAAAGACTTAATTAATAAAACTTACTTAGACTAGTAAAATAGGCAGAATATTATTATACTAAGATAATATAGTATATATACTACTATAGTATTATCTAATAATTTTAATCTTAGAATATTAAATATAGTATATTAGAAAAGGCTTTTCTAAGATATCTAAAGAGATATCTAAGCTAGTAATTTATAGTCTAATTTATTATTACTAAATTTAATATCTAAATATTAAAAAGATATAGTATATACTTTAAAAACCAAAGATTATTAATTAATATTAATATTACTAATATTATTAATAGATATATTATTAGAGATTATAGAAATTAGAAGAGAATCTTACTTTTTAAAACCTTATATTTTTAATATTATAATTTTTTTAATTATTAAGCTATAAAGCTAATTATATTAATAATAATAAATATTATAATAAATACTAAAAATATATTTTATACCTATTTTAAATATTAGAATAGATAGAATATCTTAAGCTATTTAAGCTAAAGTTAGATAGTAGTATTTAAATAATTATTATTATTACAAAATATCTCTAAAGTTTAAATTATTAGAATTAAATATATAAATAGAATCTTATAAATATTATTCTATTTTAATTATTTTTTATTATAAAATCTAGAATATATAGAGATTAATTAATTAATAAAAGATAATCTAGTAATTTCTTTATTATATTTAATTATTAATTAGTAGGTAAATACTATTATAAAAGTAGATTTATAATATTTATAATATATATTATAATAGTTTAAAAATTTTTTATAATATTACTCTTTAAAAGCAGGATTCTATTAATTAAACTATTAAATTTAATTAGTAATCTATATAATATAGAATAATAAAAACTTATCTAATAAAATATTATCTTCTTAATTAGATTAAAAATTATAATAATAGTATAAAATCTACTAGCTTTACTCTCTATTTAACTATAATAATAGGCTAGTTTATCTTTAGTAGTACTAATAGTAACTACAAAAACTATACTTTATTTACTTTAATAAGAAGTAGTCTATTATTTTTTAATAGATTTCAAATATTTAAAAAGATAATTATATAAACAGAATATTTTATAGATATTTAATAAATATAATATATTAATATATTAAATAATCTTAGAAAAGGATTCTAAGATTATTAATAAAGTATTTATATAAGCTTATTCTTTATCTTTTAATTTTAATATAGTATATTATCTATAGTTTTGTTTTATATTTAATTAGTAGCTAATAGTAAGCTTTATTTTCTAAATATATTTAAGTATATTATAAGTACTACTTTAACAGATTTTAATATCTTAAATTAGACTAATATAAATAGAAGAATATATACATTCAAAATTATAGTAAGCTTATTTATCTAGATCTTAATATTATTTAAAAAGTTCTAATTATTATAGAGATAAATTAATAGTAATAGTAAGTATTTAAATTTATTAATATTAATATATATTATAACAGGAATAATGCAAGATTATACCTTTATAAATATATTCTTAAAAATAGTCTTATTAGTAATCTTTATTAGTTAAGATTTCTTTAATTTTATATTAACTATTTTATTTTTTATAACTATTTTCAGAACTTAAAGAAGTTAGTTAATAGTTAATTAAATTATATATATAAGATAGTAAATTAATCTAATATTATAATTCTATTTAATCTAATAGTTATATAATTTCTTTTTTAGAAAAAAAGCTATATATATATTATTAAATATATTATTAGCAGTTATAGTAAATAATTTAAATATTATCTTATAATTATAAAATACTAAAAATATAATCTATAATAAACTTTTTCTAATATATAAGTCTAATAATAGATAAAAAGCTAGTAAGGTTTTTTAGTATTACTAGTTTTTATTAATATAGTAGCTAATTATTAACAGGAAAAAAAAACAATTTAGACTTAACTATATATCTAATATAAGGAAAATATAGGTTTATAATAATAAAGCTTATATAATCTTATCTTAAATATATATATATTTTATATTAATATTAGCTCTTAGTACTTTATAATTAGATATTAATAATTTGAAATAGTAAAGATTTAAAAAATTAATAAATTTAAACATTTTAATATATTAAAAAAGTATATTAGTTATAATTATATAATAAAGAAAAGCCTTTTAAAAAGCTTTATTATTAAATAATAGATCTAATTCTAATTTTTAAATATAATACTTCTGTTAAATATATATATATTAATAATCTAGAAGTATATTAGAAAAGCCTTCTATAAGATTCTAATAAAATTATTTACTTTTTAGATAAAAGTATTTAAAAATTATTAATTAGATATAGATCTTTTTCTTTATATATTAAAATATTTTTCAGTATTTATATATTATAGTATAGTTAATATTTCTATTATATAAACTATAGAATATAATATAACAAAATTATATATAAAATATATAATCTTTAGTTTACCTATTCTAATATATATAACTTCTTAAAAATATAACTATATAGAATTAGTTTATTTACAAAGAATTAAAGATTACTATTCTAATTTAGATATTTAAGTTTTAATTCTAATATATTTGTAATTATATTATAAAATAGTATTATTTCTTATTAACTTTTAAATAATTTAGTATATTCTTTTATCTAGAGAATATATTAATATTATATATATATTAATTATAATAGAGGCTCTAGTATAGTTTTAGTAAAGACTATCTTAGACTTGTAAAAAACCCGGGTCGGGTAGGCTCGAACCCTAAACCTGACCTAGCCCAAGAAAAGTGGGGAAAATCTACTTTTTTATATAACTTATTTAATATTTAATTTTTTAATTTTTTTATTTAATATTATAGTAAATTAGGCTTTTAGATTTATATTATTTCAATTAGAATTAAAATATCCTTTAATTTAGTAAAGTTATTTTATTTTGAAGATTTAAAGATTTTAGAAAATAAAAGTAGGCTAAAACCTATTAGGCCCAAAGTGGGTCGAACCTAGATTATTTAGGTTTAGCTTGGGTTTTCAAAAACAAGTCTAGACTATCTTATTTTTCTTTTATTAATAAAATATATTTAAAGTTTTAATAGTAAAACTAGTATTATTATTAATAAAACTAGATAAATAAAGTTACTAGTATAATAAAGAATTACTTAAAATAGCTATTTTCAAAGATTTATTAAAGAAGAAAAGTATATATAAACTAGAAAAAATATTATTTTGTAATTTTACCTTAATATTTGAAAATAATAAATAGCTAATAAAGATTTCTAATATATATTATAACTAATTAATAACTAGTATATAATCTTAAGCTAAATTTATAAGTTAGATTTATTTTCTAGTTCTCTTAAAATAAATATTGTATTTAATTGTAAAATTAACATATTATTATATAGATAAATATATAGTTATTATACAGAATTTTCAAGATTAAAATCAAATATATAGTAGAATATATAAAGATATAATATTTCTATATATTTTATATAATTTAGAAGAATATAATTTAATCTATATACTAATTTAAAAAGTATAAAGATATATATATAACTGCTTGCAGTTTTAGTAAGAAATATAATATTTATATAATTAAATATATTATTATACTAAAATCTATTTCTTTTAGATTCTATAGTATTTCTAAATAGACTTAATATAATAATAGTATATTTGATAAATATATCTCTAAGTAAATAATCTAATTATTTACTTTATTATTTTATTATATAGTATTTAGATTATAATATATTTAATTCCTTAAAATTTCTAATATAGTAACTAATATTAATCTAATTCTATTATAGTATAAATATATTAGAAAAATAATAATTTACTAGTATATTATTTATAAAGCTAATAATAATATTATAATTATGGGCATACAGCTGAGCCCACCCCAGAACGAGCTCAGCCTACTCCAGGAGCTGAATATACCCCAGTAATTTTGTAATTTCTGGGGTGAGCTTAGCTTTTGCGCGAAAAACTTCAAACATTTATTAAAAATCAAAACATAAAGATATTTAAATAGGGATTAAACTACTATATAGCTAATAATCTATAGTTAATATAAAAAATATATAAAAAATCATACCCGAAAGGGTTAGTTCGAGAAAAATCAAAAACCTTCGAACTTTGGTAATTTTGCAATTTGTATGTGTAATTCACTACTTTCATTTATAGTGCAGTCAGTTTAACTCCGAAAATTCCGAATTTTATATATATTATATAATCAAATATATATTATTTTATAATATTTATTATATAATTTTACTACACCTAATTAGGGTAGGAAAAATCAAAAACCCTTGGGGTGCGTTGAGGTTTCAAATACTTGAGTATTTCAGCCCCTGGGGTAGGCTAAGCTCGTCCTGGGGTAGGCTGAGCTACAGCCCGTTATAATTATAATATATCTTTTATAATAAATATTATCTATCTTTAATTAGAACTATCTTAGTTATAAATATCTAGTTCTAGTCTTTATATATATAGATAATATTATATATCTATTTTTTCTTTAGCTTTTATCTTTTTTTATTTCTTTAATATCTGCTATATTAGGCTTTTTAGCCGGATAACAGAATTACTATATATAGAATATTTAAATTAGCTAAATAATCTAGCTAGAGAATAATATCTTTTCTTTAGTTTCTATCTTTTTTTACTTTTCTAATATCTGCTATATTAGACTCTTAGACTAGATAACAAAATTATTATATATAAAAAGTCTAAATTAGCTAAATAATCTAGCTATAGAGTAATATAGTTAAATTTATAAGCTATATTAATAGAAAATATATTAAGCTTAGAAGTTTTTAATATAATAATCTTAATAGCTTAACTAAAGAACTATATACTAGACTATTTAAAAATAAAAGTAAAGATACTAGAGTTTTAGTTAATTTTTGTTTTTGTATTTTTATTATTTTTTATAATTACTTATAAGATATATTTTTCTTTCTATAATTAGTTTTTAGTTAGTAAAATTTTATAACTAATCTTTTAGCTAGCAGAATTATAAATATAACTAATATTAAAAAAAGACTACTTATAACTAATATAATTAGATTATTATTATTCTTATTTAAGTTATTATTACTATAGTTAATATTCTATTTTAAAAAAGTATTAATATTTTTTTAGCTATATAAGGTTTCTATTATAGAATAGAATTTTATATTAAATTTATATATACTACTATTACTAATAATAGAAAAATTCCTTATAATTATATTTATAAGTAAGATACAGATTAAATTATTAGAGATTATAATATAGTTAGTAAGTAGTTTATTATAATAGTAGTAGAATAAGTAATTATAATAAGCTAATACTTTCTCTATAAATAAGTTAATCTTTACTAATAGTTAGACTAGTTAATAGGCTAGTTTAGTCTAGTTTTTCTAAGATTTTAAACTATAAAAATAGTTTTAGTCTAGTTTTTTAAAATCTTTAAACTATAATAGTTTAAAACAGTTTAGTCTAGTTTTAAACTAAAAAAACTAAACTTTAAATCTATAAATAAAAAATAATTTATAATTTATAATTATATTATTTAATATTTTTTTCTAGAAATCTAAATATAGTTATTATAATTTATATTATTTTAAAGTATAGTTTATCTAAAAATAAAAAGAAATTTATAAAATTATATAAAAATATTGCCTTATTAATAATATTATATATATATATATCTTATATATGCAGTTATATATATATATATTAAAATTTGCAAATATAAAATAAATCTAATCTAATAGATTTAAATATTATTAATTAAGTTAAATTAATATTTAATTTATAATTTACTAGAATAATTTTTGAATTAAATTAAAAATAAATTTTTTGAATTTTTAATATTAAATATTTTATATTAATATTAAAAATCGAATTTACCTCTAATTAAAATAAATCTACAGTTAAAAAATCTATTTAAAATTAATAAATAATATAAAACTAGTTTAAAAATATAATATTAAAATTTAAAGTTATAGTATTAAAAAAAGATAATTTAATACTAAATATAGAAAAATAAAAACCAAAAAAAAACCAAAAAAACTAAATTAAAATAAACTATTAGTTTAACTAAAAACTACTAGTTTTTATATATAATAAACCAGACTATTATAGTTTTTTAATATAGTAAACTAAACTACAATAAAATAGTTTAGTCTAGTTTAGTTTAACTAGTCTACTAATAGTATTTAAAGGTAATTAATAAGGAATTCTAGAAAAGATTTCTAGGCTAATTTTATATTATTAGTTTATTATATAACTTTTATTAAATAGTAAAGAATTCTAGAAAAGCCTTTTAGACTAATTTTATATTATTAATTTATTAAGTAATATTTACTAAGTAATATTTACTAAGTAATATTTACTAAGTAATATTTATTAAGTAATATTTAATCTTTTATCTTTATCTTTTTTTTTTGAGTTTTTTTGAATTCTTTTCTTTTTACCTTACTTTTACCTTTTTAATAAGTATTATTAGTTTCTTTTAATCCCTTCTATACTCTCTAAATATAATATAAAGATTTTTTTTTCTGCAGAAGCTATTATTATATATATTAAAAATAGTTAATTAGCTTTTTTAAGCTTTAAAATAATTATAAGAGTTAAAAACAAGCAAGGTAAGATTAAGATTAAAGGCTAATATACTAGATAGCTTCTTAGTATTATATTCTATAGTCTAAAAAAGCTATTCTAGAATTATTCTATAGAATAAATAATATAATACTAATATATATATAGATTATAATAAACTATAGTAGTAATTAATAATAATAATCTATTAATCTATCTAGCTAAAAAGATATAAATAAGTAAAGATAATAATAATACCTTAAATACTAAAAAATATATTAATAATCTTAATAATATAAAATTATTTAAGCAGATTATATATATTCTTTCTACTATTATAGATAAAGAAGAACTAAAAAAATAAATTAGATTATCTCTCTTCTACCTATATTAGATAAGATATTATAAGTATTATTTATTACTATTCTAGATATAAGGTAGCAAGACCTATAGTAAAGATTTTTTAACTATTTAGAAAATTATCTCTATTATAAAAGCTAGAGAAGATTATAAATATTATTCTATAATATTAAATACTTCTTAGTAGAATAGTATAGATTTTATAATATAATTAATAGTCTAATTATATACTGAAAACATATATAATTAAAATAGTTTATTCTATAAATTACTATAAGTAAGAAATAAATACAAAATAATCTTTTAGTATATTATTATATATATTAAGACTAATTTTTTACTATTATAATAGATAAAGGATTAGAAGCTTCTCTATACTATATAGAATAAGCATTTAAAGTAAATTGTAGCTAAGAAAATTAGATTTAAGAAAAAGATATAGCAAAGTATTCTTTTAAAGAATAATTTTAGAAAAATCCTTTTTTAAAATCTCTTTCTAAGCTCTTTTCAAGATCTTATTCAGGATTTATTAAATATTAAAAATAATTCTAGAGAAATTCTTTTTTAGAATATCTTTCTAAATCTATTTTAGAAGCTTATTTAGAATTTATAAGACTTTAAAGATAATAATAAATAGATTAGAAATCTCTTTAAGATATTAAATTCTATTCTAAAGAAGTCTAGTAGTTACTATTTAATATAGAAATATCTAAATCTACTATCTAAAACAAGAAGTAGGAAAAGAGTATAAATTAAGCAAAAATACATTAAGAATAAAAAAAAGATTAATATACTATATATAAAAGTTTTAAATTAGAAAAATAAGATTTTTAAGCTTTTAAAGTAACTAGAACTAATCTAAATATTAGATATATCTAATATAGCAAAATTATTTTAATAATAATAATTTATTTCCTTTATTCTTTATAATATTTAATTCTATAGTTAGAATATTTTAAAGTTAATTAATAAAAATGCAAATAATATTAATAGTAAAAATATCTAACTTCTTAATATTAATAAAGAGTAAATACTTATCTCTAAAAAAAAATTTAAAGAATAAGTAGAAATAATAATAAAAACTTTAATATATAATTTAATCTTATATTTGCAATTAGAGTCTATTATTTAGAATAATATATTTATTATAGCTTTATTATTCTTTAATCTAGTAAATACTTTAATATTCTTTATTATTCTAATAACTAATACTATTGCAAAATAAAAATACTAGTAGATATAGTTTAATAATCTTGTATATTAGTATAAAAATATAGATATAGCTTATATTATACTAAGAATTATAAATCTTGAAATATTTAAGCTATTTGAAATATATTTTAATATTAGATTATACTTTTAGTAGCTAGTAATAATATATAGTCTATTTAAATTTAAAGATAATAATCTTCTTTATAGTTTTATACTAGCAAATACTATAAAATTAGAGAAAACCTAGATTACTATTAGTTATTTAATTACTATATATATTATCTTAATAATTCTAGAAAAGGCTTTTCTAGAATTCTTCTTCTAATATAGTTTCAAGTAATACTAATAATAATATAAAAAATATAAAAAGTTATAGATTAATCTATAAAACTAGATCTAATTATTATATTACTATACTTAGTATAGTAATAGATAAATAAACTAAATTATATTATAAATATATTTACTATCTATATATATTTTAGTAATACTAAAAAATTTTTTTTAAATATTATAACTATTCTATTATTATTAAAATTAACTAATCTAATCTTTAAACTATTATTATAAAATTATAGAACTAGAATATACTAATACTAAAAAGCTAAATATAGAAAAGAATAGTAAATACTATTAATTATATAATCTTAAGAGATTCTTTTATATAATAATATTAGATAAAGTTTATTAATTATATAATTCTAACTTCTAGCAGAATACTATAATTAATAGTCTTTATATAGACTAATACTTACTACTTATTATAATACTTCTTTTTAATATTATTAAAGATTTTAAAGAGCTTATACTCTTTTTTATTAAGAGATTAAATAATATATTATAAAACTAATTTAAAGTAATAAAAAACTTTAGTCTATAACTCTATATACTATTTCTAATAATAATTTATATACTATATTCTATATAATATAATAGGTAATAGATAGATTTATATAGAATAATCTAGAGCTAATAAAAAATACTATTAGCTATTATATTAGTCTTATTTAGATAAAATCTCTTATTTAGTACTATCTTTTCTTGTAAATTCTCTTTAAGTATAGAACTATAATAGAAGATATAATACTATTAGTCTATATAATATATATAGATATCTCTTTTTTAAAAACAGAGTAGATATAGTATAATAAATAAAATAAAGTTATTTATTATTATTTTATTTATAAGCTTTATAATAGGTATTTAGTTTAGAATATAATTAAGTATTAGAAACTTATCTTGTTTAGAATATAGTTATAATTTTATAGGCTATAGCTTAGTCTACTCTAGGATAAGCTTAGCCTACCTTAGAAACTAAGCCTACTTAAAGAAAAGCTTAATTTAGATTAGAAACTAAGCTAGCTATAGTATAGTATTTAGGTAAGCTTAGTATATATATAATATATATATAATTTAAAGAAAATTTTTTTTATAGAATATTATATTGCAATAAATCTCTATTCTATATTTAGTATATATTACTATTCTAGAATTCTTTCTAGCTATCCTATTGTACTATTATTAGAGAAAGTTTAAGTAGAACTCTTACCTAATTTCTTTTTAATAATCTAAGTTTATCTAGATCTTCTGTAGGTAATTAATATAGCCTGCTTACTTTAGTTCTTCGGGTAAGGCTTTATAAATATATAACTTGTTAGGTTTTACTAAATAACTAAATAATAATAGTTAAATCAGAAGTAAGATCTAGTTAGATTATAATTCTTCTAGTACTATTCTTACTAATCTATAGTAAATAGTAAATAAATAATATAAATTGAATATAAAGAACTAAATATATTTATAGAGTATAAATAAGTATTCTTATATATCTAATTCTTTCTATATATTATTATAAATATATTTCCTTTATTATTATATCTATTTATACTGCTAGAGTATATTTCAGTATATTAGGTATATTTCTATATTTCTTTAATCTTTTATACCTACTGCTATTATATAATCTTGTATTTATCTTACTGTTATACTATATTATAGTATTTTATCTACTTTTCTATTATCTTTCAGATTCTATATTAATTAGTTTATAATATTATTCCCTCTCTTTAAGGTCTTTATCTCTAAAGACAATTATATAAGTAGAGTACTTATCTATATTATTATTGGAACTCTAACTTTCTTCTGTAAGTAATATTCTTTTTCCAGTATATTTTCCTATACTAAATATAAATACCTTGTTAAGAAGATTAAAGTTTTTAATATTATTTTTTTCTTTTCTTATAACTATTATAGTATCTATAGCCTTAATTATATTATCAGTATAGAATCTTAAAGCAAAAAGTATTTTTATTATATCTATAATAATACAAAGTATAAGAAGCAGTATTATAGTAATAAAGAATAATATAATTTTAAGTATTTCTGTAATAAGATTTGTCTAGAGATCGAAAATAATAAAAATAATATTAAAATATTATATTAATATTTTATAGAGGCTATAGCAAAAGCTAAATACCTTTATTATCAAGAAAAATTATTATTAAGTTGAAATAGAGCAATGCTAGATTATAATATAGCAGCTTAAAATACTAATACTATCTCTGTTTATAATCTTGTTATTACTTTTGAAAATTTATTAATAAGTTAATTAATTTATAATCTAAGCTCTGGTTTCTAGACTTCTGCTAGTCTTAATATTCTTTTATTAGGTATTAGCAGTTTATTAAATTCTTAGCTAGTTTCTAAATATTCTCTGAGATATTATATCCTTTCTATTTTATAAGATATTATATTTATCTGTTAACTTTTCTTTTATCTAGAATCTTTTTAACTTTATATTTTTTTTCTGTAGTTTTAATTTCTTTATATTATATTTAAGTATTCTGTAGTACTAGCTTTAATAATAAAATATAAAAAATTAAATATATCTTTATATTATCTAGGAATTTCAATTTATAGTTAATTAGTCTAATTCTTTTTTTAATAGTAAATAGTCTAATTTTCTTACTATTAAGTTTGCTGTTTAATTATTTTATTTTAATATTTTTATATAGCAAATATATTTTCTTTTCTTTTTTAAGATTAGATTTTTTCTAATATATCCTGTCGAAGTAGACTGCTATTCTGAGGTTTATAAACTTAATATTCTTATATAGCTATTTGTAAATCTTTTATAATTATATAATTTTTGTTTCTGCTTTATAGTTTATTTCTCTGGTTTTTTTTGGTTTGCTGCCGAATTCAGGATTATACCTAAAATTAGTATAAAATAGTGTTTCCTTAGTAGTTGTATTAATTAAATTATTATATATAAATTATACTATTAGTAGTAACTCTACCTAATTATCTTAGTTATAGTTTATATAGTTCTGTAAGTATTATTTAATTATCTGATTTATTTGTTCTGTTTGTTTATTTATCTATAAATAATAGGCTATACTAAGTCTATACTTAATTCTAGTTATATTTATTAATATTTTCTATAATTTCAATATAAACTGTAAATCTCTATCTATTATTATTCTTTTTAGTATACTGTATTTGCTAAACATATATTTTAATAGTAGATATACTATATTAATTACTATTGCGTCTATTCTTGTTAATATAATATATATATATTTTATTAATCTATCTACTACTATAAGAATAGTATTATATATAGTTTTATTTATCTGTAATTCTAGTAATTGCATAATAAAATCCATAATAATCTATTCCTATAGGCAAATAGGTATTATTAGTAATTATAGTTCTCTATATAGTAGATATCTTGCTGCCTTATTCCTTTGACAAATATTATATTCCTTAAGATATTAGTAGATTGTTTATTATATATTTAGAAAATAGAAATTTCTTAATATTAGTTCTTCTATCTTTTCTAATCTGAAATGTTTTTTTATTAGTAGTTTGTAGTATTTTCTGATTACTTCGTTTCTTGCTATAAATGGTATATATATTAGTCTATTATAATAAATTAATCTATTTTCTTTAGTTATCTTGTTAATTTTCTTTTTAATTAATTTGAGGTTTTTATCCTTGGCTATTTCTTGCTGTATATATTATATTAATTTATTATTCTAATTTTTAATAGTTATTATAGCTGCTAATCTTGCTGTTTAATAATTATATATAATTATTCTATCTTTTCTTTTTTTTAATAGTGCTGGTTCTAGTTCTTGAATTTCTTTTTTATAATTTGGTTATTTGTTAAATATATCTGTTTGCTTATTCTATTTTCTGTTACAGTATTTAATTGTAAAATTATAATTAGCTAATATTTTTATCTATTATACTTATCTTTGCATTAATACTTTAATTATTATAAAATAAATAAGATTCTTGTAGTCTGTAATTACTTTGATTATATACTTTACTCCCTTAAGATAAATTCTCTACTATTAGAATACTATTACTATAGCTAGCAGTTCTTTATTATAAATCTTATAGTTTAATTTTGCTAGTATTATCTTTCTTAAATAATATATTACTAGATATAGCTTTCTATTATTATCTGGTTATAATATAATTATTTTAATTGTATAATCTAATATATTAGTTTTAATAATTATTTTTTTCTTTAGATTATATTGTCTGAGCACTAGTACTATAATAAGTCTTATCTTAATTTCCTTAAATACTTTCTGTTATACTTCTATTTATTAATTATTTTTTTTTCTTCTTAAATAGATTAAATAGTAGTCTTATAATATCTATATATTGTTTAATATATTGTTAGTAATAGTTTACTATTCCAATAAATACTTATAGTTTTTATAGATTTATTAGTACTAACTAATCTCTAATTATCTAAATCTTCTGTCTATCTATTTATATCTCTTCCTGGATAATTCTATATTTTAGGAAATCTATTTCCTGCATGTAGAATTTGTATTTTTTTAATTTAAATTATAGATTTACTATTTATAATTATTATAGTACTATCTTTATATATTTAATATATTCTTTGTAGTTTCTAGAGAATATCAAAATATTATCTAAGTATATAATTATAAAGTTATATATATAATCTTCTAGTACTTTATTAATAAATTGTTAAAATATTACTAATATATTAGTTAATCCAAAAGGTATAATCTTATACTTATAGTATCTAAACTTTATTCTGAATATTATTTTCTATTTTTTGCCTTTTACTATATATAATTAATTATATATATCTACAATATTAAATTTTGTAAAGATTTTTGTTTCTTATACTATATTCTATATCTCTGTAATTAATAGTAATAAGTATCTATTTTTAATTATAATAGTATTAAGCTATCTATAATCTATATATAGTTATAGACTTCTGTCTTTCTTTAATATAAATAGTACTGGATATTCTACTAGTAATATTAATAGTTATATATAATCTTTTCTTAAATTCTTTTTAATATATATCTTTAGTATCTTTAATTCTTTTTCTAATAATTGGTAAATTAGTTTACATATTAGTAACTTCCTATTAATTAGAGATATCTTGTAATTATATAGTTTATAGTTTAATAATTCCTTATTAATACTAAAATTAAAGAGATTCTGGAATTATTTATATTTCTTTAGTATCTTTAGTTTTATTATTTCTTTTAACTTTTTTGTTTTTATTATAATATTATATAATGCCTAACTATACTATTATTCTTTAGTTTATATATCTTCTTATATAGTTTTATTTATTAATTTATTTTCTATAGATTTCTTGGAATCTTCCTGTCCCTTTAATTTAGAATTACTAGTTATTTCCCTTAATTCAGTTTCTTTTATAGCTAACTCTACCTTATCTATCTAATTTTTGGAGGCCTGGAAATAGTTTTATTTAAGCCTTATTCTGTATATATATTTTATAAATTATATTTTATCTTATATCTAGTTAATTTTTAAATTATATTATTTTAACTATAGTACTTTAAGTATTATATTATATTCTCTAATCTTAATTATATTAAAGTTAAATAATTCTAAATAGTTCTATATTAATATTAGTATAATTCCTGTTTCTATAATTAAGAACTATCTTAAGTCTTTTCTATTAAATCTTAAAATTAGTATTAATTGTCTTTTAGTTTTTTCTAAAATCTATAATTTCTTTATAAATCCTAGATTTATAAAGTTTTCTGTAGTTTCTGAGTTAACAAGTACTTTAGTTAGTTAGTCTATAATCTTAATCTATATTTTAATATATTATTCTCTAGTTATTACTATTAGTTAGTATTATTTTTTTTATTAGTATTTTTTATTTCTGTTTTTCTATAGAAAATATCTATTATTAATCTTTGTACTATAGTATATTAAGTAATAGTCTTTATAATATATTATCTAATATATAATCTTATATTATAGGTATTCCTAATATTCTATATATATATATTCTAGCTTATTATAATAAGCTAATATTTTTTTTATAGAGAATTCTCTTGAATCCTAGCCTACTAAGTCTCTTGCTTATAACTATATTTATTTGAATTTAATAAAGTAAGATCTATTATTTATATCTTAGTCTTAGTTATCTTACAGCTTGGTTTTCTGTTAGTTCTAAATAATTATTTACTATTTGTATCTTCTAGCTTTTTAAGTATCTTATTGGCTTTGTACTATTCTTCTAATTATTCAGTTAGGTTTTTTTATAGAACTGCTATTACTACTTTCTTAATTTTATTATTTAATAATATTATCTATTATTTTATAAATTATTTTATTATCTTAGATATCTCCTGGATTTCCTATAAATATTTATTAATTTTATCCTGTATTTTCTATATAGTTTTTGATAATACTGATGCTTGTCTAGTCTATTTAGTATTTGAAAAATCTATATCTTTGTCTTTATTATTCTAAATTATTTATTTGTATTATATTTATCTCTAATTTTCTAGGATTTTATTATAGTTACTTTCTAATATTTCTTTATTTATTATTTTTAATTATTATCTTAATTTCTTTAGTATCTTATAATTCTTTATATAATAGTCTTCTTTGTTATAATTAAAATATTTAAACTTTTGTTATTTCTAGTTCTAATTAGTTCTATTATTCTGTTTTAGTATTATAGTATTTAGCTTTATTAGCTATAATCTATAAGAATCTTTATTTCTTATTGGTTATTTTTTATTTAGTCTATACTAATCTAATTCTTAGTAGCTGTTATTTTTCTATTGTTTAGTATATCTTTTTATTTATTTTTTTTAAATATTTTGTTATTAATTCTAATTGATATTTTAATAAGATTATTAATATTATCTGGTTTATTAATTTATACTATTTTATCTTATATTTTTTTTTTGAATTCTTATTTATAGATTACTATCTGTACTAATAATTTCTATCCCAGATAAGATATAATCTGTCTGAACTGTATTATGTAATCTGCTGCTAATTAGGTCTAATATAAATATCTAAATTTCTATTTTATAATCTTGGTCTTATCTCTAATACTAAATACCTTATTTAGTTCTCTGTAAAAGCTTATATAACTCTGGTAAATCTATTTTATAATTTTATCTTAATCTTTTTTTTTATTTGTATTTTAGTTAATTATTATTAGATTAATCTAATCAAATACAGGTTCTCTTATATAGAATATTATAAAAAATATTTTATCTCTATTATTAGTTATATTTATTATCTGGAAATATAAGTTTAATTAAATAATAAATACCTATAATTTATATTAGTTACTATTGAATAGTTTAAGCTTTAGTAGTTTAATTTTTATTATATTGTTATTGTTAATTCTATTATTAGTGTTTGCATTTATCTATACTTAAAATACTTTGTAAAGCTATTTTTAAAGCTAGCTAATTAATTTATATAACTTTGTTATAATTAGTTTATTTATATCTATTCTATTGCTTTAATTAATTAGAGGTATAGTAAACCTTACTATAGCTTAATAATTATTACTTAATATATTTAAGTCTTTGGATATTTAAGCCTTTAGTAATAGAGTTAAAGATACTTAATATATTATTACTCTAGAATCCTTTCTAGCTATCTTATTATACTATTATTAAGGAAAGTTTAAGTAAAATTCTTATCTAGTTTCTTTTTAATAATTTAAGTCTATTTAGATCTTCTATAGGCAGTTAATATAGTCTACTTATCTTAGTCCTTTGGGTAAGGCTTTATAAATATATAACTTAGATCTTATTAGATAACTAAATAATAATAGCTAAGTTAGAAGTAAGATCTAATTAGATTATAATTTTTTTAGTACTGTTTTTACTAACCTATAATAGATAATAAATAAATAATATAAATTAAATGCAAAGAACTAAATATATCTATAAAATATAAATAAATATTCTTATATATTTAGTCCTTTCTATATACTATTGTAAGTATATTTCCTTTATTACTATACCTATTTATACTGCCAGAGTATATTCTAGTATACTAGATATATTTCTATACTCCTTTAATCTTTTATACCTGCTGCTATTATATAATCTTGTATCTGCCTTACTGCTATACTGTACTATAGTATTTTATCTACTTCTCTATTATCCTTTAGACCCTACGTTAGTTAGTCTATAATAGTATATATTAAACAGGTATAGAAGCTATATTAATAAAGTATATAAATATATATAAAGATAGAAATACTAATTATTCTATATTATTTATTAAAGTAGTAGTATTTAGTATATATTTAAATTATATTATATTAGAGTTTGTTTATATTTTAAATCTATATTAAAGTTATATTATTAAAATATAGATATATATAAAAGCTAAATATACTAAGTCTTCTATATTATTTATAAATAGTATATATACAAAAATAGTATTAAGTATATATTAGAGTTTATTTATATTTTGCATTTATATTAAAGTTATATTATTAAAGTACTAGTATATATAAAAAATAAATATATTAAGTTTTTTGTATTATTTATAGATAGTATATATGCAAAAGTAGTATTAAGTATATATTAAAGTTATATTAAAATTCTATTATATTTAAATTTATTTACCTTTTTAACTTTATCTTTATTAACTTTGCAAAGATACTAGTCTATTTTAAGGAATTAATTATCTATACTATAGTACTTACTATAGTAAATCTATTAGTTTATAATTTATTTATTTATTTATTTGTTTGTTTGTTTTATTCCTTACTCCGATAAATATAGCCTAAAGGCTATACCGGAGATTCTAACTTTACTATTCTAGATCCATTTTACTATATTAATCTCTAATACCTACTGACTGCTGGCTGCAGAGTAGCAAAGCTACTCTACTATATTAATACAGATATATATAGTTAAGTATATTACAAGTGCTATACCTACTATCTGCTAGAATTCTAATACAGAAATATATATAATTAAATATATTTGTAGGTACTACAACTGCTTCCTTATAGTATTTCTCTAAATCTCTTCTGGCTAGATTACCCTGCTAACTACCAGTCTAAATCCTCTCTATAGACCTTTATTTTGCAAACTATATAGCTAGATAGTAGATACCTAGTCTACTATAGATTAGTTATAGAGTTCTAGACTATTTATATTTAGCTTTACTAGAGTAGATATTTAATCTTTTCCTTAGTATTCTATAGAGATTACAGATATTTTATTCTAGTAAATATTATTTTATATCTTTTAAAATAATTCTAGAGTCTCTGTAGAGCTCTATACTAGACTTATATCTAGTAATTATAGAAGAAATATAAATAAATTAATATTTCCTTCTTATCTATAGGTATTTTAAAGCTATAGATTTTATTATATCTAGATATATTCTAGCTGTCTGATAGTATTAGTAAGCTAAATATAGTAGATCTTATAAAATATAGAATTAGACCTATAATAAGCAAGAACTAGACTATTTATTTTATTTAATATTTATCTGTAAGAAACTCTGCTAGTTATTATAGTTATATTCTAGAGATCTATATTTTATTCTATAAATTATTATAAAGGGTGCAATTAAGAAGTATATAGTATATTATCTAAGAGACTTAATTATAGAAATAGTATTCTAAATCAAATACTCTAATACTTATTAAAAAGGTATAGAGACTAATCTTGCCTATCTAGAGCTATACTAGAATACTTACCTTTACCTAGATAAAACCTTAGTATAGGTCTAGGGATTTAAATATAATATTTGGAAACTACTACTAAAATAAAATACTATATTTAATCTATATCTAGCTCTGTTTCTAATTCTATTTAGTAATAATTTTAATTTATTAATCTGCTATAGATTAAATAGATATAGCTATAGTTTCTATATTAAATAAAGAGAGAGTAGGATTTATTTAAAAATTATTACTATATTAATCTATAGTCTACTATACTATAAAGTTTACTATTTTATTACCAGAGACCCTAATATATACTAAAGTCTAGTAGAAGTAGATCTTAATACCTAGACTAGTATCTTGTTAGTTATTTAGTTTCTTAAGAATAATATATAAAAGGAACTATCTAAATAACTAGTCTAACTACTATAGAATTTTAAAGGTTCTCTAATTATCTATAAAGATATCTACTGAGTATTTCTGGAATAGCAGAGAGATTACTAGATAGAGAATAAATATAATACTGGTAAGTTTTATAGATAGAATTTTGAATTATTATATAGTATTTATATAGGCTTATTATTATATAGAGGGTTCTAATATTACTATAATTATATTAATATATTCTTTAATACTAGAGCTATCTATATAGATTTAGTAGTAGCTTAGTATACTAAATATCTAGATCTTATAGTTTACTAGAGCTATAATTATAGATTTATTAATAATAATATTAGAAGTCTACTACTATAATATAATTGTAAAGGAGATTTAGAGTTTAAAATACTAAGCATTAATATTAATAATAAGTTTAAGCTCTTTTTCTACTATCTGCAGAGAGATCTATAGTAATAGATTATAATAATAGTAGTAGTATATAATAAGATTGCAGTATATTAGAGTAGATATAATATAGGCTAATATCTATATCTAGAGCTTCTATAGATACTACTATATTAGCAGGAGGTATAGTTCTGTATTATAGATATCTCTACTAATAAACTAGAATTTATCTAAAATAATCTTGCCTATATTTTTTTAAATTATAGTTAGTATCCGGACCTACTTATTATACAGATAGAAATAGCTCTAGATATATAAGATATATTAGACTGATATTATATATAATGCAATTAATATAATATATATAGTATAGATCTACTAGAAATCTTAAAATAAAAAATCCTATTAGTTCTCTTTTAAAATACTAATAGTCTGCAGCTACTAGAAGATATAAATATAGATTATCTTCAGATATAGCTAAAACTAAAGATAGTAGTTAAGAATAATTCTAAAAAAATAAATTCTATAAATTACTATAATCTATATATTATTTAGAAATTAAAATATTATTCTACAAAAGATTTTATTATTAATTTCAGGCTTATCCTCTAGAATAGCCAGGGCCCAGATAAATAGATATATATATTTCCTAAAAGGATAGAAATACACAAACTGAAATTTAAAGGGAAAGAAGACTAATATATAGTAGACTATCTAGTTAAAGACTAGTTTTATAATTTAAAAAAAGACTTAACAATTAGTATTCTTAGTAGTACTAATAACTAGCATATTTATATTATTAATATATCTGAATTTGCAGATACTATAGATACTCTCTTTTCCAAAAAGATTTATATTATAAAATAAATATAAGATTAAAAAAAATAAAAATCCCTATAGAATTCTAGTATAGATAAAGAAGTAGAATTTAATAAAATTAGCTAGATATAGCTCTATATAATAGTTAAATAAAAAATTAGCTATTTAGTTAATAATAATTCCCAGAATATAATATTTCCAGAGATTATACAGAAGATAGATATAGGATATATTATTGAAGGCTCCGGAAATATTAAGTAAGAATATAGAGATAATCTCTTTATATTTCTATATAGAGTAAATTTCCTTAAATATAGTATAGATTATAATATCTATATTCTATCCCTTCTACCTGCTAAAATAATTCTTTAGAAGTAGGTTAAATTGCTCTGCTAGATAGCTAATATAGTAGATAAAGATTTCTTCCAGAACCTTACTAAAGGTATTAAAAAGGGTAATTAGCTAATAAGCTTTAGGAATTAAATAGTTCTTTTTAGTAGATTTCTATAGGATAATAATCTTAGCCTTGCAAAAGTAGACTAGGTAATATCTATAGTAATCTTTATTATTGTTTAGAATATCTAATTAGTAATACTATCTAGTCTAGATACTTTGTTAGCTTCTAGATTATAGAATATCTGTTAAAGTTTAGTTTTTATAATCTCTAGGGTTTTAATAGGCTCAGGATAGAAGTAGCCCTAAATATTATTAAGAAAGGCAGCTAGCAGATTAGGAAAAAAGATCTTAATAAATAATTTAGCTTTCTGTTTAGAAAGATAGATTATTCCATTATTTCTTTAAAATAGTAAAGTATATATTAGATAGCAAGAGGTGTAATCTTTAATCTATTTAACTAGTTTCCAGACCTAGTATATATTCTAGCTATATGCAGTAATGTAGTCTTAGTATATCTAAATACAGAATTTACAAATAGTATATTTACTAGTATTAATTAAAAAATAGTATTCTATTATCTATTTATTAGAGGCAGAATAATAATATTTTATTTAATAATTGCTAATCTAATATTAGAACTATTTTATTTCTACTTATATCTAATAACAGACTAGAATAAAGCTAGATTAAGACTAGGAAATAATATTTAATATTAATATAACTATTTTAATAGCTATTTGCAGGGCTTTTATAATATAGCTAATATACTAGTTAATTTCTGCAGTAAGTAGGCAGTACCAAATTAATAGAAGGGGCTTTAGAAGGAATAGGCCTAATATCTCTATAAGCTTTTTATTATTAAGATACTTCTAGTTCTATCTTTTCTATAATAGAATAGTTTATAACTAGATATTAATTTCTACTTTAATAAATTTATAGTTAGAGATACTAGCTAAGCTTTAAGTAATCTAGATATAGCTAATTTAATCTTATAGTTTCTATAATATTAGATAAAGATTAATTATACTACCTGTACTACTAATACTAATAGCTTCAGGGCAGATAATTAATCCTGGCAGAATAACTATTGCTAATAAAATCTATTTAATTAGAATTTAGAAGTATTCTGCTTAAAGAGAGTTATTCTAGCTTAAAAAGAGAGCTTGCAAGTTATCTCTAGACTATAGTAGATTATAAATATTAAAATCTTCTACTATTATATATTTAGATATTATCTCTAATAAATAATATTTATAATAATTCTCTTTTATTATAAACTCTATAATAGCCTAAAGTACTTATTCTAGATTTTCTATTCTAGAATTAGTTGTAGTAACTAATTTATTATAAACTATATAAATAAAAATATCAAGATAATTAGATTAGGAGTAGATTCTAATAATAAGAATATTATAAATATAATAGATAAGAGTCTAATCTAATTTATAATATATATATAGATATACTTATAGTATAGCTAATTATTTAATAATTAGTTAAATAAGAATATATTAAATATAAAACTTTAGAAAGTAATAGATAGTATCTACTTATAAACAGATTTATAATTTCTAAATAGTAATAATAAAATATTCAAAGATCTTATTATTATAAAGGAGAGTTACTATTATATAGTCTAATAAGTATTATATATTATATTAAAGAATATACAGTATTTTAAAATCTTCTATTATAGAATATAGAAGTTTTATTTCTAATAAATAATATAGAATTATATTTCTCTGGTTTATATTTCTTATTATAGGAGTTAGTCTAAATATAATTATATATATCTAGCTTATCTCTTAATATATAATTGTATTAATATCTTTAACTCTAGAATCTTTCTAGTATAACTATTATATAATTTTTTTATATAGAACTAGATTCCTTTTTGGAATTCTATATATAGTTTAGGCTTTAGATTAGATAGTAAGATAGACTCTTTTATAGTAGAGGCCTATTAAATAATATCTAATTAATTCTTCTTATTAGTTATTCTTTTCTTTCTACTAGTAAGTTCTAGTATAAAAATAAGATTAGTCTTCTGGTACTTTAGCTGGTTTTTTAATTCTTTTAAATAGCTATATTTCTAGAACTAACTATTAGAATTAATTAGTCTAATACTAAATATCTTACTTCTAATAGCTGGTATATTATAATATATTTATATAAGGATTTTAATCAGGACTAGCTTTCTATTATTAATAGATTCTAGAACTAGCTAAGATCTTAATCTAGTTATATTAATAATATCTTGAAAAGATTTCTAGTTAACTATAATATTATAATAATATATACTAGATATTACTGTATAGGCTACTAGTATTAGAATTAGAATAGAAAATAATAATTATATTAATTTAAAGAAACTAGAGTCTATAAAGATTAATAAAAATAAGAATTCTTCTTTTATAAAAATAGTTTTTATTAATATCTAGTCTAAGCTAGATACAGAATCTATAATATAATTAGTTAGACTTCTTTTTAAAGCTTTATTAATCTTAATTAGATTTAATACTAGTATTAATATTATTATTAGAGAGATTAGAACTATTAGAAGGTATATCTCTAATATTAATTTAGAGAGAAATAGTAGTTAGACTAGCAGTTAAGGTTAAAATAAGAAAAAAAATATAATAATAGATAATAATAATTTTGTTATTATAATATTCTCTATTATAGAATTTAATCTCTAAAATATATATATATTATTTATATCTAGATTAGTTATTACTATTCTACTAATTTCTGTCTTTAGAAATATTAAATAGACTAAAAAAAATTAGACTTTCTTTTATTTTTTATTCTCTAGAATTCTTTAGAGTTTCTGCTTTATTAAGCAGTTTAAGTTAGTAGTAGTATAGTTAATATAATAATTAATACAGAAGTATTTTCTAAAAAGATATTATATAGAATAGTATTTCTTAAAATAGTTATTAGTATAAATTAGATATTAAACTAAAATAATATAGATTAGAATAATATATCTAAAAGTATAATATTTAAGATACTATATAATATAGAATCCAGGATTATAGAATTTTATATAAAGTACTAGTCTCTAGAGAAACAGGTAATTCTATTTAAAGAATCTATTTATAATCTCTAGATTATCTAAAATAAATAATAGTAAGAATTTCTATTTTTTAAAATATAATATACCTCTAATCTAGTTAATATAGAGAATCTAAATTATTAAAAAAAGATCTTTCTAAAAAATCTTCTATTATATCTCTTGAATATCTTATAATTTGGAAAGAAAGTTAATAAGAATACTATATACAAGAAAACTATATTAATTAGAGAGAATATAAGTTTATATTTCTAGTATTAGTTTTGAAAGCCAGTTCTATATATTATATAATAAATATTCTTATATTCTAATATTATATATAAATAGATTAAGATTACTACTCTTTAATTTTTTAATAGTAGCTATCTAGGAATTAGCTATAAATAGATTCTAGCTTAAAGCTAGAATTATATTAATTTCTTCTATAATAACTGGTATAGCCTTATTGCAATATAGAGAATCTAGGCCCTTCTATTAGATTTAGATATATATATCCTTATCTATAATTAATACTGCAGATAGTAAGCTATTAAAAATTATAGCTTGCAAATCTAATAATAAATTTTTAATAATTTCTAGATTCTATTGTTTTAGATACTATATTTATAATATAACAAAGGATAATAAGGTTTCTTAGATATTCTCTAGTAGACTCTCTAGAGTAACTATCTAATTATTAGAAATAGTTAAAGACTATTTTCTATATCTATAGTTAAATAGTTTAATTATTATTTTATATATTTCTTCTATAAATATCTTGAGATACTATATACTAGAGTATCTTTAGAAATTAAATTTAGTAAATCTTTTAATTATATTATAATATCTTATAAGAATAAAGGTTTAATTAATAATAGAATTAGAATCTCCAGTTATTAATTCTAGCTATTCCTTAGATTTCGAAGCTATAGGGAATAAAGGAGGTATCTGGTTATAATAAATATAGCCTCAAGTATATATATTATAAAGAATAGCTTTCTATCTAATATATAGAAAAATATCAAGTTCTATAGAAACTTTAATACTAATAATCCAGAGATAATTACAGAGTAGCTTAGTTAGATTAATACTATAATTTCTGGATACTTAGTAAGAAAAGAAATATTAAATTAGTTATTACTAGCTATCTAGAATCTTTACCTAACTATAATAGAGACTCCAGAATAATAGTCTATTTTGCTTATTAGATATATTAGTTATTAATATAGATATTAATAATATATAAAATAAAATCAAAATAGTTTTTTAGAGTTAGAAAGAGTTCCTGCTAATAGAATAAAGAAGAGAAGATATTCAGATAGCTGGATAGTTAGAAATAGTTATACTGCTAGTATAGATAGAGGTAGAATTAGGTATAATTATAGTATTCTATAAAAGACTGGTTAGTATTATAGTGCTATAATAAGTCTTTTATCTTAAAGATATAGTAGAGCAAGCTTAAACGAGTAGATAAGTTAAATAAGAATAGAGCTTAAAGGTATAGTAAAGCGAGCTTAAATAAGTAGACGAGTTAAACGAGAATAGAGCTTAAAGGTTATTAGTTTATAGTTATTATTATAATAAATATACTTCTATTTAATATTAAGTATATATTAAAATATATATAGATTTAATTTTAAATTCTAATTTATTATTCTAGTTAGTTATTATTATTCTATATTAAGGCTAAGAATAAGAGAAAGAAGACTAATATATAGATATTCTATATATATTAGAATTATACTAAATATAAATAATGCTACAAATTATTATAGAAGAAAATACTCTTATTTTAAATTCTAGTTTATCTATCTTAACTATTAATAGAAATATATAAATCTTCTTTTTAAGTTATATAGAATATATACTAAGTATTTATAATTGTTTTATATATATTAATAATAATAGTTCTCTTATATATAGTACTATTATTTAATTCTAATCTATTATATATTCTATATTAATTCTATATATATTTAAATATTAATAACTTTAGCTTTACTATTATATCTATACTATATATTTAGATATTAGTATATTATTTTCTATATATTTTGTATATATTAAATATATATTAATTAACTGTAGTAGCTAATTATTCTATTAAAATATAGAATATTATACAAGAAGAAAAGATTTAAGACTTATAGTATATTTAAGAGCTACTATATATATACTAAAGCTATACTATAATACTAATATAATATAATACACTTATTTACTATATACTTAAGGACAAATAATATAATATAGATTTTATAATTAAACTATAGTAAGTATCTTTATATATACTAAGTTTAGATTAAACTAATATTTTTAGTACTAGAGAATAAATAATTAAAAATATTATAATAAGCTACAAAGAGATTGCTTAGAAAAATACTAAATTTAAAAAAATATAGAACTCTATTTTCTATTATTATATAAGTTTAGTATATATTAATATATAAATAGAAATCTATTTATCTATTATTTATCTATTATTTATACTACTATCTATATATAACTTATAACTTTTAACAGGCTTTTCAAATATATTTAGTATATACTAAGTATTAATTTATATTAATCTAAGTTTAAATCTAGTATCTGTCTTTTATTAATATTTCTTTTAGAAAGTATATAATATATATATTCTTTACTTATACTATGCATCTACTAATTTTATATAGGCAGATAATCTCTTTTCTTCTAATAATAACAATAATAATAGTAAATAATCTTTTAATCTGTATTTAATATATATTAAATATAATTTAGATATTTTTTCTGCAAATATTTTATTTAAGCATTATTATATTCTATATAATAAGAAATAGCTTATTTCTAACAAAATTCTAATTAAATATAATTATAGTTATTTTTATAATAGCTATAAGAATATTTCTAGCTATAAGAAAATTAGTAAATTACTTCCTTTTATATATTAAATATATACTAAGTCTATATTTAGTTATATCTGATACTAGTTTTAAAAATACCTTTTCTGAGATTCTTTATATATAAATCCTAGATTTTCTAGATATTGCTAATTAGCTAGATTTAATTTAATAAAGATTTTTTTATCTTATTTATTTTTATAATATAGTATTATATATATATATATATAAGAAACTATATCTATTTATTAATATATATATTTATTTCTTTTTTTCTTCTGCTTTAAACTGCTTTATTAATTCTCTTCTTTTCTGTTTAAATTTCTATAATCTTTGTTGTAATCTCTCTTTTAATTAAATAAATAAATTAATCTTTATTATATTTTCTAATAAAAGCTCTTTTTTATAGTATATATAAGCTCTATCTTTATTTAAATCTATATTTAACTCTGGTTCAGCATATACTAGATATAGAATAAGTATATATCTAATATTAAAGCTATTAGAACTATTTAAATTTAGTATCAAGATTTAAATTTCTTTAAATATTAAATTTAACTAAGCTTAGTTTTAGCTATATTTATTAAAATTACTTTTTTTTATATTTATATTTAATATATATTCTGTATCTAACTTAGAGACTTGTAATATATTAGATTCTTTAAATATTTATTAAATAGATAATTAAATTTAATTATAATCTTAATCTTTAGATCTATCTCTTTTTTTAGATCTGCCTCTATCTCTATTTCTGTCTAGATTTAATATATGCTTTATATCTAATTAAAAGATCTCTAATATATTAGATTCTTTAAATATTTACTAAATAGAAGATTAAATTTAATTATAATTTTAATCTCTAGATCTGCTTCTTTTTTTAAATCTGCTTTTATTTTTATCTTTATTTAGATTTAGTATATATTCTATATCTAATTAAGAGATCTCTAATATATTAGATTTTTTAAGTATTTGTTAAATAAAAGATTAAATTTAACTATAATTTTAATTTTTAGATCTGTTTCTTTTTCTAGATCTGTCTTTATTTTTACCTCTGTCTAGATTTAGTATATACTCTGTATCTGATTAAAAGATTTCTGATATATTAGACTTTTCAAGTATTTATTAAGTAGATATAGACTTGTAAAAAACCCGGGTTAGGTAGGCTCGAACCCTGAACCCAACCCAGCCTAAGAAAAGTAGGGAAAATCTACTTTTTTATATAACTTATTTAATATTTAATTTTTTAATTTTTTTATTTAATATTATAGTAAATTAGGCTTTTAGATTTATATTATTTCAATTAGAATTAAAATATCCTTTAATTTAGTAAAGTTATTTCATTTTGAAGATTTAAAGATTTTAGAAAATAAAAGTAGGCCAAAACCCATTAGGCCCAAAGTAGGTCGAACCTAGATTATTTAGGTTTAGCTTAGGTTTTCAAAAATAAGTCTAAGTAGATAATTAAATTTAATTATAATTTTAATTTTTAGATCTATTTTTACCTTTATCTCTATTTTTATTTTAATTTAATATATACTCTATATCTAATCTAGAGGTTTGTAATATATTAGATTCTTTAAATATTTGTTAAATAAAAGATTAAATTTAATTATAATCTTAATCTTTAGATCTATTTCTTTTTCTAAATCTATCTCTATCTCTATCTCTGTTTAGGTTTAGTATATGCTCTGTATCTAATTAAGAGGCCTTTGATATATTAGATTTTTCAAATATTTATTAAGTAGAAGATTAAATATAAATATAGCCTTAATCTCTTAGTCTGCCTCTGCCTCTATCTCTATTTATATTTAGTATATATTCTGTAGATTCTCTATTTTAATCTCTTTTAAATTTAGTATATTTAGTTAATAATATTAAAACTATTTTAAATTTAATATTTTTATTAGAAGATCTGTAGTTATTTATATTATAAGAATTATTAGAATTAAATAATAAATAAAAACAATTTATTTAAGATTTAACTATATTTTAATTTTGTATATCTAAAATATATTTTTAGCATATACTTAGTACTATATTAAAGTTAATTTTATTATTTTATTATATCTATTATAAAATTTATATAGTATTATTATAATTTTATTATATATTATTAATATTATAATTAAATAATTCTTATTATTTAGTAATATTTTCTATATACTACTATAAACTAATTATATTATTAGTATATATATTATATATATATAAAGTATATACAGGATTTATACTTATACTATTTAATTATTTTTAATAAAGATAGATTTCTTTCTATATTATAGTTATTCTAAAAGTAATTACTTTTAGATAATCTAGTATATTTTTAAGTATAACTCTATTATTTAAAAGGAATTTTAGATATTTCTTTTAATAAACCAGTAAGAATCTATAATTTTAATTTATTTTGAAACTATTTTTTTATAATAGAATATTCTTTATTCTATTAATATATAATTTAAAGAATTTTCTAACCGGAATTTAAATTCTATAAGTATTTTAGTTTATAGAAAAGAGAATAAATTCTTTTAAACTTTTTATAAAAATTATATTTAATATATATTTAACAGAAGATAAATATATACTCTAGATATTCTTACTAATCAAATAAAAGATAAATAGAATTCAAATAGCTGCTAAAACCTATATATAATATATAGTTAGTATATACTTAAAATAGATATAGATTATACTTATTTAAAGCTTGCTTTCTATATATATTAATAGTAATAGTATATATTCCTTCTTTATAAAAAATATATATCTATTAAATATATTAATATATAGCTTGTACTAATATTTAAAATAATAATTCAAATATTTAAGTATATATTTATTAAGTTTATAAAGAAATAAAAGTATAGCAATAAATATTAATTCCTAAATATTAGATTAGCATATACTAGATATATATTAGATATATAGTAAATATATACCTAGTATCTAAATTCCAGTTTAAAATTAAAAAAATATTTATTTTTCTATAAACTATTTTATAAACTAAATCTATTTCAAGATATTTAGCTTTTATAAATACTTTTGCTTAAATATTAATATAATAAATAATAATATATTTTCTATTATTAGATACTTTAATAAATTAAATCTACTATTTATTACTATTTTAGTATTAATTAAACTAATATTTATATATAACCTCTATATAATATTAGCATATACATAATATATATATAGAATAGATTAAACAAATACTAACTAATAATATCTAAACTAGATAAATATTATAGAAGTTTTTGTTTTTAAATTAAATAAATAATTTTATCTTTAATATTTAAAAAAGCTTAAATAGAATTAAGTACTTAATTTTAATATTTTTTCTTGAAGGTAAAAACTTGCAAAAAGATTAAAAATTTACCTATATTAGTTAGTATATATATAATACAAACTTAAAATATATAGAACTAATATATAATTAATATAAGAATATCTTCTTATTAAATTAAATTTATAATTTCTTTAATAAAATTATAACTTAATTTTATTAGTAAAAAAGGGAAATATAAATAGCTTTCTTAATAAACAAAAAAAATAAAAAGAAAACAATTCTAATTATATAGAATAAAAATATTAAATAAGGAATAGTATTTATAAGATTTAATTTCAGATACTTCTTAAAGATAATTAAATCTTAGAATATAGTTAGTATATACTAAATTAATATATAATTTATACTTACTATAAGTTAGATACTATAATATAGAATAATTAATATAAATATAAATAAATTAAATTAGAATATTAATACTATATATATTATAAGATACTAAAATATACAAATATAGTATATAAATTCAAGCTATATTTATAAAAATAATCTATATAGTATACTATAGTTTAAAATTATTAGTTAATAAATAACTAATAAAGATAGTTTATAATCTATATACTTAGTATATACTTAGCTTAGATTAATATAAAATTTACCTTATTTCTTTTAAATATTACAGATTTTTAATTAGAATATATCTATTTTTTAGTTTCTAAATAAAAACAATAATAAAGTAATTATCTGTTTTAAAAACAAAAAAATATATTATACTAATTTTTAATTTCTCTTTTTAGAAGTTTATTAGCAGAAATATTATTAGATATATACTCTACTTCTTAATAAAGTATTTGAAAAAAATTTGGTTCTATATTATTATAAGCAAAATATAGCTTAAGTATATACTTAGATATATATTTACAATATTTAATTCTATTATATATATATATTTAATAATATACTTTACTATCTTCTCTGTCTTTTTTATATTTTCAAAGAAGTATAAAACTAAAAATTTTATAATCTTTATTAATATAAAGTGCAAATTAAATCTAAATATATATATTCTTAGTATATATATAGCATTTGTTAAGTATTAATATAGTATAAGTTAAATATATATCTTTAACAAAAGCTATACAAATATTATATAAATATTTTATTTAGATTAATTAGTAGGTAATAGATTTTCTTAATAAATAAAATATAAAACTCTATTTATAAAAGTTTCAGAATATTTAGAAATAAGTAATTAATCTTTAATATTATAAATAATAATTTTATATATAGTACTATAGCTAATAATAAAATCTTTATTAAAAATAGTATTCTGTATATATTTAGTATATATTAAATTAAGGGTATACAGCTAAGCCTACCCCAGGACGAGCTCAGCCTACCCTAGGAGCTGAACATACTCCAGTAATTTTATAATTTCTGGAGTAGGCTCAGCTTTCAAGCAAAAAACTTCAAACATTTATTAAAAATTAAAACATAGTGATATTTAAATAGGGATTAAATATATATATAGCTAATCATCTATATTTTATATAAAAAATATATAAAAAATTATACCCAAAAGGCTTAGTTCGAGAAAATTCAAAAACCTTTGAACTTTGGTAATTTTGCAATTTATATATGTAATTTACTATTTTCATTTATAGCACAGTCAGTTTAACTCCGAAAATTCCGAATTTTATATATATTATGTACTCAAATATATATTATTTTAGATTATTTATTATATAATTTTACTACACCTAATTAGGGTAGGAAAAATCAAAAATCCTTGGGGTGCGTTGAGGTTTCAAATACTGAAGTATTTCAGCCCCTGGGGTAGGCTGAGCTCGTCCTGGAGTAGGCTGAGCTATAGCCCGTAAATAAGACTATATAAGAGAATATGCAAACTAAGAAATAATAGTATAATCAAGCACTATATAATATTACAATAAGGATAGAAAAATTAAAAAAATAATAAAACTAAAAATACTAAAGAAATATAAATAATTCTAGAATTTCTTTAATTTTAATATTAATAAAGAATTACTAGATTATAAACTATATAATTATAAGATACTCTTAATTAATAGAAAGTTATTAATATATAAACTAATTTACTAGCTATTAGAGAAAGAATTAAAGATACTAAAGATATATATTAAAAACAACCTATAAAAATTATATATAACTATTAATATTATTAGTAGAATACCTAGTACTATTTATACTAAAAAAAGATAAAAGCCTATAATTATATATAGACTATAAATAGCTTAATACAATTATAATTAAGAATAAATATCTATTACTATTAATTATAGAGATTTAGAATATAATATAAGAAGTAAAGATATTTATAATTAATTATATATAAAAAATAATATTTAGAATAAAGTTTAGATACTATAAATATAAAGTTATACCTTTTGAATTAACTAATATACTAGTAATATCTTAACAATTTATTAATAAAATATTAGAAAATTATATATATAACTTTATAGTTATATACTTAGATAATATTTTAATATTCTCCAGAAACTATAAAGAATATATTAAATATATAAAGATAATATTATAATAACTACAAATAGCAAATATATAACTTAAATTAAAGAAATGCAAATTCTATATATAGAAAATAGATTTTCTAAAATATAGAATTACTTAAAAAGAGATATAGATAGATAGATAAAAAATTCAGATAATTAGAAATTAGCTAATATTAATAAATCTATAAAAGCTACAAATATTTATTAGAATAGTAAACTATTATTAATAATATATTAAATAATATATAGATATTATAAGACTACTATTTAATCTATTTAAAAAAGAAAAAGAATATTAGTAAATAGAAGTATAATAGAAAGTATTTAAGAAAGTTAAAATAAGACTTATTATAATACTAGTACTTAAATAGTATAACTTAAAAAAAGAAATAATTATTAAAACTAATATATTAGATTATATAATTAGAGCAATTATATTATAACTAAATAATAATAAAAAGCTATATCTAGTAATATATTACTTAAGAAAAATAATACTAGTAGAATTAAACTATAAGATTTATAATAAAAAAATATTAGCTATAGTAATAGTATTTTAATAATAAAAAGTTTATCTTAAAGAAATAAAGTATATAATTAGAATAATTATAGATTATAAAAATCTTATTTATTTTATAATAACTAAAGTATTAATACAAAGACAAGTAAAATAGATAGAAATATTAGTTAATTATAATTTTATAATTAAATATTATAATAGATAATAGAATAAATAAATAAATATATTTAATAAATAACTAAATTATAAAGAAAAAGTTCGGGCTATAGCTTAGCCTACCCCAGGACGAGCTCAGCCCACTCCAGGGGCTGAAATACTCAAGTATTTGAAACCTCAATGCACCCCAAGGGTTTTTGATTTTTCCTACTCTAATTAGGTGTAGTAAAATTATATAATAAATAATCTAAAATAATATATATTTGAGTACATAATATATATAAAATTCAGGATTTTCAGAGTTAAACTGACTGCGCTATAAATGAAAATAGTAAATTACATATATAAATTGCAAAATTACTAAAGTTTAAAGGTTTTTGAATTTTCTTGAACTAACCCTTTTGGATATAATTTTTTATATATTTTTTATATAAAATATAGATTATTAGCTATATAGGAGTTTAATCCCTATTTGACTATTCCTATATTTCGATTTTTAATGAATGTTTGAAGCTTTTCGCGTAAAAGCTAAGCCCACCCCAGAAATTATAAAATTATTGAGGTATATTCAGCTCCTGGAGTAGGCTAGGCTCGTCCTGGGGTAGGCTTAGCTGTATGCCCGAAAAAGTTTAAGAACTAAAACTAATACTATTAAAAAAAAGATAGAATAATTATATATAATTATTAGATAATAATATAAATAGCTATAATAACTATTAAAAACTAAAACAATAAATTAATATAATATATATAATAAGAAATAACTAAAGATAAGAACTTTAAATTAATTAAAGAAAAGACTAATAAAATAATTAAAAAAAATAGATTAATTTACTATTATAGACTAATATATATACTATTTATAGCAAAGAATAAAGTAATTAGAAAATACTATAAGCTACTAATAAAAGAATATTTCAAATTAGAAAAGATAGAAGAACTAATATTAAAAAATTTTTATTTTCTAAATATAAAATATACAATCTACTAATACCTCAAGGAATATCATATTTATTAAAGAAATAAGATAGCAAGATATTTATTATATAGAAAATTATAATTATTAATAGTATCTATTTATTTATAGAAATAGATTACTATAGATTTTATTATATAATTACTAGAATTATAAATAAATAAAACTATATATAATATTATTCTTATAGTAGTAGATAAATTAACAAAATATATATATACTATACTAATAAAAACAGATATAATAGTAATAGATATAATATATCTATTATTAAAATATATATTTAGTAAATATAGTATACTAAAGAAAATTATAATAAATAAAAATCTATAATTTATATTAGAGCTATAAAAGATACTAATAGATATAATAAATATTAAATATAAACTTAATATAATCTATTACTTACAAATAGATAGATAAATAAAAAAAAATAAACTAGACAATTAAATAATACTTATAAAACTATATAAACTATAATTAAAATAATTAAATAGAATTACTATTAATAGTATAATTTATATATAATAATTTAATTAATATAACTACTAAAAAGATACTATTTTATATTAATTTTAGATATAATTCTAAATTTAATAATAAACTAAGAGAAACTAGAGAAATAAACTATAAAGCAGAAACAAAAATTATATGATTATAAAATATTACTACTCCAGAATTCTTTCTAGCTATCCTATTATACTGTTGTTAGAGAAAGCTTAAGCAGAACTCTTATCTGGTTTCTTTTTAATAATCTAAGTTCTTCTAGATCTTCTGTAAGTAATTAATGCAGTCTGCTTACTATAATTCTTTAGGTAAGGCTTTATAATTATATAATTTAATAGGTCTTACTAGATAACTAAATAATAATAGCTAAATTAAAAGTAAAATCTAATTAGATTATAATTCTTCCAGTAGCTTTCTTACTAACCTATAATAGATAATATAGATAATTAAATAATATTAAGTATAAAGAACTAAATATATCTATAGAATATAAATAAATATCTTTATATATCTAGTTCTTTCTTGATATATTTTCCCTTTCTGGTATATTCTATTATTTTAGTATATTCTACTAATTCTCTACTGTATACTATTATATAATATACTTAATATTTCTTTATATATTCTTGTTATATATCTTACTGTTCCGCACATATCTATTATTTAGGCCTATATATAGAGTAAATATATATATCCTCTAGTTCTAAAATTATTTTATTTATATAATCTATTTGTTTATTTCTGGAATTATTAATATATTTACTGGAATTATTTTATATCTTAAGACTCTTATAGCTATTCCTAGAATTATTATATTATATATATATTGTTTTAGCTTACTCTTATATTTCTTATAAAATTATTTTTTATTAATCTATAATATTATTTCCTCTTCTTAAAGGTCTTTGTCTTTAAAGATATAAATAAAATACTTATCTATATTATTATTAGAACTCTAACTCTTTTTCTATAAGTAATATTTTTAGATTTATAATATCCTCTATTTTTATTTTTAAGGCTAATTGTCTCTACTAATATAACTATATATTTTGTAAAAGCCTTTCTACTGAAATAATTTATAATTTTTGTCTATCTTTTTCCTTTTATTGTCTAATATTATTAAAAGATAAAAAGTATACTAAATATACTTATTATAGTTACAAATATAAATACTCCCTTTATAATAAGGCTAAATAGAATTAATTTGAAAAATCTAAAAAAAAGATTAAAGATAATCTAGTCTATATAAATAAAAAACTTAACTGTCTCTTTGCTGCTTAGGCTTATTTATTAAAATATCAGAAATTTCTTAAGAACTATAGTTTAAAAATATTAAAGTATAATTAAGTAATTTCTAATAAATTAAATAAGGAAAATCCTTTTTTAGCTAAAGAAATTGCTAAATTTAATTATTTTACTAATAAATATAATTATTAGTATTAATAGCTATCTATTACTTTTAATAACCTATTAATAAGTTAGCTCCTTTGTAATCTAAGTTTTGGTTTCTGGACTTCTACTAGTCTTGATATTCCTTTATCAGGTATTAGCAGTTTATCAAATTCTTAATTAATTCCTAAGTATTCTCTAAGGTATTATATCCTTTCTATTTTATAAAATATTAAATTTATCTATTAATTCTTTTTTTATCTAGGATTTTTTCAATTTTATATTTCTCTTCTATAATTTCAATTTTTTTATATTATATCTAAGTATTCTGTAGTGCTGGTTCCAATAATAAAATATAAAAAATTAGATATATCTTTATACTATTTAAAAGTTTTAATTTATAATTTACTAGTCTAATTCTTTCTTTAATAATAAATAGTTTAATTTTCTTATTATTAAATTTACTGCTTAATTATTTCATTTTAATATTTCTATATAGTAAGTATATTTTTTTCCTTTTTTTAAGATTAGATCCCTTCTGATATATCTTATTAAAGTAAACTACTATTCTGAGATTTATAAATTTAATATCTTTCTATAATTACTTATGCAATATTTATAGCTATCTGCTATATAACTTTTTTCTCTGCTTTATAATTTATTTCCTATGTTTCTTTTGATTTACTGCCAAATTCAGAATTATATCCAAAATTAGTATAAAATAGTATCTCCTTAATTATTATATTAATTAAGTTATTATATATAAACTATACTATAAATAATAATTCTACCTAACTGCTTTAGTTATAATTTATATAGTTCTATAGATATTATTTAATTATCTAGTTTATTCTTTTTGTTTATCTATCTATCTATAAATAATAGATTATATTAAATCTATGCTTGATATTAGTTATATCTATTAATATCTTTTATAACTTTAATATAAACTATAAACCTCTGTCTGTAGTAATTCTTTTTAATATACTATATTTACTAAACATATATTAAAATAATAGATATGCTATATTAATTACTATTGCATCTGTCTTTGTTAGTATAATATATATATATTTTATTAATCTATTTACTACTATAAGGATAGTATTATATATAATTCTATTTATTATTAATTCTAATAGTTATATAATAAAATCTATAATAATTTACTTCTATAGTTAAAACTGTTAAATAGATACTGCTAATAATTATAGTTCTTTATATAGTAAATATCTTGCTATCTTGTTTCTTTGACAAATATTATATTTCTTGAGATATTAGTATATTATTTATTATATATTTAGAAAATAAAAGTTTTTTAATATTTATTCTTCTATTCTTTCTAATCTGAAATATCTTTTTATTAGTAGTTTATAGTATCTTTTGATTACTTTGTTTCTTGCTATAAATAATATATATATTAGTCTATTATAGTAAATTAATCTGTTTTCTTTAATTATCTTATTAGTTTTTTCTTTAATTAATTTGAGGTTTTTATCCTTGGTTATTTCTTGCTGTATATATTGTATTAATTTATTATTCTAATTCTTAATAATTATTATAGCTGCTAATCTTGCTATTTAATAATTATATATAATTATTCTATTCTTTCTTTTTTTTAATAGTGCTAGTTCTGATTTTTAAACTTCTTCTTTATAATCTAGTTATTTGTTAAGCATATCTATTTATTTATTTTATTCTCTATTATAATATTTAATTATAAAATTATAATTAGCTAGTATTTCTATCTATTTTGCTTATCTTTACATTAATACTTTAGTTATTATAAAGTAAATAAAATTCTTATAATTTGTAATTACTTTAATTATATATTTTACTTCTTTAAGATAAATTCTTTATTATTAAAATACTATTACTATAGTTAGTAATTCCTTATTATAAATCTTATAATTTAATTTTGCTAGTATTATCTTTCTTAAGTAATATACTACTAGATATAACTTTCTATTATTATTTAATTGTAATATAACTACTTCTATTATATAATCTAATATATTAGTTTTAATAATTATTTCTTTTTCTGGATTATACTGCCTAAGCACTAATATTATAGTAAGTCTTATCTTAATTTCTTTAAATACTTTCTGTTATATTTCTGTTTATTAATACTCTTTTTCTTTCTTAAATAAATCAAATAGTAGTCTTATAATATCTGTATATTATTTAATATATTATTGGTAATAGTTTACTATTCTAATAAATACTTATAATTCTTATAGATTTATTAGTACTAGTTAATTTCTAATTATCTAAATCTTTTATCTATTTATCTATATCTCTTTCTGGATAATCTAGTATTCTAGGAAATCTATTTTCTAAATATAAAATTTGCATTTCTTTAGCTTTATTCTTAGCTTTATTATTTATAGTTATTATAATATTATCTTTATATATCTGATATATTCTTTATAATTCCTGGAAAATATTAAAATATTGTTTAAGTATATAATTACAAAGTTATATATATAATCTTCTAATATTTCATTAATAAATTATTAAAACATTGTAGATACATTAATTAATCTAAAAGGTATAACCTTATATTTATAGTGTCTGAATTTTATTCTAAATACTATTTTCTATTCTTTGCCTTTATCTATATATAATTAGTTATAGATATCTATAATATTAAATTTTATAAAAATCTTTATTTTTTATATTATATTCTATATCTCTATAATTAATAATAGCAGGTATCTGTTTTTAATTATAATTATATTAAGTTATCTATAATTTATATATAATTGTAAAGTTCTGTTTTTTTTTAATATAAATAGTATTAGGTATTCTACTAATAATATTAATAATTATATATAATCTTTCTATAAGTTTTCTTTAATATATACCTTTAATATCTTTGACTCTTTTTCTAATAGCTGGTAAATTAATTTATATATAAATAACTTCCTATTAATTAAGGGTATCTTATAATTATATAATCTATAATCCAATAATCTATTATTAATACTAAGATTAAAGAGATTTTAGAATTATTTATACTCTTTTAATATCTTTAGTTCTATTATTTCTTTTAACTTTTCTATTCTTATTATAGTACTATATAGTGCCTAACTATACTATTATCCTTTGGTTTATATATCTTCTTATATAGTCTTATTTATTAACTTATTTTCTATAGATTCTCTGGAATCTTCCTGTTTCTTTAATTTAGGGCTACTAATTATTCTTCTTAATTTAATTTTTTTTATAGCTGACTTTACCTTGCCTACCTAATTCTTAGAGGCCTGGAAATAATCTTATTTAGGTCTTATTCTGCATATATATCTTATAAATTATATTTTATCTTATATCTAGTTAATTTCTGGATTATATTATCTCAGTTATAGTACTCTAAGTACTATATTATACCCTTTAATCTTAATTACATTAAAATTAAGTAACTCTAAATAATTCTATATTAATACTAGTATAATTCCTGTTTTTGTAATCAAGAATTATTCTAAATCTTTTCTATTAAGTTCTAAAATTAGTATTAACTGTTTCTTGATTCTTTCTAAAATCTATAATTTCTTTATAAATTCTAGATCTATAAAGTTTCCTATAGCTTCTAAATTAATAAATACTTTAGCTAGACCCTGGTTAGCCTATAATCTTAATTTATATCTTAATATATTGTCCTCTAGCTGTTACTGCTAGCTAGTATTATTTCTCTTATTAGTATCTTCTGCTCTAGTTTTCCTATAGAAAATATCCATTATTAATCTTTATACTATAATGTATTAAATAATAATCTTTATAATATACTGTCTAATATATAATCTTATATTATAGGTATCTCTAATACTCTATATATATATATCCTGGTTTATTATAATAAGCTAATATTTCTTTCTGTAAGGAATTTTCTTAAATCTTAGCCTGCTAAGCCTTTTATTTTTAATTATATTTGTCTGAATTTAGTAAAATAGAATCTATTATTTATATCTTAGCCTTAATTACCTTATAGCTTGGTTTTCTATTAGTTCTAAGTAATTATTTACTATTTATATCTTTTAGCTTCTTGAGTATTTTATTAGCCTTATATTATTTTTTTAATTTAATTAGATTCTTTTGTAAAACTATTTTAACTACCTTATTAATTTTTTTGTTTAATAGTATTATCTATTATTTTATAAATTATTTTACTATCTTAGATATCTCCTGGATTTCCTATAGATATCTATTAATCTTATCCTGTATTTCCTATATAGTTTCTAGTAATACTAATACTTATCCAATTTATTTAGTACCTGAAAGATCTATATCTTTGTTTTTATTATCTCAAGTTATCTATTTATATTATATCTATTTCTAATTTTCTAAAACTTTATTATAATTGCTTTCTAATATTTCTTTATTTATTATTTTTAATTATTGTTTTAGTTTCTTTAGTACCTTGTAATCCTTTATATAGTAGCCTTCTTTATTATAGTTAAAATATTTAAACTTTTATTATTTCTGATTTTAATTAATTTTATTATTCTATTTTAGTATTATAATATCTAGCTCTATTAACTATAATCTATAAGAATCTTTATTTCTTATTAGTTGTTTCTTGTTTAATCTATACTAATTTAATCCTTAGTAGCTATTATTTTTCTACTATTTAGCATATCTTCTTACTTACTTTTTTTCAAATATTCTGTTATTAATTCTGATTGATATTTCAATAAGATTATTAATATTATCTGATTTATTAACTTATACTATTTTATCTTGTATTTCTTTTTTAAATTCTTACTTATATACTGCAATCTATACTGATAATTCCTATTTCAAATAGAATATAATTTGTCTAAATTATATTATATAATCTGCTATTAATTAGATCTAATATAGATATCTAAACTTCTATTCTATTATCTTAGTCTTATCTCTAATACTAAATGCCTTATTCAGTTTTCTGTAAAAGCTTATATAGCTCTGGTAAATCTATTTTATAATTTTATCTTAATTATCTTTATTGTTTGTATTTTAGTTAACTATTATTAAATTAATCTAATTAAATACAGGTTCTCTTATATAAAATATTATAAAAAGTATCTTATCTCTATTATTAGTTATATTTATTATTTGGAAATATAAGTCTAACTAAATAATAAATATCTATAACTTATATTAATTACTATTAAATAGTTTAGGCTTTAATAGTTTAATTTTTATTATATTATTATTATTAATTCTATTATTAATATTTATATTTACCTATACTTAAAATACTTTGTAAAGCTATCTTTAAAGCTAGCTAATTAATTTGCATAACTTTATTATAGTTAGTTTATCTATATCTATTCTATTGCTTTAATTAACTAGAGGTATAACAGGCCTTACTGTAGCTTATTAATTATTATTTAATATATTTTAAATCTTAGATACTTAAGCTTTTAATAACAGGATTAAAAATATTCAATATATTACTACTCTAGAATTCTTTCTAACTATTCTATTATACTATTATTAGAAAAAGCTTAAGTAAAACTCTTATTTAATTTTTTTTTAATAATCTAAGTTCTTCTAAATCTTCTATAGATAGTTAATATAGTCTGCTTATTATAGTTCTTTAGGTAAGATTTTATAATTATATAACTTAATAGATCTTACTAAATAACTAAATAATAATAGCTAAGTTAGAAATAAAGCCTAATTAGATTATAATCCTTCTAGTAGCTTTCTTACTAATCTATAATAGATAATATAAATAACTAAATAATATTAAATATAAAAAACTAAATATATCTATAGAATATAAATAAGTATTCTTATATATCTAGTTCTTCCTTGGTATATTTCTGTAAGACTCTTAGTAGTAAAGAAGAATAAATTCTACTAAGTCCTACAGGGCAGGAGGAAAGCTATCTAATCTAGTACTGGAAGGCCAAATAATTAAATCTCTAATCTAATACTGAATCCTCTAATCTAAATCTAAACCTTTTATTCTTATAATATATGCCCCCTTTAGAAAAAAGAAAGCAATATCTATACTACTGCTGCTAGTAGTCTCTGTTTAAAATATATAATATTCTAAAATATATAAGATTATTTAAAATATATATTATTATACTTATTAATACTATTTATTATACTCTTCTATAAGTTCTCTGGCATCTTACAAATTATTAATATTATATTAAATATTATATTTAGAGCTATATTTTTTCCAATAGATAAGATACTATATAATATATTTCCTACTATATTATATAGTATATTTATCTAGTAGTATCTCTATCTTATAGTCTACTATTCTATCTGCATCTATATTGATTAGTTTGGGTTAGAATATCTTATAATTAAATAGATCTATATTATACTTTGCTAGCTTAAGATATGCAATTAATATAATATTATAGATATACTAATAAATAGAGAAATTAAGCTAATAGATAAGTTTTCTAATATATTTCTTAATTATAAAAGGTCTTGTATATTATTATAATAATTTCTGTCCTAGAATTATTATAGAGGGAATAGAATAATTATAATATAATTAAAGATATACTTTATTACTGGAGATAAAATAGATAGATTAGTACTAATAATTATAGTAATATTTAGTAGATATAGTTATAATATTAATTACTTTTCTTATATTTATATAATAGGTAAAGCTCTATATTAGTACCTTTAATATAAGTAAACTAACTAAAATAGAAAGTTTAATATTATATATAAATTTATATAATAAGTACTATATTATAATATTATAGATAGTATTTATAACTTTTTATAAAAGAGAAAGAGCTCTTAGCTAATCTTTTAGATAGTCTATATCTGCTAGTAAATATTATAGGGCAATCTTTATTTACTAGTTAATATATTTAGACTACCTATTTAATTAAAGATAATATATTATAGAATATAGCAGTTTAACTTCCAATCCTTAAAAAAGAATATATTATAGATTAGAGAGAAACTTATAGTCTCTATTAGAGATAATATAGTATAGTATTCTCTAATTACCTAGTCAAAGCTATTCAAGAAAAGTATTAGCCTATTATATTACAGTCTATATAGTAAATCCCAGAATAAATATAATTTATTTTATAAACTTGTATATAATTAATATATAGTAATCTTGATTTTTATATTAATAATATTCTTTGGATAAGCTAAGAATGAAATTAATTATTATTATATAGAACAGAATTAGAAAAACTAAAATTAATTATATAGAACTATAAAATCTATATTATCTAGTATAATTAACAGTGTATTTAGAATAATAGTTAATATATTAATAAAGTAGCTTAATATTCTTATAGATAGTAAAACTATTAAACCTATCTAGTATTTTATTAAATCTAGAATAAGCAGCATTATTATAGGCTATATAGAAAATATCTCTTGCTAGCAAAGTTAGAATACAAAAATATATATACCTATTATAATAATTGACTAAGTAGAATAGTTTATTAACTATCTTATAAGATAATATAATATTACTATCTATTTATATTATTTTTATAATTTATAACTATCTGTAGTTTTTAGTATATCTGTTAAGAAGTTTCTTTTTAAAGTCTTTACTAACTTCTATAAGTAATATTATAAATTTAGTATTATTACCAGGTATTATAGTATTAAAGCTAAATATAGCTAAATTTTATAATATATTACTATTATTATTCTTCTAATCTCTAGGATTACTAATAGATTTATCTTTAGAATCTATATAATAGGTTATTAGCCTATAGCTAGTAATTATTATTATTTTAGAATTAAGAATAATTTGATTTTAATATATAATACTTGTCTTGCTATCTAGATAATTTATTCCTGAGTTCAGGCCTATTATAATAGGCTTGTTATTTATAGTTATTAGAAATATATAGCTATTATAGTCCTTTATTATTATATTAATATAAAAGATATTTAGATTGCTAATATCTTTAAGTAATAGTATATATAATTCTTTAGTAGTAGAGAGTAGATATAATAGTATATTAAGAACTATATTTAACTTTCTAGATTTATGCAGAATATATAAATTAAACTATTAGATATATTAGCTAACTAGAACTAATTATAGATTAGTATATTTAGTAGTATTTAACTTTAGTAATATTTACCTTACTATAGCTAGTATTATACTATAATCTGTAAATACTATTATTACTGTTTTGAATATTTTAACTAAGTATTAAATCTTTCTAAATATCTATATAAGATATATAATTTTTAATTTTATTAGTTAGTAATATATTTCTGCAATATTCAGTTGCCTTAATAAAAATATAACTAGTTAAATATATAGTTTGTTTATTGTAGTCTTTGCTAGTAGACTATTAGTAAAAAGATATTATCTATCTTTTATTATATTGTTATAGAGGTAATATACTATAATAATAAGTCTATATTAAGAATTAATATCTGATCCTTCTGTTATATTAAAATCGATATACAGCAACCTATTATCTGAAAAGTATTTTAAAAAGAAGAGATCTCTAAAATATTATTTAATTATATAGAATGCAAAAAGTTTATATTTTAATAGTTTATTTAGTTTTATAACTAATATAAACTTTTTATATACCTTTCTCTTTATTAGGCCTAGCTTAAAAAGTAATATCTTTTAATCTTATAGAGATTCTATAATAATAATATAGCTAGAAATATATTATTAAAACTATTCTATAAAAATAAGAAAGTATTTTAAGTCCTTTAAAATAGCTAAAAATAGCAAGTTAATAACTATCTTAATTTTTTTATTTAAGAAAGCTATACTAAAGGTATCTATATATTATTCTAGCAGTGTAACTAAGGGAAAACTAATAAATAATTTCTTAAGATTAAGTATAATATTAAATTTTTATAATATTAAGAAGAGAATATATAAGTATTCTTTATACTCTTCCAAAGTATAGAATAATACTACTAAATTATTAATATATATATAAATAAAATTATAGTATTTCTATAGATAGAAGTTTATAATTCTTTATATATAAACTAGTATATTGCAAAATCCTATAATAGTAATATTAAAGACTTCTTGTTCTTTATAACTAATAATAGCTAGATATAGTCTATATCTGGAAAATATATATTATTAATAAAAGAATAAAATAGTATTAAAGATAGAAATAAATAGATAATCTTTAATTATTATTAAAATGTCTTTCTATAATAGAATTAAATAGATATCTAGCTCTATCTTATAATTAAAAAGATATATATTAATAATTATATAATCTTTATAAATTTATTATTTATCTTTTTCTATAATCTTTTAGATAATAAATATTAGATATCTGCTGGATATATAGTTATTAGTTTAGTCTATATACTTTTGCTTATATAACTTGTTAAAAGTTTTATTAATAATTTTTTTATCTATAGAATCTAATAGATATATTTTATACTATTACAGAAGTTATAATTCCTAATTCTCTTTAAGAGGAATTTTTATTTACTATAATTTAGAGATATTAGCAAATCCCTTATTCTACCAGATATTATAGTCTTTAACTATAGTTTGTAAATATACTTATAGGCTTACTTTATTACTATAGATTATTATTCCTTATAATATTTAGTATTTATAATTAGATTACTAGATTATTTTTAATACAGGCTTAGTATTATAGTACTTAGTATATTATTTAAAATCTATATTAATTTCTATCTGCAGGAACAAAATAAATAGATTAAAAAATTATTTAATTCTATTTTTTTATTTTATTTCTAGTCTGTCTTATAGTAATTATACTAATAATTTAGCTATTAATTTAAAAAATAGAGCTTTTATATTGCAAAGCTTGCTAAATATTTCTAGTTATATCTTTTTAGAAATAGCCTAAGGCTATAAAAATAGATTTAAGGTTTGTATAAAGCTTATATTAGTATCTACTATATATATAAATAGAGTAACTTAATTATAAAAAGATTTAAAAAGATAGTCTCTATTATTAGCTAAATTGCTTTTAATTTAAATTAGAAGATATATTATTAATCTTAAAGATACTACTATATATTTTTTAAGATAAAATACTCTTAGAATATAGTATCTGGATTTAGCAGTAATTTTAATTAGAAGAATAGTTTTTTTATATATTATAATAATAGCTATACCTATACCTATATTTAGGATAAAATTATATAGATCTAGAATATTATTTTCTAAAAGAATATTAATCTTAAGGTTATTAATTAAATATATTTCTATATCCAATTTAGCTCTAATAGTATATCTATTAATTATTACTAGTAGTTTCAGAGATAATTACACAAACTATATTAATATAAATATAATATTTTTAATACTTTATACTATAATCTCTATTGTATTCTATAGTAGAATATAAGGTATATACTTTTGCAAAAACTATCTATTAATAATTATTATAGAATATCTGTTATTTAGGCAGATTATACTTAGCTCTAATTCTGTAATATAGGTATTTGTTTTAGTATAGTACTATTCTTAAAAAGAATAGTCTATTTTTATATAGATATTACTAGTAGTAGTTAATTAGACTACCTGAGGTAATTTATTTGTTTTAAAGCTAAAGTTATCTATTATAAGGCTACTATTACCTATTTTAGTAGTTATTATAGTTATTATATTTTTATTAAAAATAGTTGCTATAGTCTTATAATTAATATTTTATTAAATAATCTATTCTATACTAATTATATTTTGCTTTATTATAGAATATTATTCTAGAGTAGTTAGAGCTTATTATTTAATAGTATTAGCTTATTACTCTATTAAGATAACTTGTAGAAGTATTTATAGAACTTGTATTATTATTTTAGAGAACTATCTAGAAAACTATTTAGAATAGATATCTGTTAGAATAATTTATTAATCTGTTTAGAGTAGACTTTTATCTATTATAGTATACTTATACTATATTATTCTAAAATAATAATAGAGATTATTGCCTAATATAAAAGAGTATAAGCAAATATAATATTCTTGTCTCTAAGGCTCTGTCTATATATAATATATAAAGTATCTAGTACTATTATAGAAGTAATTAGTCTTATTAAATCTTTCTTTAATATATTCTAATATCTTTTTAATTAGATATTTAGCCTTATATTTATTTTTTCTATACTGTATATAGTATATTCTGTAATAGAATCTTTTATAATAGTTATTCTATATAGTTTCTAAATACTATTTGGAAAACTTATCTTTTGGTTTCTTAGTATAAATATTATATATATATTAAGGCTGGGTATTCTGGTTTATAGGCTAAAATAGCTATTATAGAAAAGACTAGTATAATACTATTAGAAAGTAACTATCTTAATCTTATCTATTCTTATCTTAATTAAATTATTTTATTAGTTTCTATATAGTATTATTAACTAATCTTTATTTAGGGATTTATTACTATAGTAGAGTTATAGATTATCTAGAAGTATTATAATAATTCTATTAGTAATTGCTATATAACTAATTACTATAGGCTAGATTTCTATAAATTAGCTAATAAGATTAATATAGTTAATAGTTCTACTAACTATTATAATAATTCTTTTAATTAATCTAGTTCTATTAGATTATATATATATTACTAACTAATTTTATAAATTATACTAATATTGTATTCTGCTATAAGAAGATAATATTTTTATATAGATTTAGCAGAAATTTATTCTATACTAATAGTAACTAATTATAGATAGTACTTAAATCTATAGTCTTATATAGATATATAACTATCTATATAAAGGTTTAAGAGATAATACTATTTCTTACCTTAGTCTATATATATCTAAATTACTTAAGTTTACTTATTATAGCTGCAGTATTTATTTTAAACTATTTAAATAAGAAAAAAATCTAAACCTCTTCTACTTATTATTTTTGAAGGTTCTTTTTTTTAAAATCTAAGAGTTCTACTCTATATTATTATAGTACCTATCCTTTAAATAATATATAAATATAGAGATATATATTTTCTTTTTCTTTAATAGATACTAGATTGTATATATATTTAATAAAGAAAAAAATATTTTTATAATATATCTATTTGTTTATTATAATAATAGGCTCTAAATCTATATATTTATAATTCTTTAAGTTAGGCTAAAAGTATTCTAACTTCTCTTATTTCTAGCTATTTAAACTAGAGATATATATTATTACTAGTATATTTTAAATATTATTATTAAATTTAGTTTACTATTTTTTATTTATATTACTATTTCTAGGTATATTATACTTATTTAGCTAATATAGTATTCCCTAGTTTTATTAATTTAGATTAGTTATTACTTCTAATATTCTTATTAGTATAGTATTTATATCTGGATTTAAAGTGCTATTATTGTTTATAGGGCTAGAATTTAAGGCTATATTATTAGTTTATATCTCTACTAATAGTAGAATTATATTATTTTTAATTAGTTATATAAGTTATAATAATAGTTCTAATAGAAATAGCCTATTTAATATAAAAAGAAAGAAATAATTTATACTAATTTATAACTAACTTTCTGTAGAGAATTAGAGAGGCTATAATATTAATAATACTTCTATCTGTAATTTAAAGGAATTATTAAATAGTTTTAATAGATTTAGGTTTTTACAATAATTCTGTTTTAAAAGAACTATAGACTAAACTATATTAGAAAAGTAAGAAGTTAAATTAAAAAGGTAAGATAGAAATAAGAGACTATAAATATATAATAATATAATATAATTATCTAATAATAGATTCTAACTGCTTGTTTTTAAAAATAATATCTGTAATTATAGAAATCTAAGAAGATTTATTAATTTTTATATATTTTTCTATTTAAGCTTGTCTTTCTGCTCTCTTTTCTATATTTGGAAGGTAGAGTTCTTAACCAAATCCTGGATTATCTTATAGAATTTATTTACTACTTTATTTAAATAGTTTCTATCTAATATTTATTTTATAGGAAATAAAAAGATTCCTATCTGCTATAATTCTTCCCTAGAGGTAACCAACTAAATAATAAGATAGGCCAAAGAGTTAAGAACTCAAAGAACAGGATAAAATAAAATAATAAAGTTAAGAATATAGAAAATAATTTACAGAAACTAATTATAATATATTAATAATCTATTATTTTCTCTATATATAGCTAGCTAAAATATAAATATAATAATAATAGATATAATTATAAATAAGCTCTAAGAAATAGTAGAATTAGATATAGTATAATACAAACTATTATAAAATCCCTTAATAATAATACTCTAGCTTAGACTAAACTAGTAATAAAAAACTCTAATAAAACAAAAGACTTTAATAGAATAAAATAACTGGTTTATCTAAAGAACTTAGGTAAGATAGTAAGACTCTAGATAGCTAAATATACTACCAAATTATAAGACTCTTAATAGTAAAGAAGGATAAATTCTACTAAGTCCTACAGAGTAGAAGGAAAGCTATCTAGTCTAGTACTGGAAGGCTGAATAGCTAAACCTCTAATCTAATACTGAATCCTCTAATCTAAATCCGAACCTTTTATTCTTATAACAATTTCTCTTTTCTAGTATATTCTACTAATTCTCCACTATATACTATTATATAATATACTTAGTATTTCTTTATATATTTTTATTATATATCTTACTATTCTGCACATATCTATTATCTAGGCCTATATATAAAATAAATATATATATTCTCTGGTTCTAAGACTATTTTATTTATATAATCTATTTATCTATTTTTAGAATTATTAATATATTTGCTGGGATTATTTTGTATTCTAAGGCTCTTGTAGCTGTTTCTAGAATTATTATATTATATATATATTGTTTTAGCTTGCCCTTATATTTCTTACAGAGTTATCTTTTATTAGTCTATAATATAAAAGATTTATAAATAACTATATAAAGATATTAAGTTTATAAACCTTAGAATAATAATCTATTTTAATAAGATATATTAGAGAAAACTTAACTTTAAAAGAAGAAAGAAAATATATTTACTATATAAAAATATTAAAATAAAATAATTAAGCAGTAAACTTAATAGTAAGAAAATTAGATTATTTATTATTAAAAAAAATTAAACTAATAAACTATAAATTAAAACTTCTAGATAGTATAAAAATATATCTAATTTTTTATATTTTATTATTGGAACTAGTACTATAGAATACTTAAATCTAAAATAAAGAAATTAAAACTATAGAATAAAAATATAAAGTTAAGAAAATCTTATATAAAAAAAATTAACAGACAAATACAGTATCTAGTAAAATAGAAAAAATATAATATTTCAAAAAACATTTAGAAATTAATTAAGAATTTAATAAACTATTAATATCTAATAAAGGAATATTAAAACTAATAAAAAACCAGAAATCTAAATCTAATTTAGAAACAAAACCTTTAGCAATAATTATTAGAAAAGCAGAATTAAGTTAACTAATAGTCTTAGAGTTATAATAAAGAATAAGTATACTTTAATTGTAAAGTTTCTATTAATATTTACAGAAGATACTATACTTAGATAATTTTTCAGAAAGATATTTTTAAACTATATTACTAATTAGTATATTTCTAGAGAAGATAAATATTAAAATCTCTAGCTATTAGAGAAAAGAAAATATAGGCTTTTTCTTTATAAAGTAAGTTCTATTAAATTATTAATAATTATCTATAATAAAACTAGAATAGCTAAGATTATAATAGAGATAAGAAAAATAAAAAAAAGACTAAAAATCAGATATTATATATAGAAAGAAAGTTAGGAAATAATAATTATAAGAAAAAGAAATAAAAAAACTATTACTGTTTATTTAGTTAGTAAGAATTATATATTTTTTATAATAGTTTTAAGGAATACAAGGAAATTTATAAGAAGGTATTATAAAAAATAAACAGAAAAAATTATTTATAAAAAAACTAAAATTATAATAATAATAAAAATAAGTATTTTATTTATATTTATATCTTTAGAAATAAAGACCTTAAAAAAGAGAAATAATATTACAGATTAACTAGAAAAAAAAAGAATCTTAAACTAAAATAGATAAAATTCTATAAAAGTAATATAAGAGATAGAAAATTATATAATAAAAAAATAGTCTAAAGTTATATAAGTAAATATAGTTCTTAAAGAACTACTACAATAGAAAATATTAAAAACTATAAAAAAAATATAAAAAATTATAATTCAGAAATCTATATAAGACTATAAAAAAATAGCTATAAAAAAACTAGAAGAACTAGATATATAAGAAGGCTTATTTATATTCTATAGATATATTTAGTTCTTTATACTTAATATATTTTAATTATCTACTATTTACTATATATTACTAAGAATAATACTAGAAGAATTATAATTTAACTAGATTCTACTTCTGATTTAGCTATTAATACTTAGTTTATTAATTAGATCTAATAAATTATACTAATAAAGCCTTACTTAAAGAACTATAATAAATAGACTATATTAATTGTCTACAGAAAAGCTAGAAGAATTTAGATTATTAAAAAGAAACCAGATAAGAGTTTTACTTAAGCTTTCTCTAATAATAGTATAATAGAATAGCTAGAAAGAATTCTAGAGTAGTAATAAGTAAATTCTATAGTTAGAAACTACTTCTTAAGTATAAGATTACTATAATATATATTCTACTAATAGAAATCTTATAAGTATTAAAATTGTTATAGACTAACTAGAGAGAAAAAGAGAACTCTAAACTAAGATAAATAAAACTCTGCAAAGGTAATATAAAAGATAGGAAATTATATAATAAGAAGATAGTCTAAAATTATATAAGCAGATATAGTTCTTAAAAGACTACTATAATAGAAAGTATTAGAAACTATAAAAAAAAGAAATATAAAGAACTATAGTTTAGAAATCTATACTTACCTGCAAAAGTTTAAAACTAGTAACTGCTTATATTTTACTTATATTAATAACTTATTATTTTTAACTATCTACTAACTATACTATAATAAGCTCTAGAACCTGTTTCTGCTAATATTAAATATAGAAAGAAGCTAACTCTATATCTATAGAATTAAATTAAAGCCTATTTAAATACTAGATTATTAATATACAAGATTATAGAGATTTTTAGTATTTTATAAAATATAGTTAAAACTACCCTTTAATATATACCTTAACAAGATAATAGCTAGTCTAAGCTATAAGCTAGTAGATTAGATATATTTTCAGAAAGAAATATATAATATATCCTTTAAATTATATGCAAAGATCTTTTTATTATATATTATAAAATCAAGTTTTAAGCTCTATTAGCTTATTATCTGAGAATAATTTATTAAGTACTTGTAAAGTTAGAATATAGCTATTAGATTATTTAAAAAAGACCTAAATTAGAGCTAGAGTATGCAAGAAAATAGCATAAATTTGTATATAAATATAGGGATTGGAATTAGCCTAAATAGAGTAAAATAATCTTTATAGATAAATATTCTATTAAACTAGAATTAAGCAAATACTAATAATAGATATTTTGCCTTAATTAATCTAATAAAAAGTAGAAAAAACTATATATTTATAAGAATAAAAAGGGTAAACAGGTCTAGATTATAGTATAGGAAGTTATATAGAGAAATAATAAGTTAAATCTCTTGCTAATAGAACAAGACTACAAATTATAAAAATAAGAATATATAGTAAACTTCTATATTTAAATATTAGAAAATAGAATTTATCTAATATTAAATTTAGAGCTTATTTTTATATATAATAATTCTCTACTTTATATATTAAAGATTGCAAAGGAATAGCTTTAAAATTATAGTATAAATATACTAGAATAGCTACTATATTCTCTAGATCTTAATCTAATTAAATATCTCTAGTTTCCTTTAAGGAAGAGTATCTATCAGATTAATTTAAATATTAAATTTACTCTAGAGAATAATAATATAGTTAGAAAGGTTCTAGAGAAGATAGCAATTAAAATATAGAGTAATATAGGTAAAGCTAGAGTAGTTGAAGTAATTAAGTTTATAAAATAGAGGCTTAATATAGTATAGAATACAGAAGAGTAGTATATAGAATACTAATCTAATTTTAATTAGTCTAGGTAAAAAGAATACTATTTTTCTATAGTATATTTAATTTATAAGCCTATATAATTAGGTATTGTAGAATAATTAAAAAAATTAGTAGACAGATTACTAGAATTTTGCTTAAAATTAGTATAATAGTTTTAAACTTTTATTATATAACTATATATAGAATTATAAAAAAATAGCTATAAAGAGATTAAAAAGACTAGATATATAAAAAGGCTTATTTATATTCTATAGATATATTTAGTTCTTTATATTTAATATATTTTAATTATTTATTATCTATTATAGATTAGTAAGAATAATACTAGAAAGATTATAATCTAATTAGATTTTACTTTTAATTTAGTTATTAATACTTAGTTTACTAATTAAATCTAATAAGTTATACTAATAAAGTCTTATTTAAAAAATTATAATAAATAAACTATATTAATTACCTATAGAAGATCTAGAAGAATTTAAATTATTAAAAAAGAACTAGATAAGAGTTCTGCTTAAGCTTTCTCTAATAATAGTATAATAGAATAGCTAGAAAGAATTCTAGAGTAGTAATAAAAATAGTAGTTAATTCTTTCTATTTATTTTCTATAGATTTATTATTTAGTAATCTATAATTCTATTAAACTAGAGTATTATTCTTTTAAAAAGTATCTAATAGACTAATATAAATTAAAATAAATAGCTATAGTTTCTTTATATAATAAATAATCTATTTCTTTAGTAAAGAAAGAAAGCAGAAACTATATATTACTCTATAATAGTAAGTTAATTTAAAAAATTTAAATTATCTAGCTTAAGTCTAAGTAGATTAATAAAGTTTTTATAAGTTAACTAACTACTAAAAGTTATAGAAATAATAAAAAATATTATTTTAAGCTTAAATAAGTTTTATATAGTATAACTTTACTTTAGAGTTTAAATAATTATTTAATATTAAGTAGTATATAGTTTATTTATATATAAATAGACTAATTATAATTATAGTATCTTTTCTAAAAATTACTAGAATAGAAAATATATAATAAATAAATACCTTATTATAGTATTAAAAATATTTTCTATAAATTATAAATATTATAAATAGAATCTACTAGATACCTTTATATATATAAGATAGAAAGTACTATAAAATCTGCAAATATTATAAATTAAAAACCTTTCTACTAGCTTTTCTATATTGTATACTTTCTATTCTATCTCTAGTATAATATTTACTTTAGTAAACTATTCCTATAGCCTATTACCTTTAATTAATAGACTTAAAGTATTATTTAGCCTATATATCTATATAATTAATTAAGCAATAAGTTTATAGTAATATTTTTATTTAGTTTATTTAGACTTCTCTACTTATAAAAAATAGAAGAGCTATTCTAATACAATAGCTTCTACTAGCTTTAGCAGAGTTAAAGAAATAGAAAAGAAATAGAACTATATAAGAAAAGTCTCTGCAACTTCCAAGATAAGAAATAGGTTAATGCGGGGGTTATGCCAAGTCTAGTAGATAGGATATTATAAATAACTGTTGCTTCCTCAGCAGCAAACTTGCGTGACTATTCGTCCTTCACTGTGTGTAAAGTTCCATTATGTCTTAACCTATACCAAGTCCTCAGGAATATGGCCCTGGGTCATTCATAGACAAGGAGTTTATCCCAGTTCCTGATAGTGCCCTCGAATTTCCAAAATACTGGCCCAGGCTACCCCCGGGTTTACGCAGGAATAGAGCTTGCGGGACAAAATAATATTCGAAGGTTCACCAGGACCAATAATCTCAGGGCCCATAAAGGCTTCTAGCATTGCAGCTGCACTTCACGCTATGTGTGGTATCGTTGCCAACGAATTGCTTGACGACAGATACGGGAAACAACCTAACCGTTCTGTTGTCATCAATACAGATCATGCTGCCTTTTGGCTTGGTACCGTTGGGCTCGTCAAATTGAATGGAATCGATACTTCCGAAATATCGAATATGGGAAAGCTTCACGAGGTGTTCAGATGTGATTTTGAACAAGGCGCATTCGCAACTCCCCTTCGAGTTCGAGCAACCGCAAACTATCCTACTAAAACACCCGGTGTTTGGTATCAGTTGCGCGGGTCTCTTAATCCAGATCCGGTTCTCCAGGCTATTGGGTTAGATCCCAAAACACCATGTACGACATCAGAGGAAGCCTAAGATCTTATTAGCAAGCACGTTCAGACGTTTACTGCAGATGAGCTGGAAATAATGAATATCAGACTCGGTCTATGTGGAAACATCAGCTATACGCCACAGGGGTGGCGGGAGACTCAGATGGGCAAGCACCTTTCTCGACATCCTCTAGTCAACTACAAACTCCAGTCCCACGCTATCCCGACCCCTCCAGCACAGGTACCTCGCCTTCTCTCTGACAAGCGTCCACTGGCAGGTATAAAAGTGGTCGGATTAGTTCGGATTATTGCCGGTCCAGTGATCGGGACAACTTTAGCAGCTTTTGGAGCAGATGTAATCCGGATTAACAGCAGCCGCCTTCCTGACATAAATGTGCGTACTCTACATGGATATTCATAAACGTTTGTTTACAGATTCAATTTCAGTCACTCCAACTCAGCTTGAATGCCGGGTTCAGGACAATCGATATTGACTTGACAAAGGAAGAAGAGCTTGCAAGATTAATGGAGCTTATTGAAGATGCCGACATTTTTGTTCAAGGGTATCGACCAGGAGTTATAGCCAGGAAGGGCTTGAGCCTCCCTGATCTCCTTGAACTCTCAGGGAAACGAGGTAAAGGCATCGTCTATGTTGAGGAAAATTGCTATGGACCAGACGGCCCATTCCACGACAGACCAGGATGGCAGCAAGTCGGAGATGCAGCCTCGGGAGCTTCGTACGTGACTGCACGATCGATGGGACACATGGATGGAAGAACCATCCTTCCATCACTTCCAATCCCAGACATGATTACCGGATTAATTAGAGCACTGGGTGCTTTAATGGCCATTCGTGACCGTACGCGAGGAGGAGGTTCATAACACGTATTTGCGTCACTTGTTGCAGCGGCAGCATACCCTCTAAATCCAGAAATTGGATTGTATCCCCAGAGGTGGTGCATAAGAGTGATAAGAAGTTCAAGTGGGAATTGATGTACACTTCAATGTTTGTTTTCGAACTTTTACAGATCGTGTTAAATGGATGGAAGAGAGCTTTCCTGTACCTGCTTTTTCTCCTAATTCACGCTTCGCGACAGCCCTCGAGGGTGAATGGGGGAGATTTACCAAGTCGTTAGCGCCTTAGAGTACATGCATAGATAACTAGTTTAACCATTCTTCTCTTTTGTGAATCTCTGGGTAGTAATGTTATAGCCTCTTGTACCAGCCATGGACTAATTAACTCAAAAATAATATTTGGGCAATCGAAATCGCATTCAGGAAGGAGGCAATTATCTCGGAAGGACGCCATAAAACCGGAGATAGAGAATAGTATTAGCATTGTAAGGCTATAAGAACAAGACCCTTTTTTGACTATTACCTGATTACACTCTGTTTATTTATAATTTTAGCTTAACTCGTTCATCTCTGTCTCCCTTAGAACGTGACAATTTTACTTTTTTTCCTAGACATAGTGCGGAGAGCTTCTATTGGAAGGATCCAGAGACCTGAACTAACAATATAGGCATGTCAAGCCATAAGTTAAGGCTACGGTTCGCAATTCAGAAATATACTATACTATAAGCAATAGTAACCTTTTATTCGGATAACCTTAGAGAAAAGATAATTGGCTATCTAAGCGGCTCCGAGATAGTCCGTCGATTAAGCTAGCAGTATTGGTTTAAGAATAAGGATGTGAGACAGTAATAGGTTCGGAGAGCTAGTATATCCTGGTTGGGCACAACACATTTTCGGTCCTGGAAACAACGAGAATACGCTACAAATTAATGACTCAGATATCTGCTACGCATCTCTAGCTCCTCTCGGGGATATCGCTACGGGAATCAAACACCTAGGGTATAAAACATAGTAACTATATTGTAACAGATACTCTTTCCACTGCGAGAGGATATTCCTATAGGTAGTCCTCAATAGACATCCTGGGATTAGCTTTGGCTATTTAAATGAAATTACTCAGCATAGATACGAAGCAGATGACGTTCGATTCGGAAAGGGAAGTATTTCAATCACAAGAGAGAACCTTTGGTAGGAATATATAACCCATAAGAAATTATTTTGATTGAAACAGACTTCAAAATACAATAGAAGTTATTGCAAGAGCTCTATATTTTTGAAACACAGTGCAAAGAGCGATTCCTTCCTTACCAGGCTAAGAAATTCTTATTCGTAATATTCATAAAATACCTTCCTAAATCTTGATAGCCAGTGTAGCAGCTATCGCTTGTAGCCCTACTACCCTTGGCCGGGAGGGGCCTACTACCATGAAGGGAGCCTAATAGGTATGTATAAAGCCCCAAGCCCTGTCTCAGTTTCATACCGCACTTTGCACAAATAGCTGTGTACTGACCAGCCCCTGCTCATTTCCGTCACCGACCCAATACAGCCTTCTTGGCTCCGCAGCGCTCTCATTAAACGCCCACAGCTGCTCTCCGTTCAGCATAAAGAACCCATCATCCGAGACCCCCCAGCCTGTTACCGTGTCGTCAGCCTCGGGCTCTGCCTGGGGTTGGATGATCCAAGCAACCGAGGTCTGATCGGCGAGCACGGCCAGTGCCTGACCGTAGGGCCCGTAGCCGATGGTGCCGTCTCTGTAGGGGGAAACTATAATTACCAGTTTGAAAAGTGATCAATAGGTGTACGTAGTAGGTAGGTAGTTGGAGGAGGAACAAGTAGAAGCTTACGCGTTAATATAGTTCCTGTAGTGCTATCGTAGATGCCCCAACCATCGGTGGTTAGTACTGAGTTATCAAGGGTGGAGATTAGGGTAAAGTTGGCAGGAAACGAGGTAGTTGTAGACGCAGCTGAGGCAATAATGCCGGACATAGCTAGGAGGAATTGGCTATATCCCATGTTTATAGCTGGAAGGAAGATATTTGATTAAGTAGAGGTATGTCTAATAATAGTAGTAGTGTGGTAAAATAATATCCTGAGATGAAAAGGCGAAGAGGCTCTTTATACTTATCTTTGGCAAATTCCAGTTGTGCTATTGACCCTATAGCTAAAAATAGCTCTCCTCTAATATGTAAGGCCGACCACCGGCTCATCTGGTGCCTTCCTTGACTGGCGATGTGGGACGCCTAAGCTGACTGCTGATCTTTTGATACTTGCTGTATGGTAGAGTATCTGAGTACATATTTAGGTTATCACATATTTTACGGCCATTCTGCGCACCTAGTTGAGTTTGGTTACATTTAAAAAATTGTGGCTACTTGCAACTATCAGATGTGAAAGCCTTAAAGAATCTTACTTTGAGCTGCCTACGGTCCCAGCTAAGGTGCCAAGAGTCAGGTAACTCTCATTGATTAAACACCCTCGACTGGTGTTCGTAGGTTGTCATGAACACTGATCACCTGTGCTGCGTGAGTGCGCCAGTAACATGATTGGATAGAATAGGTGATTGTGAACTGCATTGGAAACCAGCGTCAGCTGACGATGTACTATAGCTAGGGCGGCGGGGTTAGAAGCTAGTAGGGGTTCTTCTTGCTAATGTTCAGCACTAAATATGGATATGTCTATTTGACTGAGACACTAGCAACACCATCTTGACACTAGTTTAAGTTACCTTACTTTAATAGAATAGCTTCAAGGAAAAAGATATAAATATAAAAAAAATTATTAAAATCTATAATTTTTGTATAATCAAAATTAGAACTAACTTTTTTATTAAATTTGTATTAGTAGATACTATAGTCAAAAGATAAAAAATGCATTTAAAGAATACCTAAAAATAGAAAGATTATTTAAATTTGAAAATGCAAGAAATAAGAAAAATGTATTGCGCTTTCAGATTAATTAGGAATAAGAGTGCCAAGCGGTTTAAACCGTCTTAGGCCGGAATCTTTAATTCTCAGTCAAATAGACACATCCGTTTTTAACAGGTTTGCTTGGCAATGCGGCTCTCTTACCCGTGGATCAATCAATCATGTTCTGGTTAACCAACTTAGACTGAAGTTCCTTCGGATAGTTAGTTATTGTATCACAACTCTCAGCCGAATGAAATCCTCGAGACCCTACTCGAGTCGAGATGGTTCCGCGAGCGAAGAGACATAAGATTGGCAGTGCCTGCCAGCGATGCCGCCGCCAGAAGCTCAAGGTAAGTGAGATCTTCAGTTGCGGCGGATCCGGACTCACCAGTCCTGTAGTGTGACATCCAGCGGCCCTGCCTTCTGTGTGTCCGAGCAGGCGTCGACTGCGAGACAGTGGACCAGTGGAGGAATTTTCAAGCACCGCGGACTAATGTATCGAGACGCAAAGGAGCCACGGAAGTGGCAGACAGGCGTAATGGTTCTCCGGGATGGGAAACCAGCAACAGGAGTCTTCCTGAACAGCCATGTTCTAGCTCGACAATGTCGCTTGTTGAAGGGGTAATTATGGTCCCCAATGTACTACATAACTTGCTGATATTCTCAGGCATTCCATTTTCATGATGCTACCACTCCAGACAGATCATTGATGACCGCTCTACCGGGAGCTCTAGGACCGTCTTCATCAGAAGGATCTGGGCCAAATAACGCATATCAACTGGGGACGAGGCCGGGGACATCGCATGCGTCGGACTCATGGTCGCAGGGACCGCGATCCATCCTGACAGAGTTAATCTCACTATTGCCCTCCCGTGAAGTAGCAGCTCTGCTAGTGGACACATACTTTGACCGAGTCCACTGGTTCATGCTCATTTTCCACCAGGACGATTTTCGGCAAAGCTGGCAGGAACTGTACGATCATCCCAGGGACCAACTGGCAGAAGCCTACCCAAATACTGGGTTCTTATGCATGTTTCTCATGGTCCTTGCCATTGCGCTGCAATATACCGGCGAGTACCGGCGACAATGTTTACAGACTCATCGTGTAAACCACGTGGATCTCCAACACAGGATATTAAACGTTGTACGCTCCAAGATGCTCGACATAGTTTCCTTGGGCTCATTGGAGACAGTCCAGTTCTGTATTCTGCTAGGAACTTTCTATCTTTATCATGGGAACCCCGGATTAGCATGGCCTGTCTGTGGTTGTGGATTGCGAGTTGCCCAAGCCTTGAATCTGCACCGGAAGGTACCACAGACAAGTTCCAGAGATCCTCAATTACAGCGGCAATACGAAACACGGAAACGGTGTTGGTGGGCCATCTATGAGATCGAGACATTCTGTTCGATGTCATACGGCTATCCCCCTAGCATCAAAGATGCGGATTGTGACGTGGAGTTCTTGGATCCGCTGGCAAAATTGTCCGCTGGCCGAACATCTACACCCTTCAATGCAGCGCATCAGTCCTCGTCCAGTCTGTTGCTTTACAAGTACTTGATGTCGAAGCTATCGGTGCTTATCAAGGATATTCTGACCAATTTGTATGGGCTTGGCTCACTTCAAGGAAATTCGCAGCAAGCCACGGCTGGAAGATCTTCTGGTCTCCAGAATCTTATTCGTAAAGTTTCCAGCTTCGAAGAGAAACTCCTAGAATGGAAAGCAGAAAGGCCAGAATTTTTGCAGCTAAACCGTTCTACTGCAACATACAATTCTGCCGAGGAAATGGACCGTGATGTCGGTGCTTCTGGTTCCATGTTCGAGAGTCATATCTACCAGCTGCAAGCGCTTGCTCTCGAGTTGGCGTATGAAAACGCAATGATACTTGTCCATCGGCCGCTTCTCACATACAAGACAACCAACCGCATGAATGGCGATAGGAACAGTGTCGGCGATACCGATCATAGTCCCTTGCGTCTCTCTCTGCTGGCTTGTCGAGAAGCGGCTTTGAACACCTCCGAAATTGAAACCACACTGGTATTTTCGCTAGCTGCCGACACCTACGCGGCAGCATTCATCGGAATGCACACGTTCACGGCTGGTGTTATGCTTTGTGTATTGACCGGCATCGAGCCCTTATCTGCCCAGTCTTATGAGTCAAAAAGGGGGATACGTCGGCTTTTTACCATGCAAGCTCATCTGAAATCAAGGTCACGCTCTGTTGTTGCTGCACAGGGTTTGGAGATTCTTGAGAGACTAATCAGGTTGGTCATGGAGAAGGAGACAAAAGAGATCTTGACAATTTCGGCGACGGAAGGCTTCCATCAACCAACGCCACAAATGACAGAAGCACGAGAGACAGAACAAATAAGTGCAAATAACAATATAGCCAGTTTGGACGATGCCACTGGTGGGAATGCTGCAATCGATTACATACAAGACCCAAACATAGTGCAGATTCTTTATGACTTTGACCAAGGTGTGTCGCTATTAATACGTCCTGATCATTGTCTAATTAGCTGTATCCAGTCCTCTCTAGAAGCAGCCCTCAGAGCCCGTCATTTGAAACGCTGTTATCAGAAACTCTTGGTCCAAGTGGCGCATTCGCACAGGAGCAGGCGTGGATTTGGGGAATTGACAATTTTGCTCCATTCCCGACAGATTCATAAACCGGTAGTATGACATCACTGGTTAATAGAACCTTTGCAGGAGTTTACGTGCGAACAGTAATCTTTCCCAGCTCCATGAGGCCGCTATACCATACAATTATAATTGAATATGTTCCGATTGAGAAGAGAAGGATTTCTGCTCACTCGAAAATCAGAGTGTCGTTGAGGAAGTCGGGCCTATATAGGCGGATGGAAATCGTCTGTTTTAACAGTACTAAGTTCCGCTCAGAGTGGAAGAAAAATCCTGAAACCGCCATTTGCTGAATTCTATCTGCTATACTCGTGGTTCCAGATACTCCGAATCGTGCAATGGTGGACGTGGCGAGCTAGTATCTCATTCACTAAACAGTTCGGTGGCCAGCGAGTTTTTGCATCATATCTAAACACCGAAATCCACCACACATCGTCCTTTGACTTTCCCCAGCCTCAGTTGAGCGACTGCATGGGGCAGCTGCGATATACTGAAAGACTCATATTTTGGCACTAGTAACCCCCGTGCTGCCATGGACAGAGCGCTGGCTGTATCCTGCCGCGACCCAGTCAAGGAACCGACAATTTTCAAGTTGTTCAGAATCAAATACATTGGGTCATCTCCTGCGATTGCCGTGCCAGACGCAGGCATACCAACACAGACCACGACCCCTCCCACCCGAGCCATTCGAGGGGCAGACCGATAAGCTGCGGTAGATGAGGCAGTGACGAACACACCGTGCACTCCTTTGCCGTCGGCAATCTTACGAACATCTTGGCAGAGATTCCTGGATTTCTGGAAGTCCATAAATGCTTCACACCCGAGTTGAATGCAGAGATTCTCTTTTTCAGGGCCTGAATCGATTCCGATAACTCGTAAGCCCATGGCCTTGGCGATTTGGATCCCCATATGTCCAACTCCTCCACCAGCCCCGATGAATGCCGCCCATTGACCTGCTCGCATATTGGATTCGCGGAGCTATGCGAGTGTTCACCCAGTTAGTATCATTCTCCAGGACAAGCGGCGATAAAGTCAAGGGGCATTACCGCGCGAAACATTGTTGAGCCGCTACACATAATAGGTCCAGCATGAAAATCGCTGACACCGTTTGGTATTCGTGAAGTATATCGTGCGGGGCTTACGATATACTCTTGATAAGTACCTTGGATGGTAAAATCAGTGAAATATTCATAGATTGAAGCGCGGAAACGTTGCTCTATCCAGAGAGAGGCTCACCAGGGGTCTTAAGGCCAGTTGGTATGGCTTCAGGGCAATGGCACTCCATGTCACTGGCACAGAGTTCGCATGTCATACATGTATCCCAAGTAGGGGCCACTCCCGCCCTATCGCCAATCTTCCATCCCGTCACATTATTACCCATAGCGACGACAATTCCTGCACCTTCATGTCCAGGAGAACTGACACCAAAATGGCTCATTCGGGGCAATGGAAGATCTTCCAACATGTAATGGATATCACTGTAGCACAGACCAGTCACATTGAGCTTAATCAGAAGCTCTTCTGGTCCTTCAACAGGCCAGCATCATATTAGCGACTCAGAAAAGCTATGAACATGAGAGTCAGAGTTAATTTACCTGGGCTAGGGACAGGGACATCTTGGACATTCAATTCGAAGGCTGCACCGTGGTTAGATACGACACCGGCTTTACATACTTTCGGGATTGAGGTTTTGGTCTGCATTGCGACTGAAGTATACAGGTAGCATTCTAAAGATTTTTGAACAGGAAGGAAGAAGCATTTAAGAACAAATAGCTAGAAGAAACTGATCATCCCAGCTAAATTAAGTATGGTGTATGGACAGTGTCAGGTTGATCCCACCGGAATAAATACTTAAACTGGCATTTACTGTGTTCGCCGCGGTTGACAGTTGTTAATATGGAATGATCCCGACTAGGAAATGTTTCCACCGGTATAAAGTCTAGCAAATATAAATACTCTACAATGTACCTTCTGCAGAACTGTTAGAACTCACACTTATTTTCCTGTTAATACTACCGTCTTCCTCTGCAATTCGCAATTATGTCGTCCGAAAACAGCATTACAGTGACGCTTCCCCAGCTTGCAAAAATGATAGATCACTCCTTATTGCATCCTACCATGACGGACACCGATATTATCACTGGCCTAAAGATAGCCAAAGACCACAAAGTGGCTACTGCTTGTATCAAACCGTACTTGATACCACTTGCTAAAAAGGAGCTAGCGGGTACCGACGTCCTGATTTGCCCGGTTATCGGCTTCCCCCACGGAAATAGCACTACAAAAATCAAAGTGCAAGAAGCTATTGCCGCGGTTGATGCTGGTGGTCAAGAGATTGATATGGTAGTCAACATTGGAAAAGTGCTGGGTGGTGACTGGCAATATGTGACCCAGGAAATTGACGAGATCAATTGCGCCGTTGTGAGCCGTGGTGCTATCCTAAAAGTTATCTTCGAGAATGACTATCTCCAGGCTGAGCATATTGTGAAACTTTGTGAAATATGTACGCAACTGGCCGTTTCTTTCGTCAAAACGTCCACAGGATATGGTTTCGTCAAGCAGCCGGATGGGTCCTACAATTACCTTGGTGCCACTGTTAAGGATTTGAAATTGATGCGAGCGCACTCGGGTCCTAATGTCCAAATCAAGGCAGCGGGAGGCGTTCGGACACTGGATGATTTATTGCATGTCATGAGTTTGGGGGTCTCACGCATTGGTGCTACTGCAACGATCGCTATCCTCGATGCTGCAAAGCAGCGAGGCATTGGCAGTGAGCCGATAACAGTGACCTTCAAGCCTATGCAGGAAAAGGTCGGGGGTTATTGATCAATGGCGACATCAAAGAGCGCTCTCGAAAAGAAGCACAGATCTACCAACTGGATACCGTCTACTTGGAGCTTTCGGTCTTGGTTGTTCCCCGAGAATAAAATCTTGTTGAGTGACCCTGCAGGACATAGTGCTATGGACTTTCATACTGTTTGATTGCTTATCAATGAAATATCTGTTATGCGTTTCCATATATCACTGTTGCCATGCTTAGAGTCGCCTCTCAAAGCACTGCAAAATTTCTCTAAACCACTCCTGACAGACCAAACCATAAGACTAAGTATTGTTAGTGTCTAGTAATGTTATTTGGCCGAGGCATCTTCCCATAGTTGACGGATCATTTATTCATCGCATGTATTTCAGCAACAAAGGACGTCTTTATGAAACCCTTCTTCATTCAGCAAATGAGCATACTTCCCGCCCGCTATGACATACATTCCCTTTCAACCTGGTAGTTGACTGTTCCATAGCTCTCGATAGAACCCCTTGGCAAATTATAGCATCAACGAATGCCCCAAGCTCTTCGAAATGAGAATTGGCCGAACCAGGCTTTTCAGTTCCAAGAAACACAAATCGTTTTCCGAGGGCGCGGAGTAAACACGGATATTACCATACATAGTGTTTGCATGTTTGGGATATGGGGATCCACCGGAAAGACTACCTAATTCGGCAATCGATTAGCATGGAATCCCACAGGATCTGGAGCGCTGTTTCCGACTGGCGGTTTTCTGATGGCCAGGTGCATCGCCCCAACTTTATTTGACTCTTCCTAGCTTATGGTAGGCTTAATGTTGGGATGGACATCTATGATACTCCAGATGCACACAATACTGGCTTCGACTTGTGGGTTGACCCGTTAGGTTCGAGCTATTCCGGCGGAATGACAATCTCATTGGAAATTCTGGCGCCGGTTAACCCCGTTCCCACCGGAATAGTAGTCCACTCGGCGGCAAGCAATAATTTGTCTACACTCCCAATTTTCTGGATCGATAACATCACTCGGTCTGTAATAATCAAAGTGATCGAGGCAACGGATACAAAACGTGTAAAGGGAATTATCAGATGCCTCTTATCTCGGGTGTTTAACAAGCAACTTTCTTATAGAACGGGTAATAGATTACTCTCGCAGGCGAACAGAAGCATTTTCAAATCAGCTTCAAAGGAGACTGTGTAACCATTTAGAAAAGTTGCCCACATCGGATACTCAATATTTGTGAAGGACTAGTACTAGCGTGCTGCCTTGATGAAACTCGGTAAAGTAGAAAACTTATGACCCTTCCAGAGATACGGCAACCCGTCTGAGAGCGGGGAACCTAAGCCACATAAGTAACAAGGGTATAATGATACGGAGTATGGTAGACTCGTAGGGCAAGTACATCTCTTTTGCCCCACATGCTGATTTCGAGAGTCAGACCTATAATTCGTTACTGGGAATGATTACCCCATGGGGTTTGAAAATTACCCCATGCAGTTCCGGATGTAGTTGTCAATAGGTCTAGTGAATGCGCGGTTGCGTCAATCATGCTGCTGGGAAACACCAAAACTGTGGTATGACTAAAATACAATTACCGTGGAACATTGATGCATACTATCGGATGAGGTGGACTCGATCGGGATATGATAGAGGAACTGTGCGCAAGGGAAATATTGCCTTGAGGTAAAGCTCCCATCTTTCCTGTGCTTCGAAACCAAAGTTTCCCCTCTTCTTCCACTTGTTGATCTCTGGCATCGACAATAAGGGAAATGCTGGCATTTATTAGAAGACTAGAGGCTATGCCTTTGACATCTCCTTTATATGAAGTCAGTAATGAACATATGCTAAGCACGTCCTGTCTGCTCATTATTTGGTACGTGCATGTATCTATAGCCACTCCTTGATGTAATACTTAACTAGAGCACGACTCTGTAGCGACAAAGAGAATTGTTTCTTTGTAAGGGAGATGTTTAACTACTGCCCAAGACAGGTTTCACGTCATACATAGGTGTTCCGTACGCCCGCACTGCGTCGTTTCTTGCGGATGAGACTCGGAAATGTGGAGAGTGTTTTGGTTCCGAATTAGAGGCATGGTTGTGGACAGCAGTTGAAAATTCCAGATTTTCTCAAATATGAAATTATGTACGTGTCTATGATATGTTATATTGTAGCTGCTTCTGTTTTTGGGACTTAGCTACTAAATTTGCATACGAACCTGTTATCCAATTTCCTGAAATGCTACCCATAAAATATTTGCGGCAGCGGTGGATAAATACAAAAGTGTTCATATGGCCTTCGTATAAAAGGGAAAGCAGAGTCCCTGTCCTGGATAGCATACCAAGATTCGTTCTATAAGACTTGCACTACCCCTTCAATCAAGGAACAGACTGAGTATTTTCCATTCAAGTATCTAACTATTTACATGGGACTGACTTCATTGTTGCTTTCAGCCGCTTAAATGCCTCGCAATAAATCTACTATGTTCACACGGGATCTATCCCACGATATATCACATGAGAACCATACACAGACCTTGGGCAGTCTGAGACTACATAATCAGGAAACAAAACAGATAATTCTTGTACCTACGCCCTCTTCTGACCCAAATGATCCCTTGAACTGGAGCCAAGGGTTCAAGTATTACACTGCGATAGCTGTTTGCTTCGCTATGTTTATGTGCAATTTCCTGGCTGCCGGTCCAACTATCGCTATGGTGTCTACTGCCCAAGACTTTTTTTCAAATTGGAAAAAAATCGGCTTATCGAGTGCAATTGCTAAGACGGCTTACTTTTTCAACTGCACCGCTCTATTTCAAGGAATCGGAAATTTGATATGGATGCCTCTGATCAATAAGTACGGTCGCCGGCCAATCTACGTTATTGCATATAGCCTTTACTTTGTCACGGCCCTATGGGCAGCATTCTCCTATCAGTATGCCAACTTCTTGGTCGCACGTATTGTCATGGGCTTTGCTGGTGGTGCTGGTGAATGCCTCGCTCCACTAACGATTGCTGACATTTTCTTCCTACATGAACGGGGTCTAGTCATGTCCATGTATACAGCAGCTCTCAATATCGGAGTGGGAGGTGGTATGATTATCGATGGACTCATCACCATCAAACATCCGTGGCGTGTCATTTACTACGCGGCCGCAGCACTGATCGGAACAGCAGCATTGATGGTTCTTTTGACTTTTCCAGAAACGGCATATAATCGCAGTTCTCACCCAGAAGGAATCACTACCGATCTACATCACGAGTCAGCTGCATTCCATCATGAAGCCTCGAAAGAAGACGACCCAGGGGTTAATGTTGCCCAGGCTATACATAGAGAGACGGCAGCTGAAACCTCCGAGAACCCCAAGAAAAGGAATTGGCTTCAGGAACTTCGGTTATTCCACGGAACATTTACCGAAGAATCACTAGTTCAGATGGCTCTGAGGCCCATCGGTTTGATCATCCTTCCACCTATCCTCTGGGCTACCTTGGTTCAATCTGTAACGATTGGATTCATTACGGCTGTTACTTCAAACGTCGCTTCAGCCTTTTCTACGACATACAATTTTGAGGCATGGCAATCCGGTTTAGCATTTATTGCTGCTATCGTCGGCGCAGCATTAGGAATTATATTTGGAGGGATGATATCAGATTATACTGCGAATTTCTTCACAAAAAGAAATAACGGCATTCGTGAGCCCGAGATGCGTCTGCCGGCGATGACTATATGCTGTATAACTGCGCCACTAGCTTTGATCCTATATGGGGTCGGCATCCAAGATAAATTACATTGGATATGTCCTACTGTTGGAATCGGACTACTGAACTTCTCCATCACTTCAGCATGCAATATTTCAATTGTATACACTATCGATTCATATCGACCAATTGCGGGAGAAGTCGTCATCACACAACTTGCATTCAAGTCGTGCTTTGGCTTTCTTCTAGGATTTTACACCAATCCTTGGGTTGACAAGCATGGCTACGTTGTTGCTTATGGTGAGATGGCCGCAATATCTGGCGGAGTCCTATTGTTCTGGATACCATTATTCATGTGGGGTAAACAAATTCGCAGGTCGACGTTCAGATGGAGAATTATGAATTATGTGAAATGGGATATGGACCGTGAGGTTGGCGAATAGTAAGAATGCTCATTTTAGGTTGAATAAGAGAGCGCTTCATGGAGAAATCTATCAGTCCCCTTTTTTCCAATCTGTAACGAAGCCGGAGTCTTGATTAGGAAAACTAAATAGGATTACCAGCACAGGCCCATGCTACAAACAAGGAATTCGCTGGCAATGTGTTTCTGGGTCTAGGTACCCAAGCAAAATCCCTACTCTTACTTTCTAATATTAAGAAGGAGGATTATTTGTATTTCAGTTATGTAACCTTTCGGTGCTTGGGGTTCAAAAATAATATAGCCCTGATAAGTTTTTGGGTATTTGTATAATAGAAGCAGGCTTAAATTCAATCTTGTAGAAGAGATAGCTTCTTTATCACAATTGTGAGATTCAAATTGATGTAGCGTTCGTTCATTCAAAGCACATAACGAAAGTAGGGATTCTAGTAACCGAGTCATTCATTAGTCTCCATGTCCGTATGAGCGAATTAGAGAAAAGGTACCTCAAAATCTGTCAGATCTTTTAATTCCAATTCAGCTGCTGTCTCCAGGGAGCCAGTTGCTTCTAAGGCGTCTCTCTTTTTGTTTCGGTATGCCAATAGTTGTCTTAGGGATAGGGCAAGAACGGCTTGGGTTGCAGAGCAAGCTAGAATGAGTTTGCATCCGGTTTGATAAACTGGTGCTTCTTGGGCGAGGAATGCATGCGGGCCGATGATATTGCCGATGCAATATGCGAAAAATACAAGAGCGACACTGGTCGTGCGTTTGGTGTAGCCTCCGAGGTTGGTAGCTGGCAGCTGCAGCGCAAGAACAAGAGAACAAACGTACGCCCCCACAATGTAATATCCGAACAAGACGGCGATTTTTTCTGTCTCATGTGATAGCTTCCACATAAGACACACACCGATTATGGTTGGGATCATGTACAGAAACATGATAACAGTGCGAAGATCCTGGAACCGAGACGCCAAAAATGTGCCCGAAAGGACCCAGACGACCTGGAAAGCACCGAAGGGAATACCCATGACAACAGTCATTATCGGATTTCCAGTCAGACCTTTGATTATTAGCTTGCTAAAGCTAGCAATGCCGCCATTGATCGTCTCATTAAGTAGCACGAAGAAAAAGAGAATCCAAACTTGTGAGTCCATCAGAGCCTCCCTAATCTGATACCACTTGATTGAATGGTTGATGATGCCCGTTCTTCCTAGCTTGCCTCGGCCGATAAGGAGAGCTTTATCTTCAATGGTGAAGCTTCTTGCCGATATAATATCATCAGGCAAGAACACAAACATTATAAGTCCCCATAGCATAGTGATACCACCTAATATCAGATAAATTGCTCTCCAGACTGCAATTGTGTCGATCTGACCAATACCGTAGGTCAGTAGTCCACCAACCATGGCACCGATTCCATTGCAGCTATAGAATATACCGGCACGGAATGGTTGTTCGGCGCGAGTATACCACATACCCACAATCATCATAAAACAAGGCGTAATTGGAGCTTCAAATATCCCGAGTAGGAAACGACAAACAGCCATACTACTAAACGAAGAGCATGCTGCGGTAACCATTAGTATCCCACCCCAAGCAGTAACATTGCAGGAGACCACTTTCCCCATCTTAGTTCTCTGTGCGAGATAACTCCATGGGTACTCGGCAGTAAGATACGCAAAATAGAAGATGCTTGCGAGCCAGCTGTATTGGTCACTAGTCATGTGGGTAGTTGATAAGAGATCGAATACTGCAGAATAAGCCAAGGCAGATTTATCGATGTACTGGAGTATGTAGGTGCCTGCCAACAAAGGGAGAAGAATGAGGTCAACTTTGAGAATAAGAGCTCTGTTTCGCTCTTTGTCCTCAAGCAAATCATGAAGGTATTCTGGGTTGATGTTGTTGTTTTGAAGAAAAATCTCTCCCTCATCGAGATCTGTGATCTCACCAGCTTGTATATCCTTCTCTGATCTTCTTTCAGCAGCGCACTTGGCAGAGTCTTTCTCCCCGTGACCAGTCATTCTTCTCAGCTAAAAATCAAAATCAGTGTAGATTTTAGCTCACAAAATAGTAGGCTAGAGGAAGAATGATTATATTCTCAATATACAAAATAGTAACCATGTGGAAGATCAAGAGCCTCGTGGGTGAAAAGGCCTTTTCTACCTGCTATCTAGCCAGCATGGCTGTTATCGCTCATTCTTCCTGCATCTCAAAGTGAGATAACAAGCGGCGTATCAGGAAGAAAGTGATATTAACCCCGCATTTTGTGTCTTTACATGATTTAAGATTTATCTTAGTATATACTCCTACCTATCATCCACCGCCACTCGTAACTAGCTTCCTATCATCGGAAGTTCTTCGGGTGGACGTTCTCCGCTAAATCTGGAGTATTCCGACGGAAAACTGAATCTCCAGATAAATAATACTTGCTAGCACCTGGTAAATGCTCATATGCGGGCACTAATTTTAAGGCTAATTTCAGCACTGAAAAGAGATTAGTAAGTGATATAACAGTCTTATAACTCATACGCGGGGTCGTCAACTCTCTACATGAAGATGCATTGGCGATCAACTTCAGACGGTCTACAGAAGCTGACTGATAGAGTCATTTCCCAAATAACACTCACTGATAATTCATCCCAAAAATGTCAGAATCCACCCGTCCATCAATAATACTACCTCAGGGGACGATTGTAGGTATCAACCTGCGTGACAAACTCCCACAAACTGTGGAAGCTTTCCTCGGAGTACCTTACGCACTTCCTCCCGTGGGTGACTTACGCTTCAGGCCTGCCGTGAAAGTTCCTTCATCGCCGACAGCTGTTATTGATGCCTGCAAATTTGGGCCAATAGCTCCAGGAAAAGCATTGCTAGCAACGGGCCCCAAGTTGGAACAAAGCGAGGATTGTCTGACCGCAAATATCTTCCGCCAGAAAGATAGCAGTGATAACGAAAAGAAATTACCAGTCGCTATATATATACATGGTGGAGCATTCAACCGTGGCTCAGCATCAATGCATGACACTGCCTCCATGGTCTCTTGGTCCGAAGCTCCATTCGTCGCAGTTAGCTTCAATTATCGTCTTGGAGCTTTGGGCTTCTTGCCATCTAATGTGACCCATAAAGAAGGTCTTCTCAACCTCGGGCTTCGTGATCAAATCCTACTATTCGAATGGGTGCAGGAGAATATACAACAGTTTGGAGGAGACCCAAATAACATTACCCTCATTGGTCTTTCCGCTGGAGCACATTCAGTAAGGATAACTGCAACGTCATTCCATCGTACTGCTGCTCATTGACATGAATGAAAATAGATTGGCCACCATATGTTGAATTTCAAAGAACAAAAAGCTCCCTTGTTTAACAGGGTCATCATAGAATCAGGAGCTCCGACCTCCCGCGCTGTTCGTCCATTCAATGCAAAAGTCCATGAGAATCAATTTGACGACTTCCTTCGTGAGGTTGGGTGTCCTGAAGACATAGCAGAGTCGGAAATATTTCCATTTCTCCGATCTCTCCCCACAAAAGTGATCACTGATGCTCAAACAGCCGTATTCGACAAGTGGAACCCGTCTCTCCAATGGGCATTCCAGCCTGTTATAGATGGGGATATTATTTTTCGGAAGCCTTTGGAGGCATTGCAGTCCGGAAAATGGAATAAAGTCCCTGTCCTAACGGGATTCAACAGCAATGAGGGCACCATGTACGTTGACAAGAATATGTCGGAAGCGTCACAGTTCAGGGGCTTTTGGAAAACATTGCTCCCACAGCTGACGACCGAAGATCTTGATACGATCGAACGTCTATATCCAGACCCAGCTACAGTACCTGACTCTCCATATATCGAGACTCGGGAGGGTCTAGGCCCGCAGTATAAACGTATCGAGGCTGCCTACGGACACTATGCCTATGTTGCTCCCGTCCGGCAGACGGCACATTTTATGTCTAAAAACCAGGTCCCGGTATACTTGTACCACTGGGCATTAGCACGAACCGTTGTCGGCCGCGCAAACCATGCGGACAATATGTACTACGAGACTTACAATGACGCGATTACATCTCTATCGCCGGCCCAAAAGGAATTATCCGGAATGCTCCACGCTTATATGACGAGCTTTATCACGAGAGGAGATCCTAACACATTAGCTGGTCGTTACGCGTCTCGTCCCATCTGGGAGCCGTATAAGCATGATGACCGTAAGGTGATGATCTTTGGAGAAGGTAATGAGGAACTTATAGGAGGTGGAGTCGGTATTGCAGCGAAGCTGGTTAGTGACACATGGGGGAAAGTAGAATCCGACTTCTGGTGGTCCAAGGTGCCCATCTCACAACTAGTATAGATGGAGCTTTCTTTATTTTTGTTTTATTCTATTTTCAAGTGCTTCGGTAGGATACACCTTTTTACTTTGTGTAACGAGGATCAAGATGAAATTCAGGGTAGTACTTATTATGCATTAGGCGAGGGATAGTAGGGGTATAATCCTATGTCTACCTGATGCAGGATCAGAAATCCTATCTGGTTCGTCCCCCAGTATGTAGCTTCTAGTTAGTAATGTTAGACACAGTATCTTACACTGACAACAGAAGAAAGAAAAGAATCTTAGGCTCATTGACTGCAGTACAATCTGACGGATGGGTTTGGAATGAAACTTGCACACAAACTATTGGAGAGACATGCATGCATTTTTTTCAAAAATAGAGTCCAAATTCTCTTATAGCATGCTGTTACTGACGACAGTAGAGTTAGAATGTTGTAGGTAACTACTGATAAGGAAACTGACACTTAAGTTAGAGAGGGGTTACCCAAAGTTTGCCGACGGAAAAGCCAGAAAGCTAGCAGTTGTGCCTAGTTACATAGTTAGCTTCAGGCTCTCGGTCAATATCCGAGATAAACAATCGACGTATGTAGGCTACAGCTTTACTATTTTATCGCTCGTATCTGAACGCCGTAGAAGATATCTGTTCACCAAAGCCTAGATAATCGCTTTCTTCTCATATTACCTGAATGTGTATTATATTATAGTAGTCGAGTATCATGGACCTGAACAATCTCAAGGAATGGGATAATCAGGCAATGAAATAGAAATAACATATATTCCACACTGATTAGGTTGAAGTTAAGGATATGACCTTTCTCCCAGGAAAAGAAGTGGATCCCAGGACCATGTTCATGCCCAAACAATATCATCCACATGGAAACCTATGTAGATTAGAGCTCGAGCGAATTAGCTTCATGAGCCAAAGGCACAAACCGATGCCAGAATTGCGAGCTCTTTGCGTTAATCGCCACTTGAAAATATACTAGTTGATGGTAATACGGCTGTGATGAACAAGCCGAAGCTGACGGGCTCACTAGTCAGACCCTTGAAGATGTAACCCTTCAGCCAGAAGTCATTTTGTCTCTCATAAAAAAGTGAGTTGTTTGTTCTATAACGATAGATGGTACTGACTATGTATCCAAATTTTACCAAGACTTCCACCCGCTATTTCCTATTTCCACAGATCGTTCAACTTTCCTGACAGGTTGCGACTCAAACAAGTTGCTACGGATGATTTAATCACCGATATCACTCTGCAGCATCCCCTGCTGTAGGTACCAATACTCGTAAGAGTCTCACATGCTGGCAACTACCATGAGTGTCCGTCTCGCCAAAAGACCCCGAGACCTTTGGTCGTTTCACAGTTACTTTCAGGGCCATAGCTGGTTCTCACCACACGACCGCTATCATTAGGGTTTAGACATATAAAATTGACGCCAAACCTCGAGTATTCTTGTTTCGATCGATGGCGCGTGTTGTTCTTCTCCGATCACCTCAAGAAGGCCTTCTACGGGCTGCTGGATGCACATATCTGATTTTACCGACGTGCACGGATGTGCTATTCGCAAACATCCCGAAATCTACAGCTTAACTTAGTCGAGAGAGAAGAAATTGCATTGAATATGATCCCACTAAAGAGCCATACTCATGGATAAGGCATTTTCAATGCTTTTTAAACCTCCTCCGTGATCACCTTTGCTTTCTCCTTGGCAACTCTTTGAAGATAAGATGTCCACACTCCCCAAGTAATAAATGTCGCTATTGTTACTGGGATAGTAAATGCCCAGTAGACCCAGAATTTACTTCCCACTACCTTCATATTTTTTCCCGACTGGGAATCTTCCCAGTTCAGCACCGGCAGGGTAAAAATCGAAGCGATTAAGGTTCCTGGTAAAAAGAACATGGTGACTAATGCAAGGGTTTTTAATGACAGAGAATCAAGAAGACTTGTCCTTGCAATTTCCAAAGTTATCGCAGCATGTTCTTGAGCCCTAAGGTTTGAAAGCTGCAACACAAATTAAAGTAAGGAAATGAAAGGAATGAAAGGGGAACATACAGCTATAAACTGGGAATCAGCACGTTGCTGAGAAAGGCAGACATCAGCCTCCTGTAGGGCTATGCGTCTCTTCAAGATATGAGTGCATCTTTTCACTGATGTGATGGTCTCTAGCAGCTGAAATGTATTATCACCACTCGACATGTCATCAGATCCAATATCCTGGTTCTCTTCGATGAAATCGCATAGTTCTGTGAGTATTTTCGTCCTTCGTGAAAGATTGGCGAGCCTGGTTTTAGCACCAACCATCTGGCTTGAGAGGGTGAAATAACTTCCGGGAGCAGGGCTTTCTGTCCTAGTGGTCCAAGAATGGAAACGAGTTCGAACCTCAACTTGACGAACACTTTCCTTGATTACCTTAAGCTCCTGTTCAACCAGGTTGCTTAGACTCATGCCAAATATTAGAGCAGCCAGCATTGGATGGTGCGCGACCTCTGTCAAAGACTCTAGGAGATCTTCTAGTTGAGGTATTAGGTCTGAGCCAGCGAAGTAGATGCCTTGCGTCAAACATTTAGACGGAGAATATGACCACGCAATAGCGACCTTAGGATGATTGCACACTGCATAACTGTGGACTAGCCCTAATTCACTTTGAACTGCTGGGAAAGCAGTTGCGCCAGCAAAACAGGTCCCATTCCATTGGCACGCAGTGTCAATGTGGAAATGCTTCTGAAGGAGACGAAGCACCACAGGTGAGATGTAGCATGTTCTTTCTGTATGTTGAAATCTCACCCAAACAAAGCGCAGCAGTATAGATGATTCGAACCCGTTGATTTTTGCTGCGTTCTGACACATCCAGGAGGAAATATTCTCATTGCGGATTCTTTGTCGTCTTGCCACCTTTGCGTGGTTATGATTATGTACCCATATCTCTGATACTTCTACATAATCAATATTTCTGGTTTTGCAGGTATCCCAAACCTGGTACTCATTGGTAATATACTTGTAGACTAGTTCCATTTTATGTGACTACAGAGTATCAGCGAGCTGCAGCTTCTGTTAAACCCAAGAATCAATACTTACTCTCTGTCGTGGTGTTTAGAATAGCTGCTGTGTTATTGCCCTTGGACTCATAGAGCGCCAGCGTTTAAAGAATTGACAACGGATGTGCAGTAAAATAAGGTAGTTAACTCGAACCCACTATGCTAATATTAGAGAGGGTGACTGAGAAACAGAACTCTAAGAAAGAAGGTTAGACATTAAGATCTCGGTCAAGATACATATTCAATATAATCGAGTGTCTGTAGAATACCAGAAAGAAAAAATCGCAAGGCTTCTTTATTCGTGGCTGTATATTCTAAGAAGCAGCAGCGCCACACCTATTTTTCAGCAATCGGCTCTCCGAGTCTAATAAAGCACCATTAATGCGGGGATGTTGTGACAGGTATATGTGCACAAGGCTTAATCGGCATCTGCAAACACACCAAATAACTGGCGACACAGATGCTAGACACGTCAGAATTCAGCCTATACCTTACTTTTCGTTATTATTGGTGCCGAACCCATGCAGGATGACCGCATAAGTGTAATTATAGTCAATCCATTTCAATGAATCAAATTCTACGCAAGTTTTTGTTCATCATGTAGAGGTTTTGTTATATAAAGGGCAAGAGATACAGTTATCTTCTGAAGTTACAGAAAAGTTTTCTTTATGTCTCGATCATATGAGCAGTTAATGGCTAATAAGCACCACACTCGCATAATACGAGGTTTGCGGGGCGCAGCAGCACTTGTGTCCTGTTGTGCTCAGTGTCCGTCTACGCTAAAGGAATGACTGACGAATCGCAAGATTGTAACAAACCAACTCACCTAGGATCGGCTAGCGTAGCCAGGGTAGTCGACGGGGAGTCGTCGATTGGGGGTTTTATGTAGATAGTCGGAGCTTTCGCGAAAGGGGCAGGTAGGGAATCGATTATCTATATTGAAACGGATCACTGATCGCTTTATCCGTAGTCTAGTGAGATGCTCTATATCTATTTAGGAAACTCCTCTCTGCTAGTCCTGGAAGGATTCTACCCCCCGCAAAGATTGTATACCGTTTATTCCCTTAGCGACGCCTCATCTTACCCCTCGTTCGGCAAGGTGTTAGCGAGCCAAAGGGGCGACGTTGGCAGAGTCGTGATAAGGGTGAACTATGAGCTCTTATTTGTTTGAAGATTTCAGCTTACGTCGTAGTACTTCGCCTGATAAGAAAATAGCGTAGATTTATTTAGCAGAGCCTCAAGGAAGTGGCCATCGTCGTGATCGATAATAATTCAAGCAGTGCTACGAGTCAGTAGTCAAATAAAACGAGGCAACACCCAAGACATTCATAAATACCTTTCGTCCCTCAATCAAGCACCAGATTAGGAACCATCTCCTCCATTACATTATTTAAATATCTTCTCTCCTCCTTGTCCATTTATGATAGAATTTTCTTTCACTCCACTTTGACTTTTTTAATCCCACATCGGAGTGAGTTTTGCATATTCTGTCATTTCTCAGGATCCTCTGTGTTCTACCTCGGCTGAATCTAGTGCAGTAGTGAAATGAGTAAATCATCGAAATCGGCACCTTCTGTGTCGAGAGTCAATGCCACGGTCGAACATAGAAAACCGCGAGATAATGGAAGGTGTTTGATTCAACTTGTTAGCCGCCCGCTGAAAGCGGCTGGTAGTCTTCCAACATCAATTGCTACTCATCGCGAGGAGATCGTTTCTGCCAGGTTACAAAGAATGCGCGATGTACCTGTAGTCTCCCACCACGCTTTAAGAATTGAGGTATGTTCAAAGACAATGCTTATCTTGTTTTGTGGTTTTCACACTGAAGATAACTAGAGAGAACCAGGTGGAGGCCGTCTCGATGACAATGACACATGGTATTATATTGGCCTTGTTTATAGATCAGCTCTTCACCGTGCCGATATTGATACAAGACCCTTTACGCCGGCGACTGTCACGAACATCGCGAAAACCTCCTGGGAACATTGGAGAATCAAAATTCGCGGTATGTATGAGTGCAATGCTATACGGCGTTTTAGATTTTGGTATGACTTTTTCTTACAATTCTTTATAGGAGCCGAACTTATTAATGAATGGGGCGAATACAAGCTTTTTTCGCACAATTGTCAAGATTTTGCTCTCGAATTGGCTACAGAGATTTCAAAGAGATAGCCCAGCCCACCCTACTCTGATTAATGATATCACCTGCCTGTTGATGCAGACTATAACACCCGCTGTAACTCATTTTTGTTCTGTTTGTTCCAGTTATCGTGGTTGCTTGAATCTATACAATCACGTGATCAACATTTCCATGGATTCGAATGCATCTTGCGTATTCTGTCATACTTCCTGAGCTTGCTGTGGTCTACTAGATCTAGGAGGTTCAGCATGCTGTTAATATTGGCCTTGTAGTCTTTCGTCTTCTTTGATTCTCTGCTATCAACCTACACCTTAAAAGCCTTCGGAGCCCTAAAAGATGTTTTGTATAGTTATATGTGGAAGCAGACATATGGGGCTTCAGACCACATATATTATCGTAGCAGCTAGATGGAACGAACATGCTTAATTGAAGGACTCTGGTACTGAGGGTTCTCCTTTTTGTCGAGTCTACGATATCCAATATTGTCGTTGCTTTTTATGCCTGAAAAGACAGGCTCCAACTTAGCGGATGGGGAAGCGGGGCGGCCACAAGGCGGTCAAGAGCGGCAGAAGAAGGCGGCGAGCAGTAATAATTACTATGTCACTCTCTTTCTATCATCCATCGCCACTAAATATCAGAGCGCCAGCCTCAGGAACCAACAGAATACTGCCAAATGCCAGGACGCCTTTAATAAAGTCAATTGTGTTGCACTATAGCGATCGCTATGGAAGCGTCGTTTACTAATCTGCCAGATGAGATATTGCATTCGATTCTCTGCTATAGCCCTCCATCTGCGGCTGTAGCTCTCGAACGCACCGCTCGCAGGTTCAGGAGCATTGCAAACGAACCTCTGCTATGGCGATATTACTGTGTGACACACTTCAGTTTCTGGGAACATCGCCACGATTTTAAGAATAAACTAGCAGACCCTGTCTCTTCGATAGATTGGAAGCGATTGTATGCTAGCAGGCATCTAACCGACTCTACTGTTTCGAGTGCCCTAGAAAGCATCCTATCAAGCCAAAGAGGGCGCTTAGAAAAGTTTCGAGTCATCATTAGCTTTGGATACGATGCCAAGGACACCCTGATACGGAACGCGCTTACAGGCCCTGAAAGAGAGGATCATTTGGCACGAAGGTTGGCACTCCGCTCTATCTTTTTGTATCGCTGACAGTCCTTTGACACGCCAATTCTTCTGGCACGAAAAGATATTATAGTCATGCTATCTTGACTAGCTTGCATCGGCATATCGCAATCCGCGAATGGATGAAACTGAAGCATGGGGAGTCGGTACCCCTCGAGCGAGCACTTGGTGCTTTTGACCTTTTCATATCAGAAAGTCATGTTGGAGATCTAGCTGATGTACGTGAAGGATCGCATAGCCCTTCTTCTTATCATGCTACTATAGGACTGACTTGCTTGCATAGGTCACCGAGAAGCTTGATAGAATCATAGTTGATCTCACGCACGAGGAGCCTGACATTCGGGCTCTGACGCCGCGTTCCCGGGCCCTGGCTATCGCGTCATACCTAAGAAGGAGAAATCTTACGGGAATCGAAGAAGACCGCGATTATCACAGTCTCGAACATAACTTTCTAGGGATAGCATTGACCGACCCGGGCCATAATTCTCTGCCCTTAATATCTGCTGCTGTTTACTGTTATGTTGCACAGGGTCTGGGCCTGAATGCCCGGCCTTGTGGTTTCCCGTTCCATGTTCATGTCATTATAATACCGCCACATGGCCTCGACATGGATGGACACATACTTGCCGACGGCGCTCAGGGAGCACCCATGTACATGGACCCGTTCCGGTCTACTGAAGAAACACCAGTATCGAATTTGCGCAGCCAGCTTAACTTTCTGGGGGCCTCGAATATTGAACAGTCGGTCTTCCTTGGCGAATCGGAGACTTCAGAGATCGTACTGCGCTGCGGAAAGAATATCCTGCGATCCATCCAGACCATGTCCTTACAACCAGCTTTGGCCATACCGTCCATTGATATCGCGAGCGCGAAATACGCCGGCTTATGGTCTTCCATGATCTTTGCGGGGCCATCGAGGCCGATGGAACTTCGACAGCACCTACCTTGGTTGATGGAATCGTTTGCGACGGATTTCCCTTCTGATCTATACCTGATCGAAGAATGCCTGGTACCTCTCTTCCAAGGATTACCAGAATATGAACATCTTCGAGAGAGTTTGCATGTGATGAAAGCCGTCGACGAAATACCCAGGCAAATACGGCGGCGTACTTCTGCGCATCAGAATGTCAAATATCGCGTAGGCCAGGTTTTCCGCCATCGTCGCTACGACTACACAGCTATCATAACAGGCTGGGATGCCGAGTGTGGCGCAGGAGAGCAGTGGATGAGGCAAATGGGCATTGATAATCTGCAAGCTGGTCGGCATCAGAGTTTCTACCATGTCCTGTATGATCATATCTTGGATCTCTCTGCTGGAATCGATGCTAACGAATCTAGTGTTGAGGATAGGAGCATTCGGTATGTCGCCGAAGAAAATATTGAGATTATAGAACCCGACAGCTCCGAGCTACCTCCTGTTTTCTCAGCCATTGCTGGTAAGCATTTTAAGAGATGGGATGAACATAGCCGGACGTATGTAAGTAATATTAGGGATGAGTATCCCGATGATTGATACAGTTACGTTGCATCTATACCCGTATAAAGGAAGGGTGGAAAGGTCTCTTATATCTGGCTTGATGTGATATGACGATACCCACATTGGAGATAACAGCGAACAAGATATATAATTTTGTACCAATTGTAATATTTTGAGATGCGCCTGTAAATGATATAGCACACGTGCAAACTCTATTCAAGACACTATTTACCGACAATGGCGCCAACAACATCTCTGAAAAGTACACTGACAGGAGACAACAAGTACGGAGGCGCGGAACCGAAGATACTGCCCAAATCGCTAGGACCTGCCCTCGCACTTTCATTAGGGAGTGATTCCAGTGCAGGGACATTCTTTGGTGCATGCCAGCCAAACAGCCCATCCAACTCTGTCTTCATATAGGGCGACAGCTCGTTGGACGAAACTGCTGGTTCAGGGCCAGTACTCGAACACCCGATTCGCTGCACATATGCCGATGTATCCAGAACGATAAAGTCGCCTGTCACTGGATCAGGTAGCAATGCCAGCGGGTGGCATCGCAGCGCGGATTGAAATACAGGCCTGGAAGACTGGGGGTTGTATATTTCGACATGGAATTTTGTCTTATGTCGGCGCTTGTTTGACTGACTGCTGCTAGCCGTGCCAAAGCGACACGTGATAATTGCAAAGCTGTTAGTCTTGCGGTTTGCAGAAAGCAGGATTGGACTTCCTCGCGTGTTTGAGCCGGTAGATTCAGAGCCACTCAGCTCGACGGCTCGGGACACATCGTTGACAGTGTCCCAGACCGATAGTGATTGTTCTGATGCGACAATAAGGTGTCGTCCCAGAAATCTCACCCCACATGGATTGCCAGAGAATAATCCTTGCCTGGTCTGACGTAGTTCACATACATCAGCATCAACCAGATGGACAAAACCGGCACTGGAGGATGACTGCGACGGCAAACAAACAGCGAGAACCGAACCATCCTCTGAAAAGCTCATCGAAGCTGCTTGGGAAGCGAGGCTGCCATCAGTGCTACTCTTCAGGTTCACCGAGCGCCGGCATCTCCATGTCTCCTGTGGTTGAGCGGCATCTGTCCGGGGCTTTATGTGACTTTGGTGTCTCGGCACTGCGTCCCAGAATCGCAGAATGCCATCAGCGCCCAGAGTCACGAACTCATGAGTACCAGGCCGTGATGCCAAGCTAATAACAGATATGGCACCTCCTTGCAATCGGCTATGGGGCTCGTTGATGCGAGTGACCAATTCCCACAGCTTCGTTGAATCATTCCACACCCAGAATTTCAAGAACGTCTCTCTAGAATAACCAGCGCTTGGTCCGTCACCATCACAGCCAGGGTCGAATGCCGTCGCATCCTGGGGATATGGTAGCCAATCGTCCACAGTAGCCAGCCATTGTCCATCCTGGGTGATGTCCAAGAATTTGACGTCAGGAGGTAATATCTTTGTGCCTTCCGGTCCCGTGTTCAACACGGTAGTATTAGTACGAGCGAGAGCCTGTCGGGAGAGATGAGAGCCGCTGCGGATATCCACCGTCTGCAAAAAGCACAGATTCGCTGTCTTGTCCTTCCCATCGCCCGCGGTTTGAGAAGCAGGGACAGCAACGAGAAGATGGTCGAAATTTCGTGGGTGAAGGACGGCAGGAATGGCGTCGAGAATTCGGGATGAACTGACACCAGACCTCGTGGGGGCCGTTGTTTGGGCAGTCCTCGAAGATGGAAGCTGTAAACCAATAATGGCAGAGGATGGCTGCAACTCCGTCGCGGATAAGATAATGGCCGTATTATCGGCCAGTTTAACTGCGTACGAATTCCCGGTGGGCGAAATGATGATATTGCAGATGGGCGCGGAGAGATGGGGCAGGAACTGTTTTCGACCAGTATCCAACTGCCAAAGAACCATGACAGACTCTGAGCCTCCAGAAATCAGGTAATTTCCTGTGCAGACGGTTAGCATTGTACCAAGTTTCTGAGTTCACTGTTGAGCGTACCATCTCGAGACCAGCGAACAGCCATAACAGCGCCTCTGTGCCAATGTAGCTTCCGGAAGACCAAAGAGCGGCCCTCCGTTTCTTGTGAATTTTCTCTCCTCGAGAGGGAGTTGACGACATCATGGTAGATCAAGATAGACCCGGAAGATTCACCCAGCACGAGGTTTACTGCAGGAGCAGCTGGTTTCGCCCTAGACCCTGCACTCTTCGATCCCTCTGCAGGCAGACTCTCCCGGACATCAAAGCAAGTCGCAGTCACGGGCAAGCTAAGCTCCCTCCAAGTGTAATGGAGACTTTCTGGGGAAGCCGAGGCCCCCGCCTTTCTATCGCCGACAAAAATATGTTGACCGTCAGAGATTACAACGACACGACCCTGATTAGAGAGTGTGATATGCTTGACCGATCTGCTCGTCTCAAGAGCCACAAAGCCAACAGGTTCTGCATCCGTATCTCCATCTTTCAGGATAGTTATTGACAACTCCCGTCGCCCATCCTTGTGTTGGCGCAAGGAATACAATGCGTCTAGAACTGCTTCATCGACGTCGATGGAGCATATAGTAGCAGAAAAGGTCTTGCATGACGTCTCCCACGAAGATATCTGCCTCCCGGAAGTCCAATCCCATTTCCTCACTGAACCAGATGAAGTGAAGACATAGAGGTGCTCGTCACTGGTAGGTGAGAGCTGATATCCTACGACCTTTGCTGAGGCTTCCAATTGCAGAGTTCGAAATAGCCGAGATGTAGAGGTCGAGAAGATGTGAACCGCTTTTTCCAAAGCTAGGAATATAAACCTGTTGAAGTCAGTCAAACTGTCCGTCTACTGTCCGGTTTTCAACAGCTGAACACTCACTTCTCATCAACGCTGAAAATCGGGCCCAGCTCGGAATAGCGGCCACCAACAACTTGTAGCAGCGACCACGGTGGTTGAGAGTTTCTGCTTGCTTTCTCCAGTTCCCCCGATTGAGTAGTTTCAACAGCGGTCGAGACGGCGCGATTCGCGGAAGAGTCTTCGCGCGAAACAGGAGCAGTTTGCGACGCAACTCCGCTCTCACGGGAAAGACGGCGCTTCTTCGATCTTTCACGCCCCGTAGTATTCAATGTCTCGTGAGGGTGTTCAGCGCGAGACCTCTTAACCGCATCACTTTGTCTCGAGGCTTCGGGCATTTTGCAGGCAGAGAATGAAGCCGAGAAGCGGCCAGAGATGAGAAGATAAGATGAATCCCTTCTAAGAAACAGATACCATCCCTCGCGGTCACTCAGTCACGAAAGGAAGAAAATTCGATCTCGTAAGCGACTTATTCTATGTCGAGCACTTTTTTCTTCTTTTTTCGGAGAAGCAAGCCTAATAAAATATTGTCCAGTAGGAATGCTCGTACCAAAGGCGGTCGGGATCGGCTAGTTCGTAACGGCGCTAGCGCAGAAGTCCTTGGAGAACCTCTTGATCTTTTGAGATTGTCGATTGCGGTGAATTCAAGACAATCATTGTTCGCCTCCCAGCTTAACGAGGACCTTTTCGCTAACAGTCCCCGTTACACCTGAAATTGCCGTCTTTTTGCGATATAATTATCGGCAGCTAGCTGAGTCACAATGATCATTCCGGTGCGCTGCTTTTCTTGTGGCAAGGTGAGCACGACAGCCAGACAGCCATCCGCGATAAATCACAGCTGACCAGGATAACAGGTCGTCGGGGACCTTTGGGAGAGCTACCTGCGATTGCTCGACGAAGGCGTTCCAGATGGGTGAGTATAGCATCGGTCATCACTTGTTCGATGAACTAACAGTTCTTCAGAGACGCCATGGACCAGTTGGGTTGCAAGAGATACTGTTGTCGCCGGATGATAATGACGCACGTGGATCTGATCGAAAAGCTTCTCAGGTAATTATCTCCCGACTTGAGATATCTGTACGTGGGCCGCAGCTTACGCCTTGCCATAGATATAACCCTGCCGAGAGAGACCGCGCAAAGTCTCAGCTGTAATTATGAAAGGTCACAGGCGTTTCGGTCTTCGTTAGCGGGAACAAAAGTCATTCAGCGGTTAGAGGGAATATACACTATATGGTTTCTTGGACATCCGTGGCTGTATCCAAGTTCGTATTAACGACTTTGTGTGTCTGCCTGTTCCACCAATTTACGACTGCGAAAGATAGCATCGATACCTCATGAAGTTCTGGTCGTTGGTTGAAAGGAAAGTCACTGTATTGGCAGGTGCAGCATCAAGTAATCACTGGGCACCGTAGCAGTGTTCTAGTCAAGATTTCTCTGCTTCACTGTTTGCAAATGGATTCTGGGAGGGCAACTCATACCCTCGCGATTCGGTCATGCAGGTGGTTCACTAGACTGTCGCAAGAGAACTTCAAGGGAGCCGTCTCGGCTCTTTGCAGGTATTGCGTCCGTGCTTCTGCACTGGGCCTGCATGTGGCTGTCAAACGCCAGACGAAGTCCTCGCTTGACTGCGCGAGCTGGTTGGAGTTGCGGAGACAAGGGCAGGATTGAAGCACGCTCTAACATACTCGGAATTGTACATCCTGCTGGTTCCGTGGATAGCTCCTGTCCTAATAAAAGTCCTGCCTGCGGTTTGTGTCCATGAGGCAGCTCTTGTGACTTAATGTATACTGTTGCCACGATTTTTGACATGTGGTTGTATCGTACTAGCCTGATACTTGCGTCTGATGCGAAGAATGACTTAGGACAAGATAAGCACACAAATCCGGATACCACCTAAGAATATCTATACACCTTATCTGTACTGCCCTCGATACCATCCGTTATAATACTTCTGGGCTGCTTGGCAAGAGAGGCTCGCAGTGGTTCATTCTGAATAATGATATCAAGTATATCCGACTTCTACGAGAGCGGCACAAAACAGGATGATCAGGGATATTCAGGATGATACAGCAATTACTAGATTAAAGGCATTGCTTTATATTTATGTGATTTACATGCATCAATACTCTACATATGTACGGGGTGATTCATTATCCTTTATCGGAGTCAACACAGGCTGAGACTGTTAGTGAAGTCTGTGCTAAGAAACGGCTCCTACATCTCTCCTATAATATGTGAATCTAGCCAGCACAGAAATGCATTAAGCGTGCGTGTGAACTGTTATACGTCTGTTCTTACTAAACCTTCCAGTCCCCTCACTTTAATACTCCGCCAATATCACAGTTCTTACTGAGTATTTCGGTTTTAGGTTCTCATATTATAATGGGTAAACACAGTATCAACTTCTCCGTAGAACCGGGATCAAGCCAACAACTGCGTCTGCCAGGCAAGGATTCAAGGTTATTTCTTCGTATGGTTTAGCATTTGGTGGATAATACATCGCGTGCCAGAAACAAGATACAGGAACCTTCGTTTCAGTTCGTGTATACTCGACAATGAGTAGAGGGGAAACACCACCCGCGCCCTCACCCGCCATGTGCCTAAGACCATGCTACATGATTCATATTCCGTGACTCGTTTTCATTTTACGCTAGGCCTCTACTTCAGTCGAACCCACCGGCATGGAAGTACGCAGTCCACGTTGAATCTATAGCGGTCATGTCACGTCGGCTCTGAGACGAGTTCAATCCCAATCCTCTCCGACTCACATAAGGATATTGAATGATTTATACATCAGGTTCAAAGAACCACAGCCCTCAATGTAGACAGTTCATGGATTACCATTTGATGGAGCGTCGCTTGCTATTCACCTGCCTGTGGTCCCACACTCGCGGTTCATCTAGTTGATAATATATCTCACTACTGTAATGAAGATAACGTGTAGCGACATCCACCACCTCAGTTGTTACCAGACGATTTTGGAACCGATGCACTTTTATGTAAACCATCAGCCAGGACGCAGTGTAGTGTTACGAGGGAGGAAGAGAGCACAATAGATAAGTACTTAGCAGGTATAGCTATTCAACACAGAGATCGCACCATTTTCAGTTGTGAAACGTCAATGCACGAAGGAGATCGTTCAAAACCTGCATACAAATCATCTATCTGCACAATTTTCCCGTCATGACCGATCTGCTGGTCTTTCAATGTCAGATTATTTTTATGACGAGTACCTAGGCAGTGATTAAATAGGTAGTAGTAGTTGTCCTCCGATCCTAATATCTAGAACCAAAGATCAGATAGATATCAGCTGGTGGTTCATTCAAACCAGACCACGCTTCCGTGCTATTAGCACTCGACATCTCTACTTCATATGAGCCTAACAGACCGATAGACACGGAACACAGTAACAATAACCACTACCGAGACATTCGCGCCCCTCAGTTTTCTTACCGCCCACACTTTGAAAAAAGGAACTAACAAAGTGCGTCATTGATAAATTCCCTATCGCCCTACCCACTTGAGATCTGCACGAGATAACAATTCCATTCCGTCATCGTACATATAGCGCTGGTACAATAGTATAACTGCTTATCTCTATTCTCTACTCCGTACCGAGAGTAACTTAACTCATCTCTAGACTAGCTGGTGGACCCGCTGACACGCAGTCTACGGAGTACGACTTATAGTGTTAGCAGAGGACCATATTAGCTGCATCTTCTAAAGTAGGTACTAAACTAGATACTCCAGTCACAGTCGCACTGTCAGAATCTCGGAGCAGGGTACGAAGCACGGCATACCGAAGTGTACGTAGCAGACTAGTGCAATTGTATCATTCTACTCCGTATGATGGAGAAGACCTCTGCTGGACTCACCATGTTTCTCTGCGCTATTAAAAACCTCAGAACTTTAAATAAACGTAGAACAGCCGGTGTGACATCTCGTATAGACATATCGTACTTTCAAGCATCACCTCCGGCAAAAGCTACATGTGGTTACTGTTGTCGCACAGAGCCGCTCGATGCTCGCAACTATGGTGTGCCTGCAGGAAGGCTTATTATTCAGGAAACGGGATGGCATGCCCCTCAATGTACTCCGTAGTTGCATAGTTGACAGCTACGAAGCACAACATCATGCAAGTAGCAAGACCAATTCGCTTTCAGCACATGCAGTAGTATGTACATACATACATAGCTGGCCAACAGCACCGTTAGAACTTAGAACAGTCCCAGAAGAGGTAAACGGATCGGGTTATCTTCCGCTATCCTAGCCACTGACGTCGGCACCGATATAAAAAATAAAGTTATCGACTGTCATACACAGAAAACTCTGCTCAGTTATCATACGAATAAGTACGGAGTACTGCCTGCCAATGTTGCCTGCGTAGACAGTTACGTATGGTAGGTTGTGAGAGCGAGTTGCGGTGTAGGTTAGAGTTTGATACCGGTGCCGAAACGAGTAAATCCGAAGCCAGTCAGAGTCAAGTCTCACCCGGTGAGAGGTGTGGTTTCCAGCCAGTAGTAGTAGTTATAGTACTACGTAGTATTTAGTTGTAGCAGTTATTGTAGTCGGGTACGGTGGTGGATATGACAAAAGATAATGCATCAGAGCTGCAGAAGCCGTTTTTAGCCGATGAAATATCTCCCAGATGGCAAAAATGAGATCGGAATCCATCTCATTTACCAGAAGGTAGTAAGTACATTCACCATCGGGAAGGATTCGGTCTTTTTCGGAGGTTTTACGAGATGATCAACCTCGGGACGCTTGTCGCGTGTGGTGGTGTGAAACGTAAGTGATAATTAAGCGAGACGGAAAAGTCTAACCAGCAGAGCCAAGTGTACCAGTGACGGTGTGAAGACTCAACGGTGAGTAATGAGAATGGCAGCGTTCTCTTTGGTGGCAGAATATGGGACGGAGTAAGCCGACAGTGAATATTGCTACTGCAAAAGAGTTTGATGATGTGGATCCGGTGAAGCAAGGACGATTGATTATTCCTCGACTAAAAGTGAGGGCCCAAGCAAGGCACTTTTGTTAATTTTTTGAAGTCTTTCTTTTTTCTCTGGCACTGGTGGAACGCCACATTGATGCTCTGCATCGTAGGAGGCTGATGGAGGCCAATGGGAGAACATGTGAAAATGGCCACAGCCAAGGTACAAAAGCAAGTTTCAACATACCTATACAAGACAGGCTACAGGGTGCAATAACCACCGATCGAGTTCTTCTCAGACGGTTAGGTTAGACGGCGTCTAGAACGTAGAGATGGAGAGTTTGTATATCGATCGAATGGTTCGCGATCATCCTGTGTAATTTCAGCGACGGGCCGTCCAGAGAAGAAACAAATCTCCGACAGAGAGAAAGCTTGTGATTGTGGTGTTGCGAGAGGAGCTGACATAAGAGAAACCCCGGACCCGTTGCGACACAGACCGCATGGGGCTGCATCCACGACGGCGTCTCCAGGGTGGGGAGATAATTAGCGAGGCTGATTTAGCCAGAATGAGATGAGACATGATCCTCCACTGCCCTAGACGACTCCGTCCGAGTCTATCTATCTAGGCTGTTGGTTAATATGAGGACCGATCTCAGCGCATTCTCCATCATTCTCCATCTAAAGAGCTGACTGGCCAACCGCAACGGGCCTAGTCGCTCGCAGGTGCGCCGGCGGGAAAAGTCGGCCGCACACGGGATTGGGCCCGAAGCAGCCCGAAGGCAGGTGCGAAAGAGGCATGGATTGCCGTCGCACGCACCTGCTGGTTTCGGCGCCGAGAGGGCCCAGCAGCCAATCAGAGGGCATACACAGACGGAGTTCCTCGCACGCGCAACGGTCCCGGACCACGGGAGTTATCCCGAAACGGCAGCACCAGGGCTCAACAGTCCCGATGGGGGAAAGCCGAAGATTACCATAGTAGAGTAGGACAGAATAACTAGTTATGGCACTACAAACATCAAGACAGCAGTCAGCTGGCTGTAACACTGTGAGAGTCGGTACGACAGAGAGGATGCTGACTGATTGAGGAGCTGGAAGAACATCAAAGGGCAATCTTGCGGTATTATTATGATACGAAATACTCCGGAAGTATGCTTGTTGACAAGCTTCGACGGACAACGTGCACATACTCGTTGCCGACTCTGGTCGGCAAAGCCCACCGGGCAGCTCGTGCGCTGCTCCCGGCTGCTGATCCAGCCTTGGCGGTTAATAACAACAACGAATCCAAGCCAGGCTCTTAGAGCATCATGGCAAAAGACAGACGACTCTTACTGCAATGCGATGCAAGCATCGGCCCCCAAGAGACAGCGTCGCAATCGGTGGCCGACCTGATGTCAGTGTGCGCCTCGTGAGACGCGCGGGGTGGGATCGAACACTTGGAGACAGCCTCTTATATGGATGTTGGCTGTTGCATGCGTCGGTGGCGCGCGATGGCGGCGCCCGAGCCGAGTCAGCCCTGACGCGAGAGGTGTGCCTGCGACGCCGCCAGTTGCGCCCAGGAGAGCCGGCCAGTGCGATGCCGTGCCTGTAGTAGTTAATCGAGATGGTTGATGGGGTTAGTTACAACTTACCATAGAGAACAACGGCTGTGGCTGCTGGCCAATGCCCGACGGCCTCTCCACACGACGCCTATTATTCTATCCCGGCCGACTCTCCACGACAGTCATAGTCATCCTGGTCAACGCTCGACTCTGCTTCGCCTTCCTTTCCGTATGCGGAATGCTTTGACCCCGACTGTCCCCATCCCCGTCTCTAAACCGTTAGGAGAGCAAGCTGACTGCGCCGGATTTTGCATCCTCGTCCACGCGTGATCTGGAGATGGCGACGCAGCTTTTCGCGGGGAAGACGTTTGGACCAGGTGGCAAGCCACAATCTCTCGTCTGTTACCGGTAGTAAAACTCTTTCTGCTAATTAATTAATTATGACCCCAAGATCGTGTCGGGACCTCTCCGGACGCGATGGGGACAGCAGTGAAAAGCCGATCTGTATGGATAATAACACTGTTGGAGATGAAAACTCTGATCCATGATTAGGCGCGCGATGCGATGCGATGCGAGACACAACACGACACGACAGACCCTCTCTTCTCGTCCAACCCATCCATCGGGAGACTGCAATCCGTATGGTATACCATCTTCCGTAGACACCTGCGTCATCGCATCGGACGCCAAGTACCGTTTTTCACGCATTAATTGTTTGCCTGCGGAAAGATGCATCCATCCATCCATCCATCCATCCCATCGGCCCGTCGTCGGTTTCTGGGCATGCCAGCGTCGTCTGGCGTCGACGGGTTGCCGCCGGTGATGGCTTAGCGGACCTGCCGTCCCATCGTGATCGGGGACGGCTTCTGGCAGTGCCTCTCGGCAGGTGGATGTATCTACCATAGTCACTATCTCTAGTAGTACTACGGCTAATTCCCCACGGCCAACGGGGGAATTGATCCTGGGTGTGTTCTCGATCTGATTGGGTTGGACCCTAAAACGTCTGCAGCGTATGCGACTGTTTACATACCATCATACCATGACTTTTTAGCCGCCGCAAGCGAATCAACGAGGGTTTGCCTCCACCACGCGAGATGCTCGGTTGTCCCTGAATCGATCGGGAGTGGCAAGTAACCAGTCAGTGAAGTGGAAGAGAAAGTGAATGTGGTATGGTAGAGCACCTGCAATCAGAACTACCATGGGAACGAGCAGAATGCCCTCGTCCACCCACCACTCGCGGCCCCCCTCCTCGCTCCATCCTCTCCATCTCTCTCTCTCTCCATCTTCAGGGCATCCATCCATCCACATCCTTCTCCACTCTCCCCAAGACGGCGCTACTCCGGACTGCCTCTTACCCTTCTCTCGCTGGTGCGCACTCATTCGGGCAAGTCTGTCGAGATGAGATCCACTTCGGTTTGGTCGTCAACATCCACGCCGTCTTTAGCCTCCCCCGGTTTACGCCCACTCCCTCGCCCACTAAACACCAACTAAACACCCACTAAACATCAACTAACTCACTCACTAACAAGCCAACTAAGACGAATTCAACAAAATCACGGCTCGCACAACTTGCCTTGAGCCCAACCCCGCCGACGTCACCGTCCACTCTGTGTCCTTGGCGCGGCCACCCGTGGGACGGGCCCTAGAGTTTGTCGCGAGGCTGCTAAACCCCGGCGATCAAGTGTATATAAAGAGCCGCTCCAGGTGTCAACCCCAGATCCTGAGCCCTCTCTCTTCTTTCTGTGTCGCTGTCTTGTCTTCCTTTTGTCAAGCACAACCATCAACAAGGGTAGGACACAGCAGAGAAGAGATCAGTCACCATGTGGACGACCACCTCCGGCCTGTCGGGCAAGAAGCTCCATCTGGCCATCACCTTCACCTCCGTCGTGGGTTTCTCCCTCTTCGGTTATGATCAGGGTCTGATGTCCGGTATCATCTCCGGTACCGAATTCACCAAGGAGTTCCCCCCTCTGGCCGTCAACAACCCCTCCGAGGAGACGCATGTCTCGGTCCTCCGTGGTGCCGTCACGGCGTGTTACGAATTGGGATGTTTCTTCGGTGCTATCTTCACCCTCATGTTCGGTGAGCGCATTGGACGCACGCCGCTCCTGGTCACTGGTGGTCTTCTCATGATTGTCGGTACCGTTATCTCTACGGCTTCGTTCGGTCACCAATGGGGTCTGGGCCAGTTCGTCGTCGGTCGTGTCATCTCCGGTCTGGGTAACGGTATGGACACGGCCACGATTCCCGTCTGGCAGTCTGAGTGTTCTCGCGCCCACAACCGTGGTTTCCTCGTCTGCTTCGAGGGTGCCATTATCGCCGTCGGTACCTTCGTCGCCTACTGGGTCGATTTCGGTCTCTCGTACGTCAACAGCTCCGTGCAATGGCGTTTCCCCGTCGCCCTGCAGATCCTCTTCGCCATGCTGGTCTCGATTGGTGCTCTGATGCTGCCCGAGTCGCCGCGCTGGTTCGTCATGAGAGGTCACGACAAGGAGGCCTGCGAGGTGCTGGCCCGCCTGAACGGCAGCACGCCCGATTCGGAGGATGTGCTCGTCGCCTTCAACCTGATGAAGGCTGATCTCAAGGCTTCCCAGGGCCAGAAGGCCAGCTGGAGAACCCTCTTCACCTTTGGCAAGACCCAGGAATTCCAGCGTATGATGATCGGTTGCTCTGGTCAGTTCTTCCAGCAGTTCACCGGTTGCAACGCCGCCATCTACTACTCCACCCTGCTGTTCGAGACCAACCTGCACATGGAGAAGCGCCTCTCGCTGGTTCTGGGAGGTGTCTTCGCCACCGTTTACATGCTGGCCACCATCCCCTCGTTCTTCATGATTGAGAAGGTCGGTCGTCGCAAGCTGTTCCTCATCGGTTTCCTCGGCCAGGGTTCCTCGTTCATCATCACCATGGGCTGTCTGATCAAGGGCGGCACCGAGGCCTCCAAGGGTGCCGTCGTCGGTATCTTCCTCTTCATCTGTTTCTTCGCCTTCACGACGCTGCCTCTGCCCTGGATCTACCCCCCCGAGATCAACCCCCTGCGTACCCGTACCATGGCCGCCTCTGCCTCGACTTGCACCAACTGGATCACCAACTTCGCCGTCGTCATGTTCACCCCCGTCTTCTCTGCCGCCAGTCCCTGGGGTATCTACCTCTTCTTCGCCCTGGTCAACTTCATCGGTGTACCCATGGCCTGGTTCTTCTACCCCGAGACCGCCGGTCGTGACCTGGAGGAGATCGATATCATCTTCGCCAAGGCCCACATCGAGAAGAAGTGGCCCTTCCAGATTGCCAACACCCTACCCAAGCTCACCGTCGACCAGATCGGCCAGATGCAGGTCGAGCTGGGCCTGGACACGGCCGGTCACCACGCCGCCGTTGAGAACGAGAAGGCTGAGATGGCCGTGAGCAGCGGCGAGAGCGAGGAGAAGCACGCCTCGGAGTAATAATTTTCACCTCTGCAAAACGAAATATCCTACATATTTACAGGCGCTATTGCTGGTGCTTTAATTGCCTGAATTGATGCGCATCCATAGACATGAGAAAGATCTTATGTTTACTATGATTTGGAACGCACCTTGATGTTCACTTCTGCCTTATGTCGCAAACAGATACCTATTGCTCATTATGTATGCTAGATTTTCTTATGTGATTTCTTATTTGAGATAAGAATAGAACTATGACAATCTGTTATGACTTACCACTTAGCCTGTACTCTGTAGACCAACTCCAGTACATAGTATACCTCTGTACTACCAACATGTGCGACTGTAGACTATTTCGAACAAAGAAAACCCTCAGCCCAGCCTTCACCAGGGCCAGTCTGACCCAGAAATCTCCCCGTACTTCCCCGTGGATCGGCTGTCGGGCTGGGCCCCCAATGCGGCAAGCGCCCCGCCGATCCTCCGCCCGCGCAGGCTCCACCTGGCCCGAACTTGCCTCCGCGATCCCCTGGCCGGGTGGGCGCTTGCCCGTTCTCTTTGGCGCGTCGATCCCCGCCTTTCCCCACGGTTGGTGGGGATAGTGGATCCAGTGGATCTCGCAACTGCCTGCGGGAGCGACTTTCCTAATGCGGCAGTACCAGTTTGTACCATAGTATTCAGTCAGTAGCAGTACCATAACATCAGTAGAGGTATACATATAATCAACGACTAGTTATTTATAATCGCACAGTCTATGAACTAAATCTGCTCGAGTATGCACTGAGCTACAGTAGAATAGAGTATCATATGCAGAGTACTCCGTATTCTATGGTACGTTGCCAACCGGCCCAGGGGCCTGCTGCCGGGGGCCTGAGAGATTAACCCCCGGAGAATAAGCGACGCGACCCTGTCCATCCCAATGTTGGATAAAACCGATCCGCCTAAGTTACTCTTTTGAACTTGAACTTTGGTCTTGCTGGGTATGTGTTCCTCCGTGGTTTATGCATAGTTTAACTGCTTCGTATCCGTGCTCCGTTGTTAATAATAGTTCCTGGGAGTAGTTAGTTAACTAGTTGGTTATTACGTATTATTATTAAGAGCTACAGAGTAAGCATAAGCAGCAGAGATGCGCTCGTGTTTATTATTGACCGTAGACTACCATAGAGGGAGGATTCGACTATGACCACTGTCACGGGCTAAGGGTCTGCTCCATTCATGTGCCATCTGGACGGAGTACTTCGTACCTGTCTATCACTTCCTCTGCTTGGTACAGAGTACCATAGACTAGTCTAAGGAAGACTTTCTTCTGCATGCTGACGGTGGGACGAGGACCACCGAGGTGCGTTAGGTACATACAGTAATATGGAGTATTATGTGGACCTCACTTCGCTTCACAGTCAGACTCAGTACGGAGTAAACATGGACGTGAACAGGTGCCAAGTGACTGGAGCATCTACGGAGTAGTATCCTGAAATCTTTATACTCAATACTCGAAAGTATGTTGGTATGAAGTCGGATGCATCACGCCAAGGACTCCGCTCATCAACACCATATGTCGGGCATCCACCAAGAAATCAATTCTCGCCAAGGTCTCGTCCTACTTGGCAGCGTCTTGTCGTCTGCTTCGGAGATATCTGTTACTAACGAAATCGCCGTCATGGTCGCGTCGGTAATTGCTCATTCTTGGGTCATCGCCGTCCCAATTACGGAGTATACAGCATAGCATTCGAGATGCTCGCGCCTACAGAGTATGGTACCACTACCATACTGCAGTATATTCCAGAAGTTCACATGTTCTCCGCACTCGCATCAAATCGGTACCGCCACCGAACTGGACATGTACCCACAGGATAAGGTCGAGTGTCCTGACTCCAACTCCATGTGGTCTGGCGTGGTGTCGCGTGGAAGCATCCATCGGGGTGGTGGTCCATTCTATGACGTTGATATGGCCACATCGAATAGAATAACCCACGATCCCCACGAGGTTAAGGACTAACCTACCTAACCATATATCTTATATCTACATACTAACTAGTACTACGAAATCAGTATGTAATACTTGAAATAGTAAGTCTGTCTAAGTTATTTGTGTCATTCTCGCTAGCTGTTTCGGTAGGATGTCTCGTCCTATGGATAGCAATGCGTGGCTATTAATAATGTGACATTATGCTCGATACAAGTTCCGCTTCTACTGCAATAAATTACTCTGGACTGGTCATGGCTGTGAACTATGGTAGATTCGGCGTGTGCAGACTTGGTCGTAGGTAGTCTAGCCAATATCTAACCTAGCCAGCGGCCGAATGATGACGCGACAACGGACCAGATCTCAGGGACGACCCTGAGGAGTTCAAAAAGAACACCTCCGCATACTATAAAGGCAAGCAGCACTTGACGATTGTTAGCCTCCTAGTTATTATCTCTTGCACTCATTCCGAGGATCAACAAACCTATCCAGCCCGTAGATATGGGGGTCTTAGGCTTTTGCTTCTGTTTGACTATGGTTGCCGGCTTTCCACGCTTCGCTGCCTCTTGCTTCGCGTACTTCTCATTAGCACGTCGTTGCTGAGGAGTTTGAGCCTATGTAAAATGTCAGTCTGTTTAATGATAGTTATTTTATCGTGGAGATTATTATTACATACCATCTTTTAAGCAGTTAGACGTGTGTCAGGGCAATCTGGCAGGGAGCTTGTGAGGTGTATTTGTCCACTCTGACGATGGACCGTGCGCTGTCACGAGATCTAGCCGCAGCCTCGTCGCAGTCGAAAGAGGCCACGTTGCGATAGAGCAAGAATGAACACCTACCACTTAGCATGGAATAGTTAACTATCACGATCCTAACTTTCTAGGATTGATTGATCTGACGAGATCGTGTAGATCTGAGATTCATTCCAGGTTACATATGGTACATTTGCGTATACACCTCTTCAGCCTGGATGATCACCATCACGATTCTGGCATCGCTGTATGGTATCGATGCTTGTTTCATCATCCAATCCAATTCCCCTATCTACCTGATAATTACCATAGACATTAAGGAGATACCCCCGTCTTAAGTATACCCCAGAGATAAGCTGCCCAGAAAGTGAACTACGTGCATATGTATGTACAGCAGGACTGCCAATCCCTCTGACTACCATAGAGATCAAGTAATCAAGTTCCAACATATCATATTCTGCATCCACACAACATCACGTTGAGGTTGAGTACTGTATTTCTCGTCAGCAGACTTCCAATTACGAAGCCATGGCAGGACATGCGAATTCACTCTCAAATAACCCAACTCGAGACATATCCCGCAAATACACCAAACTAAGTCAGACATACTAGTATTCACCAATGTACACTCACATACTCCGTATGAGGAAACAGAGCAGAACGAATCCACCTCGCAACAATCATGCCATACCATGGTATGTCGTATCATATCATATCATATTAACCATAAGAAACATCCACCAAGTTAATCTAATCCCCCACCACAACACAGCCCACGCAGCACACATGCCACATGCCACATTCCGCATTCCACAAACAAAAGCAACCTAGACGAGACCAGACCAAAACAGAAAAACGAAAAAGCTTAGTCTACGTCCAGATAAACTACGAATAAACTACTCGGATACTTTGGCGCCTCGTAAGCCATCGGAAGCTTAAATCGGAAGATCTCCATGGCGTCGCGGACGGAGGTTCGGTAGCATGCATAGAATAGCATAGTATAGTATACAAGCAGAGCATACTCTGTTTTCTTCTGTTTCTTCTCCTTCCTTTTATTTTCGTTTTGATATGCTGGTGAGCAATGAGAATGATCAGGGTTAACTGGTATGTGTAGGAGAGAACGGGTTGGTTCTTGCTGCTTGTAGGTAGAGATTCCGTGATGATCACTTGTACTTGATAAGGATGCATGTCCTTGTGAAAGTGTACTTGGTAGGATGTACCTGCCATGGATGAACTAGAAATGGCTACAAGCTAGAGACTACTTCGATGATCAGAATCAAAACTTTCCATTGGATGAGGACCTAGAAGATCATCCAGAGCAATTAGAACTCCTGTACTCCGTACACCTTCGCTAATCCAACATACAATGGATCAAACACAGAGGTAGAGCTCGTATAACTAATACATCATCGAATCGGCTCCAGGTAGAGTAGGAAAGACGCTTTCCTCCCGTGCACATGCGAGAGATAGGCGTCCAGTTCATGGTCTTCGTCAATTTGAAACGACACGTCGTTACCGTTCTCGTCCGTGTCGACACCCTCGATCCTGCTGACGACGGCGTCAGGGAACCGCGCAGCAGAGAGCTGTCTCAGTTCGGCCACGGTGCGCGACCCCAGCTTCTCACCCCACGTCTTCGACTCCGCGTGGATTTGACTGTGTGGGCTGGCACGCAGATAGATCGGGGTATGCAGTACCGGAGGCTCGAGCATCGGGTCCACATATCCAAACGGCGGCGCCTCTTGATGCTGCGACCCAGCGGTAAAGGACGGATCGTTGGCAGCCTGAAGCAAGGACGGATCGATCTGCATGTCGCCCATCTCGCTGGCAGCCATCGGGGCACTGGCGAGCGCCTGTGACGCCAACGTGCTTATCCCATTGCTGATATCACTGCTGAACGTATTGTCCGCCGCAGCAATATTCTCAATCTTCGGAGCTGGAGCCGGAGACTGCTGAGCATCATTCTCCTGCCTGGACGTCGACCGCTTACGGGAGGGATCTCGCTTCGTCTGGTCATCCCGCAGGCGCTTCATGACATCGCGGCAAAGCACTTCCATAGCCCTCAGTTTGATAGTATGCTTGGGATCCGCAAGTCCCGGGGCAAGGATGCGCTGAAGGAGCTCCGACCCCCGAATCCACTGTTCCTTCAGCTCCTTCCAGTGGTCATCACCAGCCTCCAGCTTACTGGTGAAATGATCGGCCTTCAACGTGTTGTAGAACGCATTCCGAATCTGACGACTCTCCTCTGGATTGATTCCCAGTGCGTTCTTCGCTTCCGCTATCGTCATCCGACGCTCCAGCGTCCGCATACGCTTCGTCACGTCGGTACAGACGACGTCGAGAGCAAGCGCCTTTGCATCAAGCTGGTTTGGGTCTTCCCAGAAGACGCTCTGCAGGTGCGGTGATTCTCGAATCAGACGGTCCTTGGCCTCCTGCCATCGCTCCGGGCCGGCAATGGTTTTCTTGATAAAGCCCGCATCCTCGCAGATCCTCTGGAAGTGGTCACGAAGCTGTCGGTACATCGTATTATCCAGGTTGAGATACTGTTTGCTCTCGTCGATGGTCGTCTCGGATGGGAACCGCGGGGGTCCCGGCGGATCTGCAGGCAGTCCTGCCCAGCCTCGAGTGCGACGACGTCTCTTCCTCGTCGCCCATCGCTCAGCACTCTCTGCTTGTAAGCGCTCCAACCGCTCTTTGCGTTTCGCTAGAACTTCAGGCGACAGCCCCGGCGAGGGCGGTCTCTGCGAAGTCGGCCGAGAAGCGAGAGATTGGTTTCCATCAAAAGCCGGCTCATTCTCATAGATCTCCTGCTGTAAAGCCAGCAACCCTTCCTCCTCCGTTGGCGACGTCTGCGGCTGGACGGTGGAGTGCGATTTCATCCCATTGGGAACACGCAGGAGCCAGCGGTTCTTGGCGCGCACGCGCATCAGCTCTCTTTCCTTGATGCTGAACCCTTCCTCGTTCAGGATCCGCAGCATATCGCGCTGGCTGGTGTTGCATTCCCACAGCTCCTTGACGCGTGCCACCAGACTGGCGTTTTTATGAGCTGGATTCTGCTTTGAGGGAAATCCCCATCGTTTGAACTGGGTTTGGAAGGCGCGCTTACTATGGATATAAATAAATGTAAGCATCTGAAATAGTTATTGAAGTAGTATGGTAAAAAAAATACGATATACGAGACGAACAAGGTAAACAAGAGAATGCCGTCATAGGAGTTGACTGGGATTTGATAGATGGATATATTCGGCACCAGCAGAACGCAAGCAATGAGCTTACCTCGGAGCAAACTGGTGGTTTGCCTTCATGTACTCCATGATCTCCTCCAGCGCCTTCTTGTCCTTGATGTACATCTGGTAGCAGATGTCACGCTTCCCCTCCCAGTCGTAAACCATGATGGGCACGGGGTCAGCGGGGAGCCCCGCCACGAGGAGTCCTGGCAGAGAGGACACAAGAGGGATGGGATCTAGATATAGAATCTATATAGATCTCGCGTCCAGAGCGGGATGAAGGTGATGTCCGTGTAGTCCGCCGTAGAGAGTCGAGGCACTTCCTGGCGCTGCTGTACGCCGTAGTCTCGAGCGAAGACGCGATCGTCAACGAGAGAGGCCAAGTGTGTGGTTCCGCGCGCCGTAGTGAGGGAGTGTGTCACGTGATACTATGGTGTAGCACCAGTTTCCTAGTTCCGTTGGTTACCTAACTAGGGCTCACTAACTAATTACTTATCAGTAGCTGAGTACTGAACGATGATGTATGACTATGGTATGAATGGTGAACCACTAGTGACCAGTGGTATTCAGGAGTCGCTTGCTATTCAGGAATCCCGTGAGTTTCCAAAAAGACCTTGGCACTGAGATGGATAATCTGTAGCCGCCGTTCAGCCTCGCCGGGCATGCCAACAGAGACAACAAATCCTTTGCAACTTGTGATGCATGCTTCAAAGATTTCACCTTCTGTCAGATTCCTGCTAAGATTCTGCGCAGCCCTTATAGCTCTTAGCTCCGATTCCAGAACACTCCTCAACTGGTTTGCGCTTGTTGAACATGCAGTTTCGAACATGATCCTGAGGGTCTTCTTGCCCAACGCCGCGAACGCCACTGGCTGATGAGTTACTTTGCCAAATATCAACTCGTACGTTTCCACGAGGCATCGAGGGCTATCGCCTAGTAGGCGCTCAAAAATGGCTCTAGTCTCAGCCTGTGCTAGAGACTTTATCATGCTAGTTGTGAATGTCCAACTATAACCAGTTAGTCATCTGAACTCCGATGGTACACGCCGCAATAAAAGCAATATGCAGATAAAACCATTTGAAACCACTTGGAAAAGAACTTACGATCCATTGCTCTTCTTAACAATGACTTTCGCCACATTGGCAATATTTACTTCATTGTGATCAAGATATCCTGCTATCCGCGGGACTTCCTCGAGGGTTTTAATCACGGCTTCGAGGTGGCAAGGAAAAGTTAGAGCGCTGGTCAGGTGCAGTACATCACTGTCTTGAAAAGCATCTCGAACCACCGGTGTTGGTCGTGCTGTAATGAGAATATTCAAAGGCGGATTAATAGTAAGTAGATCCTCGACAAGATTTCCACAGGCATTTTCAACCTCATCTAGTCCATCTAGAATGAGGTAAAGCTGTTTGAGTTCACCCCGTGCTCGACAGATCAAATCAATACTCTCCCTCGAGGATAGCGGACCGCCTGTGAGTCTAAGAGCCGCAACATGCTCCATAAGATATGGACGTTCCGACAACATCTGCTGCACAATATGCGACAGTACCAGTGACTTACTTAGCTTTTCTTTCTGTGCGAAACGAAAGGCGAAATATGCGACACAGACATCAACTTCTGACCGATGCCAGGCTTTGAGAAAGAATCCAGTTACCCGGGAAATTGATGATTTTCCTGATCCTGGAATTCCTATGATCACAAGAAGTCTTTGCGTATCGCTCGCCTCGTGCCATTTCTTGAAGTCATTATGCTCTAGTAGCCACTTAGCACCGACCTTCAACTTCATGACCTCGTCCCCATCCAATTCGCTTGATAGGTTTCGAGGAGCCAAAGAGTTGACAATGATCTCTTGCTCCCTAGAAAGAGAGACTATTGTACGTCTCTGAGTGTCAATACTAGCTATATTCAACTTGTTGTGGATCTCATGCAGATCATTTCGAATTGCTATAGAAAGCCGCATATGGTCGTTCGCAATAGCTAAGAGGAAATGCGTCTTAAGCTTTTCAAGAGAAGCAAGCATTTCTTGGAGATTTGTTTGATCAAACGGCCAGAGGAGTCGATTAAGCGCTTTAGGGATTTTCAAACCCGGTGTCGTTACCCCTAACTTCCTCGCTATTTTCTCCAGAATATCCTGAAACACAGAGAGCGGACCATTGTGTATGGATAAGTTCTGAATGGTGTGTGACCAGTCCTCATCATCGACCTCTTGTGTTAGATCAACTAAGGTGGAGAGCAGACCTCGTGCCTGTATAAGTGCAGTAAGTAGTTTCCTTTTAATCTTTGGTGCATTGATGACACTTTTGACATAGTGGATGACGTTCGTTGCGAGCTGAAGCAGAGCAGCAAGAGAGGCAGCATCACTGACAACATCCATGTTGATATTTAGGGGTTTCTCGAACACTGACCCAGAGAGACGTATGTGGCTCGAGCGCACAGCATAAATAGTTAACACATCTAGATTTGTGAGGTTCACAAACTACTCTTCTCAGCTGGTTGTCAAGCCTGTTCTGCAGTTTCCACGAGGCTGCACTGAGCTGTCAGCCCCGCAAACGGGTAATACAGACACTGCTGGTTGTATATTACTATTTCGAAACCGTACAATGGAAGCCGGCTTGACATTTAACTTTATAGACAACGAAATTATAGGAATATAACTATTCAATAGAGAAAAATCGGTTCGTCAAATCACCGTATCATATCGCAAATACATACAGTGTCAAAAGTTTAGTTCCATCCAATGGCGAACTAATCGTTGCTATGTCGAATGCGTATTTTCTCACTGCTCTAACGGTACAGCTTAATCGGGCATCTTTCTAGTCAGTATCGTAAGTTAACGTCGGAACTGTCATAGTGGATAACCCGTTTGGGATACAAATCAACAAAAAACTATAGTAAACATTGGACGAGCTGAGAGGTGAGTCTATTCTATATTAATGTTGTTTGTCGACCCTGTTTTCCCTTTTGTCTTTCACGAGAGACCAGATCCCTGGTGCCTGTATCCCGAGGTTGTCACTGTTCAAAGCACGAGTGTAACGGGTATAACGATATTGCGCTAGGACATCACAAGGATCGTTCCTCGATCGATAGCATTCTAGAACAGATCTACAGCAGTATTGATTACTAGTAATATACAGAAACTTCACTAGATGCTTCGTATTTCAAAATGAGGCCGGTATAATATACAATGAACTGACCCAATAGATGGGAGGCCACCAGATATCCCCCTGGTGGAGCAAATCGCAGTACAGGAGTGGCAGACTGATAATCCAAAAGCCACGATAGCCATGCCCAATAGCTAAACACAAGACCGGGGCCAGAGGGCACCTCTCGGTCTGGCATGAGCTAGGAAAGATGACGCCAGGGATTCATGCGCAACATTGTCCTGGAGTCCTGCCTGGACATCAAAAATAATCAACAACAAAAACAGAAATTGGCTTCCGCCATATCATCATATATACAATATAACACATGTCTCACGGTCATCGGGACCGGCGTAGTTTTCTGGTCACTTTGAAAACCCGCGTCCGTAACCACGTCAGGAAGAGCACCCACGTATTCCGCGTCTTGGTCTTCCACGGGTGCGATTTGCTTTTCCCCGTAAGTGATGCGGCTATCACAGGCCGTCCGTGTTCAGCAGATGGATCGCGAAGACTCGCGTCCGATGCAGGGCCTTCGTCCTCGCTGGTCTTCTCGGACACGGGCTCCTCAGAACCGGTAGTGTCGGCCAGGTCGTCGACGTCGACGTCCCGGTACCGCTGCCATAGCTTCTTCTCTTTGCGCCGTTGCTCTTTTTCTTGTGCCTTGAGCTGTTGCTTTTCATATTTACGGTTCTTGGCTGCCTCTTTCTCCTCGAACGCCTGGCGGGCAGCCTGGACCGTGGCAGCGCGAGAGATGGGATCAGGATCCGTGCTGGTCCGCGTCTTGCGGAAGCCAAAATCCAAGGACGATCGAGATATCGGTGAGATTGCTTCGAGAGCCCCCGTGCTGTCTCGGTTGTGGCCGAAGGAACGCCTTCCGATAAACGTCGTCTGGGACGACTCCGAGAACAGGGGCAGCGAGCTGTCTCGATTCAGCTTGGGACGGTGAAACGACGCGTCCGTCGCAGGGACAGACTCGCGGATCAAGTCCAGACTCGAATGGCGGGGAAAGACGGTGTCCGACGACGATTCATCCGTGTCCGCAGACGGCTCACTTTCGCCATTGTAGTTCTGATAGGACTGGCCCAGCGGAGGGGTATAACAGGACGGCGTCTTTCGCATCGGATGCACATGCTGGAACCCTGATCGGGTCGTACTTGATGTCGTGGACGAGAATTGTGAAGTCCCGCTTACCGACCGATGATGGAACCCCGACATGCTTCTGCGGATCGGGATACTGGTGATTGAATCGCCGTCTTCAGTCTCCTGCTGGAGGTCCGTCCGGATCCCGAGACCTTCAGGCATCGCGACTGACCGGGGAATCTCACTCGAGGGCCGATGTCCGTCGTCGGACGTCCTTCGCAACGGCCTGAATGGCGCGTTCTTTGCCTTGCCCGTCCTGGCAAATCGTGGTTTTGGTGGTGTGAGGATGGCTGCCGTCGAATCATTCTGCTGGTCCAATGCCTGCTGGAGGCCGAAACGCTGATGGAGATCTGTGATCCAGGTCTCCTCCGCCGACGACAGATCGGTGTCAGGGGTAATGCCGAAGGAAACGGACGGACGACGTTTCACTTCCGGAATGGAGACCCCAGACCCGTTCAGGGTCGTGGAACCGATTGAGCCCTTGGAGCCGGTGAATCTGGACGAGGAGCCCGAGGAGCGATGGGAACTGTATCGATGAGAACGAGGGGTGGTGGTTGCGCCGGCCATCTTCTCGAAGAGAGCGGAATCGATGTCCGGCTCGCTGGGCAGAAACAGATCTGCTGCGCACTTCTCAGAGACGAGAACGTCTGGCGTCACTGCCCCTCGAATGCTCTGGGTATCAGGACACGCCATGAAGGGATGATAGGGAGATAACGGCTGGAGGGGGGGTTGACAGTAACGATCGATCGATCCTCGTCGGGGCTACTGTGCAGAGTCGATAAGGCCGGTCGAGATCTCGAGATGCATGTCGCCAGCGACTTGAATGCGGACAGAGCAGCAGAGTCGAGGAGAACCAACAATGCTGAGCAAGCTGCTGCGGCCGCGTCTCGAGAACTCAACTCGCGTCGATGGAGCCGACAATAATAATAAGAAGCAAAGCAAAGCAAAGCAAGTCAAATCCGGGGGGAGAGATCGTCGATGCGATGAGGCCTGAGGTTGCAGGCGGTGAGGCGGAGCAGCCTGCGCGATCGTCCCGGTTCGTGGCTCGCACAGGCCAGATTCTCTGCTCCTTCACAGGTTGTCGAGTTTCCAGAACGTACTGGTCTCTCGATCGGTCGTCGTTGGTGCTGTTTAACTTGGCCTGGTGTTGATTTGGCGCTGGGCTGGTCGCTCTTGGTGCGAAACCTGCGAACAGTTGTGAGACCTCGTCTCTGTCGCCGTTCCCCGGTCTCAGTCTTCAGGACAGACAGACAGACAGACAGACAGACAGACGGACATCCTACAGAACAACGGCACGGCAAGGCGCAGTGCAGTGGCTAGGCTGGCTAGAGCTGCACGAGAGGCGCTTATCTATCCATTATTGAGGGGTACTTGGACTCGAGCTGCATGACCATGGCCAAGTGCCGACAGTCGACTCGACTCGAGTCGCACGGCATGAACACTGCCGGAGCAGCCGGGCTGTATCACTCCCTAACTCATGGATAGTTATGGATAGCAGAATCCAGCCCACTTAGTGATCGCAGTCGGGGAACCGGTACCGGGAATGCAACACCCCATCTCGACAGATAACATCGCCCAGGCGAATCACGCAGTCGGCACGGCGAGGAGAAGTGCTCCTCCAACATGTGGATCAGGGCTGCATGCCGATACTATGGAGCTGGTCCACGTCAGAATGAAGGATCTTCAGCTTCCAGAAAAATGGAATCCCGTGAAACCCTTGGAGGGAGCAGCCCTAGCATCCTCGACTTCCTGAGATAGGTTTTGTCCTGTGGTTCTATCTACGGATCTCATGATAATCTGGATCATCGAGCCAGAGCTGGTCATGGCCAGAACATGGGCATGCGGTCGGTCGTGAACCGGTTAAGAACGGCAGCATCGCTTTCGCATTGCGATCACCGTCACATCCTGATCCTGCCATGTGCAATCGTCTGATCTCGACGCCGCAAACTAGCCTACACTCTTGAGTATCAACTATTATACTGCCCCGTCTAATGTTGGAATAGATGAAGCATCTGGCCAGCTAGTACGTATACCATAGATATGCCCCATAACCCGGTGGCCGGTCAAATGGCGGTGTCGGGCCGACTCGACTCCTTGCACTAGCATCGAGGAATAATAGACGAGATACGGAGACGAGACTAGAATCCCCTTTAGCCAGCCGAAGAGATTTTTCTTCCCCGTCGCCTGAATTGCGGGATGATGCCGCGAGCGGGGCTTCTCATACATACCCCGTACATGGTATGATTCTGATAGTACGGAGTAAGTAACTATGGATACATGTATTTCGTGGGGAAGAGTAGGGTTCCAGGATGTTCGACCGCGATTAGCCCAGTAAGATCACGATCACAGGATAACTAGGAACAATAATAAGGGATCATATGGAGATCTTAATAAGCTTAGTAACTAGTTACAATGTAGTTAACTAGCCAAGACGATGTCTCTGAACTGGACTGACTGACTGACTGCAACAATGGTCCATATCTAATCCATATAAAATAAAATCAAAATCTGCACCGGAATGATCTCATCTCACGGAACGCAATTACCAGTGAACGATGTATCTCCCAATAATCAATGAATGGTTCACCAGAGGCTAATAATACTACGGCCCGGTTAAAGTCATCATGTCCTCACCGTCGGTTAAATTGTGAATTAAATCCAATGAAGTCTTGTTCCCCACCAGAATCACTTAACCTCAGGCAGCTCGTTAACTATTTGCCCCGCGTTACTGTTGTGTGGTTGATGTGTTGTTAACTGACCTACTTAGCTAGCTATACCTGCTATTTATTAATTCCATAATTGACTTTTTATCTAAACTGACTCGGATTATTATTATACTGGGATAGACAGTCTGGGTCTTTTATTATTTTCCTTTTCTTCGTCTTCAATTATTATTACCTCCCACTGCCCCGCTCCTGTCTCGCAGCTCCGAACTGTCTACCATAAACGGCCATAACGAGCTCTCTTACGATAAGGCAGTTGGTATTGCAGGTTTCAAAAAAAGGAAATATCATACATAATGTCGACCACCAACCTCAGTGAAACTGGAGAGGTTCGTCCAGTCCACTGTCCCTTCATACCCAGCAGAAAGAGATATGCAATGTTGTATGGAAAGTATGGATTAACGAGCTAACGAACGACTGTCCAGAACCTCTCCTTCGTCCTTGAGGGCGTCCACAAGGTCAAATTCGAGCCTCGTCCCATCCCCGAGCTCAAAGACCCCCATGACGTGCTGGTCAACGTGAGATATACCGGTATCTGCGGAAGTGATGTATGTAACTAGCTATACAAGTCCGTCCCAAGACTTTGACTATATGGCCCATTCCCACAAGGTCCTTGTCTACCTCAATGACATGCTTATCTCTGTCCTCGCATAGGTCCACTACTGGGAACACGGCTCGATTGGCCAATTCGTCGTCAAGGATCCCATGGTCCTGGGCCATGAGTCCTCCGGCGTCATCGTCAAGGTCGGCTCGGCCGTCCAGAGCGTCAAGCCCGGAGACGCAGTCGCTCTAGAGCCTGGCGTGCCCTGTCGCAGATGCGAGCCCTGCAAGGCCGGCAAATATAACCTCTGCTACAACATGGCCTTCGCCGCCACTCCTCCCTACGACGGCACCCTGGCCGAGTTCTACGTCCTGCCCGAGGACTTCTGCTACAAACTACCCCCGCAGATGAGCCTGCAGGAGGGAGCGGCCATCGAGCCTCTCGGAGTGGCGGTGCATATCGTGAAGCAGGCGGATGTCCGTCCGGGCAACACGGTGGTCGTCTTCGGTGCTGGTCCCGTGGGACTCCTGTGCTGTGCGGTCGCCAGGGCGTTTGGCGCCAGCAAGGTCATCGCGGTCGATATCCAACCCACCCGACTGCAGTTCGCACAGCGGTACGCGGCCACCGCGGTCTTCGCTCCGGAGAAGGTGTCTGCGGCGCAGAATGCGGCTCGCATGAAGGAGGAGAACGACCTGGGCCCCGGTGCGGACGTTGCCATTGATGCCTCTGGCGCGGAGCCCTCCGTGCACACTGGTATTCACATCCTGCGCACTGGCGGTACCTATGTCCAGGGAGGCATGGGCAAGGACGAGATCACGTTCCCCATCATGGCCGCCTGCTCCAAGGAGCTGAACATTAAGGGCAGTTTCCGCTACAGCAGCGGCGACTACAAACTGGCCGTGGACCTCGTGGCCTCGGGCAAGGTCAACGTCAAGGAGTTGATTACGGGCACGGTCAAGTTCCAGGAAGCGGAGCAGGCATTCAAGGACGTCAAGGCCGGAAAGGGAATCAAGACGCTCATTGCTGGTGTGCGCGCATGAACATGAACAGTCCAGTTTTACCCCTGGGCCGATGAGCATGAACCGCGTTACATTAGGTGTTTGGTGTTGTTGTAAGAAGTTAGCGATTTCCACTTGCGGTGGGGAAAAAATCAGCGCTACTCGTTGTGTATGGCATATCTCGTTGTTCGGTTCACGGCGGAGGTTTTATATCATGTCCGGTGGGGAGGCAAGACTGCAATGCAGCTGAAGTAAAAGCAAAATCAAAAGATTAGTTATGATTCTCTTATTAAGTTACGTTAGATCTAAGAGATTAGTTAATGTCCACAAATGAAAAACAACAGTTCTATATATGTGGAAATGAAAAGTTCCAAAGCGTGGGTCGTAACATTCGTAAACCAAACGATCGAACGGGGTATCATGAGAAAGGGCATAGAGCAAAGGAAACTTCTGAGGAGGGCGAGTCTTGATAGATGGGAAAGCTGACAAGCAAGCACATGTATGAAAGCGTTCGTAAAGCAAAATGATACCACCCCTGGGTCCGCAGAAATACACATTCACTATTAGATGGGAAGCATCAGCAACATCCGCTCCGCCTCGGCACTGGTCCGCGGAAAACGCTCTCCCATTCTCTCATTCCTTCTGAGAGATGGCTGGCGCCGGATCGTCTCGATCTCCGTTGCGTCGAGTACGGGGTGTCGTCTAATGTCATACCGGTTCTGACACTGCTGCCGTCGCTGGTGCCAAGTCCCCAGTTCCCTCCGTCGCCATATTGGATTCCGCTCTGCGGATCATCAGGATCGATCTCACCCAGCTCGATCTTGGTGAGGATGATCCGGGCCAGCCGGTTGAATAGCTCATCCACCCCTTCTCCCGACAGAGCCGAGACCTCAACGGACGCAGGAACATTCGACTTCGCTGCCCATTGGGAAGCCTCTTGAGGACTGACCTCGCGGCCTTGCGGCGCAATCGAGGCGGTCATCCTTGTACCGAAGCCTGCTGTACCATTTGAGCGCAGCGAAGCGCCTCCCGATTCAAGCGGGTACGACGACCACTTGCTCGAAGTGCTCGAGGGAGTCGGTGGAGGTCTTTGTTCGTCCTCGATATCACCATGCTCCACCGTGAGGTCCGTCTTGTTCCCGGCCAGGATCACCGTGAGATGAGGCGACGCCAGAGCGCGCGCATCCATGAGGAACGTTGGCAGAGAAGTGAACGAGGCATAAGATGCGACGTCGTAGACCAGTATCGCCCCTGCGGCGCCGCGATAATATGATCTGGACACCGAGCGGAAACGTTCCGTGCCGGCCGTATCCCAAAGCTGTAGCTTGATCCTCTTCTTTCCTGGTCCCGTACCTATCTTGACTATTTTAGAGGAGAACTCGACCCCGATAGTCTGCGACGATAGCACTCGCCCTGTAGAAACATAGACTATCAGCATGCGATCGTGGCACGGAAAACGACACAGGCGCCATACATTCATTCTTCACGAATCGGTGCAGTAAACATGACCTTCAAGTCTTAGTGTCAGTTTGAAGCGCGGAATATCGACCGGAAAAACCACACTGACTTTCCAACACCACTGGGTCCCAGCAAGATGATCTTTGCGAGATAGTCGTACATACTCCCGAGTTCCTGCATCACCGCGCAGCAGTCAGCAGCCAATCTTTACCCGATCCATTGGAATGATAAACCAGCATGCGCGGGCCAACAACAGCATCAAGGAAACTCACTTGGTTCCCCCCGGGGAGAGAAGACGCCGACGAGGCATTGGAAGCCTTTCTGGGACGCGGCATGGCGTCCTGACGGTGGGATGAGTTCCAGAGGGGTGACAAGCAAGGGACCTCGGCGATGTCAGTTCGAAGTACGAGAAACAAGCGACGATTCCTGTGCTGATGGTCTATTCGATCGCCAGCAAGAAACAGAAATAGACCGGGCTGCAGATCCCTCGTGGTTTGGCCCGGTCTTGCAACGAGCCTGTTGATAAAGCGATGGTTATCTATCTAGTCCAATATTGATTATCTCGCACCTAATACTCACTTACATCATGTGACAAGCGGGCCGAGAACTTTAGCGGGACAAATGGATCTACATGCGTTTATAACGAATATCAATACATTTATTTGATATATCACTGCCGAGGACGTGTGAAGTCCAAGCTTCTTGAACACATCCAGGGATTCCCAGGATCGGAGCTGCCATGTCGAAGTTCGGCTCCTTTCCTGTGCGAGCCCTCCGGCCGAGTGCTCCCAAGCTCGCTCGTTTTGCGATCCACCGGAATCCAGCCCTCGTGAGACAGTTCACTGCGTCGACATGCTGTCGCAAAGAGGAAAAGCCGTCCTTCAAGGGACAGCTCTACGAGAGTACCCATCAGCGGTTGCTGCGTGAGCGCGCAGAACAAGAGAGATTCGCTCAGTACCAGACGCAATCACCAGCTGCCCGTTATGTAGCTCTAACCTTTGGTGAGCCGTCTTCTGTTCAATACACTCATTCCTGTAGTCGTGGACCAACCAATTGCTGACATCTCCAGTGTTGGTCTTCTTGACCACTGGTAGCTACTATCTCGGATCTCTCAAACCTGCAGCTCTCCCGGCGTCGTCGACATCACCGCTCATCGACGTCGCTCCTCCGCAACACAACACCTCGTCCTCGAATCTGCAAGCCGCCTGGGCCGATTTCGTCGACATTCTAGGAAAGGAGAATGTCTCAACAGACGAGGGCGATCTCGGATTCCACTCCGGGTCAGACTGGTCGTCATATCCCATCAAGGAGAATGAGAAGCCTTTCCTAGTTCTCTATCCCTCTACTACGGAAGAAGTATCCCGTATAATGAAGGTCTGCCACCAGAGAGTGATCCCCGTGACTGCATATTCTGGAGGTACCAGTTTAGAGGGACATTATGCGCCAACCAGAGGCGGCGTCTGCATTGATTTCCGGCGCATGAATCAGATCCTCTCTGTCCACAAGCGTGATATGGATGTTGTTGTGCAGCCAGCAGTCGGCTGGGAGGAGTTGAATGAAGAAATTGCTAAAGAGGGCCTGTTCTTCCCGCCTGACCCTGGTCCAGGAGCTATGATTGGAGGCATGGTAGGAACCGGGTGCAGTGGCACAAATGCCTATAGATACGGAACTATGCGGGAGTGGGTTCTGTCTCTGACGGTTGTGCTCGCTGATGGAACCGTTATCAAGACGAAGCAGCGTCCGAGAAAGTCAAGTGCTGGATACGATCTCACGAAACTGTTTATTGGCAGCGAAGGCACGCTGGGACTGGTGACGGAGGCCACTCTGAAGCTTACCGTCAAGCCAAAGAGCGAGAGCGTGGCTGTTGCCAGCTTCCCTACGATCCACGACGCCGCTCAGTGTGTGACGAAAGTGGTCGAGGAGGGTATCCAGGTAGCCGGTGTCGAAATTCTCGACGACGTTCAAATGAAATGCATCAACGCCAGCGGCCAGACGAGCCGGAAATGGAAGGAGTCGCCTACCATATTTTTCAAATTCACAGGGACCCCAAGCGGCGTGAAGGAGCAGATTAGCATTGTGCAGAAACTCGCCAAGAGCACCGCCGGGCAGTCTTTCGAATTCGCTCGTGGAGCTGATGAGAACCGGGAACTATGGAGCGCACGCAAGGAAGCTCTATGGAGTGTGATGGCTATGAAGCGAGATGCAGGAGACCACGTGTGGACGACAGACGTGGCGGTACCTATGAGTAGATTACCGGACATCATCGAAGATACGAAGAAGGATATGGTGCAGAGCAATCTCATTGCTGGAATCTGCGGCCACGTTGGCGATGGTAATTTCCACGGTAGGTCACCCTGCAAGCCCTCTCCCTCTCTATATTCAAAACTAACTTCCTCCAGCCATCATCCTTTTCAACGACAAGGAACGCAAAGTGGCCGAGGGCGTCGTCCACCGCATGGTCAAGCGTGCCGTCGAGATGGAAGGTACCGTGACTGGCGAACATGGCGTCGGACTCATCAAGCGAGATTATCTTGAACACGAAGTCGGCGAGTCGACAGTAGACACTATGAGAAGAGTAAGTCTATTCCTTGCATCTATACCTTAACCTCGATGTCATACTATACCACGTGCGTAAGTGCATAAACTAACATGAGTTTACAGCTAAAACTGGCTCTCGACCCTCTATGTCTCCTCAACTGCGACAAGGTTGTGCGCGTCGAAGTGCCAAAATCGGGTGAGATCAAGGAGTGGTAAATACCCCGCGAGTGGAACAGAGAGAGAGAGAGAGATCACCCTTGTACCTATAATTCATCAAAGTCGTCATGTATGTATGTCATCTACTAGACGCACAAATACCACAATGAACCAATGAACCAACCAATAGTGGTTCTTAACTTCATTATACCATCCAGCATCTAAAAGCCACTCGTACTCAAGTAAACTAGACAGAATAAAGATATCTCAAGTACGGAGTACACACAATCTCTTTCATGATGGCGATAGTAGCCCTAACTTAGCATGTTACTGCCATGATACATAATAAAATAACAAGTACGCGGTTAGGAAGATTGATGATCTAGCTATAGAAGTATTACACGCAGAGCACCCATTACATAGAATCTAATTACAAATCCTCCGGGAGATTAAGGTCAGAACGAAGGTCACGATCAAGCAGTACAATGCAGGTCGAGTAAAGAAGAGAAGAGAAGTCCAGACAAGGATATCTCATCTATTCATTTCGGGATCTCTTCCATTCAAGCTCAAATCATCTATCATCATCTCTCATGTTACAGTTCGCTCCGTCTCCATGTTTTCTGCTTCAACGCCGCCAAACACACCATTCTAATCTGTACATGCAACACGCCGTAGGGGTTCTCTGCTTTGAATACATTGCATGACCAATCGATAACTAATACCCATTGAATATGGAGCTGTCGTCATATCACAAACTCCGTTACTGAACCGGCAAACAACTTAGTCGGAGTCGCTCGAACGACGGCGATGGTGATGACCGTGTCCGTGGCCGTGTCTGCGGTGCTCGTCACCGCCATAACGACGTCCATAGGACTTTCTGTCGCTGTCGCTATCACCACCGCTTCCATAGCGGCGCTCGTCTACTTCCTCGCCATGGCGGTAGCCTCTCTGCTCGCGTTCACCGCCATAGCCACCTCCGTAAGAGTCACCGCCACGTCTCTCGTAGCCGGAGCTGCCGCCGCCGTAGCTTTCCTCATAGCGTCTGCGGATGATCTGCGTTAGGACATGGTACTACTAACTAGGCAGTGGAGAAAGGGGAAATGTAGACTTGCCCGCTAGACTCATACTCGTTTCTGCGAGGCTGATAGCTCTCCTCTCTGTACGTTTCGGAATAGCCACCATCTCCTCCTCTGCCGAAGGATCGCTGCTCATATTCGCCGTATTCGCGACGGGGTTCGCCGCTGCCGTAGGATTCAGTATAGGTCGTACGTTCCTCGCGGCCATAGCTCGGCTGGTTGTATCCTCGCGACTCCTGCTGAACCCGTCCGTATGACTCGGTACGGCTCTCCCCATAGCCGTAACCGCCTTCTTGATGACCATAGGATTGTTCTTGACCATAGCTCTGTTCCCGACGACCATATCCGCCTTCTTGACGGTCGTATCCTTGTTCCTGACGACCGTAGCCTGGTTCCTGATCATAGCTCTGTTCCTGACGACCATATGTCTGTTCTTGACGGCCATAGCCACCATCTTGACGGCCGTAGCTCGGTTCCTGACGACCATAATTCTGCTCCTGACGGCCATAGCTCTGTTCCTGGCGACCATACGTCTGCTCTTGACGACCGTAGCTCTGCTCCCCATACTGCGACTCTTCAGTTCGGCGGTACGACTCATGACGGCGCTCCTCGCCATACCCCCCAGGGCGACTGTAGCTCTGTTCTTGGTGCCTGCTCTCGTACGACTCGTGCTGAGGACGACCCTGTGGTCTGCTGTACGAGACTTCTTCCCTCTTCTCGTAGCTCTTCTTCTCGGAGTCACCACCGCCGAGAACGCCGCCGAGTAGACCACCGACGATGCCTCCCAGGGCGCCGCCACCCACGGCTTCTTCCGCAAGCTTCTCGATACGATTGCCCTCAGACTGAGCAAAGGAACCAGCGTTTATGCCAGGGGCAGAGCCAGAGCCAGAACCGGAGCTAGAGTGCTTCGGAAGCTTGATCGGCTGGCAGGAGCCGTGGCCAGTATCGTGGACGCCTTCCTTGTGGTTCTCCCCGTTGCGGACACCTTCACGGCTCAACTGACGGCGGAGAGAGTTCCGACTTCTGTCGTCCTGTCCACGCCACCATTCTTCAACCGTCCTGAACATGATCTGGCGGATATCCGCGGCTCCATCATTGCCTTGCTCACGGAGAGCAGGATGGTGGAAAACACCGTGGACGATCCTGTTCAGTGTCCGGTTTACATCGATGCCCTCATTATCCCAGCACTCCATCAACTGCGGGACTGTCCATTTGACGACCTGAGAGGCGATCCGACCGGCGGGCTCGTTGAGGATGTTGGAGAAGTGGTCCTTCGACAACATGGAGTGGGTGGGATCCGAACAGGTATCGTCGTTGAAGACAATGTGCTGCTTCTCCAAGCTGCTCTGGATGATCTCCGACGAACCAGTCTGCAGCTCCGACTTGATCTGCTTGATGATCGGGAGCACATACGGCGCAATAACTGAGAAAACAAAGACACTGAGCTGATCCTGGATCTGCTCAATGATCTCCGGCAGCACGGGGATGTTCTCAATCGCCTCATTGATAGCCTTCAGGAGATTGTCGTGCCACTCCAGGATGGGATAGATGGCTTTCTGAACATTAGATAGGTAGTTGGTCCATTCTTCCGGCTCACGCGGGGAGATATTTTGGTTGTGAGCCTTGGCTTCATCGGATTTCGACTTGAACTCGTCCATCTTGTCACTCTGGCCTCCGCCGATGATGCCTTCGGGGATCTTGTCGAGCAGGCTTTGCAAAATGCTACCACCTGGTCCTTCATTCTGCGAGTCGGAGATGGCACCCTCCAGCGACTGGAGTTCAGACTGAGCGGCCTTATCGGAGAATTCTCCCATGACGGAATGGAGAAAGTCGACACCACCAAAAGTACCAGTGACGATAGGGTAAACAGGATGGCGTGCTCCCCGTAGCTCAACCTGGGTCCTTCGACCGACGTGAGGGAAGATATCGCGCTCTCCAAGCTCGATCAGACTCAGTTCCGTGTAGTTGGAATGGGCAGCGTAATCCTCCAGACAGTGCAGACCCGTGCCCATCAGGCGAAGGGCCTCGTACAGATCAGCCTTGTTCCCGGACCTGGCATACCGCCGGCCATGTTCAATGCAACCACCCAGGACACGCTTCACCAGATGCGCAGACGTATTGATGCCGAGGTCTTCAGATGCGATGTAGTTCTTCAACCCTGCAACAGCACCACCCATATGGTCAGCGCCAACACAACATCTTTCACAGTACATAACAGGTCAAAGACATACCGGTTCGGGGATCAATGGCTAGTTCGCGCTGCTCGTCAACTGGGCCTCGAAGGCGACGGTCATACCGTCGAGCATCCTCTCCCTCCGCATAACCGAGGGGATTGTCAATGTGTTCCGTAGGCTGGTAGCAACCCAGACGCTCCGTAGTAACCTCGAACTCTTGCGTACCATAGCTACAGAGACATGTATCAGCATCAAAACACACTAGACAGGACATCCAGAACACATCATTTACCCAAAAGTAATGAACCCCAACACCCAGAGCAGAATCCGGATAGCCTCCGCACTGACATATTTGACGGTACCAACATCGACCGCCTGGCTGTAGTCACGCAGCCAGTTTCCAAAGTAGACGCGCTTCACGTCGAGCTTGCTGAATTTCTTCCCACCCGCCACGCGGGCCATGAGCAGCGTCAACAGGGCATCTTCCACGTCTCCATGACGGAAGTTCTGGCCTTCGATCTGTGAGAGAGAGGCGATATTACCAGCTCCAAAGGCATGAGCGGGAGATGCGAGGAGGACGATCGCCAGCAGGCCTAGCAGGAAGAAGGACTGCGAGGATAGAGCCATGGTTCTAGAACAGGTGGTTTGCAGCACGTTTACAAGAATCAGATAGCTCCAAGCATTCGCATTCCACTGGCTGCGGGAGGAGACAGTGAGATGCAGCGGAGAGGGCGGGAAAGACTGATGTGGCTTGTCTTTCACACCGTCCTATGCAGTGTTATTGAATGCTTGCTGGAGTAGATACGTTAGAAGCAGTAGAGTGAATATCAGCTCCAAGACAAAGCAGCGGTATGGCGAGGGGCAAACAGAACGGGCGAGCATTATGACGGCCCATTGCCGGCCAGCGCTGACGGTCAGCTGGAACGATGGCTTGCAATGGCTCTCTAGTGCTGTCTCGTCTCGCCATCGTTATTCGGTCTCTGTGGGATGGGGCTTGTCGTTGGTCTCGTCTTTCTTTCATAGCAGCCTTGGCGCCTTGGCGGCGGGGTGCGGCGGAGTTCCCTTTCTGGTTCTGGGCGGTATTTACAGTAAGGATTGTCGTTGATAGAATACGCGGGCTGGGAGGAGATGCGCGGTGGAGATCCTGCGATGACCTCGTGAAAACGGTGTACGGATATCTATAGAGCATATCACTTTCTACCATAGAGTTGAACGCGGGGTCAAATAAATTCGGGTGTGGGGAACCACGTTTCCTAACGGTTGTCATCTGTGATAGTATATCGCTGTAAAAGAATAAAATGTCACCGACGGCTGAAGAACTCTCAATGATTGACAAGCCGTGTCCAGATTGCTCGATTCTGCTGAATTCCTCCCGTTGATCAATCCTTCAGAAGATCAATCAAATATTCTCATTCTCCCTTTCCCTATGACATACGAAATATCGTTACTCCCACCGTGAACTGCGAATTGAACTGCTTGTTAGCATTGCGAGGAATCCCGGGGACCGCTAGCAGTGCTCAAGTTCTCGCAAGAGGGGTAGAAGAAGGCTGCCACCGCAATGATCACATATGCTGCGATTAGGAGAGCACCCTCCAGGTAGTTACTACGGCCATCCAACATCAGATAATTGACGATGAAGGCAGATCCGAACAGAGAGACAGTCTCGAACAGGCTGAAATACAGAGACATGTCCGTGTTCAGACACCATCCTAACAGGACAACCACCGGAGTCACAAAAAGAGCGATCTGAATGCTACTTCCGATGGCGACGCCAATGGCCAGATCCATCTTGTTCTTGCTTGCCACGGTGACGGCAGTGACATGCTCTGCGGCGTTTCCCACGATAGGAAGGATGATCAGTCCGATAAATGCTTCACTGACTCCGGTGCTCTCTACGAGATAATCAATCGAGTCTACCAGGAATTCTGCGCAAGCCGCGACCAACCCAGTCGTGACCAGCAGCAGGACAATGGCAGGCGCACGAGACAGAGCGGGCTTCCCATCAGAGTCGTCCTTGGTTGCAGTCCGCTTGGGAGGGACCAGGTGCGGCAGCGGTTGAGCCAACGGGACAACATTTCGGGCCGGGAGACTGTGAAGACGGTCAGGGAGAGACGTCGTCCTCCGCAGATCATGCGCGTCTTTACCGGTGCCATTGGCTGATTGCGCTGTTGGATCAAAGACACGAGGAACAGGCGGGCGATAAGAGAGAGAGCGGACGTTGAAAGAGGTGAGTGGTGCTTTGGTGCTCGCGAGAGTATCGGCGGCATCCACCGGTCGATCGCGGCTGGTCTCGCTCTTGGCCTCACTCTGGGCGCCATATCTTGACTGCGCTCGCTCGCGCTCTTTGTTCTTTCGCCAAGGGCGAGTCTTCCGCTTGGCATCTGCAGTAGACACCGTTGGGTGGCCAGGTTTCATCTGCTCCGCTTCAAAATCACGAAAGCGAAAGTCGGAGAATGAGGGCATCGGGGCGACTGCCATCGTTTCAGCGTCCGCCTCATCACCACTGACCACTGCGTCCGGATCTGGGGTCGTGCGAGCCGGCAGGTTGGCGGGGAATTCACCAGCGGACGAGACCTCGACTGTCGGGGTGCTGGAGGAAAACGTACGGACAAACGATGGCACCGAATGAGTATCGTTGGAGCTCGTGTTGGAGCTGCGTCGTCTCTTCTTCCGGAAGGCCTTTCGAAGGCGTCTGGCGGTCGTATGGGAGCCGGCGGTGGTATCACTGTCTTGATCGCTACTAGACGAGTCGGTGTGCAGCATTTCCGCCAGCACTCCGGGGTGGGACTCTTCATCGATCTTGTGTTGGGGCGTGCTCTCGTAGATATAAGCATGCGACTTCAGTTGAAACAGCAGGTAAAGGAGATACACCAGCAGCAACACGACACTGGTGCCCCGGCTGACTTTGAGCACCACTTGGTCGGCCTTTTGCAGATTGCTGAAGGAAGCGTGGAAAGCGGTCGGCAAGAGGAGACTCATGACGCTCAGACTGAGTAGACAGGCGCTCATCTGGGTGACTGCAGAATTGTAGAGCTGTTCGCGGAATCGTAGACCGCCAAATAGGAAACACATGCCCATGATGAGGAGCAGGTTAGCTAAGATCGAGCCCAACAGGGACGCCTGCACGATCTGGATCTCGTTAGCCACCAGGGCGATGATGAAGATGATCAGCTCGACGGCGTTGCCAAAGGTGACGTTCATCAGAGCCCCAACGGTATCTCCCATCTCTGACGCCACGCATTCTGTTGCGTACCCCAGAAGAGAGGCCAGAGGGATGATAGCGACCGCATTGATGGCGAAGACAGCCGTCGGGCTGATGGGACTCTGGTCGCCCATGCTCCGATGGAGAGCTCCTAGTGCAATGCCCGGAGGGACGCACAGGAGCAGCCAGTTGATCCAGCTGGATAGAATGATGGTCTTGCAGGTTGTATAGATACGAAGAAAGACATTGGGTCTAGACTCCCCTACGGGGGGAGCTTTCTCTCCATCGTGCATGTTCGTCTGACCGGGTCCCAGGGACGAGGATGACGACGAGAGATATCTCGTCCGCTCAGGGGTCTCCTGGGCAGACGGCTGGTGGGAGACCGACGCAGACACAGGCTGGTCGGACTTCTTGGGCTCGATAGGCGGGCCATGATGCAGGCGCGGTTCATGTTCATGTTGATGTTGATGGCAGCCGCGAGAGGAAGCAGCAGAACGGTTCTCTATGGGCAGCGTGGTCGAATCGTGTCTCTCGTGCCGACGAGCCCCAGCTCCAAAAGGGTTGAGGTTGGAAACATATGCTTTAGTCCGGACCCATCCACGGATACGGTGTATAGGAGGTTCGTCGGAGGATTCGTTCATCGAGCAGTGGCCCAGCACAGCAGGTTGGCGATGTCAGCAACCAGCACGCTTTCCAGATGGGAAGATGATGACTGCTTGGGGCAATGGTGGATCACCGATGGATAGCAGAGGAAGTGAGAGACTGACGATGATAGTCAATAATAGATAGATAGATCGATCGATCGATAGCGAGAGTCGTCGAGGTGGAAGGGCGGTGTCCAAGTGGCACGAGAGCCTGCGTAAGTAAAGTAATACGGGGGACAGCGGGGAAGCGACGTGAAGTGATTTAAATAGCAATCAGCATCGCAATCCACCAGCACGCTGGAGGTGATATTATTAAGTGTTAATGGCTGTAGGCAATGTCCGCCCAGAGAGCCAAGTAACTCACTTAGGTTATCGGATGCACAGGAAGGCTACGCTAGCACTATCACTGACGTATGGGATGAGGCCCAAGCAGTCGCATGGATGGTTAGCATCGCTATAGCGTCTGGCGAGCCACGGTCGATGCTGATCGGATTGTTCAATCGCAGTCTGGACTCTGGATCAGCCAGCTGGCTCTCTCAGTCTCATATCCCGCCAATCCAGATGGTCATGGCTCGGCTGTCATCATCCAGCATGCAGATGGTTAGTTACTTGACTAGCTGGTTAGTTATCAGATACGTATAACTTACTGGAGAAAGTTAGCTCGATCTGACAGACAGACCGATCCATCCCTAGCCTGGTGGTTGTTGGATATGATTAGTTGCTGTTGTTCCACCTGCGGATTTCCATAATATCCAGCATAGAAATCTGATGTATGTGCATAGCTATGATAATGGCGATTATCCCGTTATTAAACGACCACTCTTCCCCAGAACAGCAATGGGAGAATCGCACCAGACAACCCTGACTCCAGCAACATAACTATTCAATTATAACTCGTTACTTTGCACTACTTGGAGTTCGTCGACCGCCACGCGGGATCAGATCCAATGGTGCTCTCGACCTGCCCCGGACCCGCAGCCGGACGAACTAATGATACAGAACAGATCACTTTGGCGCGCAAGAATCTCGATGCAAGGGAGAGGGGGCCAGCAACCGGATGGATTGGATGGCAAAGATATATTATACACGCCTAGCACCGCGCTTGTCTCATCTTCTCGCTTCTTTTTTTCGTTTCTCTTCCTGGTCTTGCCTCTCCTCTCCCACTGGGCGCGCAAGTTCCTGTCGGTCTCTCTGCTCTGCGCATTTCGGTTCTGTTCTATACAACCACCTCCCCTCAGCTCGAAGGAAATCATGTGTTAAACCAACCGGAAAAATCCCCGTCGCTCATTCAAAGTGTGCTCTGCTGCTGGGATAAATATACTGAGACGAATAGTGCACGCGACCTCCTGTTTTCTGAGGCATTCATCAGGCCGTGAATTGATCCGGTTATTCTCTTTGATCGACTGTTCGTCAATAATGCTTGTTCTGTTTCCCAGGATTTCACCAGTCTGGTCTGTCTACTACCCTACAGCAAGCTGCTTTCCCTCTGCAAGTTTCAAGCAGTCTCTACATTGTTCCTAAGCCGTCTTGCTTTTATGCCATTGCCCATTCACTGTGGCCTGTAAGCATCCCAGCCACGACCCCAGCCTCGCAACGCTACTGCTGTCTTACCCGAGACAAAGCTCCCCAACACCAGCTGGCCAGATCCTGAACACCAAGTCAAACTGTCGAGCATCGGGATCCTGCCAGGTCTGGCCTTTCCGCCTACTGGCGTCATGATGCAGGTGGAGGCTCCCCCGCGCCAGCGGAGGCTCTCCTTCTCGGAGCAAGTCCACCGGTTCCTGAGCGTCAATAATAAAGATGACAGAGTGGGTTCATTTCCTACGCGCCGTTGGAGGATATACGCTAACTCTTCAACAGATCAAGCGCGATCGTTCTCCTACTACGCCAACTCGCGCATCCACAGAGGTGCAGTCTCGCCCGGTTTCATGGTCCGATCCTGCCAAGGCAGGGAAGAACCGCAGGTTAAGTCTAAGCCGGAGTCCGTTCTCTAGTCGTAAAGAGAACGATGACTTGCAGCTCGATCCAGAAACTGCTAAGGCGCAGCACAGTGAGTTGGAGAAAGAGCAGAATCAACAGACGACTCCCGCGGAAAATGACCCAAATTGGCCGCTTGGTCCCCCAGCGCAGAATGGAGAGGAATCAGAGAAGCCAGCGGAAGCAGCCCGTCCATCTCAAAACAGCGACATATGTGTGTCGCCGACCTGGGACTACGCAGAGCAGCGCAAAAAGCAGCGGAAGGAGAAAAAGCGCATGGAAAGAGATCAGAAGCAGCTCGAAAAGGACCAAAAGCAATTCGCCAAACGCTTGAAGCAACTGGAGGAGGCTCAGGAACGACGAGAGGGAAGATCTTCGTCTCGTCGCCTAATCAAGAAACAGCCACTGGGGAATTCCAGTCGAGCTTCGAGTGCGAATGCTGCGACGTCGCGAGAGTCATCTGCTGGGCCGATATTCCACCGACGTGCTGGCTCTTCTCGCGCCTCTCGCTCGAGCTCTTCTCAGAGACCCGGGAGCAATCATGGAAATGAGCCCGCAGTAGATTCGATCGAGACGACTCTGGCCTCAGATAACGCTAAAGGCGACTCCTCGATGCCGCCGTTATCAGCAAACTGGCCCGAACGATTTGGACCGACAATATCGAAAGAATTAGCTTTCAGCTACAGACGCACCTTTGCCGGCTATCAGCCAGAGGAACCCTCCAGGCGTTCCCTCCATGCTACAGCCAAGTATGCGGATTTACGAAGAACTGCGCAGTCATCTCCAGTTGCCGGAGAATCAAGCACTTCCGCTAATCTAAGCTCTCCTGACCGCCGTCCCCTATCCAGTGATAGTGCTAAGTCCCAGATCAACGGCTCTGAACACAGCGTATCGAAGGCAGAGACACCGGGAACATCAAAAGATATCGAACACTCCTCCACTGCCACATTAAGCACAAAAGAACGCAACCCAAAGACAGAGTCCAAGATACACCGCAGAACCATCTCTAAAGCACAACGTTCTCCGAATGCATCGAAGGCTTCTCAGTCTGCAGCCAACGCTGGTGTATCTCGTGGAGGAGCAGACAAACGACCAACTACGTCTCAGGGTCCTACCAGTAGCGTCGAGTCGGAACATATCAATACCCAAAAATCCGATCGTCCTGCCAGTGTCCTGTTTTTCGGGACGTCAACACGCTCTGCAGAAAAGGAACAGCAAAAAGCTCCTGCTCCAACATCTGCCGCTAATACGAGCCGCCACAGAAAGCCTGGTTCCTCTACATTGGTAGTGACTAACCCAGACCAGCCTGATGCAGAGCCCCTTGAAGAGCCCAAAATCGTTCCTCCTCAGCCCAACGGCGAGAGCCAGAGTGCCCCGAAGAATGCACTCGCGGAGACATCACCCACGGACGAGTCTCAGCAGTCGAGACCCGGCTTTGCTCGTAGACTTTCGCTCCGTCTGGGCCTGGGAGATAAGAAGACAGTCGAGGCTCGCCGACGCAGCGATGTTACCCCATCAAGCAGTTCACAGAATGTCAGAGTCATAGACCGGCCGATACCACTTCTTTCCAAAGAGGCTGTACTGGCAGATGTGTACAATTCAAGATCGAGCCCACGCGCAGAGCCAGAAAATGCGTCCGCCCGTCCCGTTTCGTTCCTCCATCCAAGCAGTGCTCTCTCTCTGGGGCGTTCTGACCGTACTGGCCAATTGTCCAGGACGACGTCCGACACCACCAGCCAGAGATCCGTGCATTCTACCCAGTATGAATCGATTTCGGAAGTTGAGGAAGAAAAGGCAAACTCACCGACTCCCAACGGTTCTTCAAATAACCTACCCAAGCAACTATCACGACGTTCCTCTCTGGACAGCGTTTCTGACGGCTACAACACCGCCCACGAGAACTTCTCGACCACCGAGTCTCTGGGCCGTGCATCTCCTGCCATCACTCCAGAGCACTTCCCATCCGTCCCAACCCAGAACAAAAGCAATGATCACGTCGCCAGCATTATCACACCCACCAATCCATCCTCTTCTTCCCCTAAAGAGCCGCCTAACGCCGCCCCCTCTCCAGCAACAGGCATAATCACTACCAACGGCACAAGCAGCAGCAGCAGTAGTAGCAAGAACAGCAAGAAGACCACGACCGCTCTTCAACAATCCGCAAAACCCCTTGCCAAAATCTTCGTTATATGCTGCCACTGCAAATTCTGGCATGACATCCCCTCCAAAATATACGCCACTCTCGCTCTCCCCGACCACAACAACACCAACGCCAACAGCAATGGCAACAGACCTTCCTCGCCACGTACTAGCTCTACCTCCCCCCTAGTCCCTCTGAACCAACGAAGCAACTCATCCTCCAGAAGCGTCAAATGTTGCTGGTGCAACCACAGCATGAACAAATCCTGCTGTGAAGGATGGACCACGATTGTGTACAAGCACGAGAGACTTCATTGATTTACCCCGGGAGACGGATCACATATGCATTCGCATTTGCATCATGGTGCTACTTACTTCCTTGGCTTCCACTCTAAAAGATATGATATGATATTCATGATACGACACGCAATGAGACGAACTAAAAAGATATGATATGATATGATACAATACAATAAAATAATGTGCAATGGAAATGATATTACGTTTGTTATGATTACATAGCACAGCATAGCATCTTTTATTTCTTTTTCTTTTTTTGGTCCCTTTTTTGCTTTTTCTACTTACCCGAACCCCGACCTGTGCTTAACCTACGACCAACCAACCAGACACGACGTAAATAGATGATCAGTCGGAAATCACCTAGTACATAATTATGTAGTTTATGTACAGTAGTTGGTCAACTTTCGTCCTGGATATTCGAGATAAGTGCATCCCCTACGCTGTATGATTTCATCGTTTTGTCGCTCCAGGCTGTATCACGAATGTACATAGCTACAGAGTATATACTACGAACTACAACTACGACCAAAACCTACAAGACAAAACCCAAACTGAATAAGAAACCAAGAAATAAGATTCAAATCCTTCCTAATTTACACTTCCGAATGAATCCAAAAGAATTAAGCTTCTTAATAACGAAAAAGAAAAAGATAAGATGAAAAAAAAAAGTTCAAATCAATTTCTCTCCCTTTTTTCCCTTTTGTTAGACCCTCCTCCAGTAACCAGTTTTTCCATTTCTGTTTTCGCGCTGCTCCTCAGAAGAGCAATTGCGTTATCCCATTAATTAGTAAGCTAATTTGTGCTGATTATTCAGTTCCGTCATCCCTGAATTTTAATAGAAAGGAATAATCGATCGAAAAGCGCACTTTTCGAGAAACGAGAAGAAAAAAAAAGACCAATTTCAGAATGATCAAAAATCGAGATGAAAAAATAAGAAAAAAAGGGGCTCTCTCGAATAACCAGCAGGACAGTTCCCCCGAGAAGGAAAAAATGGAAAAAGATGCTTTTCCAGCCAAAAACCAAACCAGAAAGAAATACACGAAGCCGAAATTGCATTCATGTCGTCAAGGCAAGCGAAGTGTCCAAATAAAAAACGAAGCAAAAAGAACCGGATATGATCTCCCTTGAAAATACACGCAAGCGCAGGAACTGGTAGTACACAGGTATGGTATTGAGAAAACAGCGAGGCTTTCGTTTCAGGCTTCAAAAAGGAAACATTTTGTCGTAAACCATAGGTGGGGCCAATTTTTGGGCCAGCCACCCCGTTATCATGCAGGCGTGGGTCATTTCAACTGTCCGTGGTTTTTTTCTTTCTTTTCTGTTGGTGTGCGCAACCAGCTCGTGGTGCGAGGAATTTAATTGAGGCAAGCCTCAAAAATGGAGAGAGGTGAGGAGATGAGTTCTGTCGTTGTGACGGGCAGAGGAAACCGGGGTCAACACCGGGTTGACATGTGGAGGAGGTTGGTCGAAAAAGGATCCGAAAAAGGCGTGTAACTTAAAATGGCAAAAAACCGGAATGGGATGTATGTTGTGGTCACAGCCTACGGGGCGACCACATCGTCGCGGCGACCTTTTCGCGTTCGATGTCTGTCCGCTTTCTCATACGTTCTGCGTCGTTGGCATCGGCACCTTCACGACTTCCCCATGCAGTCTGCAGTGACAAACATTCGTTAGTTCAAACAATAAAATGTAGATCAGTGGTGGTAAACCGGGCAAGCAATGAGGAGGCGGCCTGGTGGAAACGGGAAAACGAGGTGCCGTTGTTATCAGAGAACGAGGCTCGCGGTCGGAGGCAACAACGACGAACTTCTGAGACAACAAAACAATGTGAGGCCACATTTTGCCTCTCTTTGCGGCAACCTCCGATATTCCAAATCAGGAGCCCTGGAGGATGACAAAAAAAGATAGCACGCGCTGCGACCAAACTTCCCGTAGGCCAGACCGGGGCGCCCGAAATGGGAAGCACCACGGGACAACACACGGAAGGTCTAAAAGTAAATGAACGAGAGACAGCGGGCTCTTCTGAGTAAGAGAGCACGACAACGGTGGGGGGGGCACGAGAACTGGGGCACGAGGAGAAGAGGAAGACACAGCGGCGAGTGGATAAGAGGGGATCGTGTATGGCGAACAACACTGGCGAACCGAACGAATGCCAAGTGCTGGGCCTAGGCCACCAGTGCTCAACGCCTAGAGTACACGCTTGGAGTATCTAGCCGGGCGCGGAGGGCCTTAAGCTCACAGCTAAGTGTAATTCGCCCGAGCGGCCATGGGGACAAGGTTCAAAAGGTCAGATCTCAGGTTTAGTAGGGAACTTACCACTGAGAGAGTTAGGACGGCGTACATCTTGATGCCCCCGTGGAAATAACCGAACAAGATGGAGACGGGCAGCAGGAGGAAGTCGATGGGATATCGCGACCAGTGTCCAAACAGCTTGATGAACTTGCTGGTGAACATCCAGGCGGCCAGCAGCTGCATGGCCAGGAGATACGATTCGCGGTCCCAGCTCTCGGTGGCTTTATGGCAGAGAAAGACGAGGGCCATGTCACCCAAGAGCGCCGGGGGGGACAGCGTCGTCAGATGGACGGCGTAGGTGCTCCACGGCTGGCGACTGTAACACAGACCCCGAATGTTAGCGTTGCGGCTTATAAGATACTTCTGTTTAGTTCATGTGTCTTGCCAAATTGGGCTATCCCCACTCGCCGATGGCGCTGACCCGCTTGCCGTGACCCGGTCATCGATTGATTCCAAGGCAACACAACAACACCACCACCAGCACCAAGGAGATCAAGCTGTGACAGATGCGCCAGGCAGATCAGACGAGCAGCCAGGACCCCGGAATGGGCCTGACACCCTGCCATTGGCTCGTATTGACAGAGACGCAAAAACGAAAACAGGAGAGAGAGAAAGAGACTAATAGTGTACTTACTACCAGATATGCTTTTCATCAAACATGCTCGTCAGGTTGCTCCTCCAATTGCTCCGCGACCACCGTGCGCATTGTTTCAGGAACTTCGGGTTGTCCTCCAGCGTCGTCAGGACCTCTGCCTCCGGGTGGTACTGGATATACGTCTCCCAGCCGTGAGACACCATCCAGCGCGTTATGAAGTTGTCATCGTCCGCGTTCAGCTGATACTTGCCAAACCACCAGCCCTCATTGGTAAATGCGTGCGTAAAGCCCACGTCCTGGAGGATCTTGCTGCGGTATGCGACGGTTCGTCCTGACAGGCACGGGACACCACCGTCGATATGGGTCGTGGCCGCGCAGTCGAAGTTCCTCCGTTCCAGGTAGATAGCTCCCAGGAAACCCCAGATCCGTTGAGACCATGAGGCAGAGGTAGCTCGTCGCACTCTCTGGCATGTAGCAACCCCTCCATACTTCTCGTCGTTTTCAAACGGCGCCAGGATCCAGCGCAGCAGGTGGGGTGGCCAGCTCACGTCGTCGTCTGCGAAGATTGTAATGGAGGTACGGACCTCGGGGATGGCGGTCGTCATCTGGCGCCGTTTGTTTGGATGGGTCACGGTAAACAGACGAATTCGGGATTTGGACGCGGGCATCGTCTCCAGCATCTTCTCTGCCTTCTTGCGGTTCGCCTCGATGGTCACCAGCAGCAGTTCGAATGGCTCGTTTGCCAGGACCGTGCGGATCGTCTCGAACAGCTCATCTCCGCAGCCCTCGAGGGTGGGGATGATGACGGTGACATCTTGTGAGGTTAGATTGGGGTCCTCTGGCGGTTGAATGGGCTTGAAGGTCCAGAATGCGAACAGATTGACCACGAGTCTGAAGTAACGGTAGAAACTGTAGAGACATCAAATTAGCACATCAGTCAGTCAATTCCCGTTTCCCAGATTGGTCAATGCGGGGAAAAGCAAAAAAGGGAAGTGTTACTCACAAGAGGGCTACGAAAGCCCGCATAAAGGGAAAACCCATGATGACCGTAGAGGATGTATCTTAATCCGTCTGGATGCAATGGTCCAACGAAACAGAGTAACCGAGCTGCTCCTCCAGAAACTTTCAGAAGTGAGGCAGCTCCAAGTAGACAGGATGAGCAGAGACCGCAATAAGTAGGACCATTGAGGGGGGTCAAATGGTCACACAGCCAGCAAGTTTCAGAAAAAAGTTCGCCACCGTACCAGAAGGAGCGGAGTGAAACCAGTGAGTGAACTCTCCGTCCGTTGAAAGAAAATGAATTAAGTGAAACCCGTTTGATCAGAGATCAAAAGAACAAAGCGAATGAATCTCTACTGGGAGCGGGGAGGAGATGGAGAGGAGGTGGGAGAGGGGTGAAGAGATAGAAGAAAGCCAACCACGGCTTGATCTCCTTCTTGTCGGTCGTTTTCTTTCTCGATAGGAGAGGATGAGAAAGAAAAGAGAGGAAGGGAGAGTGAGAGTGAGAGTGAGAGAGGGAAGAAGAGAAAAGGGAAGAAACCGGAGAGAGACTGGAGACAGAGAGAGACAGAAAGAGGTTTCTAAAAACTACGACAGCCAAACGGGGAGAGCGTGAAGCATTGAGTTTTATTTGTAGCAAACTAAAAACGTACAGGACAAGCTACGGCTAGCTAATCTAGAATAGAAAAAAGCACGAGCCCCAAACGGTGGCCGGGGGGAGGTCAGAGCATGATCCGGAAGGAGATAGTCAGGATAGGATAGGATAGGATAGTGCAGTATAGTATCGTACATAGCAGCATAGTGCAGTATAGCATACCATAGTTAGCCTGTATAATCACATCCGTGGTATTACAGAGGACCAGACAAAAGAACTAACAGGTTCCAGTTTTGAGGATGATCGTTTTGAGAGGCGTGCAGATGTATTTTTTCCCATTTGCGCATCCCGGGCCGATCTAGATGGACGAAGATGTTTACTAGGGCCCCCGGGGGGCGAGATAGAGTGGAGGGGGTCGAGGGTGGTCGATGCAGATTGCATTTGCAGCTAGATAAGTTAGTCTAGCGTCGAGGATAGCTAGTTAGTTAGTCGGTTAGTTATTAGTTATTAGTAGTATAGTTAACTTAGTATGGACCATCAGTAGTAGTAAATACAGTAAAGTATTATATTATCCGGACATGACAAGGATGATGGGGGCAGGGGCCAGGGCCACTGTGGATGGATGGCCTTCTTTCCGCGCGCTGGGGGAGGGGCTTAACTAAGAGAACACTGGCCAGTAAGTGGTGATACGAGCCAGCAACGGGTGGTCCGTACCTACGTAGCTCTGCGACCTCGATGGATTCTAGGCACGGTCCATACAGTGTACATCACCCGGAGCGGGAAAGGGTAAGCCAAGGCGATCGCGTCGTGGAGGGGGGGAGGTTCGTCGAGTGGAGGCTGTTGCTGAGAAGCCCACCGAACAAGTAATTCATCGACCAGACCAGACGGGCCCTGGTGGAGCTCGCACGCTGCCGTTAGTTAGTGAGACTGGCTGTGGTGATGCTCGTGGGCCATGGCAAATGATAAGCAACGAGATTAGTTGTTGGTTCGTTCGTTACTTATGGTATACAGAAGAGAAGAGAAGAGAAGCAACATGATATGAACGGTGACAATCAATGGATATGTGGTACAATATTGCTGTATCTATCTGTAGTGATCAGCTCAGTCACAGACGAGAAGGAATTGATAGCTACCAGAACCAGACACAGTACAGTATAACTAGTAGAGCTCAATGACTGAGAAGCTAAGCTGTCTCGTCTGGAAATTCTGTCGTCTGTGTGTATGTATGTCTCTCGACTACTACCAGGAACGTGAAACCTGCAGGGACGAGAACGGAGTCGATAAACTAACTAGTCCAGAATCCATCCATTTCTCTCGAACCTGGTCGACCATCCGGTCTTCACCCCTGGCCTATCTAATTATCGAGGTAGCTCGATCCTACGACTAATTGATTACTCTATAGAGCTTGCTGCCTCTCTAGCAAGCCCCATTGCTGAAATTAATTATTATTACCCATGGGAAGAACCAGAATAGGCCGGGTGCACGTGCTGCTTTGCCGCACCACTCTCATTCCCGAATGTACCATACCAATTGACCACTGACCATCTCCCAGCGACGCGATAATAGGAATAATCAATGGTCATGACTCTACTCTTCTTTTTTTTTTTTTGCTGTTCCTATGACGCTTTGTTCAGGCTGTGTCGTCCAGGTCGAGCCCCTTCGCACCCCGGTCCATCCTTAGCGCTTGCGTCAAGCGGACAGGGTAAAAGAAAGTGAGGGTGCATCTGCCAGCCAAAGAGCAGAACGAGTGAACGACAGCCCCAGAAGAACCCTGGACGACGAGCAGCATGTGCGTTCTCGAACTAGCGGGGTTCGATCATCCTCAGGTCCCGTGTGCCTGCTGGCGTCATCTGGTGTCTGGATGGATGCTCCCCTTCGCTTGCTCGATCGAAGCTTCCTGTCGCCATTGGAACGCCAGCTGGATACGAATGGCAAGGGGAGTCTTGCCGCTGACAGCCATTGAATATGTACGCGATCCTGAAAGGAAATCAAAAAGGTTTACTCGCGTCTATCTGGGCCGGATGGCGTCGCGGCAGCTGAGATCGCAGAGTTCTAAATTTATGATATCAGAGTCACAAGCCCGCGGCCGGGCGTCACCGTGCAGCCATCCTCCAGGACTCGATGGTCAGCAAATAAGGCCTTCCACGTAATCGTGATCCTCAGGATCTCCTGCGCTCGTGCTGATGTCCACCAATTCCTGTTAGTACCGGGGGACTTCCGACGAAGCAGTCGCTCATAATAATAATATAACAATAATCATAGTAATAATAACTGCTGGTACGTTATTATTATTATTACTACGGATTGTACTACGAACTACGAAGTACTCCACATATGGGGACGCAACACGCAATGAGACAAAAACACTAGCTGACGTTTAACGAGATAGTCACACAATATGATATCGTACGAGGACAAACACCACAGTGGATCGTGCTGCGGAACTCGAAGTGTCGAAAGTCCTCGGGCGATTTATAGAGAGCCGTCGACGATAACAGATTTGTCAATTGGAGTCTTGCCTGGCTGATACGCTCTGACTCGGCAGGCTGCTAGTTCGCGCTCGTCTCAACTAATCATTATTATTATTGCCTGGTAATAAAATTACGGTCATGACGGATGAGGGAGGTACTCTTCTCTGCTGTCCGGAGAGTAATTTATTAGTATTACTCGATGAGCAGCATCGGGAGAGACAAGCCTGCAGTGGGACTAGGTTGCGGAGTGGGCTCTTCGGGAGCTTCACTGGACCAGACAAAGGAGAGAGGATGCTAGATCGAGCAAAGACGCGATGGGACCCATCGGTTTAGTTGTTTAGCAACTTCACCAGACTCAAATTGAAGGTTAGTCTCGACGGCCCGTAACCAGAAGTGGACAGCGACTCGCTATGCCTGCCAATTTGCTGGGGGCGGTTATTCACAACCAAACTGGCCCAGCCGCGACGCCAAGGACGAGCATTGTCCACGACCGAAGACTCCAGTATTGGTATGGCTGTTATTATTATCATCTTGGCCCGTGGTTCGTCTGGCAGTGCCGCCCAACGGCTCAGCAGGGAGCTTGGATAACCAAGAGGTCCCTGCAGTGTGCCGTCAGACAGGGGGTTCTCGGGATGACATCCACTCACTACGGAGTATTCATCCTCTTCGTTATTCTTCTTTCATTTTATGGTATGGTATTCTCCTTCTCAGACGCCTGGTTTCACGCAAAGAAGAGCGAATCGATGTTCCCAACCGCCTTCTGCGGAGGAACCTTGCCGCAGTTGTTGCTGGTCGAGATTACGATCTGGCAACGGGGACAGAAATTAAGCAGACATTAATGGTCGTCTGGTGAGGATGATCCGGTAAGAAGCCGTGAGACTTGAAAGAAAACAGTAAGACTCCGAGGGTTGGAATGGAGATAATGGCTGCCGAAGTGGGCTGGAGTGGCGCTAACGGCAGAGCCGGAGGTTGCGCTCGCAGGTCTGAGCTCCGACCGAACGCAACTTACTCAAGCCACTAACTACTCCGCACAACCTGCAACGCGCGCCAATACGATAATCGGGCGCTTGAGGAGCTCGTGCTCGTGCTCTTGCGGAGAACCAGCACGGTAAGTGAACTACCCTCTTTACCTTTTCGGTCGTTCAATTAGTAGCAGTTAATTAGTTACTCACTATTGCAGTACAGTAATTAATCGCCCTGCTGGGTCCGTGCAATGGTTGTTTCGCTTGGTGAAACTGGAGGAATTTGAGCTGCACAAGAGTCTAGAATCGGATTTCAGGGGGTCAATATGACTAGCGACCAAGTGGGTGCACGAGAAACATCCGATGATTATCTTCACGGTATCTATCCCAAATGGTAGTCAGAAAGAGTCTACCATATTCAGGTACTCCGTACTTGAGTCCCTCCGATGGAACATGCCAGAGCACCCATCTGATTATCATCATTGCTCTGGACTATTCCGTATTACAGACTACGGATAACTAAATACCATACGTACTCGCCTTGACTCTGGAGACAGCTAGCTAGCTCTCTCCAACCGGAGATTCCGACCACTCATTCACCTTTCCCGTCACCACTCTGCCGTGGTTTCCACCCTTCGCTTCCTCGAGAGGCGGGGCTTCCGGGGGATTCTCTCTCAAACTCAGCCCGTGGAAAGCATCTGCAGGTAATAATATGGATTGATTAGTACAAGGTGCCTGTTATTGCTCGTCTGGTGGTGGATGGAGCAAGAAGTGGATGGCCGCTAGTCTCGAATTAACTTGTGCACCGGAATGAGCTGCTGCTTGTTTTGTCGTGGTGCAGCCTGTGAGGTACACAGCGGAACAGCCCTTGGCCTTAGCGTCGCGTCCTCGGCAATCAAGCCAAGACGTGGACGCAGCGCTGTCAGGTCAGCCAGTCGCCAATGTTCCAGTGAGCGTGACGTTCGAGAGCTTTCCTGTTTCCGACCAAGCTTGTCGAGGAGTGATTACTCCGTATATCCACTCGATTGTGCTGGCTAACGCGTACCTAGGTAGACATCTCCCTTTTCTTGCATGTGTCTACGAAGAGTCCTCGGGTGTCTGTCCCGACTTGTACTCCCTCTCTCTGCCCCTATGGATGATATTCATCCCGTCAAAGAAACTATTGCGTGGTCGGGGAATATCGCTAGTAGATCCTTTGCAAATATCGATCCTGACTGCAGGTTCTCTCGTAGAGAGATGCCGTTCAGAGCAACGACCTTTGACTATATACACGTCTTGCCACGGATTCGTTTGATTTCAACCCTCTTGCATCACTCGACATGAACTAGGACCAAATAGTGTCTGCACGATGGTGACCTGACAGCGGGCCGTAGCTGCCGCTGTCAATCGATTTGAGTCTGGCCTGGCCGTGGATATCTTCCTACTGGATGCGGGTCCAGATCGTAGTCAACATTGTAAGGAAAAGAAAAAAAGAAAAAACAGATCGAAACAGAAGCAGAAGCAGAAGTCGACCAGACTTCAATGACGCATTAAACGTCAGTTTATCTCATCTTTTTGCCAGAAAAAGATACGATATACCGTCATTGTCGATCTCTGACGAGTCAAAGGGTCTCTCCATACGTGGCAGAGCCATTGTCCAACGGTAGAATTTTATACCTGCCCAGCAATATGCGGGAGGCTCTTGTGTGTGGTTGCTTATTTGGAAGCATAACTGCCGCTCGACTACTGTTAGCTAGTTCAGCAGTCTCTATCTAGGCCTGCATAAGCAGGCCCTGAGGCACCCCCTGTCCGAAGAGGTTCGTCCAACGGCCAACGGCTTGCCTGCATATTGTGCCAGAGTACAAACGACCGGCCATCTAACCGAACATCTCTCGTTGCATAATTCCCACCAGATCCCTGCTAGCCCTGCTGCTGCCTTGAGCATTTCTACTGCGCTAGCATCTCTTAAGCGATGCAGCTAGTCCATACTCATTTTTATGCAATTCACAGCGATGTTTCAACAGGCCACCCCAGGTTGCACCTAGTACCTAGTACCTACACCAAACACGCCGGTTCCCCATCCATCCTCAGATCTCCCGGAATGGATCAGCAGGAATAAAATTTTTTTTGTCCTTCCCTCCAGCTCATGTACGACTTAGCCGCTGCAGGTTTACGAAAGTTCCGGGGTTCTGAATCTGAATCGGGCAAGGATCCGGATCGAACAGGTCCAGACACACGGCTTGGATGCACGTCGTGTCCTTTCTTCCCTTCGGTGAAAAAAGAAGAAAAACTTAATTTTTGGACAGAATCTAGCAGATTATTTCGTAACTGGAGACTTATCGAGAATATGTCATATGTAATATGTACGGATATGTACATGAAATCTCCGAGGTGGGTGGCATAATTTGTGTATACAATCACTTTCTCCGGAAGAGAACTATACTTTTTAACATGTTTACGTCAAATATACGTATCTTTCTCATTGTTTGAACCAGGGTTACCCCTGCAATCAATCAATTACACGGCATTAATTAAATAATCACCCATGTCGAGAAGTCTCGTCCGCATAGACGAACATACACGTGTCTTTCTGAGTAGTACAACAAAGCTATAGTGTAACCACAATAACATAGATTCTGTTCTCTTGAGGAGAGCACCCTCGTTAGTTGTTGTTATTGCTATCGTTAATGATATTTCATAGTTAATACATCCTTGACCTCATTTGACTTGCTCCGCTGTGATATGTGTATCATGAGAAATAGGATAGAATATATCTAGATCATACTAACATGTTAACTATACCTGGCCAAATATATATATATAAATGAAAAAGAATTCCCTATAATATGTATGGACCATAAACATATATTCAGGTAAACACTTCTTCCATGCTAAAACCACGAAAAGGACCAAGGTAATTCTGTGCAGAGCCGCTGATCTCAACATACCAGAAAACAACGGGCCTCAAAAGGTATATAGATAGATAGATATACATGACACCCCATGCCAGAACTAAAGGACCATGGAGTAAACTGGATCTGAATGTAAGTCACGATGTTGGTAAAATTATACCAGCCTGCTACATACTTCACTCCTCTCTGAAATCGACTTGCAATGCTTCTGGTTTGTAAACTCCGTAACGGTGTGGGTGCAATTTGAAGCCTATGTTTATTTCTCCTATATAACTATCTAGTACAATAAATAGTTATCTATATGATATCTAGAGTATATTAGGAAACTGTAGTGATCCTACTGTGTGGAGTTCTAAAGGCGTCGTTGGGATATTATAAGAGACAGACAAACACATAGTTCACGGCCACATAATATATTAATATTTTTTCTTTTAGAGAGTACTGAATTAGTCTACCTATTTGATAGTAGAACTTAGAGCAAAGATTGCGAAATGGGCGCGACACATTCTGAATATGAATACTTGGTATAAATAGATTTTTTATTCTGTTGGTTATATTTATATTTTTGTTTCACGCGTTGCTCGCTGCATGTGATAAAAAAGTGAACTAGGATTCCCTAGAGCCTTGCAGTCTTTCTCCCTTCTCCCGCAGGAGAGATCCATGACGAGGAGGGCCAGGGAGAGATATATGTTTGGAGAACATGTATGTCTTGCTATTATGACGAAGATATATGATGATGTTAGTAGAATAATAATGGACCTACTTTCTAGAGATCATACATCTACATACACGATAATATTCTTTATAAGAGTAAGATCAGTCGTTCACTACAGGGCTATACATGCCCGCGTTGATGTCCCGTTGTAGGAAAATTATGATGCATTTAAAAATGACATTACTATTGTCGACGGCTCTGATATACGCTGGATAACTAATACTTTAAAGAGTAACATGGTAATAGTCACGGAACTATCTGCGTATATTCTTGAATAAGCTAGCTTCTGTGTATAATCGAGAAATCAACAAATATAAAACCCAGCGCCCTTGAAAAGAAACAACACTATAAACTTCTTCTTCACTCCTTCGACTTCAGCATTGCACACAGGTATAAATTGTGATTATCCCTAGGGTAATCTCTACAGTACTGTAATAATTACATAATAAAACACCTGGGGGATATTCCCTTGGTTAATACCCTGTGATAGACATTGTCAACCCCGTCTCTCCAAACCAACGATCCTCCACATGCTTTCGCGAACAGCAAAAAAAGCCCACACCTTGAGTCGAACAAGGGATCTTCTCATGAACCTCGCGAGTACGAGTGAGATGCTCTAGCCACTGAGCCATATGGGCTGTTGTACAGTAAGCTTACTTTTTTCTTGATCTAAATGCTGATAATGCCAGGGGTGCGATACAAGTAGATATAATCGAGTCACGTGATGCTACAGTATATAGTATGGAGTACCATGCGTCAAGTATTGCAATCATCCGATATATTCGAGCACGAAACAATGATACCTTGCTACGTAGATATTCTGGATTTCACTGGATTTTCTTTCCTGGACAATCAAATGATGATGATACCGATAGATGAAGTTATCTCTAACGTCGAGTATAGAATTGCGGGCCAGAACACGGTGGCCCGTGCTTGGCGGCAAACTACTCGAGCTCCGGCCAGGAACATCTTTGCACCATCGTCGATATTAATCTGGACCGACATCCCTCTGCGAGGACGCCCGCAACGATATACGACACGTCCTCATCAATCTCAGCTCAAGTATTACGGCCTTTGAAACAATACCAGGGCCTGTTTTGGCCATCGGAAGCCCGCCATGAAAGAACTCGCCAGAGCGAGCTCTTTGCTCCGTCCATCGCGGATCTACTTCACACCTCGAAGCTCACCGTCGCCATATCGATACTTCCATTCGTCACCTTCAAGATTTGCTGTGGCACATCCTATCACCGCGCATGGACCTCCCCCCAAAGCCCCGGAACCGGTCGCGGAATCAGCAGAGCGAGCAGGGAAGCGGAAACAGAAGGATGTAGAGACCGCAGACACGCCAAAGCCAGAACAGCCGCAGCCCTCGAAGGCGTCAAGTGTTCTGAAGAAACGGTTTTGGAAGGATGTGCACGTTAAGAAGATCGACGGTATGTCTTTGGTGCTTTGGGAGTTCTATTGAGAGTCGACGCAGGCTAATCCATACCAGATGGTTACCAGGTGCTGCTCGATACTCGACCGGTGCGAACGCCAGCAAAGACGAGCTTGACTGTTCCTCCTACGAAACCTCAGCTGGCGCATGCGATTGCATTGGAATGGGACCATCTGACTTCGGCCCAGCAGGCCCTCAAGCAGCATTTGATCCCGATCACGTCGCTGGTTGCTCGCGCCGAAGATATCGTCCGGGAGGATCGAGAGGGCCAGAGAACTACGAGGGACGATGTCCTGAGGACCGTCATGCGTTACCTTGATACGGATACGATTCTGTGCTGGGTGCCCTTAAAGGATGGTCCCGAGGCGGCTCTGGAGCAAGATGCGGGCAATGAGACGCTCCGACAAATGCAAGAGAGAGTCGCGCAGGAAATCATCGGCTTCCTCAGTGCTAAGCTCTGGCCGGGGATCGACATCAAGCCCAACGTCGACGCCGACAGCATCCTCCCGATCTCTCAACCGCAGGTTACCAAGGACGTGATCCGGGGGTGGATCGAAAATCTGCAGGCGTATGACTTGGCCGCCCTGGAGCGAGCAGTCCTGGCGGGGAAGAGTCTGCTGGTCGCCATCCGACTGGTAGTGGAATGGAGCGAAAACTTCCGCCACCTGCAACGGTCCGGACGGAAGCGGTTTGGCATCGAGGAGGCCGCCGAAGCGTCCAGCCTCGAGGTCCGATGGCAAACCGATATGTGGGGAGAAGTCGAGGATACGCACGACGTGGAAAAGGAAGATCTGAAGAGACAGCTAGGCAGCGTGGTGCTTCTGGTGAGCGGCGAGCGTCGCTGAGAGAGAGGGTTTCGGAGGGTGCTTCGGCGCTGTCAGCCCTGGTGGGCCCGGAACCGATAAACTGTATATTAGTGCTATCTATGGTGTACCATACCATATACCAGAATGACATAGAGTACATAAATTAGTATGTAGACGAACTCTGGAGCATATGCGATAGGGATCTCGGGGACCTGTGGCAGCAATGACGTCTATCAGCCCGAAATATCCCCGTATCTGGGGAAGAAACGAACTGCTCGTGGCGCGGATGGTATAGACTATAGGACGTCCTCTCGTTAGTTCCCTCTAGTACTCTACAAACCCATTATGATCCGATCAACGACCGTCGTTTAGCCGCAGTGACGTCTTGCGGCCCGCGGGGGATCGTCATGGCAAATGTGATTTCTCGTTGCCACCTTGGATACCCTCATTTCTGTCGCTGATCGCCATCCGTGACAGGCCAGCCAGCCTCATGCTCCTCCGCTCTGGTTCGTCTCTGGAGGAGCACAGACGCAGCGCGATCCTCGTGTATGGACGGCTCAGGCTGCTCAAGCTCTCGAAGCCTTCACGGTTCCCATGGCTGTTCTCGGGAGGTGACAAACGGTGTTCGCTGAGTAGACGCTTGGTCCAGGAGACGCTGAGCCACTGAGCCACCAGTTCCCCATTCGTGCCCTTTACCTTAGTTCACTTCCAGCCCGCTGCGGTGCCATTCGGTTCGGCTGTGCCTTGCGATCATTGATTGGCATTATTTCAAAAGCGCTGCGCGGACGATGTCTTCGTCTTCATCTGCTCCTGTCTTGTGATTTTCCCTCTCTCTCCTCCTGGAACTTCTCCTTTTCCTCCTCCTGCACGGCAATCGCTGCATATTCCCTCGTGGCCGATCTGCCTCGTGGTGAGTCGAGATGTCGGAAAAGAGCGCAAGGTGAGTACCATACTTACTGTTCTGCCTGGGTCGTTGCTGCCGTGGTACCGTGGAAGCGCTGGAAGTCAGGACAAGCTGCTGTCGTATTCCGATGCAAGTGATGAGTGTTGTCATTTCATGCAGAGGGAGATAGCAGCTGTCCATCTGCCTGTCTGTCTCGAGTGTCGCGACTCCAATTCTCCAGACAGCGGGGCTTCAAGCGCTGCACGGCCCAAGCTGCTACTTACTACGACTTAGTGGCTGGATCGCGAGACGCTCTTGGACCGTAAGGAGTCGCATGCGTGCTAACTAACACCCTCTGATCTTATAGTCACAAGCGCAGCAAGAGTGCTCTGGCGCTCTCGATCCTCCATCGCGACAAGTCCAAGAATAATGAGGAGGTGATGGACGACGGCACCAATTCTCCGCAGTCTGCGTCGTCTTCTCCCAGCGGCCACGCTTCCACTCACTCCTTCTCCATCACCAGTGGCCGAGGCTTTGGCCGCCAGAAATCACCGCAGGACATTTCCCCAACCAAGCTCTCGCCGCAGACAACTCTGGACAGTGTGCCCTCCAAGGAGGCCGCGGACGGCGCCAGACCAGAGACAGGCGGCAACGTCGAACCGAAGAACATGTCGATCGACCAGTCCGTGAAGACCTTCCGTCTCTTCGAGGTCCTTCGCAGCGGAGATACGAGTGCGATATCAAAGGTCATCAAGGAGGCCAAGGAAACTGACGGCATCAATTCCTGCGCCCCGGGAACCACCATCCTGCACCTGGCGATCCAATGCGCCGAGCCACAGGTCGTGGAATACGTCCTCTCGAACGGGGATGATCTCGATATCAACGCTCGCGACCGCGAGGGCAACACGCCTCTGCATCTTGCTGCCCAGCTCGGTAGAGCCGCCATAGTACGCGAGCTGTTGGAGCGACCTGACGTGAATGATACGATAATCAACTACCGTGGCCAGACAGCGCTCGATGTAGCGCGCACCCCCGACATCTTCCAGCAGCTTCAACTGGCCCGGTCATTGTTCCTCGATACCAGGACGAAGGAGATACAGGAGCTCGTTAGAACGTCGGCCTACGAGAAACTCGAGAAGCTTCTCGAGCAACCCCGTGTGGAGGGGTGCGTCGACGTCAACAGTCTGGAACTCGTGACAGATAGCGAGACGATACAAACGGGAGGGACGCTCTTGCATGAAGGGGCACGGAAGAAAGATACGAAACTCCTCCAGATCCTCCTCATGCATGGAGCGGATCCATTCCGCCGGGACAAGAAGGGCAAGCTGCCGCAGGATGTGACCAAGGATGACAAGACACGGGCGATTCTGAAGAAGTCCCCGGCCGCTGTGATCGCGCAGCGTGGCATCCAGGAGAAGGCCATTCTCGGCAATGCTGCCACCCAAGGCAGCCCCGAGACGGTGCTCGCGGGCAAGGATGCACGCGAAATGAGAGGCTACCTGAAGAAATGGACCAACTACACGAGCGGTTACAAGCTGCGTTGGTTTGTGCTCGAAGATGGCGTTCTGAGCTACTATAAACACCAGGGTGAGTTTCCTAGAGTCAATTTGTAGTGCTTACTCCTAATTTGATTCTGTCTAGATGATGCTGGGTCCGCTTGCCGCGGAGCTATCAATATGCGAATCGCCAAGCTACACATGGACTCGCAGGACAAGACGCGATTCGAGATCCTTGGCAAGTCTTCGGTGAAGTATCACTTGAAGGCGAACCACGTCGTGGAAGCAAAACGATGGTTCTGGGCTCTGAACAATGCTATACAATTCGCCAAGGACGAAGCAAAGGAAGAGGAGAGGAGGAGGTCGAGGAATGCAGAGGTCTTCCGCCAAATCAAGCTCGAGCAGGTCGAGGGCCGACCGTCAGACAGCGTCACGGATACCCCAAGTATCACCAGCAGCAGGGCCAACGGGAAGAGTATTGCTCCTTCGTCCTTGGGTGTGCCGACCAGCAGTGGCTCCAGGCTGAGCACACAGCCATCCCGCACCACTATGGACAGCACTACGGTGGATGAAGATGCCTCTGTCTATGCCCCGTCCTACGAGCCGAGTATTGCACAGAACGAGATGAATCGAATGTCCAGCCACGTCACCACGATTCCTGATGATGGGGACGATGAATATGCCGACTATGCCTCGAGTCGGGATGTTCAACCGGTGGATAAGGACGCTTTCAATATCACCGCCCAGTCTGCGAAGTTACAACTCGAGCTTCTTGCCAGCGTTTCTGCTTCGCTTCAGAACCAGAAGTCCGAGAATCCTAACATGCTCCTGTCAGATCCTGCGGTCGATCAGGCGCTTGTCACCTACCAGGCTGCCGTGAGCAGTCTCAACGGCCTCATACAAGATCTTCTGAAGATCGCCCGTGATCGGGATGCTTACTGGCAGTACAGGTTGGATAAGGAAGAAGATACTCGCAAGATGTGGGAGGAGAGCATGGCCCGTATCGCGCAGGAGCACGAAGAACTGCAGTCTAAGATCGGCGAATCCGAGGACAAGCGAAAGCGCACGAAGAAGGCGCTTAAAGAGGCTCTGGGAAATGCCTCTGCCGGCACCAGCCGCCCCGGTAGTCGTGGACGAGCTGAAGCACAGCTTCCTGGCGTTGCAGAGACGGAACACGATACTGCGGATGAGTCCCTTCGAGAAGACGTTCAGGAGAAGGTGGCGGTCGATGGCGAAGCTGCTGTAGCAACTGAGGTTCTCGAGAAGCCAGTGCCTTCAAGGGCGCCGGCCATCGTGGAAATCCCTGATCTTAGCGACTCCGAGGACGAATTCTTCGATGCTGTTGATGCCGGGGAGATCGAAGCCGAACCTCTAGCGGAATCTGAGGTCAAGATAGAAAAACCAGTCCCAGCAGAAGAAGGTGCCAATCTTCGTGTGGTGAAACAAGCCGAGATCAACCCTTCGTTCAGAGGCTACGAAGACCCCGTGAGACAAAAGTTGAAGATGGATGCAGACAACCGACCTAAGATCTCGCTATGGGTATGTTCCCCTTTGAATTCTGTGACCGCATTCCATGACAATTCGCTTACACATAACAGGGTATCCTTAAGTCCATGATCGGAAAAGACATGACAAAGATGACCCTTCCAGTCTCTTTCAACGAGCCAACCTCTCTTCTCCAGCGTGTTGCAGAGGACATGGAATATGCCGACCTTCTGGATATCGCCGCAGACCGTGCTGACTCGATGGAGCGTATGCTTTATGTCGCTGCGTTTGCGGCGAGTGAGTACGCCTCGACGATTGGTAGAGTGGCCAAGCCATTTAACCCTCTGCTGGGCGAGACCTTCGAATATGTCCGACCTGACAAGGGATACCGGTTCTTCATTGAACAGGTCAGCCACCACCCGCCGATCGGTGCTGCGTGGGCTGAGTCCTCCAAGTGGGACTACTATGTAAGTGTCCTGGTCTATCTTCGCCATTCCCAACACTTCTGACATTATACACTAGGGCGAGTCTGCTGTCAAGTCCAAGTTCTACGGCAAGTCGTTCGACATCAACCCGCTCGGTACGTGGTTTTTGAAGCTACGCCCAGTCACTGGTGGTGAAGAGCTCTACACGTGGAAGAAGGTCACATCTTCCGTCGTCGGCATTATCACTGGAAACCCGACCGTTGACAATTACGGCCCCATGGAGATCAAGAACTGGACCACCGGTGAAGTCTGCACCCTGGACTTCAAGCCTCGAGGCTGGAAAGCATCTTCCGCCTACCAGGTTACCGGAAAGGTAATGGACAAGGATGGGCAGACGAAATGGAGCATTGGTGGCCGCTGGAACGACAAGATCTATGCCCGTCACACTCCTGGATTCGAGGCTGAGGTGTCAGAGCGGGATCCTGAATCTGCGAAGACGTTCCTTGTCTGGAAGAGCAATCCTCGACCTAGTGGCATCCCATTCAACCTGACGCCGTTCGTGGTCACGCTCAATGCTCTCCCTGAGCGTCTGAAGGAGTACCTTCCACCTACGGATACTCGCCTCCGTCCCGATCAGCGGGCGATGGAGGAGGGCGAGTATGACTTTGCCGCTACGGAGAAGAACCGTGTGGAGGAGAAGCAGCGAGCCAAGCGAAGAGAGAGAGAGATGAAGGGTGAAGAGTATTCTCCCAAGTGGTTTACCAAAAACAAGTGTCCTATCACTGGCGAGGAGTTCTGGGTTTACACCGGCAAGTATTGGAAATGCCGGGAGGAGCATGACTGGAGTGCTAGCGAGGATATCTTTTGATCGTGCCATATGGCATACATACCTTTCATTGTGTCATTGCATTGGATGGATGATACAAGAAGATCCATCTTATACTGGGTGGACCGGCAGTCCGGTCCGGGGAAGAGTGGGAGTCTGGCCTATACAGATTATGTAGACACCCAATAGATTTCCTCATCGTCGAATCAGTAATATTTCATCCTGTTCCTGCATTTTAGTATAATAATTAATGTAATTAATTGCCTTCTGAAGTCGTGCAGATCCCGGTCACGTGGCGAGTATCCGTTCCGCCCGCGGTCTCTCTTTTCGTAACTTATTATTATAGCGATTGTCCCGCCGCCAAAACGAAAGCTTCACGTCTCGAGGCCCATTCCTCGAACAGCAGCTTGCACGATGCGGGCCGGCTTCACCTGTGACCGCTGCCTGCAGAGCCTGCGGCTCAGCGTTCGAGCCCAGGTCTCCAACGTGCGTCCTGGATATGTATCAGGATCCAGGCGGAAACATCATCTGGCGTCTCCGATTGCTGGAGGGTTAGAATCGCGACAAAAGAGCCGCATACAACCGAAGGAATTGCAGGAGTCTAGCAAACGATTGACGTCCTCAGCTGCGCGGCCGCGAGTCCAGGCTGGCTCTGCTGGGCCATCCCAGCATCTCAACGAAGCCCGAACTCTGCTCAAGCCGAATAACCTCTTCCATCCATTTTCCAAGTCGCCCGCCCACGCCATTCGACAACGCGCCGAGTTCATCAAGCAGAATGCCTTCTGTCCTCACCCAAGCCATCAGCAGACCCGTCTCCCGGATTCGCCGCACGACCCAGAAGCGAGAAAGGATCCGCACGGCGCGCTGCCTCCAGCCCATTCGCACTTCGAGTGTCCGGACTGCGGAGTGCCAATATACTGCTCGGAGGAACACTGGATGGACGATTTCGAGGCCCACCTAGAAGTGTGCGAGACCATCAGACAGATCAACGAGGATGACCATGATTTGCATTCGGGACGTTTCTTTCCCGAGTTCAGCTATCCGGGACCGCAAGATGATAACTTCGTGATCAACATGACCAATTGGGATACGTTTTTGTACACACGGGAGTTCGAGGCTATCAATAATGATAGGAGCATGCGGCAAGTCACCAGGATGCTCACTTATCCGATCACTGTCGGCAGTGTGTTGCATGAACTCAGCCCTTACGGTATTAAGAAGGGTGGAAGGCTTACTGTTGAGGGTCTGAAGAGCATGGCTGGTGGGTTCAATTCAGAGTCTCTGCTGGTTTGAAAAATATTCTGTAATGCTAATCTATGACTTTAGCCCTCCGATATACTCTCCATCCTCCGAGGACTGGCGAAGGAACTGATATCGCGGGTCTGCGTTTGAAGGCACCACCGGTCCGGATTTTCATTCTGGGAGCTCGTGCTGAGTCTTCTCTTCCGCGTGATGTTTGGCTGCAGCTGACACACATGTTTCCGCGGGCTATCATCCAACTGATTTTCATCGGACCGGAGGCAATGGCAAATCGCGATTCCGAGTTCCCTCTCCCTGAACGGACGCCCGCCAACCCGTTCGGTGGAATCGTGGAGGACCGTCTCGGTCCCCAGATGAAGATCACCACCTACGTTGACTACTTCCACACGATGCACCAAGCTCAGTACTTCCATCCTTACGATCCGTACTTTGACTGCTTCATGCTCTTCCACCCCGGTCTCGGCCACCCGGCCAGCTCGTTCGAATGGGCAGAGACGCTACCCCAGCTGCTCGAGACCAAGGTTCCGATCATCTGCACCGGATACACGCAGTGGGACATGGACCGGGATATCAAGTGGGTTCACGAGAAATGCGCCGGTGAATTCGACATTCTGCTTGAGCCCGGCGAGAACATCTTCCGCAGTCTCCGATGGGATCTGAACGATCTCGACCCGCATGATGTTTCCTGCGGTAACTGGGGTATCTGGGCCTTCCGGGGAAAGAGGTATGTTATCACACCAGCCCACCAACACGGCCTTTGATGATGATGATACTAATAACAACCAGATATGAGGCCACCTACAAGAATGAATAAATGCGAAGGAAGCATGTGATGTGACGTCTCGCTCTCTTCTCCTTCTCATCGTGTATTGTATGTATGTATGTACTGTATTGTATTGCGTTCACAGGGTATGATATGATATGATATCTTCCTCAAACAATACCAACCTCGATTTAACATCTGCCTTCTCTTACATGTTCATCGATGTGTATCATAGACATCGTGGTCTTATGCTGTCTATTTCTGTCCATCTACCATCTCCACGCTGGAAGGGATTATTAGCTTCTAGGGCGGAGTTTTCTAGAAATCAAAGGAGTAGTCACCTAGTACCGTTTGTCGTAGATATGAATTAAACTCATGAGAATAACTTAACGGATCCCAAGAAACAGCAAAAAAGCCACGGCTGTCAGCAAGTTCAGGCTAATTAGGGCAGACCAGATCTAGAAATCATACTCCATTGATCAATATAATAATAATGGATACCCATACCCTCACTTTTCAAAACAATCCTGAAATGGCAGATCATACTAATTGGTCTTGGTAGTTACAATCTCACCTAACCAATCGAGCAACTCTGCAGGATCCGGAACCTATTAATGTGATATGCAATATAAATAATATGTTAACTACTAAACACTCTCGAACGGTCACTCGAAGAGAAACACGACTACCTATGTATGATTACTACTTATTACCACCATCTAAAGACCGCAGAGATGTAACCGAAAACCAAACCCGAACCCGAATCTTGTCTTCATCTTGAGATAGATAGGAAAGACGGACGAAATGAACAGGAGTCTGAAATGAAATTGGATTCGAATCGTCCTCGACCGTAAAGTCATAATAATAGAAAGAAGATGTTATCGAGAGATAAGAATTATATATATACAAACAAAAAGAAAAACAAAAAATTGTAATCCGTACTGTCGTTAGGGTAACGTCCCAAGGAACAGGTCAAGATAGACAAAACCTAAAGGAGAAAGGGCGCTTGCTCTTCAAAGTATATAAACATGCACGCACACGGGATGAAGAGGAATAGAACAGAAGGGTATAATATGTGTGTGCGTGATGATAAAAGGCGTAAGATAGAAGTCGTGAAAGGTATAATAATAGTAAGATAAAAAAGCAAAAATGAATTTCATTCCATTTCCATTCCATGTCCTGATTTGGGTTTTTGATTTTCTGTTTTGCTCAGGGCTCATAGATTTCCTCTCCTCCCCACGCTTGCTAGTATCCTTCCTGCTCCTTCTGGGGTATAACGATACAAAACATCTTCACGTCCTTGCTGCTCCTTGCCTATCCCGATGAGAATTCCCGAATTCTAATTCAAATCCAGTCCAGTCCCGTAGATGGTTTCCGTCTTGTTTTACTTTTTCACTCGGGAGTTTACAGCATAACAAGACCCGCGACGGCAACAACACCGGCCATCATGGCGGCGCCGGCCACGTCGTGACCGGCAGCAGCGCCAGTGGCAGCAGGCGAGGAGGAAGCAACGGAGGCAGCTCCAGAAGCAGCAGAGGAAGCAGGCTCGCTGGGGGCCTTGACGGGGTTGCTTGGAACGGGGATGGTCGAGTTCCAGCGGCCTGCAGAAGGAGTGAAGCGCGGCGCACCAGTGCCAGTGGAGGCGATGAACTTGTGCACAGGAGTCGACGACGGAGAGGGAGTGGGAGTAGGAGTGGGAGTGGGCGTGCTGCTGTGAGCGTTGAACACTGTGAGGGTCACAGTCGAGGCAGCAGCCGCAGGCTCAGCGAGCACGAAGGGAGAAACAGCTGCGCAGAGCAGGAGGATAGCCTTGTTGAAGATCATCTTGATTGAGGTTTGAGATTGATGTCTTGTTCTTGACTGGTTTGTTTTGTGTGTTGTTGATATATAGTTCTCGCGGTGATGCGTTTCAACGGCCGGAGAATCCTTGACAAGTAATCGGTTGATTAAGAAATTTGATACCCGTATAGGTGAATGATGAGACTATGCGATCGATTGTAGATAGATATTGATTTCTTTGTCTCGAGAATTGAATGAGCGTTCGAATGAGTGACGTTGTTTGGCAAAAGAGTGACACAAGCAGTTGCTTGGAAGATGTAAACGAGTGACGATGGAGTTGAGATCACGGTCTCAAGAACCAAGAAGAAACAACGGCGCGCTCAAACGAAGCATGGGAAAGGGGGACCAGAGAGGGAGGAAGGGGACGTTAAAGCAAAATACCGGCGGCGCCAGGGGTTGAAGCTCCGGGGGAACCCCAGCCAAGGTGCAACTGGGACAGCATCCCAATTGCGATCTTGATCTTGCGCTTCATCTTCCCATCAGGCAAGGGTGACGAATCAGAAGGTTCAGCCGGCGAACTGGTCGCGACAAGGTGACTGGAGAGAGGCCAGCGCCGAGAACCTTCTTGTCAGCGCCATGGTGAACGATGCCAGCAAGTTTATCTTGGCGAGGATGATCATTGGAACATGGCCGGTTACATCTACTAGACAAGTTAGCATCGCATACCACCAGGGCTCGAAAGGGGGAAGATCGGTACCTGGCTAAATGTGACGCTTATTTAGTCACCGGCGCGGCGCGCGTGCGAACCCCGGTCTGAGTAAATAATAAAAAAGGGGGCTCGCGAGGAACGAGCAATAATAATAAGAACCGCGAGGGACAGTGGATTAACCACCAGCACAGATCCCAAGTGTCAGCGTAGTCTCAAGCTGACCCGCCCTCTAGGAAGAGTAGATAAGTTGGACGAAGATGGTCAGCAATAATGGATGGGGTCGGCTAGGGACCGGTGTCAATCAAGGATCGCGATCATCCTGTCTCATCACAGACCAGCGATGCGCGAGATAGCAAGGCACATCAGTGCGGTCGCTAAGTATGAACGACCAGTCCAGACCTGGAGATCATCCAAAACCCCTCCATGCCGTGCTTGTCGATGGAGTATGGTCCTCTCTACCAGTAAGTACGGTATGGAGTACTCTATGACCCCGTCCTTTGCAACGCAATTATGGTAGGTCTTGTCGTCGAAAGTCATCGAAAAATGGGACGACGATCAGGAACGCAACCCATTCGGGTTCTACCGACCACCGCGAGCAAAAGACAATGGCCGTTAGGGTTTGATTATCACGGTAGCAACCGAGGCTCAGATCCGAACAGCCAGCATCTCCATCCCAAACAGGAAAGTAAGAGCCTCAAGAGGTATGAATTAACTTTGATAGACTCCAACGGCATAAACTTATTATGATTAAAAACACGGGAAAAGAGTGGACCATGCGGTCAGTTGACGGGGGCGAAAATACGGAGGACTCCGAGCAGCTTCTTGGCTTCTTCAATGGCACAATTCCACTGGCAGATATTGAGCACAGGCTGCGCACGAGGCATCTTTGAGAGTTGAGCCTAACGGCGAGAGTAATTACTGATCGTCGCTCGGTAGTTGAAAAGTCTGTGGACTTCATCTCCGGTCTGATTAAAGGTCCACTTTGATCCTGATTAGATCGTAGGAAACTGCCCAGCAGGGTAAACAGACTACTCCGTAGGACATCCAATCCATGGGAACGCGCTCGGGGTTGCAATCTCCATTGCTGGGACTAACTATCCTGCGCGCCTGCATAGCATAGCGATGGACCTGATAATTACGATCAGCTTGAGTCCCAGATCCGATCGATGTTATCCATACAAGCACCTGCGTCGTGTGAGAGGGAAGAAATTCTAGAATCACCGCAGGGCTGTCCGGAGTACATAGTTCAGAGCACAGTTCAATTGAGGGGAGATCATAAAATGTCGGTGTCGAGCACGCGCTTTGATCTCTATGCTAACAGACGACCGAAACAAGCGAGGCCTGGTGGTTTAGTATGGCCATTTCTCTCGTGTATTCGTCGACGGTTCGACGGATGGTGAATAGCTGCCCAAAGCTTTCAAGCGATCGCCTAGCACTGCTTGTCCTAGGCTTAGTTTCATTAGTTTTCAGTTCTAGAATCGAGTGAAGACCTGCCAGATAGACCTTCCTGCCGCTCAGATAATTTCCCCGCTGGTGTTGTTATTCCGTGTTGGCAGCTTTGGGGTATGAACGGGCCAAAACACTTGATTATTAGGGAGGAGAGACGGGAAATGCGATACACAGGCAGCTTCAGACGGCGTGAGACCTGTTTCAGATCAAACATCTCAACGGCTAGTCTATGCCCCATTACCTACCCCGTACTCTATCCATCCACGAGTGGTGGTTGTCTTTCTAGAGTTAGAGTGCTTACCTCTTATGCCAAACGGGATAGGTCCAATCGAAGATTCTCATGTGACAAGATTCTATAAGCGAAGGAATTATACTCAACTAGTTTGACTTTCACTGGTTACAAGGTCCCTGTCTAAAGAATAAGCAATGCCATTGGCAGTAAAAGCACGACTTAGTTATTGTTTGGTTTATAGCCAGGATTGGTTGTTCTATGGAGCAACGGATATCCGTCGAGGATCATATTCATATAGTCATAATTGTTTCGCGTACTCTCCCCCGCAAACGTCCATGGTATCAAGTGTTAAGAATCGCCAAGGAGCCACCAGCAAAATTATAAGGAATTATAATCTCTGAAGCGTCTGACTCGCATAAGGGGCCCCCGTCAAGAGCAAGCTCCCACATCGAAATATATACAGTGAAGCGCAAGTCATAACGCCCAGCAACGGCCGTCCATCTGAACCTGCAGGATCAGGCGGCCAAGCATCCATATTTACAGCTATCAGAGCAGATATATCATGCCGGTGACAGCAGCAACCATCACCCAGTATCCGCTCAATTCCTGGAGGCGAGCCGTCGAGGCAGCCGAGGAACCAGACGCGGCGGTAGTTCCATTGGGCAACGTGCCATTGATAAAGATCTTCTCTGTGTCGTTTACTGTCGCCAGCCGAACAGTACTGGTATTCTGAGGCTCTGTTCCGTTCAGTAGCGAATGGAGAAACGTGCTGTTGTTGTTGTCATCGCATCCGCACTCAGAGTATTGCTGGCATAGGCATTCCACCGGCCTCGACTCGTTCCGGTGCGTATAAGGGCTGATGTAATGGTAGGGATGGATGTAAGGATATGCGTAGACGCCAGAGAGCCAGATCCCGGGGAAGAAGGCCACAGCTGCAACAGGGAGCAAAACAGGTGACAGGCCAGACGGTGAGCGTCGTCCTGCAGTATATGGAGTCCTGGCACCGCCAGCGTAGTAGGCTCCGCCACCATAGCTCCGTGCTGGCCCTGAGCCGCGAGACGAGGTGCCTCCAGTGTTGCTGTAGACAATATATCAACATCATGCCGCGGAACTAGATTTGAGGTTAATTATTACCTGGTCCGTGAGGTCCCTGATGATCCTTTCGGACTGCTGCTGCCACCACTGGATCCTCCACTTCGTCCTCCACTGCTAGAACCGCCGCTTGACCCCCCTCCTCCTCGTCCTCCTCCTCCGCCACCTTTCCGTTTCTCAAGGTCCGGAGCGTCATAGAGCTCAGAGGGGAGTGTTGAAACTAGATCCGCATCGCGCACGGCAAGATCTAGTCGTGGAATCGAGATAGGAGTGACATTGGCAGGGAGCAATAGCAGCAGGGTGCTGAGAAGTGTGACTTTCATGATGACGGATATCTTTTGCGAACGTCACCAGCTGGTAGATTAAAGCTCGTGCCAGGTGATGTTGAATATCCGATTCAAAAACAAAAAGCAATTATGTAGACCGAAGACATAAAATAGCCAGGAACCTCTTACACGCCACAGATCCTGCAGGGATCAATTAGAGCCTCGCGGCTGTCGCTGAAGATGATGCAAGTTGAGAGGCGACGGACGGGGGTATGATGAAGGTCCCCCGTATATATACCACAGATCGGTCTATGGAGGTAGACGCAGGCAGCGGTGCGGTAAGCAAGGAGAGACGCTCAACCATCCACAGAGTTCTGACCGATCCTGCGCGAAAATTGGATGTTTTCCATGAGATCCATGGCGACGACAGGTCTTGGTGTGCGTCTACTGGAGCTGTCCCGAAAGCCTCCCGCGGCAGATCTCCTGAACTGGAGCCGGAGCCGCAGAGTCTGCCTTGCACTTCAAAGTTACTTCGCTTCTCTTCGCTTTCGTCACATTTCACAGCCACACCCGTTAGATACTTGAGTACAGCAAGTGGATAGGCTCAGTTCCTGTGGCGGTGTAGCATTGCAGTGCCACCAGGTCACTGGATCAGAAGTATCTCTCTTGGATTTGCGCTTCTGCACAACTCTGTGTTAACTATCGCAGGCTAACTAGCGCACCATGGTATCAACATCTCCATCGAAAGACTCAACTACACAAATAGCAGATTATCTACAGACATAGCGGAAGCAACGCTTGACCTTATCGCAAAGGGCACCAGCCACAGGTGGGGGGTTCTACAAGCTTTCGATCTGTAACTTGTGGAGGTGGGGGCGCGTCATGATGTGGAATTGTGGAATGTTCGATTAACTTTCTCACAAAAGTCATCTGAGGCTGAAGCCGTACCTGCAGACTACGATCGAGAGAATACTGTATCAGCAGACAGGCTCGGAGGATGCTTTGACAAGCCCGCAGTCTGTGCGCAATTATGTGTTATGCATAGATACCATTCATGGCGCATGATCACGAAGAGTGCTAGTACCAAAGGAGTGATCGAAGATGCCAGGCTCAAATGTTTCTTGGTCGTACCAGAGGACGGTACTTGGGTTCCCACATCTGGACTCGAATCCACTCCTCCAGATCAGCCTCATCTTGCGGGATGTCTTTTTCCTGTGCTAACCCCTCTGCCACCGCACTCTGGATGACAGCCTTGGCAATGTGCACGCTAATTTCTCTCACATGCACAATGTCAGGTAGCAGGGGCTGGTTGGGGTCCTGAAGGGCTGGTGACTGAGCAGCCAATGCCTTGACGGCCGCCACGAGCATCTTGTCTGACAGCAGGCGGGCTCGAGACAGGACGACACCCAGTCCAATGCCCGGGAAACAGGTGGAGTTGTTACACTCCGCTGGAAAATGACATTTATCAGCGGCTGTGATCGACCCTAAATCTGCTGAAACTTCATTGTGGAGACCACCTACCGACTTCATATTTAGTTCCGTTGTATTCCACGGGGGGAAACGGACTGCCTGTGGCTATGAGGGCTCGTCCTTCTGTCCAGTCGTTGATATCCTTGGGCTGAGCCTCGTGTAGTCGTGTGGGATTACTCAATGGAAACACGATAGGGCGGTCGACATGTTTGGCCATCTCTCTGATGACATCCTCGGTAAATGCTCCTGGTTTGGTCGACGTTCCGATCAGCACATGAGGCTTCACAGTTTTGACAACGGACAACAGATCAGTCTTCTCCTTGTCCGGCCATTCGGAGTCGTCCCTGGCGAAGGGGACTTGTGCTTGTGTTAACTTGTCTCCGTGAGACTTGAGAAGCAACCCTGGCTTATCCAGACACCTGCGATGGCTAGTTAGCGTGGTGTTACCGTAAGGAACTATTACATGGGAATGCAGACCATATCTGTTTGGATGCTTCCTCTTTTGACTTTTTGCTTTCCGTGGCGATGGCGTCTGCAATTTGCGCTGCAACTCCAGTTCCTGCAGATCCAGAACCAAAAACCACCACTCGGACGTCTTTCAGGTCGACCTTGCTGACATGCAGTGCAGCCATGATAGCGGCCAAGGTGACGCACCCAGTCCCTTGGATATCGTCGTTGAAACATGATATATGTGGCCGATATTTGTCCAGCAGTCTCTTAGCATTGTGCAGACCGAAATCCTCACTATTGCTATCAGCCTCAAAAACAAACACAACAGTTAGACGCAATGGGATCCTACAAGTGAATATAAGCATGGGGGAATCTATTTCTCGCAGATTCCACGAATTTGTCGACAAACTGATCGTATTCCTTGCCCCGGACTCGTCGTTGTCGCAGACCCAAGTACAGCTCATCATTAAGCAGGTCCTCATTCTGGATATGTCAGTGTGGATACAGATAGAGTGACAATGGTCCATTTACATCAGTACCACAGTCCAGGACTACAGGAAGTTGTCTGGATGGGTGAATTCCTGCACAGAGCGTAGTAAGGACAAGCTTGGCAATCGAGATCAGGATTGCCCCCACGCCTTGATCACCAATGCCCAGGATCTAGCATCAATCGTTAGGCGTGTTCCCAGATTAAATATCGATTGCAACCGACATACCTCCTCCCCATCACTGACGACAATATAGTCGATATCTCCCTGAAACCGGGATAAAATCTCATCTACCTGATCCTGGTCGCCGATATTCAGATAGCATCCTTCCGGCCTTCTGAATATCCGAGAGAAGTTCTGGATCGCGTCACCTTCCGTGGGCGTATAGATCACACTGAACATCTCCTTGATATGGGTTTGTATAAGCTAGATCAACCAATATCAGCTTGCAGTCATATACGGAGTAGTAATCTCTCCAAGAGACAGTGAATACCTTGTAATACAACACCTCACTCTGCACCTTCATGCTGTTCATAAACGTATTCTTCGCCAAGTCATCGGGACGACTGCTATACTGCTGATACGCCCTTGTGACCTGTTCATCCAGCGTCTGCACATTCGGCGGTAGAAGGCCATGGAGTTTGAACTCCCTGCGCTCCTCCGGCGGGAACGCAGACCCTTTATTAAAATACGAGTTATGCAAAAGACCCGTACCCTAATCCAAGGTTAGGTTATGTGTATATACTCATTTCATTTTTCTTTCTTTGATGCTAGAGTCTATGTGACGAGACAAGACAACTCGACTCACCTCTAGGGAACACTCAATCGGCCCCGTCGTAGCGCGAGGGAGATGGCCGAATTTCGAAGCCGTCACCTCCTTAGACATCGAAGCGGCAGTGCGAATACGCTGTTTCTTGCTATCGAGAGTGTATCGAGCCGGGACAAAAGTGCGTGATTGGCGATCTGCTAGTCGAACCACGGAAGGGCGTAGAGCTGCTGCGAAGCGCATTATTTACAGAGAACGAAAGACGACGGCGCTCATGCTCCTTCGACAAGAAATATCCCAGATCCCTTCACGATGCCCGATATGCTAGATCTAGAGCGAAGCTTCCATGCCCAAAGAATTGTCAGATGCCAGGGTAAATATCGTGAATCGGCCGAATGAGAGCGCTTCCAACGTCATGACGGAATGACGTAAGGCAGCAGGGAACTGCGCGCATCGTATGATCTTCTTTTCAGGAACACCAACATTTGTCTATACCAGTTCTAGAGTAATTAATACAATTAATTAAAGATGGCTATGGAATGTAGGTTGATAGTTTGATCTAAAATTAAATAAGTATAAATGCGATTTGAAGCAACTGGCTGTTGCATGGAGAACCCAGGACCTCGCTATCTAGAATATCCCTGTCATGCAAGCAAAAGAAGTCTCTGGAGACCGGTGCTGCCATCGGTAGCAAGGCACCGCATTTGCTCCCGGTCTCGATAGATATTCTCGATGTCTTCCGCCTTCCCCGATGCATGTAGTATCCTAGCAATCGCAGCATGTATATCTAAAAGAACTGACTGGGCAGATCACAGTTTCCATGGTTCTCAAACTTGACGATTCGCTGATTATTTATATTTGGAGAAGTTAACTCGCGAAACAGACCGCGTCGGAACCCAGAGTATGTTCGGATTTTATAGGTATTTGCTTCGCCCTAGTTCTGTTAGTATGGATCTCATTGGAACTTTGCCTATACATACCATTGATTCAAGGGCAAGCCCAAGATTTCCGAATACCGAATGAACTGCAGACACCAGAGTCATGGCATTTTTAGGATCACTGATGTTATCAGGGCCGATCTGTGCAACTTCAAGGATATCTGGGAAGAGCAGATATAGAGCAGTCCAGCAAGGACACTTTTTCCAGAAAATTTAAATTTGAGGGGTTCTGACCGTTTAGATAATGAATACAGATACTAACCTATTCATAAATTTTATACTTCCCAAGGGAAACGATATGATGTGGGCAAGCTCAGTATCCAAAATACGATCGCCCAAGATTTCTTCAGGAACTTTGCCCCTTGCAGCCTCATCTCAAAAACCGGTAATAACACAGCGGTAATTATCTCATTTAAGGAACAGCTGTTTAATGCTGGTTGGTCTTTTCGAGAACTCGACTGTACCATGTATGCATATTAATAGTATTCGGTTGGTACCGAGTTCGTCAGCATTAAGTTCTTCTAGATCTGATGGCGCCGATGGAAGCGATGCACTCAATGGTAGGAGGGATTCAAGAACATCCTCATCCATATTGGAAGACAGTTAAATAGACTCAATCTGCCAGAAGAGGAGCCGAAAGATATGAATGATGATCAATGATCATCGAGGTTCATTCGTCAATCTAGATTGGTGAATGCCTCGTCGTATTTAGGCAGACAAGATTGGTGACTATATTTCCCAGTCGAATGACATAGCGGCAATAGACATTTCTAGGGATAACAGAAACTACCAAGCTGAAGACTGTTGTACTATAAGATAAGTTGGATACAGTACTTAAGGCAGTAGGGAAGACTCCGGGTTCTTATCGGGATTCTGCCAAAGGCGGTCAGAGCGACCAAAATAGACTAGCTTCTGCTGGATTTCTTCACATCGCGAAAATATTTCTTCACGGCACTAACAAATATTATATTCACAGACCATTCCTGGTCGATCTCTCAAGGCTGGAAATGCGGAACAGCAGAACTCATGTTATCAAGCAATGTGCCAACTGACAGACCATGTGCTAGTTACGACTAATCTCTCCACAGCAGCCGCCAAAAACGAGAAAGGAGGATGAGGTTTCATCAGGATAGAAAATGGGCGAGCGGACTTTTGCGAAGCTGAAGCTGCCCCTAATGGATTCAGGAGTCCATAAAGTCAATACGCATGTGCCAGTAACCTCTATTCTGGAGTCTGCTGTCCAGGCGTGAGGTCACCAACTCAACACTGATGAATTGCCGTGAAGCCAACCAAATGTGACAAGACGAGAACTAATCAAGAAGAATTCAACCACAGCTCGCAATCCCCCAATCCATCTGTCCCTGTCATCTCTACATCCAGTCTCTGGATACCGAGTCTGACATCTCACGGACCCTTTCTTCGGGAAGGACAGTCGGCCCAATTTCACGTCTTGTGTCTGGGTCGACTGGAGCTGGATTGGGACGGGCCTCGTCTGCAGTTTTCTGCGGTCGAGGCCTGTTTTGCTTCAGGATTGCAAGATCAAGCCTACCATAAGGGCCTTCATAGTTCATGCTCACCGCATCTCTCTCGGGGATTCTTTCCACGAGAGCATGACTCCTTGCGCACCTACATTCTTACATCGTATCTTGTATTTGTCATAGATAATTGATAACATCTCTGTATAGCAATCTTCTCTGGGCTTTCCATAATATTGAAATACGCTCATGGTCCCGCCTAATGTAGTTGAACATGTCTATATGTCTTATTGTTCTGCTGCTAGGATGGCCCTGGCCATTCCAAGAAATATTCAGTATGGAACGTAAAAAGGCTCTCCAGACAAACCCTCTACAACTTGGACTGCTTCCCATCAACCACCTTAACAACGACCTTCCCCCACGTCTCCCTCCCTCCCAACGCCTTCAGGGCCCTTGGCACACTCTCCAACCCGACGAAACTCTCGTCCGTAAACGCCGTGCCCCTAAACTTGCCCTGTTTCACCAGATCAAAAATCCCCTTCCACACCGCGCCCACTGTCTCCTTCTCATGCTTCGCATACTGTCCCCAATGCAGGCCCACGATACTCACGTTCTTCAACAGAACGCGGTTCAGAGCCACTTTCTCGATCTTACCGGCCGCGAAGCCGATGACGAGTAGACGTCCGTTCCACGCGACGCACTTGAGACTCTGCTCGATCATCCCCACGGGGTCGTAGACGATGTCGACGCCCGCTTTGCCGTTGCCTTTTCGGTGAGCCGCGCAGAGCTTCTTGACTTCGTCCGGCCACGTGGGCTGCTTGTAGTCGATCACGTAGTCGGCGCCAAAGGCGCGCGCGACTTCGCGCTTACGTTCTGTTCCGGCCGTCGCAATGACAGTTGCGCCTTTGGCCTTTGCGATCTGGACGGCGGACAGTCCGACTCCGCCGGCGGCGGCGTGGACGAGGACCCAGTCGCCTGGCTGGACGTTGGCGCGGTGGACGAGTCCGCCGTAGGACGTGGGAGCAGTGACGAAGAGGCCTGCTGCGTCTTCGAAGCTCCAGCCTTCGGGGACGGGGAGGAGGGCGATCTCAGGAGCGAGGATGTGGGTTGCGTATGCGCCCTGGGAAGCGCCGAAGACGCGATCACCGACCTTGAATTTCGGCTTGGGTGATGCCGTGGGAGTCGCGAGGACAGTGCCTGCGAACTCGGCGCCGGAGACCCATGGGAGAGGCGGCTGGTGCTGGTATTTGCCTTGGATCTGGAGGAGGTCGAAGAAGTTGGTTCCAGCGGAATGGATTTCGATGAGGTAGTTGTCTGGAGACGGAGAGGGAGTCGGCAGCTCTGTGACTTTGAGGTCGAGGGGACCCTATGGTGGATGTTAGACTCTATAGTTACAAGTCGTGGTGTGTGTAACAAAGATATGAATATCAACATCGAAACAAGCAAAGAAACAACCCAAACCAACTGTACAAATCCCGCAACGACAGAAACGAAAATCCAGAACTATATTGTACATACCTTCACATACTGGCTGACCTGAATGGCACGCATTGTCCCGGTCAATCGAATCAAGAATAGATAGTCCCGATAACAAACAATCCGACACCAAGCTTCTCGATATCACTCACACGTAAACCGTGCAGATCCCGAGATGTAATATCCTCCACAGCTGTCAAGGACGGTTAAGGATGATCTCTCTCGGAGATATACCCCAAGACGGAGTACGGGGTAAGCTTGTATGTGAAGTATGGATATCAATGCAATGCCTCCTTTTCTGAACGAGTCAAATCAAATCCGCCAGAAGCAGTGAAACCGTACACCGAGATCCAGTATAGTACAGCACACCTAGGCTAAACAATCAACCGCAAGCAATCCCAAACCTAATAATATTTATAACAAGAATAAAAATATCGGAAGCCGACTCGTCAAGGCGAGATTCGGGATTCGAGACGCAGTAAGTAAGTACTCCTTACAAAAGTACCTCTGGAATCCACCAGCTAAGTCAACTTAGGCCCGCGTACCCTGCAAGCTGCTGAATGATCGCCACCGGGAGATTATCAGTGATTTTCTTCCAAGTGCGCCACCGGGAATTAACAATGCACGACGAGAAGAAGCTGCTGGTATGCCAGTGAGAGTGTGATAGTATAGGATGCGGAAGTCGAGTAAGCAATCCCAATGGTGATGCTGTTATCAATCCGCGATCCAGTCGGGAACTCGGCGAAACTGACAACCCCGCATTCCGGCCAACGAGCCGAGGTTCGTTGGTAGCATTTGGGCGTTTCGGAAATCAGAGCGATGATTCAGTTAGTTAATATTGTGGACTGCTTGATAAGAACCTGTAGGGACTGGAATAAACAACGCAGACGATTAGATCCGGCAGTCGTGACGTACTACATTCAACTCTAACCGCCTAAGTGATACACATGGTTTATAGCAATGTTACTGGCTCGATGCGATTCAGCCTAAACAATGGCCCGCGCATCTCTATAATATAACCAAGACACTAGAGAAGAGATCCGATGATTGAATGAATTGCTAGTGTATCATGACCAAGCCAAAGGCCGTATATCATCGACTCGGATAAATGATCTCCGTAAATGACACACAAGCCGCCGCAGCCAACAACTCCAAGAACCTGTGGACGAAGAACAAACGCCCGATCCATTAGATACCGATAAAACATTAATGCCACCATAACCGGTACGCCATCAGTCCCACCAGCTCATTTTTGTGAACTTCAGAGACCACTTGAGAGTTTTGTTTTTTTAAACAACAGCTTCTCGCCTCCCGGGCCAGCTGGATGTACAGAGAGAACGGGAAAACATATGACCTACAAACAAGGTCGTAAACACTGTACATGACAAATATAACTCGTCCATGGACGAAGAAAGACCAAAAGATGTGCGGATGGGTATATAGAAAACGAGCAAGTCATGCAGATGAACGAGCCGTATAGGAAACGACCGAAAAGAAAAGGACACGGGCACCTAGAAATGCACCTGCGATCTTCAGATTCCGCATATGCGCATTTCATGCGACACAGAGCCTATGCGTCGGCAGATGGCTCTATATTCCAAGGTTGCCCGATCATGCTACCGAATGGAAACGCGAAGGTCATGATAAGCGAAAGATCTCGACTCAGGTAGCAGTAAGTTGCCCGGAGGCATAGATCCCGCAGCAGTCTCACTGTGAGTGGTGAAACCAGCAGCAGTCACCGCTTCTGCCTCGTAATTCGAGAATAGCAGGCGCTCGCTGGTCCATCAAGACCACTATCCGCAGCCAGGCGGTTTGTGCACGAAAGGCTCCTGTCCAGGATACGAATACATATTCGTAGGCATCATCGGTTGTTGCTCATGAACCATGAACTGTGGCTGGGCGGGCATAGCCATGACACCAGGATCCATCATATGCATAGGCTTCTCCTGTCGTCTCCTGTCCGCCACAGGGCGTCGCTGCCGTCCTTGCCGGTCGACTCTAGCATGCCCATTCATGACAATTTCATTCGCACGTCTCCACGTCTTTCCTGCGCCGAACTCGCTCAGCGAAGCAAGCGAGGAAGAAGAGGGCGAGAAGTGCTGCTGCGGAGCAATAATCTGGCCCGAGTTATGCGTTGGCATCGACTGGATTTGGTTCCGGTAGCCCGTCATCGAGGAGACCGGTGCGGTCATGTTATAATATTGAGGTATCGCGCTGGCGGTCCAGGCTGTCAGTTCGTCCATGCCAGGATACGACCCGCCCACATAACTCTGATCCAACTCGATTTGTTGCGACCCGTTGGGCCATTGAGCGGGAGTACTGATAGAGACATCTGACGGACCACAAGTCTGAGGCACAGTGTATGTATGATTATTATACGTAGGAGCCATCATCGGCATTGCAGCCACCGTGACCGTGTTGCTGGCAGCGGTAACGGGCTGAATCTGCTCGTATGGAAGGGTAACAGCTGTGGGTACTGTCGAATACTGTTGTTGCATGACAGGAGTACTCTGGTGATACCGATTGCTGCCGTCCGGTTGGATCGTCGACGGCTGTTGTGACTCCGGCGAGGCCCAGTGGTTGCTCATATTCTGTCCGTTGAACGGCGCCGGGCTCTGTAGAGATGGCTGTTCTGGTTCGATATACCATTTATTTGGATTGTACCATTCGGTGTTGGTTGATAGTTGATTTTGCGATCCCTCTGGTTGTGATGATATTGGAGCCGCCGGTTGCTGTGTCTGTACTGGTGTTGCCGACGGATGCATCGCGGGCACCATTGATGGCTTCGTATCCTCCGGAGACATAATTTCTGATTGACTGCCATGGCTATCGTTCTCTTCGCGAGCGACCTCCTGCTTCTTCTCCTGCGGCTTCTTGCGGGTCTGTCGCGAGGGTTTGGTGATTCGCCATTTCTTTAGTCGACTGCGGAGCTGCGTTTCGCTGGCAGGCAAAGATTCACGATCAGTCTGGAATACTTTTTGCGACTTCGTGCCCGAAGCGCCCGCGCGAATATCATGCTCACCTAGGATTGAAATCCGCGGTGCGGATCTTTTTGATGACTTGCTTCAACGGCCATTCTTCCTCTGTGTAGTACTTTATGATCAACGCCTTGTTCTTCTCCCATAGTTCCGCCGGTATCACGTTCTTCATGGCTCGCGACATGGAGCCGTTGAGACAAGGGGCAAAAATTGGGGAAGGATGGGCAGGTGTCACAGTGCCGACAGACTGGAGCGTCGGGATTCAGTATATGTAAATGCAGCCTCGTGAGAGCCCATGTCCATGGATGTTCTCCTCAGCGGGCTCCGTCGGCCACGAATGTGGCTGCCAGGCGCGAACGAGCCAACTGAGCGTTCAAGGCTAATCGGGCCCCCGGGTCGCCCGTCGATTGGCCTCGCCATGTATCCAGGCCCGCGCGATGCCCGGTGAGGCAGGCCATTGGCACCCGCCAGCCTTGGAGACATTGCTAGCTTGCAACTTAGTGGGCGGCACCGGTCTGAGACGGTGCAGACGGTGCAGACAGTGCAAGGGACGGCTCTGGCCATCAGACACGTATCTCCCGCCGGCCTTCTTCTTTGAGGGGGAGACGAGACCGGGGTTGAACCTCCCCGGAGCACAGAGAGAGAGAGAGAGGCCCATCATCCTGGGTCGTCCCAGATGGGCAGGTCGATTCCCTACACGAGATTGTCCTCGCAGATGCCCACACCTTCGACCGAGTCCCTTCTTCTGCCCGCTGGGTATCGGCAGCAGCATCCTCGACTCTGCCAAAGCCATCAACCGAGCCAAAAGCCGCGAGATTTTCTGCAGGCCCGCTCGAACATGGAGTAAGCTTTTCCTAAAGGTGCTTGGCGGGATCCGGGTGAAAGGTTGCTTCCGTCATGGCGAACGAACAGATGTGATATGCCTCCAAATCAGGAATAACAACAACGATAAAGTCTCGCAGACTTCCAATTGCCGTGGTCGATGGCTCTTAGGACCCTCAGCAAGCATACTCCGATGCGATGGATACGGTGAACGGTCCATCATGTCCGCGGGTCGTCGATCCGATCCGACGCATCGTCAGTCCTCCCCCTCATACTCTAGTCCTCCGTAGTGGGCTCATGTTCGTTTGTCACGACTCACAGAGACTCGTTAAGTTCACCAGGTCGTATCCATCGCTATCCTAGCGCCTTCGCTAATCCGTCCCGGGCTCTTGGCGCACATCCATCGATCCCTGTCTGATTGCCTATCTGGGATGTAGTCCCCTCTTTGATGTGCTAGATGGAGGCGATATAGACTCGGGGAACGACCCTGGATACTTTTCCGTGGTATATCGTCGTAGTAGTGCTATACCTGTACCATATCGGTGGCTCAACCGCCCCGGTAAACCTGCTCCGTAGCTGTGGTCGAGCTCCGAATGTTTATTTCTACTGCGGATTGAATTCTGAGTTTCTGGTATTTCCTGTCGGGACTGGATCAGAGCGGCATAGTCCTCCACTGATAATCTGATCCCTCCTCCCGGGACGAGACAAGCACATATGACAGGTGACGAGCGTGTGAATGACGTCCATCCTTCTCAACTAGTGTATCTGCAGCGGCAGCCTGAGGAGGTGAGGGGTCTCAGTATGGAGTACGCCTTCGATATTCCACAATCCACATCGTAGATAGTCCCAGAGGGTTGGCCCCATATCCCATATGGAAGAACTGCTGCCTTCGTCAATTCGGCAGTGGGATACTGGCTATCCCCCAGACTACTCCGTGCCGTTAAGCGCGCACACTGAATCAAGCAGGCGGGATGGCATCCCTTGCTCCGGTAGATGGCTCAGGACACTGGTGATTGAGATCGATCTCCGGTGCAGACTGCCGATCCAAAATCACTGGGAGCGGGGTGGGTCGCCCTGGCCGGAAGAAGCAGGATAGAGCCAGAGAGTAGAACTAGATATCTACTAAAAACCAAAAAACTACTCAATGAGATGATGGCGACGCAACGCTGTTCGAGAAGGGAGCCACCTGAAGCAAACCAGCGATGTAGCGGTAAAGACAGAAGCCATCAGAGGCTGTCCGTGAGTAGCGCCTAGATCTGGTGCAAGCGCCTGTGGTATATCCAAATCCCAAATCCCAAACAGTGGGAGCAGCCGTCCTAACTCACAGGGATAGCCTGACCACTGCAGAATTGTAGTTAGTCTGTTCGTGAGTCAGTTCAGCGAGGCATCACAGTTGTGCTTGACTAGTTAGCAGGTATATTATTATTATCACCCGCTGTTCCTCGGTGATGCTGAGAACCGCTCTACCGGTTTAGTATACAGCTGCGGTGACTGATCGCCCCCATTTCCCAGACTATCCATGGATCGCGCACGCGGGTGCTCTCCCGGCCAGCGCCAGAAGAACGCCCCCACCAATCACACAGTCTATTAGGGCAAACGATGTGCCCTTCCGAGAGGAGAAGATGGAGCGATGTTCCCCGGCGTGCGAGACTGCTAACTCATGCTCCACGCAGCAGGTCCAGGCGGATGAATCTGAACTGGTGGCCGAGGCTTGACGCTCAAATGTCGCCGAAGCTTCGAGGATTTCTCGGCCAAAAGGTGGATAACTACTACTCCGGAGGGTCTGGTCTATGTAGATATGACTCCATACCGACTGGCAGATCGAGACATTGCCAAAGAAGTGTTCTCGGACGACCCGGAGTCGAGATCCTCTCTATATCTCGAGTATTATACCGCCCTCTTGAGTAGTAGTATACCAGTATCACGCCGTAGCAGCATCATTATCACCCTGGCGCAGCTCGCGTCATGGTTACGGCCGAAAGTTGACAGTAGCCACTGCACATCATGCACCTGTCGCTCTTTCAAGTTTCGACCGTGCATCGCCGCATCCATGACCGTTGAGAACTTGGGACAAGTCCGCCAGACATATCAAGACTCAAGCAGACCAGGTTGCTCGGTTGCAGGCGTAGCTGGTGCAGCACCCCCGTATTTGCAGCCCCTTCATGCACTCATGGCCTGTGCCAGCCTATGTGCACTTTCAAAGTTCCATCAATTATGCTTGTTCCAGCACCACGGCGCGGATAACGACAGGGTCAATGGGCACTAATCCATATTAGAGCCCTACTCGGCCTCTGGGGTTCTGTTGCGCACGGCTGATCTTCTAAAACGGTCCAAACAGATGGCAAGGCAACGGAAAGTAGCAGATGCAGTCCTGATCATCGATTACTCTGTACATGATGCTCGTAAAGTGTATGTCGCTGGCACCTGTTCAGAACTTCAGAACTCTAAACAAGTAAGACGCGACGAGTTCTCTCTCCTGAGCCAACTGTGCACGGACGCGTTCGAGAGCGTTCGAGGCACATTCGTGATCGTGGGTATTATTCCCATCGATGTCCCACTCAGAGAGGCGACAAAAGGACCGGACAGCAGTCTGGCTATCGGCAGCCAGAAGCGACGGGATTTGAAGGAAAATCTGATCCATCAAGTGAAGATCGACAGCCATTTCCCAGTCGAGGTCACACAAACATCCATGCTGCCTCGTGCGCCTTGCAGGTCCAGGCTGAGGCTGGGGCTGAAGCTGGAGATAGGTCGAGCGAAGAGTTAATAAAGCTAATAATAATAATCCACCACCATCACCACCAAACAGGCCAAAGTGGAAGTAAACAAACTGGAGCTGGAAAAGCGGATAGCCGTCCCAGGTTCGGATCCGCTCGTTTTAGTTCCTGGGTACCTCACTATCTAGGATGATCGTCGGATTTGCGCACTTTGCCCGCTCTGTCGGGACTCGATTGCCTTGCGGTTCTCGGATAGCCTCACGGACATCCCGCGCTGGACTGGGTCATAAAGGAGCGACAAGAACATTCCGTCTGCCTTCGACTAGATAGGACAATGCCAGATCAATCTCAGTTGCCACTCCATGTCTTGGACGATCGCCGGAATGCATGCAGATCGCCTTCAACGGGCTGTCAAAACAGGGCCTTCTATTACCCCAGCTGGACTCATCGTACCCGGAGACGCGGACCGTCCCATGTGGCATCTCTCCCTTTGATAGCCTGTTTCATATTCATCTAGTTTTCATTCAACAACATCATCTACTATAAATCCTGGTGGATATTAATGACGATGGGATCGAATGGGATGGATTCTTCAGCTTATGACTGCACCGCTCTCACGGAAATGACCACATGGACTGACCAGGATCCGTGAGATCCAAACTTACCAACACATGCAGATCATAAACCCGCCAGCTAACGTATATATCACGCCAATTATAGGCTGTATACCCCGTACTCCGGAGAGGTCTGGTTGTTCTCCTGAGACTTCTAGTGCAGAGAAGGAGGTCTCATCTTGAAATGTTGAGGTACTTTTGTCCTCGTCACAGACTGGCAGTGGCTCAGCTGAGTGTTTACCTGCCTTCCTGATAGGGGCAATACTGCAAAGCCCCGTTGAATGAAGTAGCAGGGCCGTTCTCAACAGACCCCACGAATGAGAAAGGGGTACCTTCTACTACCTAGAAACCAATGATCAGTGTATATGCTGATTGTCGGACGCCGTGGATAACGGATGTGTTCAGCTTTGGAGGCGGTAACCATGAACAGTACATACAATGCTCACTGCCAGTGTTCAATACAGAGAATCCCATCAGGTGACTGCTGTGAGCATCAAATCTAAGTGTAATAATCCATACTACGTCTAGCGGGAAGACATTGTGGGCATTTTGGATATGGGTACGAGGGTATTGGGAAGGTTTCCTGACTAGACTATCATAATCAGCAATGGCATCGATGCATAATTATCTTATGGTACAGAACTAAGCTACCCTTCTTACAACTCCCCCTCCTATGATATGTCGTATCATCGTGGACGAAAGTAGATGGACAGGTTGTGAAGAAGAGAAAACATCGAGAAATTAAAAGTAGCGTAGATAATACACTGGGGAAAGTGAAAGGTCAAAGGTATCAAGAGGAATCTAAGACTATCATAATGTATTGTAGGGACCCTCTTTTTTTTGGACAGAAGCACTCCGCTAGAATGATGGTGTACCTTTCCCTCGCTAATATAAAAAACAAATCAAAAGAAACACATGACGCCATCATACATGAGACGTTCCCGCCCAAGGCAGGACGTGGTTTTGTGACCCTGGTATATGACCAAAAAGCAAACCCAAAGATGCTACATATAATGTCCATCAACTGCAAGATCCGTTCAAAGACGCTTCTTCTTAACGCGATGCTCTTTGCCTCTCCGATACTTCTTCTGGGTTTTATCTGGCGGGAGGACCAATGGCTCATCCTTGAGATTCCATTCCATGAAACGCAGCAGATAGTCGTCGATGTGACCAGGCTCTTGTTCGACATCGGCTTCCTCATCAACGGCGTGTACCCGCGGCGAGGAGATCGTCTGAGCACCGGGGGTCTCATCTTCGGTAGTGCCAATCGCCATCGGCGTACCAACTTGAGCTGGCGTGCTGCGCGATACACTTCGTTCTTCGAAGTCTCCATCGTCCGCATGTTCGAGTTCTTTCTGTGCATTCTTGGCTGCATCGATATCTTCTTTGTCTTCCGCTTGCTCAAATGCACGGACGGTGCCACCTACCCTCGTGTTGAGAACACGATCCATGGCAGCGCTCGCTTCATCATTCCCGGCTAACTCGTCGTCACCAATCATCTCTCGTGGGTCAATCTTGGTGAAGTAGTCGGTCGTGAATTCACCTTCTTGAATGACAACGTCGTCCAGCATTCTCTTCTGGTTGGCCTTGCGAAGGATGTTCGACTCGATCGTGTATTCCGAAACAAAGCGATAGATGTGGACATCACGAGTCTGACCAATACGGTGGCAGCGGTCCTGACACTGCTTGTCCATTGCTGGATTCCAGTCGAGGTCATAGAAGATGACAGTGTCAGCACCTGTGAGGTTGATACCCAACCCACCTGATCGAGTGGACAGGATGAACGCGAGAATGCGGTTATCATTGTTGAAACGCTCAGTCAACATCTGCCGTTGCTCTACTTTCGTGGTGCCGTCAAGACGCAGATACCGATGCCCGTGAATATTGAGGAATTGTTCCAGAATGTCAAGCATCTTGGTCATCTGCGTGAAAATGAGAGCTCGATGACCACCGGCTTGAAGGTCCCGGAGAAGCTTGTCTAGTCTCTGCAGCTTACCGCAGTCATACTGCAAAAGCCGCTTGTCTGGGAACGCAATGGACAAGCGCATCTGAGCTTCATGGAAC